>OX328124.1:28390147-29590147 GCA_946811695.1 Gonocerus acuteangulatus
AACTATTTTTCCAATTTTCTCGAAAACGGTTAAAGCTATCGCCTTGAAAATGGTTTCATTCGTTTTCCTAGCCCAAGAAGCCTATAAAACGAGTACTTAGGAGCTTATGAACTCAAAAACGTAAGCGTTACGATTTTTTTTGCGCGAATTTCACCCCAAACGCCATCTTCCAGTGGGCGGATTCTGCTGGTTAACGAACTTGACCTTTCAAATTAGACGAAAGATTTTTGTACCAAATTTCATCAAAATCGGACCATTCGTCTGGGAGCTAGAGAGCGAACAGACATATATATATATATATATATATATATATATATATATATATATATATATATATACATACATACATATATACATACATATATATATATATACAAATTTGAACCACCTCTAGGGGTTCTGAAACGCAAAATTTTCTAGTCGGCACTTCCGGATTGTTTCATGAGATCAACCTTATAAGTGGGGTTCCTCCCTATGAAGGGAGGGAGGAACCGCGCTAAAAAGATGCCTTATTTTCAATTTTCAAAAAAAAGGGTATCAAAATTAATCCCTGCCCCATATATGTTCATGAACTAAACGGTGTGATTTACTAGAACAATTATGAATATATCTCATTGTTTACTAGCAGAAGCTATTGTAGAAAAAAATGTCGGCCAGAAATTGTCTGTGCTGCAACTTATTTGAAAAATCGCTCTTTAGGTCATACCATTGAGAATAAAATAACCTATGAAATATTTTTTGGAAAGAAACCAGATGTTTCTAACTTTAATTTATATGGTAGTAAAGATTTTGTTACGAAACCAGAACAAATAATAACTTCTAAATGGGATAAAATGGTGAATATGTACATTTTAATCGGTTATAGTGAAGTGGTATATAAAGTACTTTATATACCAAAAGGTCGGTTATATAAACTACTTTTGAATAATAAAATCATTGTCGCTAGGCATGTTGATGTTATCCAAGAAAACATAAGCTGTATTGGATTGGCTGAGGGTGAATCTGATAAAGATCAAGCGATTGTGATTTTTGGGTAAAAGCTACGGATAGAGAAATAGATAGTTTGAAAATAATGATATGAAATGGGTCTAAATGTTGAACAGATGGATGTAGAGACTACATTCTTAAATGATCATTTAGAACGAAAATCCACCACTAGTTTTCTTATTAGGTTAGCAAAATTTCAAGGCGCATAAAACACTTGAAAAGTTTGTTACCAGCTCTTGAACTAAATGTTTAAATACGGTTGCAATTCTGGTAAAAATATTGTTGCTCGCCAAATCAATGTTGTTATTGAAATTCCCAAATACCTTTAATTCAGTGTTGTCCATAACTACAAGAAAAATATCTTAAATTTTTTTTCTTCTTAGATGCCCCTATTTCCTATGATAGAAGGACTATCCTTATAGAAGAGCTCATGAACCATAAAATTTGAAACAGAAGCTTTAATAGAAAGGAAAAAAAAAATTGAACAAAAATATGTGAAAGTGTATTTGAAACAATATGTTACAACTTTCATTTTGGCATAAATAACATAAACCCTGCACCAATTACCTACCTTTTTCATTCATTAAAAAAACTCAGTCGCAGATTATTACATGAACAGGTAAACAATATAACATATTAGTATTATATTTTCGCAAAGTTGAGGTTTTAGCTTTAGGTGCCCTTAAAATAAATAAATATTATATTTAAAAAAAATCAATGAAAATAAAGAATATAGCTTCAGTTATAATTATTACAACTTATAACTAATCATAACCTTAATTAAATGCCTCAATTTTATTGCTATTTATTTATGGACCAGACATTTTTTTTTTCTTTAAAAAAATTAAACACAGGGAGTTTGGTTTGTATTTTCTTTAAAACGGTATTGCAATTAAATGATTTGGAATCATTTAATTGTAATACCATTTTAAAATAAGGGTAATTTTTTAAATAAGTATACTTTTTAAAATAAGGGTACTTTTTAAAAATAGTATACTTTTTAAAATAAGGGTTAATTTATTTTCCACCCCACTTTCACTAAAAAAATTGGAAAATAATTTTTTCATCTGAGCTCTCAATTTATAATCTTATATTCTAATAATTTGGACAAATATCATATCGTCGATACAAAAGCAAACTAACGAATATGAAAATCACCACTTTTCAGAGTGGAAAAGTATTTATTCATAACTTTTTTTTGGACAGTAAAATATTCGGCAGATTTGACCTTTTGATAGTGGAATACTTTCCCTTTAATAAAGTGAAGTCAGATTGAAGAATTTGCCGTAAATAAGTCCAGCAGAAATTATTAAAGATGGGCAATGAAAGATGCATTTTTTCATATTCGTTAGTTTGCTTTTGTATCGACAATATAATCAATTATTTTTAAAAATATATAATATAAAGTAGGCATACCATGGAAGCTGGGTTACAACTATTTAATATGAAGCATGTGTAGCATGGCACGCCCGGCTACAGATATTTAATATAAATTAGGTGTAGCATTGCACACCGGGTAACAGCTAGTATTAAAATAAATAAATAATAAAGCACTCATTATCAGTAATTAATTTTAACTAGAGTCACAATCAATTTGCCATATTATGTCTGAAGTTATCTTATTATAATCCGCCTCCTTCCATGTAAAGACACGCCTCCTGTCTCTGTCCTCTGCAAAATCTCTCGTTGCTGCATAAAGATATTCACTGTAGTGTTTGTTCTTTATAGTGAAATCATTGCCGTCATTTAAAGGAATGAGTATCCATTCACCTTGTTCCTCGCCTGATGTTCCTGGTATCCAGGTGAATACTCTTCTCCTCTTGTTGTTGTAATCAAAAGAAGACGTACCAGCATAAAGATACTCGTTAAAATAGTTATTTTTAATTATGAAATGTTCACCGTTTAACTCCGGGCTTAAGTTCCAGAAGCCTTCGATGAACTTAGGTCCACCTGCCATCCATGTGAATACATTCCTCCTCTGGGAATCGTAATTCCAGTCTTTAGTTGGCGAGTAGAGATATTCCTTCCATTCTTTAGCCCTAATGGTGCAATTTCCTCCGTTCCAAATCAAATTTCTTACCGATGCGGGAAAGCTGTTTTTAAGGCCGACTGTTTGATTTTTTAAATCCTTTTTCATAGTCCAGTAATAGTCCTTTGCCATAATTTCTTTTAGATTTAATGCAACCATTAATATCTCGCTGCTGTTTAAATTACCATTATCCTTCATATTTTCATATAGAGCCTTTAAACATATGAACTCAACCTCGAGGTCAATAATATCCTGAATAAACTTAAGTATAGACTTTGCATTTTTCAAGTTACGTCCATATGCCCTTTCAATAACTTCAGGACAAAAATCTACAGTAGCATACCCATGACCATACATATCCAAAAATTTTATAAAATCACTATAATTAGAATTTTGTATACTATTTGACCACGATTCAATTACTTTTTGACTATTCACTTTTAATTTGGCTTCAATTGGTGTATCTTCCATGCAGGTTTTAATAATTTCATGCAAAATCAATACATATGGACTATTTAGCTCATTGTTCTCTTCAAGTAAATTATATAAAGTGGTAAAAACTACATTTTTCTGACTGCAATTAGAGAGAGCACTTCCAAAATCCATTATTCGATTCAAATGTTGTAATCGCTTGGAGTCTTCATAAGCTGTTCTAGTAATATCAATTAACACAGAGTTCTTATTAATTTGTTGGAAACATTCAGTAGCATTTCTGATGTATCCATTATTAATATTTTCAATACATATTTTCATTTTATTGTTTTTAGATTCCTTTTTTAGATCGTACATCATCCTTTCTGCGGCTTGCAGGTCTCCTCCCAGTAAGTCAAAATGTTGTTTCATGTCTTGAGTAAAAGATTCTCTCGTAACTTCTTCTTGTTCATAACTATAAATTATTTTCTTGTAAAGAGCTTCCCATTTATCAATTTGTTGTACGGAGGGATTGTTAGAATTAACTTGCTTTACTCCGTCTTTTAGGAAATCTGCAGCACATTGCAAAAATCTCAACCATTTTTCGCAATTGTTGGAATACGTTTCGCTGATACAACAGGTAGCTGATTTTGTCGAGGCTTCTAAAATAGCTTCGTTAATTCTTATTTTAACATTCGAAACTTTTTCTTTTGTCAGTGAACAAGAAGCTTCCCTTTTTATTAAGGATCTGGTTGAGCTTTGTGATATGAAGTTGTTAAATGATTCACTCTCTAGCCTGCACAGCCTTCCAAACAACACATGATTATTTCTTTCAAATTTACTAAGTATTGAGTTGCATAGAATCGTGGTACTTAGGTCTGATTTTTCGCCTGTTGTCTTTTGATTTAAATCGTATGTAGAAAGTACTTCAGGCGCACTTTGATCTTGTTCAGTTTTATATAACTCCATCGATGCAAGCTGAAGGAACATTAGAATGATTGTAAATGATGTGTACATTTTGCACATTTCAAACATTCTATTAGTTAATAATTACAATAAATTAGAAAAACTTTAAGAACACATTCACTACAATTTTTTATAAATAAGTAGAAAAATGAAGAAATTAAATTAGAGATAGTTTTACATGAAATAAATGGTTATTTGTACTTTAACAAATAAATATCTCTTGTTATCTCTAGATTATAGTAATACAATTCCTGTATTTTGATATCGTAATCTTATAATTTTGTATTTAGACCTATAAATGTTATTCTAGGACAATTTCCTTAGTTACTGTCTCCATTAATAATTTTTCTTTTGAAAAAAAAAAAAAACTATATGTTTCTCTCAATTATAGAATATAATTAGGCATCTCTGTCCTGGATTCTGAAACAAACAAACAAACACCCAAAATTAATTTAACCTCAACTTTTAATTTTAATTTAATTTTATAATAAAAAGTTTGAAGTTAGTTAACTGAGTTTTAAATATTGATAAATATCAGGTCAGTCCATAACTTTGTTCGCAATAATATACTGCAGACAAACTTTTTTAACCATACTTCCAGTTATTGTTTCTTTCCTTTTTTTGTGTAATACCTTATGTTTCCATTCATAATGGTATTTGTTTAACAAAAAAAAATACACCAAACGAATTTTAAGATTTTTTTTTTAAATCTAACAACTTTACAAAATAAACATTTAAATTTTAACAAATTTTATAGCTTTTTAATTTGCTTGAACCTTCTTCAGTGGGTTGTTGGACTCTCGCTACTTTGAATTCACATCGACGGTTTATAATCCTTATGTAGTGTTAAGGTAAAGAAATCCGTTTCTTAAGCAAGTTTATCCAAGTCATCTGGACAAGGGGAATGCCTGTATAATTGGCGGAATTTGTCCCAAATATGTTCAATTGGATATAATATTTCAATATCTGGTGACAAGCAGGCCAGTTCATGCACGTTATTTCTTGTTACGCTAAATAACGTTGAACCATCCTTGCCTTTCGAGGTCGAGCATTATCATAAATAGGAATAATACAATTCAAATTGAAGAATATCCCTTCAGAATTCCCTAAGGACTTTCATTCATGTTGATATGTTTCTTGTAAAATGGCTGTGAGCGAATTAGAGCTCATTAATTTGTTCATATCTATTTCGTAATGGACTTGATTCCTTATAGGAATCATTTTATTTTAAAATTTGATGGGACACGAGACTTGACTCCACCTCTCCCCCAGAGGTGGCAGGGCAGCTCCAGGAGAATCCTGGATCTTGGTGAGGAGGCTGCGTAAAAGCAGCTGTATATTGTAAATAAAATGTGTACATATTAGTTTAAGTTAGCTTTAAGATACACCCTAGTCTAGTCCCTCCCTAGACAACGCTGACTCCCCCTAGTTTTAGTATTTTAGACTAAGTAGGCTTAAGTCCCCCCATTTGTAAATTTTCACAGTCCTGTCCTATGTAAGCGTAGGATAAGGTGTAGTTTTAAGTCCAGCTCCAGGTTTCAATCCGTTGGGTCTGGAGCTCTTTATGTACATATTAAAAATTTTTGGAGGGCGTGAGAAAAAAACAAAAAACAAAAAAAAAAAAAAAAAAAAAAAAAAAGGAGAAGATGATAGATAATGTCTTTGACACTTCATAAAAACAACTCAGAAAATATATTAGTCGATAGGGTCATGTAATCATGATATAATAGTGTTTTAATTACCCGGGGTCATAAGGAAAACCATATATCATTTCCTGGAGCTAAGTCCATATTTTTGTTATGCATTTTTCCTCCTTCATTAGGAAGCTCCAATAAAAATTATTGTTTTTCTACATAATCAAGATGTAATCCCAAAAAATGATGAAACCCCGTTATCATATATAAAGAGCTCATTAAAAATGATGAGAGAGCTTTAGAAAACGTATTTTGTGTTTTTTGAACTGCTGACCAAGAATCTGCAGTAAAACAAATAAGGTTTGCACATTTCTTGTTGACGAAAAATGGCTGACTCGCGGGAACTGCATCATTTTAGTCCATAACGGGGATCAATTCGAAGATTTAAGCACTTATTTCTCCAACTGAGATTTTCTAATTAAAAATTACTTGAACAGCTTTTTTGTAGGAAATTTAGTAAGCTTTCGGATGTCGCCTTCCGCTGATCACGATTTCCCATCCCGGAACTGCATGCATTTCCCTCAGAAGATGGGCAGAGTATACTGCGTTTCTGATAATTTGCTTAAAATAACCTATATCAGTAAAAAACAAAACAAAAGATCATGAAGAGTTTTATTCTTTAACTAGCTGACTACCCGTGCTTCACCACTGCCGATAAGTAGTTTTTATATTGCGTTAAATAAGGTACGATCAAAATTTACGCTACTACATAATTTTGTACAGCTATTATTGCACGGACTTTAAAGTACCCAGGAAACACCATGTGGAGGTAACCGTGCTTGTTTCCGTTGGGGAGAAAAAAAAAAAAATACTACCACTTAAAAAGTTAGGTAAACAGAGACAAATACACGTTGAAAAGAATAAAACTAACAACTTTGAAGTTTTAAGCACTTATCTCTTCGATTGACATCGTCCCACCGAACATTACAACAGAATCTTTTTTGAGAGAGCTGACCCCTTTGGGCAAAAGCATTCTCCTAAACCAATAATAGGCAATGATTTAAAATAATAATACTTTTTTTATTATTAATTTTTTATTATTATTGGTCCAGAAAGAAAGCATGCCTTAGTCGTTGTTCCTCATAATTCAAACCCCCCTAAAAGGACTTAAACATTTAAATATCAAAAAAACCTTTCTTAGCGAGTGTTTACACTCTAAACGGATTGTCCGTGCAAAATTTCAATTTTTTGTGTCAAGTGGTTCGGGTTATTATTACGTCGGATGAGCCATCAGCAGGGCGTAAACTCTATGAGGGACAAAATCATAGTTTATTTCTAGTAATTCAAAGACTGCTATCATAGAGTAAAATAACCACAATTAAAAATAATACTATGAAATAGATAATGTACGGTAACAGCTGTTCTTTATCGTCCTAGCAACGCATGCTGCCTAGGCTTGCCTTCTCTAACCAACTAAAACTTTAATCCCCTCTAAAAATAATTAAAAATTCGAATATCAAAAAAATCCTTTCTTAGCGAGTGCCTACGTTATAGAGGGAGTGTCCATGCAAAATTTCAAAATTTTCTGTCGAGTGGTTTGGGCTGGGCGATGATAGATGAGTGAGTGAGTGGTATTTGACAAATATATAGTCGATTTTTGTAATGAACATCTGACTCAATGAAGAGCAGAATTCGGATACAGCGCCCATAGTGGTTGAACTAATGACCAATGTCGGAGCCGGTTTGGCGGTTTAATTGAATTTCAACATAATACAGAGTTTTCACAAACATAGTTTTCTTTACAACATAGTTTTCTCTTTAGATGACCACAACGAATACCGAGTTTCCTTGAAATATAACAAAAATGACTGCTGATATTGGCAAATTGATAATTTGGGTCCGAAGTAAACCCATCCCACCTCCTAATAAGCCGATCTAGTTTATGCTAACAACACATTTTTCTCTTTAAATTACCACAAAAAATACTGAGTTTCGTTGCAACTCAACAAAAGTTACTACTTTGGGTCCGAGTTAACCCCCCCCCCTCCAGATGGACCAATTTTGCTGGTTATCGATTTCCTTCAAAGGGAAAATACAGCCGAAAAAAAAACTCCGGCGTGTATCGTGTTAACAGACACTCTCTCTCGCTATATATATATATATATATATATATATATATATATATATATATATATATATATATATATTGAACGGGGGTCTTTTCGGTGTCTTCTAGGAACGATGAAGATTGATTTGCAGAAATGTTTCTTACCGTGGTTTACATGTTTAGTAAGTCACGGGAAGAAAATGAGACCCGTATTGGTAATAGTGTTTTCCTAAAGCGAAAGTTGAGAAGGCGGGGGGAGCCATTTGCACTTAGGATACTGTCAGTTTTTAGTTGTGGCTTCTTAAATTGGAGATTTATTTTATATTTTTGACGAAATATCAAAACCGACCATTAACTGATTCTATTCCTTTACTAACAGCACAAGGGATATGAAAGAAAATGCGCTCAGATGACGCAGTTCCTGTGAGTTGTACTTTTGAGAATCACTATAATTCCAGACAGTAAATAGTACATACACGAATATTTTCAGTAAAATCCAATGACAAAATAAATAAATTAATCACCAAATAAACTTGTGTAATAAATACTCACAAATGAGAGTTCCCCTCCAGTGTATAGTTGCCGCTAGGACGACCACTGCTCTACTGAATACCGTGGTATTCTCCTGACTCGGCCGGGGAAACCCAATCAGGACCAGCCTCAGATCCAGTCTTATCACTTCTGCAGTTTTCCTCAAGTGTTTATCTTAGTGGATTCCCGTCTAGTCGCCTTAAAAATACATCAACGCTGATGGACCGGCTAAACAAACCAGTTCTAAAACATGTTTAGTTTCCAGGAGTGTATTTTAAGAATTCTATTCCCTTCCATCTTGACCCAACTATTCTCCTAGACCCAGTGTTGGGAAAAAACCATTCAGAATAATGAATAAATCTTTTAATTCATTTTGAATAACTTAGCATAAATATGCTTTAGCGATGACTGAACTGAAAAAAAAAAACTGCTACAAAAAAGTGTCCGCTGGCGTTCGCGCATGCGCAGTGGCCATGTACGAAAAATAAGACTATTTTATAAAGTACATTACATAGGGTTTCGGGAGGAGGACCTAAAGCATATTAATGTTCCTGAATTTATGCAGCAGGCTCTAAACGATTTTTTTCATACACTATTTAGTCAATTCAATGAATATCGTAACTTTTTATTTTTATTCATTATTGAATAACAATGATTTGTAGAATGAACATTTTTATAGATTAAAAATGATTTATTGAATGAAAATTTGTATTTAATAAAAGTTATTTATTCGAATGAAACAATTATTTGAATGAAATTGATTTATTTGACAGAAATTTTTCGTGAAATACAATTGATTTATTTTAACATTTTTTTCTAATAAAAATGACTAAGTTCATTAAACATTTTCTTACTTTTAATGAAAATTATTTAGTTAAGTGATATTGTTTACTGAACTTAAAGTATTTGAGTTTGTTGTTCCATGAACTACATTATTTTTAATGTATAAAAATAATGAATGAAGAATGAATAATGATTAATTATTTATTAAATAAAAAAAAAAAGTCAATAAATAACTGAATAAATGAATAAATTCTTGTTCAATAAACATTTATTGAATAACGAGCCAACACTGTTATTCTTAGAATAAAAAATAAAGTAGATGAATGATTTATTCAATGAATAAATTCTTATTCAATAAACATTTATTGAATAACGAGCCAACACTGTTATTCATAGAATAAAAAATAAAGTAGATGAATGATTTATTCAATGAATAAATTCTTGTTCAATAAACATTTATTGAATAACGAGCCAACACTGTTATTCAAAGAATAAAAAATAAAGTAGATGAATGATTTATTCAATGAATAAATTCTTGTTCAATAAACATTTATTGAATAACGAGCCAACACTGTTATTCATAGAATAAAATATAAAGTAGATGAATGATTTATTCAATGAATAAATTCTTGTTCAATAAACATTTATTGAATAACGAGCCAACCCTGTTATTCATAGAATAAAAATAAAGTAGATGAATGATTTATTCAATGAATAAATTGTTATTCAATAAACATTTATTGAATAACGAGCCAACCCTGTTATTCATAGAATAAAAATAAAGTAGATGAATGATTTATTCAATGAATAAATTCTTGTTCAATAAACATTTATTGAATAACGAGCCAACCCTGTTATTCATAGAATAAAAAATAAAGTAGATGAATGAATTATTCAATGAATAAATTCTTATTCAATAAACATTTATTGAATAACGAGCCAACCCTGTTATTCATAGAATAAAAATAAAGTAGATGAATGATTTATTCAATGAATAAATTCTTATTCAATAAACATTTATTGAATAACGAGCCAACCCTGTTATTCATAGAATAAAAATAAAGTAGATGAATGATTTATTCAATGAATAAATTCTTGTTCAATAAACATTTATTGAATAACGAGCCAACCCTGTTATTCATAGAATAAAAAATAAAGTAGATGAATGATTTATTCAATGAATAAATTCTTGTTCAATAAACATTTATTGACTAACGACCCAACACTGTTATTCATAGAATAAAAAATAAAGTAGATGAATGATCATTTATCTTACTGGTTAACCTTTTTTTTGTTCATTTATTCTGTATTTTCTTGTTTTAGCACTTTCCTCCGAAGGAAAGTAGCTATTGAGGTTGGACTCATGACGGAATTTTTGAAAAATTTCTTCAAATCTTTATCGATCCTACCTAGTAGACACCGAAAATGACCCCCGTTAAAATTTATATATATCTATATATATATATATATATATATATATATATATATATATCTATATATATATATATATATATATATATATATATATATATATATATATATATATATATGCATATATATATATATATATATATATATATATATATATGTGTCTGTTAACACGATAGCGGCCAGAGTTTTTGTTTTTTCGTCACGAAACTTGGTATATAGCATTCAATTAGCAAACGATTGAACGAGTTCGTTAACCACCAATATCGGTCCACCGGAAGGGGGGGTTTACACCGAACCGAAAACACTAATTTGACCATTTCAGCCGTAATATTTGTTATATTTCAACGAAACTTGGTATTCGTAGTGGTAATATAGAGAGAAAAGTGAGATATAAAAATGAACTAAATCGGTTCATAAGGAGGGGGGGGTTTACTCCGGACCGACAATACCAATTCGCCACTACCAGCCGTGATTTTAGGTATATTTCGACGAAACTCGGTATTCATAGTGGTAATCTATAGGTAAATATGTGTTGTAAAAATAAACTAAATCGGTTCATTAAGAGGGGGGGTTTACTCCAGACCCACAATACCAATTCGCCACTACCAACCGTGATTTTTGGTATATTTCGACGAAACTCGGTATTCGTAGTGATAATCTACAGGTAAATATGTGATGTAAAAATAAACTAAATCGGTTCATTAGGAGGGGGGGGGGGGGTTTACTCCGGACCCAAATTACTAATATACTCATACTGGTCGTAATTTCTGCTGGGTGAACGTGGGTAACTCATGAGAAAGAAGTGTTATAAAAATGAGCTGAATCGGTCAATCGGAAAGGGGGGTTTACTTTGTAATATATTTCAATAGAAAAGCCAGCCAGACATAGGTCCACAAAGGCGCCGCAAGGAGCGCTAGAGGGACTGTACCCGGTTCCTGCGTTAGATCAAAATACGATAATATGAGTTTTTTTGTATTTATTACGTAGTGTAGTAGGTAGCATGTGTAAACATAACTCTGGAAGCAAATTAATAATTTATCAGTTACTCATTACAAAATTAAAAGAGAACTATTCATGATTTTATTTTATTTATGTAGGATATTTTAAGCAAATTGTTCTGGAAAGCAGTCTACACTACCTAAATTCTGAGGAAAGTGCTTAGTTATGCAGCTCCTGCGTGACGGACTTTTTTGTCTTTTCTATCTGACGAAGGTTACCAAAGTGTAGCCAAACGTCCTTAATTCAGATTTTTACAAAAATCTTATTGATGTTATCCTAGCCGAATCCCAACTATTCCGTGATTGCTTATCACCTCGCCGGCTAACTATATATACCTCAGCAAGTATTATGGTCGAACATCCTCAAGAACTTGTTGAGCTCGGCTTACAGTTGCAAGAAATCCTTAAGGAAGTTTTAAACGCGGTGAATGCGTAGAACTCGAGGAATCAGAACAGTCAAGACCATTAAGAATAAGGGACTCCTTATTGGCCTCTGAAGATACCATGGAATATTACTACGCTATCAGGATGACTGACGAGTAATTAATGTTAATAAATTACTAAACCTTGTCACACCCGTCATACAGAAATCAGATACATTCCTGAGACCTGCTCTGCCAGCAAAAGTGAAATTTCACCTGTTGGCTGGTATAAAATAGGTCCCAGTGTGTTTAGTGGAGGATACTAAACAGAAAAATAGAACGTGCTTCTATTCACTGTTTAGTAATCACTTGCACTTGTTTACTAATCACTCGCACTAAGCAATTACGGTCCACGCGTGTTTTGTACTAATCACTGAACACCTGCACAGTGTAAATGGGCACTAAAGGACTATCCAGATCCATTTTCTGTTCATCTCCATCCATTCTATTCATTTACCGAGGAGATCCATGAGTTTTCCCGGCATTTCATCTGTCTAGAGTAGACAGGCATGATACAGTCCATTAAATTGATTGCCAAGGCCAGACAATAGCATGATATTGCTCACCGTAAGGCTAATTGTATATTGCTTTTCATGCAGGGCAAAAAGAAGGTTCGAACTCTATGCTGTATTTATTTATTAATTGTTTCGCTTCTTCGACGGGTTTTTAAACCAAAAGCTGTAACTTCTGAACTTGGCCAATCTAAATAAATATTGCTGTATGTGTAGATGTGTTCAATGACGTATACAGTGCTTCTTTTTGCAGGCTTCTTCCAGTTCCTGTTTGATCTCAGGCACTTGGTCCTCGTCGGATAGTAGCTGATCCTCAGTAGTAACCATTTCCCTTTGCCTTGGAGACAGTGTTGAAACTATTTTCGCTAGCATATCCATGAGTGTATATAGAAAATAACTTCGGGAGGGACTGGGAGAATTGGGGGGGGGGGGGCTGAGAGCTCCCAATTTAATAGTTAGCTAATTAAAACGCTATTACGCCCAAAATAAATTATTTTTTCTGAACTAAGTGGTCTCATTTAATTTATTTTCAATGTTTTTATGACACATTTTTGCCGATTTCAGAGGGGAAGGGGCTGCAGCCCCCTCAGCCCCCCTTATATACCTACACCCATGAGCAGATCAGGAGAAGCAGGAGGCGACAAGCTTGAACTTTCTGTTTGATCACTTCTGTGCTAAATCTATAAAAATGGTATTACAGTTTTCATTCATTCCAATAAAAAATCAAAACTAAAAAAAAAATGATGTATAACTCACTGAAAACGGACTATGAAAAAAAATGACTTACTTGAAAGTTTAAATTACTACAACACTGGTAAACTCATGGACGCAACTAACTAACAATAAACTTTGATCATTTTAAAATACAGTCAAGGAATGGCCATTCAGTCTCTAAGAAATCATAAGTGAAGAAATAGTTCTGGCTCGATTACAAATTGGACAAACTCGACAACACATGAATACTTAAAGACAAGATGTAACATACGAATATGTAACTGTGGACTTACAATCAAACATTTACTGACAGACTGCCACAGAAGAAAAAGTCCGTCACGCAGGAGCTGCATAACTAAGCACTTTCCTCAGAATTTGGGTAGTCTAGACTGCTTTCCAGAACAATTTGCTTAAAATATCCTACATAAATAAAATAAAAACATGAATAGTTCTCTTTTAATTTTGTAATGAGTAACTGATAAATTATTAATTTGCTTCCAGAGTTATGTTTACACATGGTACCTACTACACTACGTAATAAATACAAAATCCTCATATTATCGCATTTTGATCTAACGCAGGAACCGGATACAGTCCCTCTAGCGCTCCTTGCGGCGCCTTTGTGAACCTATGTCTGGCTGGCTTTTCTATTGAAGTATATTACAAGGTAAACCTCCCTTTCCGATTGACCGATTCAGCTCATTTTTACAACACTTCTTTCTCATGAGTTACCCACGACGTATACCGCGTTTCGTTACAATACAGCAGAAATTACGACCAGTATGAGTATATTAGTAATTTGGGTCCGGAGTAAACCCCCCTCCTAATGAACCGATTTAGTTTATTTCTACAACACATATTTACCTGTAGATTACCACTATGAATACCGATTTTCGTCGAAATACACCTAAAATCACGGCTGGTAGTGGCGAATTGGTATTGTCGGTCCGGAGTAAACCCCCCCTCCGTATGAACCGATTTAGTTTATTTTTATATTTCACTTTTCTCTCTATATTACCAGTACGAATACCAAGTTTCGTTGAAATATAACAAATATTACGGCTGAAATGGTCAAATTAGTGTTTTGGGTTCGGGGTAAACCCCCCCTTCCGGTGGACCGATTTTGGTGGTTAACGAACTCGTTCAATCGTTTGCTAATTGAATGCTATATACCAAGTTTCGTGACGAAAAAACAAAAACTCTGGTCGCTATCGTGTTAACAGACACATATATATATATATATATATATATATATATATATATATATATATATATATATATATACATATATATATATATATATATATATATATATATATATATACATATATAGATATATATAAATTTTAACGGGGGTCATTTTCGGTGTCTACTAGGTAGGATCGATAAAGATTTGAAGAAATTTTTCAAAAATTCCGTCATGAGTCCAACCTCAATAGCTACTTTCCTTCGGAGGAAAGTGCTAATAGTATTAATCTGCCGTGTGATTTACAAGAACTCTTAAGCAATGATAGCCAGTATATGAACACTGTACTGATTTACTTCAGGAACGCAGCTCTGTACGAACCATGTATATTGAGTGATATTCTCATTTAAACCCAGAACCCACTAACACATATATTTACACAAATACAATCAAATAAGCTGGTTTCCCAGTGAGGCCAAGCTCAGAAGATGCTGCTCATTGTGTAATCGCCAAACAAGCCGAACACCAATTAAGTTAAATAAAATAAATTATTTACATAATTTTATGCTATCTCAGTGGATTGATTCACTATTACGCTATGTTAATACCAGACAGACCTACTCGTACGTATGTCTCTTGTACTGTAATATACAATTATCCATAAAGCATATTCTAACTGACTGTACAGAACAAATCTTAAATTACTGTTCAATCTATCATCTCTCCGTTAATATTAATCTTATTATATACCTAATGTACATAAATTTGTACAAGAATATAAAAAAAAAATGAGATAACTACAGCCATTTGAGTGTTTTGATTTTGTGCTCATTGAGGCGATAAAAATATACTCTCTTTTTGTAGGATGAATGAAACAACACTTGTGGAAACGTAAAAAAAAAAAAAAAAAAAAAAAAAAAAAACATTCCAGTAACAGGCCATGAGGGCCCTACTACTATACTTTAGAGGTATCTGCTTTGACCGCCTGATTTTACCCTAGGCTGCTTCGAATGCTAGAGTCATTAGGACCCAAGGTACCCATTGATAAATTTATTAAAGGCTGGGTTGGCCTAGGGACGGTCAGGGAGGCCGAATTCAACCCATGAACGAAGACACTAGAAGAAAAAATCTTCAGTGCTTGCTCGGGTTTTGAACTCAGGTCCTCTAACTTATTAGTCCAGTGCTCTACCACTGAGCTAATCTCGCCCCCTTGTGGAAACGTAACACAGCATAAATTCAAATTTGACACGAACATTTATAAATTAATCCAGAACTATGTATGATTTCATTTCCATGCTTTAAGCCTAAGAAATGGAATGAACTAGTTTCTACCAAAAGAAAAAAAAAAAAAAAAAATGACGATGATAGGTGTTGGTCTGTACAAAACAAGTTATTTCTTGATTAAATATTTAATCTTCAATTTTTGTTCTTGAATTTAACTATAACAAATTTACAATAATGAAAAAATAATTAAGGATCTTTTGTTTTTCATGGTTTCCGGGTTTATAAAATCATTATTTGGGCTTTACTTGAGGTATATTAGTTTCTTAAAAAATGCTTTCAATTCAAATTTTTTATTTATTTTTTCCATAGAACATAAAAGGATCAAATATATAAGATCTAATTCGGTTTAAATAAACTAAAACAAATAAATTAAAATTCGTTTGGAGCCATCTGCTCAAATTCAGAAACATAAATATGCTTTAGGTCCACCCGACAAACCTATGTTATTTACTGTATAACATACAGTCTCCTTTTTCGTATATGGCCACTGAGCATGTGCGAATGCCAGCGGACACTTTTTTGAAACTTTTTTTTTCAGTTTAGTCATCGCTAAAGCATATTTACGCTAAAAAAAGCAGTCCCATAACAGGCCACAAGGGGGAGGGGCAGATACTGTAGAGGTATCTGATATTTGACCATAGGGCACACTAGGAAGATAGTGTGGTCAGCCACCTGATTTTTCCCTTTGCATGTACCCATTAATTAATTAATTGAAGGCTGGATGAGACTCGGAACGATCTGGGACGCCAAATCCAACCCCCAAATGACAACACTAGACGATAAAAATCTTTAGTGCACGCTCGGGTTTTGAACCTGGGTCCTCCAGTTCATTGGTCGAGTGCTTTACCACTTAGCTAACCTTGCTCCATAAAATAAACTACACAACACAATTCTTTGTTATGTCAATTATTTGACTAACTGTAAATATTGTTTAATTAATCAAATATTTATTTACAAAATATCTTCATATTATAATAAGATTTTATATAAACGTTAGTATTACAGACCTCTTGATGGGCTTGGGGAGTAATCTCATGAAATACATTTACCTAAATTATAGTTTTGTGATATTGACTGAGGTGGCTTAAACAATTATTTTAGTTAAATATACTAACAAACATATTTAATTTTATATTGTACATATATACCAGCAACATGAAAAGTCTGTTCCAAAATTTAGTTAAAGGGATAATTATATTTAAATCATAAATACATTTACATTTCTAAGCTATACAAATACTTTTTTGTCAGAGGAAACTCGTATTATAGTTTTTATTGTGATTAAAAGAATATTTTTACAATCCATTTGGTTTCTCATTGGAGTTTTAAATTTATTTGATGGAAAGCTTTAAAAATTTACTTTAAATACAACGAATCTGAGTTCAAACAGTGTTAATTTGTCTAAAAACTTAACAAATGAAAATGTAGGCATTCATGGTTTATACCATTCTATGTATTATACAGTTAAGTATGTGGTTATGCTGTTTGGCTTTTTTTAGATGAATCAACTTGCCATACTGTGAATATGAAGTACTATAATTTATTACATACCGCAAATGATGTAAATGGTAAATGAAATATGTTGCTGTAAAGAGATTTCTGTATTTATATTTCAAATATTATATGAAATTGTAGTAATATCAATTAATTTTCAATAGTTTTACAGTCAATTTGCCATATCATATCTGAACTAATCTTATCTTGATCCTTTCCTCTCCAGGTAAACACTCGCCTCCTTTCACTGTCCTCAGCCCAATAATTGCTAGCTGCGTACAAATATTCCATCATATATTTATTGTTTATTACAAAATCTTCTCCATCATTCAAAGGAGTAATTGTCCAGAAACTTTGTATTACTATGTTCCCAGGAACCCATGTGAATACACTTCTTCTTTCATCGTCGTACGCAAAAGAAGCCGCAGCCGCATAGAGATATTCTTTGAAATGGTTGTTCTTTATTGTGAAGAGTTGGCCGTCTTCCTCTGGGTTTATATTCCAGAAGCCCTCGATGAACTCGGGTCCTCCTTTTCGCCAAGTGAATGCTCTCCTTCTGTCTGAATCGTAATTCCACTCACTACTTGCTGAATAAAGATATTCATTCCAATCTTTGCTCCTAATTGTGCAATTTTCTCCGTTCCAAATCAAATTTTTCACTGACGTGTAAAAACTGTTTTTAAGGCTTTCGGAAAGTTTTTTGAAATAGTCTTTCGCAGCCAAGTATTTCTCTGTCCTCATAACAAGTTTCAGTCTCAGTGCAAGAATTAAGAGCTCATTGCTATTTAAATTATTGTTGTTTTTCATATTCTGAAATAGTGAAACTAAGCACACACATTCGTCTTCAATATGAGGAGTTTCCCAAATAAATTTAAATATGGCTTTAGCATTCTTTAAGTCTTGCGCGTACGCCTTTTCTATTATTTCAGGATAATACTCCCTTATATCATGACCTTGGCCATTTAATTTTGTAAAATTTGTGATATAACTATAATTAGAACTGCGTATACTATTAGACCATAATTCAATTATAGTATCAGTCCTTGATTTTAATGAGGCTTCAATTGTTGTATTCTTCATGCAGCGTTTAGTACCTTTAAGAAATATCATTACGTGAGGAGTATTTAGTTGATTCTTCTCTTTCATTAAATCATATAATGTTAGGCAAACTATTTTATTTTGGCTACAAGTAGTAAGTGCACTACCAAAATCAATTATGTTCTTCAAATTTTGTAGTTGCCCATGTTCAACATATGCCGACGTAATAATATCAATTAGTGCGGAGTTCTTCTTAATTTGTTGAAAATATTCTATGGCGTTTTCGATATTTCCATTGCTTATGTTTTCAATGCACATTTTCATTTTACTATTTTTGGTTTCCCTTTTTAGATCGCCTATGACTCTTTCTGCTGCTTGTAGGTCTCCACCCAGTGAATCAAATTGTTCTTTTTGCTCGTTAGAAAAAGAATCTCTGGTAATTTCTCCTTCTTGTTCATAACTATAAATTATTCTCTTGTAAACAACATCCCATTTATTTATTTCGTCAATAGGTGCTTTGCTGGAAGTAGCTTCTTTCATTCCGTTTTTCAAACAATTTACAGAACATTTTATTAATTTCAACCATTGTACACAATTGCCAGAATCCAATTCACTGGAATCACACACATTTGATTCTGTTGAGGCTTGTGAAATTGCTTCGTTAATTTGATTATTGACTTCTAAAAGTTTTTCTTTTGACAATGTGCAAGAAATATCCCTTCTTTTGACAGATCTAATTAAGCGGCATACAATTAAGTCATTAAATGTTTCTCTATGTGATTTATCCATGAAGTCATAATTAATTTTGTTAAATTTATTAAATATAATTTTACGAAGATCCTTGGAGCTATCGACTGATTGTTTTTCAGGTGACTTCCGATTAAAATAATATGCGGATAGTGCTTCAGGCTTCTTATGTGACGGAAATAGAGAAACTATTTGATCTTTTCCACTTTTATGTGGTTCAGTCAATGTTAGTTGAATGAAAATTAGAATGATAATAAATAATTTATGCATTTCAAATATTTTACAAAATATATCAATAGGGCTGGTACAATTACCACCCACAATTCACCTAGGCAATGAAGACTTTATATGTAAGTGAAATTATAAAAATGTACAATATAAGTTTATGTGGAATCGTATTGTACGTTATTTTTATAATAACTGTGTTTTAGTTATATTGACATTCTTTGGTCTTAAAGAAAATAAACTATATGTATCTATCAATTATGGAACAGAAATTAAGAATGAAGATGGATCTTCTGAAACAAAGAAACGAAAAAGATAAATTAATGAGCTTCAAATGTAAAAATGTCGTTTGAGGGAGATATCAGGATTAATTTTAGGTTTAATGACTAGGCTAATTTCGAAGAAATTTCGCAATTGACTTTGGATTCAAGAAACAATTTTCTAAAAATGTATTCATATCTTCATCCCCTTTACCTATTAGAGGCCCAAAAATGCTCAAAATCATACATACATTACATATATATATATATATATATATATATATATATATATATATATATATATATATATGTGTGTGTGTGTGTGTGTGTATAAATATAAATAATGTATGTATGTATGTTTCTGTATAAAGAATAGTGGCCAAAAAGTTTTACTTGCCATGCAACTTGGTAAACAGCATTTCCATAAAAAAATGATTCGATAAGTTTCTTCTTCAAAAAAATTCATTTATCAGACCAATACTTCAAACCAAAATTATTAATATGCACTTAAAAGTAGTAATTTTGTTAAGTTATTTGAAAAATCACAGTTCTACACCAGAAAGTAATGATAGACATTTACAACTATCGTTTTACGAGAAGTGTTGTTTTAGTACTTTTGACTAAGTAGGCTTAAGTCCCCCCATTTGTAAATTGTCACAGTCCCTTCTAGTACGTAAGCGTAGGATAAGGTGCAGTTTTAAGGCCAGCTCCAGGCTCCAATCCGTAGGGGTTTGAGCTCTCTATGTACATAATTTGTTTTGGGAGGGTGAAAAAAAAAAGAGTGGGTTTACTGAGGACACGAATTATATATTGGTATATATTGTAATAATTTATTCCCCTCGTAAAATATATATATATATATATATATATATATATTAAAATTAGCATACTTATTTAAAATGTAATACAATTACGTTGGATTGCACCATTAATGTAGTGATTATATTATTAGGAATGAAATACACAATACCTATTTAACGCAAAATCGAGTTTCAAAGACACATACAAAGTGCTGTCAACTTTAAAAAATCTTACTATTATGAAATAATGTAAATGCATACTATACACACAAACACAAACACACACACACACACACATATATATATATATATATATATATATATATATATATATATATATATATATATATAGACATTTAGATATGGGTTGTGCAGTTTGGTGGACGTCATAAGAAGATTTTCTTCAAAAAGGGAAAGAAAAGCAGAGACAAAACAAAAACAATTATGCCGTAATTGTACATTCTAGGTTACTGTTTAAGTGAATATCTACACTGTTGAAAATGTTTCAGCTCAATATGTCTTTTTGGAGAACCTAAGGTTAAAATAGAATTTCAATTATCTCAAAAATGGTTCAAAATATCTATTCCCACCGAAAAAATCAGTGTTGAGTGAGCAGATTCTTCTGGCTACAAAACCTGTCCTCTCATTTAACGCAAAGTATTTTTTTTTTTTTTTTTTTTTTTTTTAGGCAAAAGTATTCTCTTTACAAATTTTATCAAAATTGTGCCATTATTGTAGTAGACTAGGATGCATCTGTTTTGTGCTGGAAGTTGAAAGGGTACAGACTAATTTTTACTGGAAAATATTCGGAACAACTCAAATAACAATAACTGAGGTATGAGTAAATCAAAAAAATTCCCGGAACATATTTTTTAAATATAAAAAAAAAAAAAATACATTATTTCCCGCTTCTTTCATAACCCCAAAATTACTCACGGCACAAAATTCCCCAAGACGAAAAAGATCCGTGGTGAAATTTCCGATAATGTCCCATTAGTTAAAGTTTACTCGTTGCTTTGCAAAACAGCAAATAAGTATGGAAAAAAGTAAAAAATAGGAATGACATATCATTTTTTGGCAATTTATAATGATAAAAATGATCCAGGATAAAAATGATAATTATATAATAAAACCACCTACCAAATTTTGTTTCAATAGGTGTTATTGTTTTTGCATAATACTTTGCAATTGAGGTATTAGAGAATAATTTCCAAATTGTTGAAAAATCCAAACAACATGTTTTAGATATTTGAAATACTTACAAAAAAAAAAAAAGGGCATTGAAGCTTTCCAAAAGATTTTAAAGATTGAAAATCGGTCAACTGGACGTTTTCAGGCGAATGAATTCCAAAAAGTTTTAAAGTGAACTAGCGAAAGAAGTCAACAAAATTTAATTGGCGGAAGAAGTCAAAAAAGTTTAAAGTGAATTAGCGAAAGAATTAAAAAAAAAGAATAATAATAATTAGCGAAAGAAATCCAAGAACGTTAAAGTGAATTAACGAAAGAAGTCTAAAAATCGGACACCTAATGACCAAAAGAGACGTAAGGATGTGTAGACAGTGCAACCAACTACTGACCATAAGACACTTACTTACAGATTTACATATTTACGAATATTTACATATACAAACAGACCTTACAGTACATCTGACCGATGGTAGCCATTACTTAGACACAATATTTAACTAACATAATACAGGTAAATATCACAAAATTTAACTAAAATAAACTCGTATTGCTTTTTTTTTTCTTTTTTTTAATTATTATTTCTTTTTCATTTTTCTTTATTTATTTATTTTTTAAAGTTTTCTTTTTTACATACATTTATTTGGTTTTTGTACTTTATCCAAAATTATATTTATGATTTATTCGTTATTTAGTTATTATTTCTAAAACTCTAAATAGTTAAAAGCTGAAGTTTCCATACATACATCAAATCTGTTATTTCAGTTGTTCCAAAGATGCTCCCGCAAAAATTAGCTTGCCCCTCTCAACAACCTATTATTGCAACATTTTTACAGATTCGCCCAGGAATGTTGTTTCTTTTAGAAAAAATAAGGCAATTATACATGAATCTAAAGTAATATCTGAATTGACAATTTAGTGGAATCCAATCAATCAATGTATAGACTAACTTACTAAATAAATGAGTAATATATATAAACTTACAAGTCTAAATCTGCCTTCAGTGACTGCTTCTTTGCCTTCCTCCTGATAGGCAATGTATAGACTAACTTACTAAATAAATGAGTAATATATATAAACTTACAAGTCTAAATCTGCCTTCAGTGACTGCTTCTTTGCCTTCCTCCTGATAGGCAATGTATAGACTAACTTACTAAATAAATGAGTAATATATATAAACTTACAAGTCTAAATCTGCCTTCAGTGACTGCTTCTTTGCCTTCCTCCTGATAGGCAATGTATAGACTAACTTACTAAATAAATGAGTAATATATATAAACTTACAAGTCTAAATCTGCCTTCAGTGACTGCTTCTTTGCCTTCCTCCTGATAGGCAATGCACAACTGATTATAGGTCTCAGTTCGTCGGTGAAGGCCAATCATCTTCCCTTCTCAGATCCTGTTCTCAAGTTTATTCCTACACCTTTTCCTCGTTGAAATTATCGGCTTGGATAGTTGGAGGAAATGAGTTTTGCGACTTGGAAGATATTATCTGTGATTTTGTATCTCATCGAACTTCGTCGTGGAAAATTCATAATTATTACTCAGTTTCAGTATTCCTATAATCAAAAAGTCCGACTCGCAGGAACTGCATCATCTTAGCGCGGTTCCGTTCTTATCTCTAGACTCATTTAAAATGATTAAAATAGAAGATGTTATTATTTTGGGTCCACATTTCTAGAAAGCATGAAGATTAGATAGTTAGCCGTCGAGGTGATAAGTAAAGATGGAATGGTTGGGATTCGGCTAAATAAACCTCAATACGATTTTTGTTAAAAAATCTATATTTAGGACGTTTTGGCCAGTCAGTGGTAGCCTTCGTCAGCAATGAAAGTGCCGGGAGGTAGAGGAGGACCAAAGTTGACAGTTCCATCTTTACTCTCAAGAAAGGTGTTATTTACGATCTTACCTGGGTGGGTCCCCGCCCTAGGAAGGACCCCGCTAGGCATTTGAAAAGCTATATTATCTTGGAAATCCATATCTCTAAGATTAAATTGTTTTTCTTAGTTTTCTTAACCTGATTTATTATCAAATACATTATCCAACTATAAGCAGTTAAAAAATAACAAGGAATAAACAGACAAAAAGATAAAAGACAAGAAGACAACCTTTTTCGAGATATTAAGGAAAGTATACAAAGTTACCAAAACTTTTTATTTCTGTTAATAAAATATTTTATTCTAACCTTTCCTTTACTCTAAACGTAACAAAAATTTCAACATATTAGTGTTGATGAAACTCCAACATGCAGAAAATGTTTCAACTGTATCCCATAATTCTAAGTACCAAAATCAAAGACAAAGAACCCTCCCTAGGAAGGACGCTAGGCAGTTGAAAAGCTATATATCTTGGAAATCCATATCTCTAACATTAAATTGTTTTTCTTATTTTTCTTAACCTGTTTTATTTTCAAATACATTATCCAACAATAAGCAATTAAAAAATAACAAGGAATAAAAAAGAAAACGTTGAGGTTGCTGGCAGAGAAGGAAGATCTTGAGGTAAATGAAAAATGTCCTGTTCCTTCACAAAAGTTTATTTTTCTACGCTAGCGCTTTCGGCAGCTCCTGCCACCATCCTCAGAGCTGTGACAAAATTAATACAATAAAACAGTTTTGGTTGCATAATGGTAATCTTCTTAATATTAAAATCCTAAACCTACACGTAAAATAATAAATAAATAATCACAATAATTTTGGTTCGTCAACACAAACATTAAAAACAATACAATGCAAACAAAAACAAAAGTCATAAGTGATAAAATGAAAAGACTAAAGTTGAGGAGAGAGACCCACCTATAATGAGTTCAGCTTCACTGCTGAGGGCTGACTGAAGGGAAGCAGGGAGAGAGCCTGCACAGAGACATGACTCAACATATCAGTTTGATACGTGTCTGTCCTTTTATTTAAATTACAGGAGCTCAGGATCTTATCTATACGTATCTCTATACTTTCTAGGACGTTCATCTGTGCAGACTTCTTCCGGCAATGTAAAATATATAGTGAATGGTCAGCCTCGCTGTGTCCCGCTGCGAGACAGTGTTGACGAAATTCTGAATCCGACCTGGTTTTATGTTCTCTAGCTCTTATTTTGAGTTTCCTACCAGTTTGCCCTACGTACGATCCAGAACAGAGGCCACATACGATTTTATAGACACCACTCTTATTCCCCGTGTCTATCTTATCCTTGACGTCACAGAGAGCATTAGCCAATGAGGGAGCATTTTTAAAGGCCACCTTAACATTCGCTTTACTTAAAATGGAGGCTACTTTTTCCGAGACTTGGCCTAAATATGGTAAGGTGAACCATCTAACCTCAGATACGTCGGGTTTCAGAAAATTGGGAAAAGCTGTCTTAAGGGCACGTTTTTCTTTTCTTCTCCTGTAAATACCATCAATCATGAGAGCATCATATCCGTTCTTCTCCGCAACATGCTTTATATGGAGAAGCTCACGGTGATGATTACCCTCCGACATAGGTACTGACAGGAGTCGATCAATATAATAAATAAAAGGCAACATTTTTACTCTCGGGTGTTGAAAAGAACTCCTATCTATAGCTGTATCGGTGGTAGTAGACTTTCGAAAAATCGAAAATTCCATACCACCCTCCTCTTTTTTATGGATCGTCAAATCTAAATAATTTAATGAACCCCCCTCTTCTATTTCTTTAGTAAATTTTATATTCTTGTGCATCCTGTTGAGGAGTTTGTGAAAAGACTCCAAACGTCTCATTGGACCCTGAAAAATGCACAGACAATCGTCCACATACCTAATCCAACAACGGATATGTTTTCTAAGTAGATTTAAATTATTCATAACATACCTATTTTCTAAACAGTCCATAAAAATATCCGCTGCCAGTGGGCTTATAGGAGATCCCATTACTAATCCGTGGGTGGATTTCACGAGTGTCCCTTCCTCTGAAATTATCCCGCTTGTTCAACACGTCATGAATCAGAGGCAATGCAATCCCGTGGTAGCCAACGAGATTTGTGATATTTTTAAAGTTGTATTAGAACAAAATTATTTTCTGTTTAATGGTGATTGCTACAAATCCACCCACGGATTAGTAATGGGATCTCCTATAAGCCCCGATTTAGTTTATTTTTACAACACATATTTACCTGTAGATTACCACTACGAATACCGAGTTTCGTCGAAATATACCAAAAATCACGGCTGGTAGTGGCGAATTGGTATTGTGGGTCCGGAGTAAACCCCCCCTCCTAATGAACCGATTTAGTTTATTTTTACAACACATATTTACCTGTGGATTACCACTACGAATACCGAGTTTCGTCGAAATATACCAAAAATCACGGCTGGTAGTGGCGAATTGGTATTGTGGGTCAGGAGTAAACCCCCCCCCTTCTAATGAATCGATTTAGTTCATTTTTATAATCTCACTTTTCTCCCTATATTACCACTACGAATACCATGTTTCGTTGAAATATAACAAATATTACGGCTGACATAATCAAATTAGTGTTTTGGGTTCGGGGTAAACCCCCCCCCCCTTCCGGTGGACCGACTTTGGTGGTTAACGAACTCGTTCAATCGTTTGCTAATTGAATGCTATATACCAAGTTTCGTGACGAAAAAACAAAAACTTTGGCCGCTATCGTGTTAACAGGCATATATATATATATATATATGCCTGTTAACACGATAGCGGCCACAGTTTTTGTTTTTTCGTCACGAAACTTGGTATATATATATATATATATATATATATATATATATATATATATATATATATATATATATATATATATAAATTTTAACGGGGGTCATTTTCGGTGTCTATTAGGTAGGATCGATAAAGATTTGAAGAAATTTTTCAAAAATTCCGTCATGAGTTCAACCTCAATAGGTACTTTCCTTCGGAGGAAAGTGCTAAAATGACATCTCAAAAGGAAGGAAGAATTATGGCGCCACAACAGGAAACTGATATTATTCTAAGCGGAAATGACTCCCCCCACCTTCTCAGCGTTCGCCATGGGAAACACTATTACCAATAACTTTCTCATTTTCGTGCCTTATTGGACTAGGAAACTACAAATGCTTATCAACAGGTGCCTGCGAAATGTATTACTAGTATTATGACCTGAAACTATCTTCATCGTCGAGCTGTGGATATTATCTAAGTAAAAACCTATAGACACAGTAATAAAGAGGTGGATGTGGTTGGAGCACACACATAGGACGACTCTCTCCAGCAGCGTCTGGATTGGAACCTGCAGGGCCAAGAGAGACTTGGTGAAGAACAATGGAAGATGGCTTGTGGAGCGGTGGCCAGACGTGGTCCGTTATTAAAGAAGTAGGAAGGGGCAGAAACTAATGGCGAAACTTCCTGACGGCGCTACGTCCCAGCTGAGGGATTCGAGATTTATGTCAAGCAAGTATCTTGACAAGTGGGGACGCTTTTCCTGAGAACTGGGATGCGTTTATTATAAATTCTCTCAATATAGAACAGATTTGAATTTGAAAGGCTTTTATCAATGTTCCAAACACTCGCCCTTTCATGTGCGCGGGAGATTGAATGGCATACAAAGTACCTTTACAGAAAAGATTCGAAAATACCCATGATCTGATGAATTCCTGTTATTGTTGAAAGGGGTGCATATGATTGAAATACAGTTTCCATTGAAGAAATACTTGACTTGTGATGTGGAGGAATATTCCCTATTTATAATATAACACGCCCATGCACTATATATATATATATATATATATATATATATATATATATATATATATATATATAATATATATATATAATATATATAATATATATATTATATATTTTTTCACTTTTTCTTTTCTTTTGTCTATGCTTTTTGCGTGTTGCACAATTCTCTTTTGCAAAAAGCATAGACACAAACGAAAACAGGACAACATTGACAGAACACGCACTAACTTTAAAACATAACTTTAATTTTAGGGACGTTCACATTTTAAATAAAGAAAGGAACACAATAAAAAGAAAAATCAAAGAAAATATCTATATAATTAAAAATTCAAACACCGCCATAAATAAAAAAAAAACAGATTTAAAGAATGTGCACCAAATTTTTCATAGTATTATAAATTAAATCTCATGAAAACCTTTTTACCAATAATCGATACCTTTGAAATAGCTAAAAAATCGATACAAACCAGCCATATTCATTACCACAGATGACTTTTCAGTATTACGCCTGACTCAAGCTAGACAACACGACGGGAGGACTTCCTGATAAGGTAGGATTAAGATTAAGATAAAATATTATATGTTCATATGTAAATTTATTTAAGGAAAGGATAGATACATATTAGTTTACAAAAATTATAAGTTTAAGTTTTACAAAAATTATTGTTGAATAAGAAAGCCCCTGAAGAGGTGCGAAAAGGCACGAAACATGTCGGGCGAAACATACAAAATTAAGTAGTTAAAGTGAAAAAAGTGTGTACTACTTTATCGACCCCCTGCCAGAAAAAGAAACAAGAAAAAGTGAAGAATATATCGGGTCATCATTCACCAGAATTAATATTATATATATATATATATATATATATATATATATATATATATATATATATATATGTATATATATATATATATATATATATATATGTATATATATATATATATATATATATATATATATATATATATATGTATATATATATATATATATATATATATATATATATATGTATATATATATATATATATATATATATATATATATGTATATATATGTATATATATATATATATATATATATATATATATATGTATATATATATATATATATATATATATATATATATATATATAAAAATCACGTGTCTGTCTGTTTTTCTGTTTGTCTGTTTGTTCCTTATACAAATCTACACCGTTTGACCGATTTTGACCAAACTTGGAATAATGGTAGGTCTTGATACGAGAAATCTCCTAGGCTAGGTCAAAAAAATCTACCAGCTGTCTGTCTGTCTGTATGTTTGTCCCTTATACAATCCACACTGTTCGTCCGATTTTGACTAAACTCGGTACACATGTAGATCTTAATCGGGGGAGTGTCGTAGGCTAAGTCAAAAACGTCTACCAGCTGAGTGTCTGTATGTTTGTCCCTTATACATCCACACCGTTCGTCCGATTTCGACTAAACTCGGTACACATGTAGATCTTAATCTGGGGAGTGTCGTAGGCTAGGTCAAAAACCTCTACCAGCTGTCTGTCTGTTTGTTTGTTCCCTATAAAAATCCACACCGTTCGACCGATTTTGACCTAAGTTGGAACACAGGTAGATCTTGATACGGCGATTGTCATAGGCTAGGTCAAAACGGCTACCATCTGACTGTCTGTATGTTTGTTCTTTATACAAACCCACACCGATTCACAGATTTTGATCAACTGGGGACACAGGTGGGTCTTGATCAGGGGATTGCCATAGGCCAGGTCAAAAACGTCTACTAGCTGCTGTCTGTATTTTTTTTTTTTTTTTTTTTTTTTTTAAATCCACACCGTTAGACCAATTTTTACCTAACTTGGTATACATGTATGTCTTGATACGGGGGGTGTTATAGGTTAGGTGAAAGTCGTCTAGGACTCACAGTTGGGAGGCCACGGGTTCATTCGTGTTATTAGATTTTAATAATACTTATTTGGTTTCAAATTTATTTAGCCTTTTCTATATTCAGAAAGTAGGTGTAGCATGGCACGCCGGGTAACAGCTAGTATATATATATAATATATATATCTAATATTTAAAATTCTCGTGTCACAGTCTTTGTGGCCGAACTCCTCCGAAACGGCTTGGCCGATTTTTATGAAATTTTGTTTGTATACTCGGTAGGTCTGAGAATAGGTGGTAAACTATTTTTCATACCCCTAAGTGATAAGGGTGGTCCACCCAGACATTTTTTTTTTTTTTATACATTTTTTTAGACAAAATTTGCTTTTGTTTTGGACCCTAAATTTTCACTATTCTATCACCAATCCCCATTTTAGCGCGGTTCCTCCCTCCCCCATAGGGAGGAACCCCGCTTATAGGGTTGATACAATGAAACAATTCGGAAGTGCCGACTAGAAAATTTCGCGTTTCAGAACCCCTAGAGACAGAAAAAAACGGTGGTTCAAATTTGTATATATATATATATGTATATATTTATTTATATATATATATATATATATATATATATATATATATATATATATATATATATTTGTCTGTTCGCTCTCTAGATAGAAGACGAATGGTCCGATTTTGATGAAATTTGGTACAAAAATCCTTCGTCCAATTTGAAAGGTCAAGTTCGTTAACCAGCAAAATCCGCCTACTGGAAGATGGCGTTTGGGGCGAAATTCGCGCAAAAAAAATCGTAACGCTTACGTTTTTGAGTTCATAAGCTTCTAAGTACTCGTTTTATATGACTCCTGGGCTAGGAAAACGAATGAAACCATTTTCAAGGCGATAGCTTTAAAACCGTTTTCGAGAAAATTGGAAAACTATTTTTTGAATACCGTTTTTGGTTTGGGTACTTAGAATCATGGGATTCCAGTTGAAACATTTTCTGCATGTTCTACTTTCATCAAAACTAATATGTTAAAATTTTGGTTACGTTTGGAGTTAAGGAAGGGTTAGAATAAAATATTTTATTAACAGACATAAAAAGTTTTAGTAACTTTGTTTACTTTCCTTAATATCTCGAAAAAGGTTGAGAATCTTGGCAAACGGAAGAATACCATTAGAAAGCTTATTAAATGCTCTAAAAAAACTTTAAAGTAATTGATTTCGCTTATTCGAACTGTTCTCTTTGTCTGTTTTTTATTCCTTGTTATTTTTTAATTGCTTATTGTTGGATAATGTATTTGAAAATAAAACAGGTTAAGAAAAATAAGAAAAACAATTTAATGTTAGAGATATGGATTTCCAAGATATATAGCTTTTCAACTGCCTAGCGTCCTTCCTAGGGAGGGTTCTTTGTCTTTGATTTTGGTACTTAGAATTATGGGATACAGTTGAAACATTTTCTGCATGTTGGAGTTTCATCAACACTAATATGTTGAAATTTTTGTTACGTTTAGAGTAAAGGAAGGGTTAGAATAAAATATTTTATTAACAGACAAAAAAAGTTTTGGTAACTTTGTATAATTTCGTTAGTATCTCGAAAACGGTTGACAATCTTGTGAAGCGGAAGATCACCATTCGGAAGCTTACTAAATGCTCTACAAAAAAGGTTCTGAAGAAAGTTTTAATTAGGCGATGTCAATCGGAGAAAAAAGTGCTTAAAGCTTTAAATTAATTGATTTCGTTTATTCCAATGGTTCTTTTTGTCTGTTTTATTTCTTGTTATTTTTTAATTGCTTATAGTTGGATAATGTATTTGACAATAAAACTGGTTAAGTAAAATAACAAAAACAATTTATTGTTAGAAATATAGATATCCAAGATTCCAAGACCTTGTCACTAGCAGGTCTGTTTCTAGTGTAGCGGACCCTTCCAGGTAAGATTGTAAATCATGACCTTTCAAGACTTTACTACTCACAGGAATGGCGTTAGTGACCTTAAGGGTTGACACGCCATTATAATAATTAATTTAAAAAAAAAGACTGGTGGAACCAAAATAATAACTGCTTCTATTTTAATCTTTCCAAATTAGACTAGGGATATGAACGGAACCGCGCTAAGATGATGCAGTCCTGCGAGACGGACTTTTTTAGTAGATATTAGTACTTTAATAATTTTCACCCACTCAAGGTCTATAACTGATCAATTATCACTTTATCATTTGTTCCCACCAGGCGTCTACCGGTGTCACTTCTCACCCAGTAAACAAACATTCCCTTGAGGCGTTGAAGAGGACATTGAAGGACATAAAAAACAACGACAAACTATTTGGCGGCAATCTGTTACTGTGACAAACACTTCCCGTCATTCCACGTTCAACGTATGTTGATGACATTAAAGCTTGCTTAAAATAATCGCCACTGTGGCGTAATGCGCGTAGTAAGTAAATATGCGCGTTCAAATGCTTCAAGATCCATCCGCTGAAACATTTTCATAACAGCTGTTAGATATCGGCAATGGAAAAGTTGGTGTACACGAAAATACTGGATGCCCGTATAATTCCGTTTCAAGATGCATAGACACAATACATGAATCATGAGTGGCTGGCAGAAAGAGCAATTTTGGCAGCAAAAAACGTTGATGTCAACGATTTGAAAATCAAGATACAAGAGTTCTTGCTAGGGGACTTGATGTCACACAAATCTATCGATACAGTTTGCGATGCCAACGAAGCTGTAAAATATCCAACAGAGTTTTTGAACTTATTGAATTTGCCAGGGATGCCACCGCACCATTTACTACTGAAGGTTGGATCTCCGGTTATTTTACTTCGTAATTTAAATCCATTACGACTCTGCAATGGTACCCGATAAGTGATTACCAAGGCGAAAATTTATTGCTACCAAGATTCACTATTATTCCCACAGACGTGCCAATTGCATTTAAACGCATACATTATCCAATTAGATTGGGATTCGCAATGACAAGCAATAAGTCGCAAGGCCGATGTCTGTTTGTGTCTTAGATTAGGGCAAAACGTGTTTTTTTCCCGGACGGATACGTGGCATGTTCTCGCGTGGGTACACCAGCAGTCTGTTTGTGTTGCCCAAAGAGGGAGTAACCAAAAATATCGTGCACTTCATTGCACTAAGAAATTGATTTTTTTTTCTGTCTATTGTCATACTTCGTGATGGACATATAATTTTAAATATATGAATCAAGGTAATAAAGTAAAATAAGATATAAAAATGTATATTTGGTGTTTTGTTATTTTTATAGGCCTTTTGTAATTATTTTCAAATATGTTTATTGTAGACACTGTTTAAATCGCAGTGCGAATAAAGTACTTAATTTAATATTAAAAATAAAAACTAGGTACTTTGTTTTTTTATTTTTTAAATTTACATTTTAACCCCCTTATAAATGTCAGCCTTATTTATTATTCATCGTAGAATTGTCTTAATTTGTAGTTTTTTTTACATTAATGATAGTTGGAATAAAACACTATTTTTGGGCAATATTGTTTTGCACCCTTCCCCTATGCGTAGCACCTGGTGCTCCAAGGTATGCCCAGGAAACACATAGTTACCTTGTTATCTACCCAAGAGGTACATTATAGCAAAATTTCAAGGCGCATAAAACACTTCATGAAAAGTTTGTTACCAGCTCTCCGACTATAAGAATTTCTTTGACCTTAAATACTCAACATAAATGTCCGTTTTAAACAATGGAATCAAATAATGTTGTTGTGATACTCTCCTACCTTATTAAACGGAGAAAATTGAGCTGGATTGAAAAGATTTAGAAGCTGCCTTAGAAAAGTCATTTTCAGGAAGAAAGTTTAAAGAGACAAGACGATCTTGCCAAAGGAAGGAGTAACAACTCGAATAGGATTAAGCAGAAACTGGCTGGATATGCAGATCGGGGCTCTACCTTTTCATTTATCAGGAAAGCAGCACGAAATTCCTCCCCATTATGGGGATTAAAAGAACTAGAATGTTAAATTAGAATCTTGTTAATTATGTAAAACTTAATGAGCCGAGGTAACATTTACTTTTACAACATCCTCCTTTAAAAAAATAAGAAAAAAAACCTTATTAAATTAAGTCTCTATTAGCTACAGTTCTCCGTCTTCATGCCTCGTAATTTACACTTTGATTCCTTCTATTTAGGTATCAAAATGTCAACTTTAAGGGTTCATTCTAACTTCAATTTATCCTTAAATCTTATTACATTCATTCAATGCAGCAACCAACAGGAACACATAACAAATCAAAAAGTCCGTCACGCAGGAACTGCATAACTAAGCACTTTCCTCAGAATTTGGGTATTGTAGACTGCTTTGCAGAACAATTTGCTTAAAATATCCTACATAAATAAAATAAAAACATGAATAGTTCTCTTTTAAATTTGTAATGAGTAACTGATCAATTATTAATTTGCTTCCAGAGTTATGTTTACACATGGTACCTATTACACTATGAAATAAATACAAAAAACCTCATATTATCGTATTTTGATCTAACGCAGGAACAGGATACAGTCACTCTAGAGGTAGAAAGCGCTCCTTGCGGCGGCTTTGTGAACCTACGTCTGGCGGGCTTTTCTATTGAAATATATTACAAATTAAACCCCCGCTTTCCGATTGACCGATTCAGCTCATTTTTACAACATCTCTTTCTCATGAGTTACCAACGACGTATACCGCGTTTCGTTACAATACAGCAGACATTACGACCGGTATGAGTATATTAGGAATTTGGGTCCGGAGTAAACCCCCCCTTCTAATGAACCGATTTAGTTTATTTTTACAACACATATTTACCTGTAGATTACCACTACGAATACCGAGTTTCGTCGAAATATACCAAAAATCACGGCTGTTAGTGGCGAATTGGTATTGTGGGTCCGGAGTAAACCCCCCCCTCCTAATGAACCGATTTAGTTTATTTTTACAACACATATTTACCTGTGGATTACCACTACGAATACCGAGTTTCGTTGAAATATACCAAAAATCACGGCTGGTAGTGGCGAATTGGTATTGTGGGTCCGGAGTAACCCCCCCCCCCCCCCTTCTAATGAACCGATTTAGTTCATTTTTATATCTCACTTTTCTCTCTATATTACCACTACTAATACCAAGTTTCGTTGAAATATCACAAATATTACGGCTGACATAGTCAAATTAGTGTTTTGGTTTTGGGGTAAACCTTCCGGTGGACCGACTTTGGTGGTTAACGAACTCGTTCAATCGTTTGCTAATTGAACGCTATATACCAAGTTTTGTGACGAAAAAACAAAAACTCTGGCCGCTATCGTGTTAACAGACACACACACACACACATATATATATATATATATGAATATATATATATATATATAAATTTTAACGGGGGTCATTTTCGGTAGGTAGGATCGATAAAGATTTGAAGAAATTTTTCAAAAATTCCGTCATGAGTCCAACCTCAATAGCTACTTTCCTTCGGAGGAAAGTGCTAAAAGGTAATTTTCTGAATATATGCATTTATACAGTGTGTACCGAATTCAGAAGTCATAACTTCAGGGGTTTATTCTGCACATCAATTGAAGTTAAATGACGCAGGAATGAGCGTTTTATCAGAAGATGAAGAAGAGATACAGTTATGTTTGTCTTTTTTCAAAACTATTGTTTTTTTTATTATAAAAAACTGAATTTGGGCTTTCTGGTTCATGTATCGTAAATAACTACCACATTTTTAGAATCTACATTAAATTTACGGTTTAAAAATTAAGAAAGTTTTCAGCCTTAGCTTTGGCTAAGTATTGATAAATATTAGACACTATTTCCTTTGTCTGACCTCTCATAGGCTTTCCTAGTATCAAACGAGACATAATCAGTTTTTTATAATGTTTCACGTATTATGTTTAACGTGTTGTTCCTTGAAATGGGAATTTTCAAATGGTTGAACCGTGGGGAATATTTCCCTCAATATTTCGCGCATGCGGAATTGAACTTTTCTCTCTATCTGAACAGGCTATAGCTTCTAATACCAACAGGTGAAGAATAACCCTTCAAAACTTCAAACTTTACAATTATTTCTCCATCAGAACGTTTCGGACACAGTGGTCCATCTTCAGGCGATCATGTCCTGTTAATTACTACAGTTACACTTAATCATTCATGAATTAAATAAAAATGATTCCTTTAAGGAACCAAGTCAAATTACACCTACATCAATTAAACACTCATTATCAGGACATGATCGCCTGAAGATGGACCAGTGTGTCCGAAACGTTGTGATGGAGAAATACATGTAAAGTTTGAAGTTTTATTCTTCACCTGTTGGTATTATTAATGAATACCCTTCATTTAGTCATAAAAAAAAGGCTATAGCTACCTTTTGAGGATTGAGTTTAATCATGCTTATCCTGCTTGGCGTACTTTTATATGCTTACAAATTTTGTGACGTTCGATTTTCTCGTGACCTATGTGTTATGAAACGTCGTCATCTTTCGTCAGAATTTCTGACGTCATAAGGGGGGTTTCCTCCCTATAAGGGAGGAGGGCACGCCCAGCCATATGTTCTGTTTCTTTTTCCGTCTCCCTCCTCGTGCTTCACCTCCCCACCCTGTCCTACCTCATTACGTCAGGATCATCTTGAGTGTATTATTTCATGATATACATTGCTCTCTGCGGTAGACCTGAAGGAGCCTGGCGTAGGGTTTTGCTTTGTTGGAGTGGATTGCCCCCAACTCTTCTAGGACCCCGTCTCCTACAAAAGGTATGTTTCCTTCTTGAATAGGGAGAACATCCCCTTCGACGCATTAACCTCTCAACCTCAGGCATCTTATTGTTGACTCAAGGATCTTATGGTTATTTCTTGTCTGGAGTGAGTTCCACGTAGTTGCTCGCATACAATGATTCTGTCGGAGAATTGTTAGGGGGGGGGGGGATATTTCAGGAGAGTTTTGAACATCAGTAAGAAGCACTTCAATTTTCCCTGAATATTTTTAATTAAAAATTATCAAGTTCAAATAAATGATTTCATACATCCCGTAAGCTTAAACCGATTTCAATTTTAATAGGAACACTTTTTATAGGTTTTGTTACGTAGGAAAACGAATAAACCCATTTTTTAAGAAATATCTGTAACAGTTCACGAGAAAAGTTTATACAACTAGTTTTTCTCTGACTTGTTGGTTTGGGTGTGCAGAAATGATTGATTTAGTCGAAAATGGTTCCAGACGTTGGACATTCATTTTGGTTACATTTGGAGTTAAGGAAGTATCAGAATATCTCGACAAATGTTGGGAAATCGTAGTAAGTGGAAGGTGACAATTCGAAAGCTTACTGAATTCTCTTCTAAAAAGGTTCTGAGGTAATTTTTGATCTCAATTGGAAAAATAAGTGCTTAAATCATTGAAAATGTTAATTTCTTTGAATGGTTCTTTGTGTTTGATTTCTTCGATTTGTTATTGCTTGTTGTTTTTTTTTTAAATTATTTATAGAAGGAATATTAATTTTCCAGTTAAACAAGATCGAGCGGAAGTCGAACGATTAGAGTAATTTCCGTTACTGTAATTTAGTGTCACCTAAAATCTAACTTCTCTTCAAGATTTCTAATTTTTTAGCTGTTATATTTTTTTACAAAATGTTAACTAAAATTATTCCAGGCATTCCAAATGACACTAGAGATAAAACGTAAAACAAACGCGCTAAGATAAGGCAGCTCCTGCGAATCGTAAATATTTACTTATTAGTCTGGACATCCTTTCTGCGTCTTTTTTTTTTTTAATTCAATACATTTCTTCATAATGACCTCAACATTCATTTCTTTCAAGAACTGGCAAAATCCCGTTTTCTGACCTTCCATTCCAAATTGTCTTTCCTCCCAAACCCACCCAAAACCCCGCCTTGAAGGCACAAAGACCTCGTGGCCAGTTAACCGACTAAAGAACAAAAAAACATTCCTAAGTAGGAAGTGCCAATTGATTGGCTACTTCCAAAAGTGTTATTTGTTTTTGTGTATTTGACGGCGTATCAACAGTTGTGCAATTAACGCCTAATGCCTTGGCGATTATAATCATTATTATTATTTCTAATTCAATTGTTTCTTTTATTATTTTTTTTTTGTCATTCTTATTAATCAATTTCTGTAAATATAATTATTTATATTAGTGAGCAAACTTAACTAATGTACTTTACAAATGTACATAATATGTACATTTGTAAACATATTATGTTGAATAAACGTATTACTAAGAAAAAAAAAAGCCTGGATATATAGTATATATCCAGGCTTTTTTGTTCTTACTAATACGTTTATTCAACATATATAAAGCATATTGGCCTTATCAAACTGGGAGGTATATATTATATACCTCCCAGTTTGTTAAGACCAATATGCTGGATATATAAATGATAATATGAGAAGTTTAAGTATTTCAAATTTATACAAGATATTCTGCTATTTTTTTACAATTAATTTTCTAGAATAGAGGGTCATAATCTTCTAATAAAAACACATTTTACGGGGGTTATATTTTCTGTCTAGTAGATAGAATTGATGAAGATTTGAAGGATTATTTCCAAACTCCGACCAGAAGTGCAAAAGGAATGTGCCCAAAATATTGTATAACCATAAGGATTGAGGAATTAAACATTGTACACACTGCTATATTGGCAGAATGTATGGACTGCACCAAATAATAAATTAAGAGAGTACCAAAAAAACGTGAAACCTAGGAAATGCACATATAAAAATAGACGAGAACAAATTATTTTTGCAAGACTGCGAATAGGCCACAACCTATTACTCACTCATGGCTACTTAATGTCAAATGACCCCCCAACTCATTGCTCGTATTGTGATGCTCTTCTAACCCTTAAACATATTTTAATTGAGTGCACAATTTATAATAAGGAAATAGACAAGTTTAAATTAAATATTGAATTAAGCCAGATTTTAGAAGTCAATAATGTTAATAATGTGGTGGAGTTTCTAAAAGATCTCTTCTCCTGGACAACATTTGAAGAACCTTATTTAACGTTATCAAAATGAGAGCTTCTTCTGAGCTCTCTGTTTATTCAATGATACATATTGATATTTCTATTTACCATAATTATCATCATCGCGTAGGAAAATATATTATTTTAAAATCCTCGCCGCAAAAAGATAAACCTTAATATAACCAATAAGTAATATGGCAACAAAGACCCTAAGTTGTTGAATTTTCCTATAAAATAAAAACAAAAAAAAAATCCTTTGTACGCTCTTTTAATTCTGTTTTTTATTTAACCAGACTTGCTTAACACATTACCGAGTAGAACTAGAAGAGTAATAAAAACGTTTAACTTATGTTTTGCTCATTCGCGATTCAATTTTGATTTTACGATTAATAACTTTTATTGTTGCGATATGAAATGTTTAACGGAGTGACCAGCGGTATGGAGTTATGTTCTGGAGCAAGTAGGAGCGGGCATTTATAGCCTATAAACCTGAAGGTGAGGAAGTCAATACACGACCCGACTCCCAGGATTCCGGACATTAATGGAAAACTGCTACGCGTTTCGTCTGAAAACGGAAAGACTTTTATCCACAAGTCACATTCCCGTTGAAATTTGCCCTTAAAAAAATTAAATGGTATATTTAGGGTGAACACCGCTATATATCGTTGAGGTTAGGCAAGTGTGCCTTGGAAACAATCCCTCAGACGTTGCCAAACTGTTAAATTTTCTTAAAACTGCCAGTCTCCTAAAAAACTTATAAATTGTTATCATTATATTTATTTATTTATTTTTTTTTTATTTTTATTTTTTTTTATTTTTTTTTTTTTTTACGTATATAAATGAAACCTTTTGTGAATAAATGTGTGAGCGAATGTATTTTTCCTTGTTATAATACTGAATTTTATTTGCTAGTTGAAAACTGAAATTTTGTCTATTGAACTGTACCCAATTCAGAACTATATCTTTGTCATATAAAGAAAGAAAAAGAAAAGAAAAGAAGGGGGGAAAAAAAAAGAAAAAAAAAGGAGAGGAAAAAAATATATATATATATAAATACATAAATAAAAAAATAAAAATAAAAAAAATAAAAAAAAAGAATTAAAAAATAAAAATAAAAATAAATTAAAAAGGTAGAGAAAGAATAAAAAAAAAAAAATAAAAAAAAAAAAATAAAAAAAAAATAAAATAAAATAAATAAAAGAGAAAAAATATATATATATAAAAAAGAAAGAAATGGGAAAAAGAAAAAGGGAAGAAAAAAAAGGAAGGAAAAAAAAAATGTACCTCTCTGTTAATCCTACCCACTAATATTATTATTACTATTATTATTATAATTGTACAGGTCTTCCCTTGTCCTTTTTAATCTGTATGAAACAATACCACCTAAGAGAATGGATATGCTAGTCATATAAAACAATGTAGGTTCTGGCGTAAAAACATGATAAAATGTTAATCGCCACTAAATCCTGATCCTAATCCTAATCGTTGAGGTTAAGAAATATAAAGCCGAAGGTGAAGTCTCAAAATCAGGAATTTATTAACCCGCCCATCACAAGTAGTTGTCGAATACGACACCTTCCGTTTCATTTCTTTTACAGAGATTATCTGGGCACTGATTGAGGGTTGTAACCGTGAGTTACCCTGTCTATTAGTAGTCCTCTAGACAACAAACTGGAAAATTAAATCATTGCCCTTTATTCTTCCTCGTAAGTTGTGTACATCAGTGCTAAAGTGAGTTTCAGTGTCGGATACGACACCGCCTTGTGGTATACGTGACACCTTTTTCATCGTATATGTAGAACTCAAGGAGTTATTCCATGACTATTTACCGTTATTATGGTAAGTTATCGTCTGTCGGTTACCGACGAAGAAATCCTACAAGAACTGGCCCGGCAATAGGCTGAAGGGACTGATGAAGAATTTCAAACTGACGAAACGTGTAGTGAAACGGAAGTCTTTTTGAAGACATCCTTTCTCTTTAGTCACACCTTACATTAATGAAAGGTTGAAAAATCTCTTCATTTCAGAAAGACTTGGAAAATGTTCTTTCGACGGACGGAAAAAATACAGGAAGAGAAGCCAAACATATCTTTAGAGCAATAAAACTATTTGCAGTGAACACGAAATAGTAATATGTCCGTTCTGCCATGCGAAAAATTAAAAATAAGTATTTATATTATTTTGTGAATTTTTTTTATTTAATTTTTGTAATCAACTATATATTAAATATATAGTAGATGAAATTCTGTCAAATACCACTCACTCACTCACTCACTCACTCACCTATCACCACCCAGCCCAAACCACTCGACAGAAAAACTTGAAATTTTGCAGGGACACTCCCTATAGAACGTAGACACTCTCTAAGAAAGGATTTTTTGATATTCGCATTTTTAAGTATTTTTAGAGGGGTTTAAAGTTTGTTAGAGCAGGCAAGCCGAGGCAGCATGCGTTGCTAGGACGATAAAAGAACAGCTTTTACCGTACTTTATCTATTTAATAGTATTATTTTTAATTGAGGTTAATTTCAACTATGATGGCAGTCCTTGAATTACTAGAAATAAACTGTCCCTCATAGAGCTTACGCTACGGGGGACAAAATCGCCATTTCAATTGCGGTTCATTTCAACTTGTCTCCCATAGAGTTTACCTGTTGATGGTCTACCCGAGGTAATAATATCCCGAAATCTTGCACAGCCTCCTCACCCATCAACATCCCCAGTCAGAACACCTCTTGGTCATGCTCGCAAATATAATGGGTGTTTCCAAATGGCATGTGAGAAACATAAATTTTTAAATTATAATGTAACCATGGGCGTATATAGGAAATAATTTCGGGGGTCGGGGAAAATTTCGGGGTATGGAGTACTAACAATGTAGAACTTGGAAAGTTTTAGGCACATAAGACGCTATTACAACTAAAATGAAATATTTTTTATGAACTAAGTGATCTTATTTAATTTATTTTGAAGGGTTTTAAGACACATTGTTCCATCAAATCATAATTTGGGGGGCTGCAGACTCCTCAGCCCCCCCGTATATAAGCCCATGATAGTGACCTATAGATAACGGGTTATCTCTAGCTTTGTCTGTTTCTTCATACTGGTCCGTAGCGCCCCAGTGTCAAGAAACATTATACTTTGATTACTTATCAATTGATGAATAACATAGAGTATGACGGGAACCGTGCTATAATAAACTGCAAAAAATTATATAGTAGCGTTAATTTTGCTGATACATTATATAACGGAATAAAATAACTACTTATCTGCCGTGACAAAGCACGGGTATTCGGCTAGTTAATTATAAATATATTTATTTTAAATATTCTTTTCTTTTATTAAACTTGTATTAATTTCTACCCAATTAACATAGTTATTAGGAAAATGAACTGATTTCTTATACTAGGTGTCGCATCCGACACCGCCTTGTGTTATGTGTACTGAAAAACATCTAGTGGAAGGAGAGTTAATAACTTGTAGCGGTTATCAGATAACCCCCAAAAAAGAAACCACATGTTTTCAAATAAATAAAACATTTTTAAGTGTTCTCTCGCAATTGAAAACTGCAAATCATTCTTGTAAGTTGTAAATCCTATACACTTAACATTGGTGACCCCTGATATTGAACAATACTTCTGATTTCACTTCTCGCCGTTCGTCATGTCCAAAAAAAAACTCATCTACGTCCGATACAGATCTCCATGAAACCCAGCCTGAGGTTAGTTTCTACCAAGGGCCGAGTTCAAGACTACCGACATTCTGGAAACAGAACCCGACTTTATGGTTCGCGACGATCGAGGCTGTATTTGCGACATCCCGCTTAACATCGAGTCTAAAAAAACATTTGGTTTCTTTTTTGGGGGTTATCTGATAACCGCTACAAACTGTTAATAAATTCCTCATTTTGAGACCGTAACTTCGGCTTCATATTCCCAAACTCAGCATGAAATGTTTTTTTTTTTTTTTTTTTTTTTTTTTTTTTTTTTTTCTTTTTTTTTTTTTTTTTTTTTTTTTTTTTACCTTCTAGTAAGCAGGGGAGGTTATAATGACCAGGTTGGTTGGTTGAATTGATCAATAGGGCAAACGACCTCTTGGTTATCATTGCACGGGGATAATAAGCAGGAAGACACGCTGCCTATTTAGTTACAAATGGAATCTAGAACTGTTTGCGGAGAAAATCTTTATATTAAACATATTTTCACAGAATGCAGAGCCTACGAAGTAGTGTTGTAAAAGAGCGCGCCTTTAAGGCTAGAAGGCGCGGCTCCAAGAAGCTCGAGCTCTCAGAGCTTGGACAGGGCTCGATAGAAGGCGCGAGCCTTGAAGGCTCGCCTCGGGAGAAGGCGCATGCTTTGAAGCCTTTTACTTTTCATTTCCAAAATGGCGGACGGCGGGCAAACAGCTGTTTCATGAAATATACTTTGGTAGATTCGTCCAAAATTGTTTCCGCCACACTGAAATTACTCGCTAGCAATTAAATTTATCATGACATCGATAAACTAGATTATATGGATCACTAATCGGTTAAAAATAGGAACTTTTTCTAAAAAATAAATTCTGTTAGACGGTGATGGCAACACTGTCATACTTCTTAACTGTATGACACTGTCATGCTTTTATCTCCCTTAAATAATAAAAGTCCATACAATTTTTCATTCAGATTTTAATCCATAAGAATACAGAATTTAAAAAATCAGCTAATTGAAGCACTTTATTTAGCGTAATCATTAACGTTATAAACTGAACTCTGTTGAATTTTAGTTTAGACGATATTCTTGTAATTATAAGAAACAAGGATTTTAAACAAATTCAATGTGTGGCAAATTTAGCACTAAACAGGATAATAGACTGGGCAGATTTAAACAAATTAACTTTTAATGCAACAAAATCTAGCTACACGATATTCTCTAAAAAACGAAATATTCCGAATATTAACATAAGACTGTACGGACAATCACTACAACATACAGATACATTAAAATATTTAGGCATAATGTTTGACAGGAAACTCTCCTGGAATAAACACATAGATACGGTGTACATCAAGAATCTGAAGTTAATCCAGCGACTTTCAATCGCAGCTCGAGTAACTTGGGGAATGAAAGCAGAATCGCTTAAAGTAGTTTATGAAGGTGGAATTATTCCTAAAATGCTATATGGTATATCGATTTGGAAAGATGGAACAACTAAATCTAAAAACCTCAAAAAACTTATCCGACTGCAGCGCTTAATCGCTATTAAAATATGTAAGGGATTCAGAACTATTTCTGCCGATGCTGCTTGCGTATTGGCTGGACTATTACCAATAGATATTAAAATACAAAACAAAACGCTTATAGAAAATATTCGTCATCAAAACTTAGGATATACTCAGTTTGATAATTACGATATAGAAAGAGATACCGAAAGCAAATCATGGATACATCCAAGTAAGCATTTTGACATTTCGGAAAATGTAAATTCCAAATTTAGCCGGGATAACTCTCTAGAGGTGTACACAGACGGCAGCAAAATAGATGATAAAGTTGGATGTGCGTGGGTATCATTCGGTACCAACCATAATCACGAGAAGGAGTATAAATTGGATAGTCGCTGCAGCAACAACCAAGCAGAAAAATTCGCTTTGCTCAAAGCAACAGAATTCTTCTCCTCAACAGTAATTGAACAAGGGATCTCACTACACTTTTTCACTGATAACATGACACTGATACATGGACTCAAAAATTACAATATTCACAATGTTTTAATTGAAAAAATCAGGAGAAACCTACTAAGATTAACCGAGAGGGGCATTCAATTCACTGTAGATTGGGTTAAAGGTCACTCAGGAAACGAAGGAAACGATAAGGCTGATCAATTAGCAAAATGTGCAGCTCAAAGTGAAGCATTGCCGATAAGCTATGCCAAATTACCGCTAAGTTGGGTCCAGTCTCAAGTTAAAATAAATAGCATCTCAACATGGAACAATAGGTGGAGAATAAGCACAAAATCCCCTAGTTGCCATAAATTTATACCGGAAATAAATGCAAAAAATCACGACATTCTTAAAAGTAGAAATTACAAACTTACTCAATTCCTGACAGAGCACGGACACACCAAAAACTACTTAAAACGTTTTAAAATAACCGATGACGATAAATGTACAATAGACGGACAGATACAAACTTTTACACATATACTCTATGATTGCAAGACTTACGACAGACAAAGACTAAGACTCATGAAAAACATCATACTACAAGGAGGTAGCTGGCCTGAGTCGGAAAGAAAGTTGTTCGAAGATCATAAGGAGGAACTCATGAACTTTGTTCTATCCATAAATTTTGATGAACTAATAAACATCTAGAGAAACCAAGAACGAGAAGAAGCTGACTTCACTCATCATCATCAAACCAAATTATCTTCCTTATTTATCTTGTACTCTCACTGTTTATAAATTATCAATGATTATTTTATTCTTGTATAGTTCATATATTTAGGTTAGTATGTATATGTATATATATTATTAAATCAATATTATAAAAAAAAAAAAAAAAAAAAAAAAATTAACATTGTATACTCACTTTAAATATGTAAAGACATGCGTGCAGTATATCATAAGATATGGGGCACGCTTTAACGAATAAACGGCTCTACCATAGGGTTACTATGGCTGAGAAAAAAAAAAAAAAAAAAAAAAAAAAAAAAAAAAGTATCTACACAGCCGAATTACACGCCATACACTTAGCCCTTACAAAACTACATAACACTGAAAACACAAACATACTCCTATGTACAGACTCACTCAGTTCTTTACGCTCCCTCGATAATATTTATACTAACCACCCAATAATTAAACAGATATACGAACAATTACACAGCCTCAGCTATCACACACTTACACTATTATGGCTACCCGGACACGAGGATATCGGACTAAGTACATCAGTAGACAAACATGCAAAATACGCAACAAATAAACAGATCGTAGACATTGAAAACATAACGTTACATGATTTGGTTCACACATTACGCACACATACATTAAACGACTGGTTGCAACACTGGCTACAAACAAACAACAAATTATCACAAATTAAGAACACAGTAAAAGCATGGAGTAAAGAACAATACACCTTAACAAGAAGAGACCAAGTAGTACTGACCAGACTTCGCATTGGACACTCGTTGCTCACACATAATTACCTCATGGAGAAAAAAGACAAACCGATATGCAGAGTTTGTAACATAACATTGACCATTAAACACATACTGAATGTAAAAGACGCGACAAACTGAACATTCCACACGACCTACAAGAACTTCTCACAGAGGGTAGTCCATACATACACTCTATACTTCAATATTTAAAACACATAAACTTGTATCACAGAATCTGAAGAAACAAAAGAAAAAAAATAATTTTTTTTCTATTGTGTAATTATTATTATTATTATTTTTATTTTCTATTATGTAATTATTACTCAATTTTACTTGGTCATTAATGGAAAACCACAACATGTAGCACCCATCATGACCTAATAAAAAATTGTAGTTAGTTTTAGTGATAAGTTATGTAACTATATTTCAAATAGCAAGGCTCTAAATAATGTTTAGCACATAATTCTTAACACAAACCTACTAACTTTTGTCGTATGCTCTTTTCAAACTTTTGTTGTATTTAGTACTATAAGTTACTGATAATTGTGAATATATAAATTTGTATTTTTACTGTATCTTAAAAAAAAAGAAGAGCAAGTCGCCGTCGTTGCGAAGCTCGTAAAATAAATAAATAAAATATTTATTTATTTAATGTTCGAGAGCCATAACTCAGATGATTCGATAATAAAAAATCTGTACTTGTTATCAAACAGTTGTCACATATTCTTATTGACATTAATAACTATTAACTAATACTTTATAAAAATAAAGTAGAAGGAGACCCGGTGGCTGTGAGGTTTAAGGTGTGACCGTGCCAAAGGTCGTGGGTTCAATTCCCACTATGGGGTGGTGGCTTTTCTTTCGAAAAAAGAAAAGGCATCAGTCCTATCCTGGCTAGAGCCTATAGATAACCCGTCCTAAAATTCGTAGCTAATAAAAAATGGACGTTAAAATTTAAATAAATATGAAGTAAAAATATTTATTTACCATAAACGTATTTTACAAATTAATATAACAGTTCTATGTATATACACAATTAAAAACTACATAATTACATTACAAACACAAAAACACATACATAAAATTATTTTATATACACTATGTGTAACGCATATTATATACATACAAATTTAAACCCAGACGTTTACATATCGTCGATACAAAAGCAAACTAACGAATATGAAAAAATGCATCTTTCATTGTCCATCTTTAATAATTTCTGCTGGACTTATTTATGGCAAATTCTTCAATCTGACTTCACTCTATTAAAGGGAAAGTATTCCACTATCAAAAGGTCAAATCTGCCGAATATTTGACTGTCCAAAAAAAAAGTTATGAATAAATACTTTTCCACTCTGAAAAGTGTTGATTTTCATATTCGTTAGTTTGCTTTTGTATCGACGGTATACTCACGTATATACATATAGACGCACGTATCTTCCACGATTTAGTGAAAATGAAATTGCATAAGAAAATAAATTCAAATTAACAAATAGATATAATGAAAATTATCTTTCCTCTAATGCTATCTAGTAGATGCCAGAAGTAGCTTGAGAGTATAGAATTAAATCTTGTTGTATAACTCTGTAAATATAAGCAAAATCGATAGAATAGTGGTCGGGGGGGGGTGTCCTGAAAATCTCTATGAATAGAAACATAAATTTTCTGTTACCTAAATTACTGAAAACCTCATTGAAATAGAACAACAAAAAGTTTGCATTTATCTGATTGATTTTTTAAAAATAATTAACACCTTTGTCTATAACTATCTAAAAAGAGTAAACCTTATTCTAGTTACTGTACTGATTTCCTTTGTCAGAAATGTGCTCCGTTTTTGCGGTGTCTGCGTGACGGATTTTCATTTGACAAAAACAGGTGGTAAATTAGGAGAGAATGCAGTAGCTTTAGGCTGGGAACAATGTGGAATTTGATGATAATTTGGGTATTAGAATGCCTCTAGAATGTACCCTCCTGTCTTTCGCTCGGCATTAATTTTGAAAGCGTACATTTGAATTTTAAATTAATATGTCAAGTTTTTCCTTCGCCCCTGCCGTATGTGGTAAACACATTTCAATTTGCATACTATTACCGTGCATGGGAATAAATAAATACAAAAATAAAAGAAAAAAAAAAAAAAAACCTAAACCGAGGACGTTGATGGGTGAAATTGAGTTTTCATAAACAGGGATGAAGAAAACCCTCTCTCTGGGGGTCGATTGATTTTGAATTAGAACGCTTAAGATTAAATATTTTGTTTATCTTACATAGAGTATATTACTTTCTATAAATTACAATATTATATGTAATTCCAAGAATATTTAGTTGTGTCTTTATATAGCGGCTAAATAGCGTATCAACAATATGAAAAAAAAAAAAAAGAAAATCTGAGTCGCTCAGACTGTGCAATTTTCGCGCTTCTCAATGTACCTCGTGAAATAAACTCGCTTTAAACAATCTATGGAAATTGCTGATGAATAAATTATTTTTAAAACCACAGAAGTATTTTCAATATGATATAAATTAATGAAAGGAGACCCGGCGGCCGTGAGGGTTAAGGCGTGAGCACTTACCACTCCGTGCCAAAGGTCGTGGGTTAGATTCCCACTAGGGGAAGAGTCTTTTCTTCAGAAAAAAGAAATGGCATTAGCTCTATCCTGGCTAGAAAAGGGCGTTAACCTATAGATAAAGCTTCGTGAAATTCTTAGTTAATAATAAATGGACGTTAAAATTTAATTTTTTTTATTTATTATTTGTATATTTGAAATATGTACATAAATCATAAGTACAATCGTCAGGTTTGTTGACACGGATAATTATATACAAGTTGGTTAAAACAAAATAAAAATAATAAAGTATTTGGATGAAGCCAACCATTGTTGGTACTTCCAGAGGCGGGTAAAGAAATATTTCAATGGTCACAATAGGATCAGCAAGCTAAGTTTATCTCGGGCCACTCTTTTTAAAATTTAAATAGATTCAAATGTAAATTTGCATGTCATCGATACCATACTGACGCACTTAAAGCCGACAAAGACACAATAAAATATAGTTATATCACATATAACTCATAATTTTAACCAAATCAAAGTTTCTCATATCAGGATAATATATTTTCCATTTATTCTAATCCAAAATATCATTATGGTTACTAATTATTTTATTCATTAATTTTATTATATTTATTTCTTATTATTTGTTTTCTTTTTCATTTTACATGCCTTTCTGTTAATTTTTAATTTTATTACTGACCCTGGGTTTATCATTTATAAATTTATTGCTGTGGAGCTCCTTCAAACCAATAAATAAATATATTTGCAGGCATCATCTGAGTTCTAGAAAAGGGCTTGGATTTTAGGGCGTTTTGGTTTAATGTCATTAAATTTTTTTCAATGCATTTAAAATGAGTCGCCCTTTGTAATTATTCATCAAAAAGAAGTCTGTGATTGGTTTGTTTGGGGGGTTTTAATTTGAGTAATACCGCCTTCTTTTACAAGTAAAGGAAGTTGTGTGTGTTTTTTTTTCTGCCCTCTGTGCATAAGGCCTACATTAGTGTAAAAAAAACTCTGCTTTTCTTGGATATTTCTACCCAGCATACATTTTCTTTTTGCTAATACTAAAAATAATTTAAACATTTAATATTCTAGCTCATTATATGAATAAAAGCTAGGACTTCGTGGTTCCTGAGAGTCAGACTTCTGATAGAACTTTCAGCAACTTAATTAGTGTTGTTGGTCAAAATGAATATAAAAACTGAAATAATTTATTATAATATTTAGAGACGGATAAAATCTTATTTGGTTCAGGAACCTATAGTGATCAAGTTATATAAATTCAATAGTTATTTCTGAAGTATATACATCATAGTTTCTGAGTGCTGTAGATTGTAGACTGCCCTACAAGAGGGTCGGAGTGTGTTTTATCTCCTCATATTCTTGTCTATGTGAATGGCTTCTTTCGATTCAACAGCAGTCATATCTTTGACGTTTCCTTTGCCACTTTAATGTATCTCGTGCCCATTCTTCAATAAGCACTCTGAGCAATCTGCTATCTTGATATTTCTTGTAAACATTTTCAATTCATTAGAAATTGTTTGGGTGTAATTTAATAATTAGTTAGTTAGTCTTGCCTTTTGTGCAAATTGTTAATTTATACTTGAAATATTAGCCGTTGCGGTGATAAGAAGTCAATACATGGTTAGGATTCGGCTAGGAGAAAAAAAACGTCGGATCTTCAGGCATAAATCTATATTGGACGTTTCGTCTGCACTTTGGCAGCCTTCTTCAGCTAAAAAATAAATATAAAATTGTGTGCATAATCAGAAAATAAAAAACCATTTAAACATCATGCAAGGTTTTTTTTTTTTTTTTTTTTTTTTTTATTTATTTGTTTATTTGAAATCTGTACAAATTATAAACAGTACAATAATCAAGTTTGATGATGCAGATATTATGAACAAGTTGAAAAAAATGGAAAAAGTAAAATAAAATAAAAACAATACAAAATGTGAAAGAAGCCAGCCATTGTTGGCACTTTCAAAGCTGTCCAAATAAATATTTTAATGATCCCTATATGATCAGAAGAGTAAATTGTCTCGGGGCCACTGTCTCTTGAGCCGCCTGGGAGGATTGTCTGGATGGGATTGGGACGATAAGGATAGACCTTCCGGGTTAGGATGGTAGGACAATTTGGAGTGGAACATTTGGAAACGGGTTTTAGCAAGGTCAAGGACAAATGGAATGTTAAGGTCATTGTGAAGGGTTTTGTTTGAGACGTAGAAAGGGGCATTTACAATTTTACGGAGCACTTTTGACTGGAATGCCTGTATTCTGTTGATGTTGGATGGTTTTGCAGACCCCCAGAGTTCAAGTCCGTATGTCCATATTGGTCGAATGATTGTTTTGTATATCGTTAGTTTGTTCTGTATTGATAATTTAGATGAGGGTCCAAGGAGTCGTCTAAGTAGTCCGTATCTTTTGTTCAGTTCTTGTCTTTTCAGTCTCGTGTGAGGGTTCCATGTCAGTCGGCTGTCAAGGTATAATCCTAGATATCGAACCTCGCTGGATACTGGTAGTGGAGTGTTATTGAGATGTACAGAAGGGCATGATCTCCGGTTGAGAGTGAATGTAACCTGCTTACATTTTTCCGGGTTGATTTTTACTCTCCACATGTCACTCCAATGTTGTATGGCGGTAAGATGTTCCTGCAGGTGTTGGGATGCTACTGAGGGATCAGGGGAAGTTGACAGGATAGCAGTATCATCTGCGTAGGTTGTTAGTAGGGTTTGGGGGTGTGTGGGAATATCCGCAGTGTAAAGGAGGAAAAGGAGAGGACCAATAATACTCCCTTGAGGGACTCCAGCATTTATGGGGCAGGTCGGGGAAAGAGTTGTACCGTATTTGACTTGGAAGGATCTGTTTGACAGATAGGATTTGAGGATAAGGAAATAGGTGTGTGGAAGTATAAGCTTTACTTTGTAAAGTAATCCCGGGTGCCAAACCCGATCGAATGCTTGAGCAACGTCGAGAAAGGCACTCGTGCAAAAACTCTTACGTTCAAGCGAGGAGGAAATTGAGTCTACGACTCGTAAGCACTGTTGTATAGTGGAATGCTGGAAGCGGAAACCAAATTGATGGTTGGGAATTGTATTCGAGGATTCTATGATAGGGAGGATTCTTTTGTACAGGAGTTTTTCGAATATTTTGGACATTAATGGGAGAAGGCTGATGGGCCGATAGGAAGAGGGGCAATCTGGAGGTTTAAAGGGTTTGGGGATAACGACGACGACTGAGTGTTTCCAGGGATTCGGGAAATGGGTTGTTCTTAGGATTGAGTTATAGAGGTATGTAAGGAATATAATGTCCTTCTGGGGGAGGTTTTTGAGTATTGTGGAGGTGATAAGATCATAACCGGGAGATTTCCTAGGAAGGTGTTTGATGATGTATTTAACATCGGATGGATGGAAAGCTTTGGGAGGGAAGGACAAAGGTAAAGGAGAATTCAGGTAATGTTCTATATCTGCATCATGGGAAGGGCTCATTTGAGGATTAGGGGAAAATACTGTGGTTAGGTGTGTGGAGAGGAGGAGCGCCTTTTCTTCATCACTTCTGGCCCAGGTCCCATCGTTGCGTTTGAGAGGGGAAGGGATTGAGTGGAACTTAAGGATTCTACGAGTGACTGTCCACAAAGAACAGTCTTGTGTAGAGAGGGATGAAAGGTATTCGTTAAAGGATTCTGAACGGAATTGGGATAGGGAAGATTTCAGTTGGCGTGTCAGTCTGTTGTATGCGTTTCTGTCCGAGGGATAACGGGATCTTTGCCATAAAGCCCTGGCTCGTCGCTTGGCTGCAAGGAGTTCTTGGATGTGGTTTGGGAGTTGCATTTTGGGTGGAGGAGGTAACCCTGTCCTTGGTCGGCATGAATTGCGGGCACTGTCCTGAATGGCTTTAGTAAACAATTCAGTGGCTTTGTCTAGGTCTGAAGGGGTTTTTAGGGAAACGGTTAGGTCTATGGAGTGCTCTAGGTTAAGCTGAAATGATTGCCAGTTGATAGGACCGGGTGTGAGGGTTGGTTGTAGAGGACGGGGTACAGCGGATGAGAAGAGGGTTAGAAGGATCGCAGAATGGTCCGACGATAGGTCGAGGAGCGAATCAACAGAAGTCGCTATACCTCCCAAGCCAGACGAGATGAAGAAGTCGACTAGGTCAGGACTACGGGATGGATCGGTTGGCCAGTATGTTGGTGTGTTTGGCGATATAGGGAGATAATTCTGGGAGTTAAGGATATCATAAAGGATTCTGCCACGGGAGTTAGCTGAACGGCTTCCCCACATGGGGTGTTTCGCGTTGAAATCACCCCCGGTGAGGAAGCGGGGACCAAAGGATTGGAATATTGACAGGAATTCAGGATGGTAAATGGAATGGTTGGGAGAACAATACACTGCGGACAGTATGATATCGAAGGGAGAAAGGGAAAGGGATATGGATGTTACCTGCAGGCTTGCTGATGCGATGCTGGATTCTTGGTGATGCTTAATTTGGTTCTTGATAAGAATTAGAGTCCCATGCTGAGCCAGAGATGGATGGTCGGTTCGATAACAGGAGTAACCCTTAACACCGAAGGGCATGGATTTTTTCAAGTGTGTCTCAGTTATGAGGGCGATGTCGATGTTTTTGCCAGTTAGTAAAAGTGTCAGTTCTTGTCTTCTTGTTGTGAGTCCGTTGGCATTCCACAAAAGGATGGAGAGATGGGGATTATGGAAGCGTTGCATTTTGAGATTTGGGAAGGAAGTGAGCTATAAGGGTGGTCATTAGATTTATTAGAGGAGTAAGGAGGGTTTCAAGTTTGTTTAGGAAGGAGGAGAAAAGGTTCATAGGATCTTGAGCATGATGCTGAGGAATTTGATTAGACGGTATGCGAGGAGTTGGGAAGGTAGGCAGGTTTTGGGGTTGGGAAGGGGTAGTTGAAGAGGTAGGAAGGGAAGATGGTTCTTGTGGTTTTGCTACATTTTTCGGAACTGGTGTAGGGACAGGCGGCTTCTTCTTCTGGAGTGACGTTAGTAAGGAGGAATAAGTCACGTTCGGCCGGCGAAGAGCAAAGTCCTTTGGAGCTGGAGCAGGCGGTAGAGGTGGGAAGTGGGATGATCCGCTGGGTGGTGATGTCTTCTCGGCTACTGTGTATTGCTTTCTCTGCCTTTGCACTCTTATTGTTTTAAGTGCTTTGTACACTTCGCAGCCTTTGTAGCTGGCGGTGTGATTTTCGCCGCAGTTTGCGCAGCTCGCTGGAACATCAAGTGGCTTGGGGCAGTCCTTAGAGGAATGTTCGGAGCCGCATTTGACGCATTTTGAGGTGTGGTGACAGTATGATCGTGTGTGATTAAATTCCTGGCAGTTTTGGCACTGTATTACGTCACCCCGGCGTCGCGGTTCCTCCACTTTGATTTTTGTGTACAGTAAAAACTGCTCGCGAAAAATCTCCTTGCTTTTTTCGTTCTTCTCCAAGTCGACGAAGAAGAGAGGTAACTGTGCTTTTGTTACTGGATGCCGTACATTATGGGCCCTTTTGACGGAGTATCCTTTTTTGGCCAGTTCGCTAATGATGTCTGCTGGTGGAGTTGAGTGATGGAGGTGGCGGATAACCACCCTGTAGGATTTATCTTCGGGTAACTGGTAGCAGTGAAAGTCTGCTTCCTTACTTTCCAAGTGCCGGATGATAGTTCTGTATACATCGCTGTCTGTGGGCTTAATAACGATGTCGTTAAACCTTGCACGACATTCAAACTTGTTTTCTCCGACGATTTCTGTTAGGGTGATGCAGAACTTTTTGAAGTCGGTTACTTTCCGGAGATAAATATTAGGCGGTTTCAAGGGATCGCGTGATGAATCCTGAATCCCTTTGTTCTGTTCTGAGCTCCGAGGGTGGGTTGCAGAGTTGTTTTGATTAAGAGATGACTTCTTTTGCTTTATTTTCGGGGGTGTTAAAAGATCAGTGGTTCTCTTGCGTAGTCTTTTACGTCTACCTGTAGCGACGTTTTCAGAATCATGGGTTGAAGTAGACTCGATCACAGTCATATGTTGTTCACTTGTCTCAATTGATGACATCGTGAGTTTGTTTTTGTTTTTTTATTAATTAAAAAAAAAAAAAAAAAAAAAAAAAAAAAAAAAAAAAAAAAAAAAAAAAAGTTGTCCCTGGCGAGCTGCGAACTCCGGTTATTTCAGTTCGTAGAGTTGAATGCTGCCACTGAGCCAAGGAGGCTGAGGAAGTATCTACTAGTAGCGCAGGCACTAGTATTTAAATTTCTGAAGGGGCGAAGACAGCCACTCTATCAGGCGAGTGCAGGAGCACCCCCACCACTAGCCTCAGCTAGGGTAAAGGCCTACACAAAGTGAAAAGTGAATGATTTTACTCACTTATTTTGTGGTGATCTAGTGAGTGAAATATCTTCAAATTTCAGAATAATGTTCACCAGTGGAACAACTACCACTGTGCCACTTTTCGTTCGCAGGGAACACCTCGATCCACTTTAAAAACACTTGATTTACGGAGCTTTATACAACACTGTGTCATGGGCTACAGCTGGGACACTACTATGCAAGGTTAAGAACCAATCTTTTTTTTTAATCCACATTAGGTAGATAAGTAGTTATTATAAAAAATTTGATTGTCAGTAAGTATAACTATTTACAAAGGTTCAAAGGTAAACAAAATGCAGGGAAATATAAGCCAACAGTGAACAGAAACAACTAGCCGCATGACCACACAAGTAACATCATTTTCATTTTATATTATAAGAAAAACTATATATTCATTTTATGTGAAAAATAATTTATAATGCGTGATGCATAGATACCACTACTTAATAAATATTATAAATTATTTTTTACATAAAAAGATGATAAAGTTTTTCTTATAATATAAAATGAAAATGATGTTACTTGTGTGGCCATGCGGCTAGTTGTTTCTGTTCACTGTTGGCTTATATTTCTCTGAATTTTTTTTACCTTTGAACCTTTGTTAGTAGTCGTACTTACTGACAACCATATTTTGTATAGTAACTACTACTCTAACTAATGTGAATTTTAAAAAAAACAGATTGGTCGTGATGTGTAAAAGTTTTCTTACTGTCTGATTATTCTCACTCATGTATACTTATTATTTAGCTGAAGAAGGCTGACAAAATGAAGCCGAAACGTCCAATATAGATTTGTGCCTGAAGATCTGGAGTTTTTTTCTCCTAGCCGAATTCCAACCATCCATTGACTTCGTGTAATGATTTATATTTTAAGAAAAATCTCATGGATGCGTCCATGCATTCAATCCGATCCCACACAATGTGCTGTACATTTCTTTTGTCGTTGATCCTTAGAATCCCTTGCCAATATCTTAGAAAGTCCCTTGCTGGGCATCCTAAGTCCAACGTCGATAGTAGATCTTATAAAGTAATTTGGCCTTTGTAGTCCGAATCATCTTTGGATATCATACAATTGGTGAAATCACGAATACAGGGGCTGATTGGTGATGCATCAACTGCGCCTGTGGAATCTGTAATAGCGTTTCTTAGTGTTTCCTTCCTACCCATACACTCGAGGGTCTAACACGTTGACCCCATGACGGAATCCGGAAGTGACTGTGAGCAATGTGGGCGTTTCATAATCAATATGTCACGAAAGAATCGATCGTGAAATTTGTCTTAGTGTGTCAATTACTTTTTTCTAATTTAATTCCGAAGGCATCAAATTAGTACAATATTAAGTATTTATTTTTTCACAAGTTGGCAGAAGGTCATTGAATAATATTCTAAATTAACATCAATTTATTAATATAATTATTGGATTGTAATAGGTTTACTGTTCAATAATTTTACAATTTAAGGACTGAAATGGTTAATTTCCATAACAAAAACAACAAAACTGTTGAAATTTGAAGATCATAATTTGTCATGATTGAGCGTGAAGGGGAGAGAATATGGAACAGGACAAAGAAATGCATAAATCTATCCCGCAATACCTACATGACAGACTGGTCGTTCAGCAGTCTTCAGTAAGAGGAATTAGCCCAATAGATAGAGGGGTTTGAGCTACCCCCACAAGATTTTTTTTTTCTAATACCCTTATGTATGGTGTGATTATGCAGAAACCAAGTTTTCCAACTCGGCAGGCAAAGGCCGCGAATGTTTAGCACTTTTTTCAGTTCTTCTTCATTAATTTAAACCCCGTTGGTTTTGGGTAAAAAAAACTACAAAAAGGGAATAGGGAACATTAAATTCTGCTTCAAATAAACTGGTCAAAGTCCGAATTTGGCCAGGTAAAAGTGCCGCAATTACTAGCCAAAAAACAACAATTTGTTTCCAATTTTGCGAAAAATTGTGGTGAGCCTACTTTTAACGAGTTACAGCTTGGATTCATCAATGATGGTTTGACCAGGTGTCATCAGTGGGTTCTGCAAGGAGGCTAGTTGTAAAGACGATTATAATTTTCGATGTATTTTTCGTTTTTTTTTTCATTCAACTTTTATGTAAGACTTACTATAATCATTAAATATTAATTTCATGATGACTAATTTTTACGTATTTATTTCTGATAATATCACGAAAATAAACATAATATAGCCTTTGTTTTTCTTTCACTTTAGAATTACAATTAGATTATAAATAGATAGATAATCTGAGTTTTGATTATATCATTGGAAAGCTGATTAATTTTTACAGCTTTTGTGGGATTCGGCAGTTTGCAGAATTTATTTCAGAAGAGTAATGATTTTCGAAACGTTGTCGCTAGTCAGAAGCATTTAATAATTTCAGGATTGATAAAACAAAAAAAAAAAAAAAAAAAAAATCTGTCCCGTAACAGGCTACGTGGGCCCTGAGGGGCAGATACTATAGAGGTATCTGATTCATGACCATACGGCACACTAGGGAGATAGTGTGGTCAGTACTATGCTCCGGCCGCCTGATTTTCCCCTTGGCTGATTCGACTGCCTAGAGTCATTAGCGCCTAAGGTACCCATTACTAAATTAATTAAAGGCTGGGTTGGCCTAGGGACGGTCAGGGAGTCCGAATTCAACCCATGAACGAAGACACTAGAAGAAAAAATCTTTAGTGCTTGCTCGGGATTTGAACTCAGGCCTCCAGCTTATTAGTCCAGTGCTCTATATCGCCCCCAGGATTGATATTACAATCTGAATGAAATAATTGTGAAAATTGAATGTGCATTATTCTTAAAGGTAATTTAATGTTGATTTCAAAAATGAAATGAATTGTTGAAAAAAAAAATGTGTAAAAGCAGAGAAAATCGGAGTTGCACTACAAAAACACGGTTTTTACCAAGAAGTCCGACTCGCAGGAACTGCATCATCTTAGCGCGGTTCCGTTCATATCCCTAGTGTCATTTGAAAAGCTTAGAAAAGAAATAAACTTTATATATATCTCGTGAATATTGTCAAAATCCTCTCGAACATCTCGAATAAAAGTAATATTAAGGCGTCAGGGACACCGACAGTAGCTAACTTATACACAGAAGCGGAAATTACACAATCCGGCTCTCATTCTAAAGCAAAGCTCTATAAATCAATAAAAAATATGCCTAATAAAGCCTTTTCTAGTGAATACAGAAGGATCAAGAAGAAGTACTCAAGATTGAGTAGAATACCCTAATATAGCCTATATAGAACAATAATATATATATGTATATATATATATATATATATGGGGGCGAGGTTAGCTCAGAGGTAGAGCACTCGACTAATGAACTGGAGGACCAGGTTCAAAACCCGAGCGCGCACTAAAGATTTTTTCTTCTAGTGCTGCCGTTCGAGGGTTGGATTTTGGGTCCCATATCGTCCCTAGGCTTACCCAGCCTTTAATTAATTTAATTAATAATGGGTACCTTGGGAGCTAATGACTCTAGCAGTCGAAGCAGCCAAGGGGAAAACCAGGCGGCCGGAGCATAGTACTGACCACACTATCTCCCTAGTGTGCCGTATGGTCAAGAATCAGATACTCTACAGTGCCTGCCCCTCTGGGCCCTTGCGGCCTGTTACGGGACTGATTTTTTTTTTTTTTTTCATTTTTTTATATATTGTATTTTTAATGGTATTTGTGACATAGGAGAAGTTTTCTATTTATTCTTGGTTTTATTTTATATTGTAGGTGCCTGAAGATGAAGCTAATCAGTATATATATATATATATATATACAAATTTGAACCACCGTTATTTTCGGTCTCTAGGGGTTCTGAAACGCGAAATTTTCTAGTCGGCACTTCCGGATTGTTTCAAGGGATCAACCTTATAAGCGGGGTTCCTCCCTATGGGGGAGGGAGGAACCCCGCTAAAAACCATTAGAACGGCATATATCTGGAACGGAGTGAGATAGAAATCTGTCGTGATGTCCAACATATAGCAGGTACAATTGAGTTTTGTAAAAAATGTTGCTTGGCACGTTTTTACCCCGACACCTTCAATTGTACTGGGCTAATTGTCTTGGTTGCGGATACTCATAAATAAATAAATAAAAAAAAAAAAAAAACTGACTTGAGTTTGATGTTGAGAGATAGAAGGTTAATTTTTGCAAAAATTTGTTTAGAAGAACTGAAATAACAATAATTGAGGTATGCGTAAATCGAAAAATTCCCGAAACATTTTTTATTTTAGGAAAAATTATTTTTATTGTTGCACATTATTCCCTCATAATTCTAATAAAATAATTCATGCTTGAGACTTTCCCAAGGCATCGACGAAATTAGCTCCATTATGCAGACATTTTACAACTGATTTTTGTTATTACGAAATTGCAATACCTATGAAAAAATGGGCGATTTTCATACATTTTTGGGAGGCATCTTAAAATGCATTTAGGACCTTCATATTTCAAGAGTAATTTTTTTTTTTATTTATTTCATTATAAGAGCTCCGCAACTATGGCTATGAGCCCTAATACAGATTATAAAATATAAACAATTTTTTTACACTTTGATACAATTTACATTTATACTTAAATAAGATATATACATATATATATATATATATATATATATATATATATATAAACATTATACACATATAAATATTCACACACACATATATATACACATGTACACACACACACGTACATACATTCATACACATATATATATATATATATATATATATATATATATATATATATATATGCACACATACATACAAATACACACATACATATATACACAAAATATAGGATATACACACATACATGCATATACCACAAGATTCATATGAATATTTATTTATTAATGTTTTCGCAATATAGGTGACAAAACAAACATCTTCATTTGAATAAAGATAACAAATACAAATATAAACCACAATTCATTTGTAGTTACAATGAATATATAATACACAAAATAACTAAAATAAGGTGCATTAGCTTAATTAAATCAGATCTATAGGTTATTAAAGTAAACTATTAAAATCGAAAGCACAAAGAAAAAGGGAGATTGGCTAGATTTTTTTGTATAAATTATTGTTCTTTAAGTAATGTAATATAGTGTTGATGTGTGGGCTTCCTTCTGCGAGTAATGTGTGTAAGTCGTGTGGCATGAGTAAATTGTCTCGTCTTCTGCAGTCTGTCAGTATGTGTTGTATCGTCAGGGGAACATTACACAGTGAACACACGGGTCTGTCTCGTCTTCTGCAGTCTGTCAGTATGTGTTTTATCGTCAGGGTAACATTACACAGGGAGCACACGGGTCTGTCTCGTCTTTTGCATTCTGTGAGTATGTGTTTTATCGTCAGGGTAACATTACACAGGGAGCACACGGGTCTGTCTCGTCTTCTGCAGTCTGTCAGTATGTGTTGTATCGTCAGGGTAACATTACACAGTTAACACACGGGTCTGTCTCGTCTTCTGCAGTCTGTAAGTATGTGTTGTATCGTCAGGGTAACATTACACAGTTAACACACGGGTCTGTCTCGTCTTCTGCAGTCTGTCAGTATGTGTTGTATCGTCAGGGGAACATTACACAGGGAGCACACGGGTCTGTCTTGTCTTCTGCAGTCTGTCAGTATGTGTTGTATCGTCAGGGGAACATTACACAGGGAGCACACGGGTCTGTCTCGTCTTCTGCAGTCTGTGAGTATGTTTTATCGTCAGGGTAACATTACACAGGGAGCACACGGGTCTGTCTTGTCTTTCCATTAAGTATGAATGTGTTATAAGTGAGTGTCCAATTCTTTTTTCAAGAATAAAATATTGACTACAGAATAAAAAAAAAACACTAAAGTTCATTTAAATATTTTTCAAGAATAAAATATTGACTACAGAATAAAAAAAAAACCACTAAAGTTCATTTAAATATTTTTCAAGAATAAAATATTGACTACAGAATTAAAAAAAAACACTAAAGTTCATTTAAATATTTTTCAAGAATAAAATATTGACTACAGAATAAAAAAAAAACACTAAAGTTCATTTAAATATTTTTAATAGTTTTTGCATAATAATTTTGCCATTGTGATATCAGCGAAAAACGTCTTTACAAAACATTTTAAAGATTGAAAATTGTTTAATTTAGGTGGCAGTTGAACAATGTCTGTAAGTAATCGAAATAGTATAACAAAATCGATCACTTTTGGCACACGTTTTAATATTAATTCTGACAACCCGCGTTTAACATTGATCAAATATTTTCGATATAATTGTTAATATAAATTACGTCATTGGATTGTTGGAAACTTCACCCCATTATGTTCCACATTGTGATAATGTACCAAACAAAATTGATAACAAACGTCAGATCATGGACTATAAATAGATAAAGTTTTATTATTTAATTACTTCAGAGATATATCATATAGAATGTCTGAAGAGTAAATAGTGGGTGTATTAAGGGAGATAAGGGGGTGGGTTGGTACACCTGTTGCTCAGAGGGTCTATATAAGGGGCTACAGAGCTGGTGTTCGGCCACACCGGTTCCCGCCACCGAGCAGTCTGCATCTCAGAACCGTCACAACAAGGTAAGGAAGCAAGCAACAACTTCGCAACATCAGCAGCTCCGTAAAATATCCTTCCAAATCCAACCTTTCCTTTGATCGTATACCTGTAGGCTTATTACAGCAAATGAATAATAGAAGGTCCAATGTATTTTTTATCTGTGTGTTGAGAAGCATGTTACTCTCTCCGAAAAATTCCCATTTTTTTTTTTTTTTTTTTAATTTGGCATAAAAAAAGGCTTAGGTTTTTACAAAATTTTATTTTATTCGATTTACAAAAACGTTTTTAACTCTAAAAAAAACTACAACAATAGGAATTAAGATTTTATCTTCTTTTTTTCGCGTCGACGAAACATTCTTTCTTTCATAAATCTAAGAATTAACCTGATATTTTAGACAATACGTTATACTTGGGCAATTTATTCAAAAAAAGGAAATACTATTCTGTTCATTACGTTATATACAAAATTTTCACTTTTGTAAAAATTAATGTACAGAGGTTTTAGTAATTTTCATCCTAATTAGAAGTGAAGTGTTTAATTTTTTATTTTTTGAAGAAAACCCCTTAGCTAGTACGACGCTTATCTGTAGTAGGCGAACATTTGATTAAGAAACAAATAATAAAGACACGAGTTGTACCTTGTAAAGTCTCATTAGAATAAAATAAGTATTTCATAAAATAAAATAAAAACAATAGATTAAGTTTTGTAAAATAATAAAACATCCAAATAATGACCAAAAATTGATACCTTTACGAGGAATATCGCAAAAAAAAACAAAAAAAAAAAAAAAATTACACTTCTGATAGAAATGATTGTTAATGAAACAACATGCATTAAAATGAACTTCTACAGTTTATTCGTTTAATAATTAGTATAATACCCGCTTTTGGTTATTTTTTTTTTCGGCGTATCGGCTTCTAGACAATTAGCACCGAATTTTGGCTCTTATCTCTGCCACAAACCCTATTCAAATTATTGAATAAAAAAAGTTGGGTTTCATTGGTATTGGAAATTTTACAAAAGTTTCCACGAAAATGAATAAAATACAATAAAACCTTTGGAGTTAGGCGAGATAGGTCTCCTATAATATCTCAATTTACTGCTCTATTAAATGGAGACAGCTTAGGAGATATGTATTTAATTATTGTATTATATGTAAACATATGTGTACAGATTATAAATATTCAATAAAAAAAAATTAAACAGACCATCTCGAATATATGTAGAAAATATTTGACAATATTACGTTCTATGCCAGTTAATTAACATAACAGGGATACCAGGGATAAATATCGAGCATAATAAGAGATCTTTAAATAAAATGAGCAAATATCTGATAAGTAAGCTATAAACGGTTCTACTTTTGAAACTCATCGGCCAGAAAGACCGTTTTAATGAGGTTTGATTTAATTTTGGATTTAATAATATTGCAGCGCTGTAATTATAAATAAAAGCAAGAATATAATAAAAAATATATACCCTCATAAATCTTTTTTTATGAAGTATACGATACACCCTAGTAACAAATATGTATGCAATGTATATGTCATATCATATCTTTAAATTTATTGTTAAATCTGTCTCGAAACAATAAATATTAAATTTCAAACCGCCACTGTCTAGAATGGATCATAGCACTGCCGTATCTGCTATTCGCTATTTTGCGGAACAGTAATTGAATAAATAAATAAATAATTTTCACCGTTAAAAATATAATTTATGATATTCTTGCCAATAGCTTACAATTTTGTGAACAGAAACAAATTTGTATACGTGAAAAAAAGGAATGTACTTGTCATGAAATCAATGCCAAATTATTTTTCTTCAATACTACTACTTTCTATATTCAAAACAATATTATAACATAATTTGGTGTCATCATGTCACGTTTTATATTTAGATAAATATCAAAGAACGTTTTCACTAATTTAAAAATTCTACATGCAAAAATAATACAATGAAAGAAAAAATTTCGTGTATCCTTTATTAGTTTTTACAGTAAATTATAACAGTCCAGGAGAGGAAGAGTTCTAGATGAAAATGTTTGGAACACAATTTTTGACTTCGTAACTTTGTTTGAGGTAGTTAGGAAGTGAACATAACAAACGTCCCCGCCCGGGAGCTGGGGAGGAGGTTAAAAGGTCCCATTTTTGGAGGTTTCGCTTATATCTCGGAAACCATGCGTCCTAGCCAGAGATGGGCATAATTTTATTTATAAATAAAAATACGAATTTATTCGTACTTCATATATTTGTGAATACGAATATAAATAAATTCGTACTTCATATATTTGTGAATACGAATATAAATAAATTCGTATTCATAGTGAGAATACGAATTTATTTTTATTCACAGGTATTGAATATAAAAATACAAATAAAATTTTATTCGCAAATTTTTCTGCAAATACAAAAAAATTCACAGAAAAAATTGTAAATAATCACAAAAAAAGTGAATATTTACAAAAAATCAAGTGATTAAAAAAAAATCACATTAAATTATACGAATAAAAATTTATTCACATTATAATTTGTGAATAAAAATTTATTCACAATAAAATTCGCAAATAAATCATGAATTTATTCGTATTAAGATGACAAACTGTGTCCCTGCGGTCCCGCGGCGGACTCGGGGTAAACAAAAAATCTAGGCATTAATAACCTAGACGTTAAATGCCTTAAAAAAAAAAAAATCACCTTCAATAAATTTCGTAATATCATCTTAATACGAGGAAACTCATAATTTATTTGCGAATTTTATTGTGAATAAATTTTTATTCACAAATTATAATGTGAATAAATTTGTATTCGTATATTTTAATGTAATTTTTTTTTGTAATCACTTGATTTCTTGTAAATATTCACATTTTTTTGTGATTATTTACAATTTTTTCTGTGAATTTATTTTTATTCACAGAAAAATTTGCGAATAAAATTTTATTTGTATTTTTATATTTAATATCTGTGAATAAAAATAAATTCGTATTCACACTTATGAATACGAATTTATTTATATTCGTATTCACAAATATATGAAGTACGAATTTATTTATATTCGTATTCACAAATGTATAAAGTACGAATAAATTCGTATTTTTATTTATAAATAAAATTAGTCCCATCTCTGGTCCTAGCGACATGAGAGCGGATTAAATTTCCTACGAGTTCTAATGGATCAGGTTTTTTTTAGATATATTTAGGTTTCGAGAAGTCTGCTCTTGAAAGTCGTAGTTTTGTGAAAAGAACACTTTTGCCGCACACTTTTGATCGGATAACTCTTCAACGTTGCCCCCAAAAAATAAATGCCGGTTATACGGCTGTAGAGAATATATTACTTTACAATTAAGTTCAATGTGAAATCTGAAATTTTTCGAAAACTGTCGACTAATGAATCTTTCAATTTCTCACCATTTCCAGTCCCAACTTAATTGATCTTATTTTAAATATAGCTCTTGATATATTTTTTAAGAGTCCATCCCAGCCAATCTTTCCTGAATCCTTCGATTTGGAATAGACAGGGCTTTTCCTGTACTGCTGTTAAAACGGCTACTAGTACAATCAGAACTGGTTGATCATTTTAGTGTCCTGGTTAGAAAATGTTTTGGTATACTTTCTAGACTATCTAGAAAACGCTGGGTATATCGTAGTGTACTTTTCTAATATTATGTTTATAATTCATTCATTAGCTACAGTTATAATTCGAAGGTTTAAAATCTTAAGTTTCCTTAGATACCTTTAAATTTATTTAAATTTTAACGTCCATTTATTACTAACTACGAATTTTAGGACGGGTTATCTATAGGTTACCACCCTTTTCTAGCCAGGATAGGGGTGATGCCTTTTCTTTTTTTCGAAAGAAAAGCCACCACCCCTAGCGGGAATCGAACCCACGACCTTTGGCACGGAGTGTTAAGCGCTCACGCCTTAACCCTCACGGCCAGCGGGTCTCCAGATACCTTTAAAATACCGGTCCTCAAAACATATAAATAATAATAATCTTCATCAGGCAGAAAACCCGTTACTAATTCTTTAGGAGCTGAGAAAAAAAAAGGAAGAAATATTTTGTTAAACCTGCAATTTAAACAAATCAATTTGCTGTTGTATTGTTCCTTAAACAAATATATACTCTTTCTTTATTAGAGATTCGTTTTAAATTAATAGGTTTCTAATTATTTATTTTTAAGGACGGTAAAAATATCTATCCTAAAAATAAAATATAAAAATAAATAAATATCTATACATTTATATATCTTGTATGAATATATTACCTTACATCTAGGAGCTAGATATTTTTTTGAGAAAAATACGAATAGTTTTTGTAGAATATATTATTTATTTAATAAAGAAGAGAAAGATTTCTGAAATTTGGGGATCATCCTAAAGGAATCGCATCTAAATATGAATTTACAAGGGTCCCCTGCATGTTTATGGGCCACCAAATTATTCTCTCATCTAACCGTGAGCCTATATTCTTTACAATGTTCTACATTTGTACACCTAATAAAACAAGTCTCAAGTTCTATATAAGGTCATAAACAATGATGGGCGAAAATAAAAACTAAATATTCGTCTGTGGCAGAAGGTCAATTTTATAAAAACACTTACTTTCTTCTGTACTCTTTTATTGCGCTCTACATGTTTCGCGTCGCTGTGACGCCTCTTCAGGAGCACTTAAACTAAATACAATAAAATAAAATATGGTTACCTTCGAGAGCCTTCCGCAGGTAGGGCCACGTCTGGACTGGTAAGATCAATCATGTCTACTGGGTATCAGCTGTTTAAAATCGATAGTTTTAGGGTAAATGTCGATTTTCCAAAAGAAGTTTTTGTCATTTTATAAAATAATTCATTTTATGTCGTCTTGTTTTTAAAATTTAAAAATATTTTATCCAGGTATTTAATATCTTTTTTTTGTTAACGGCATTTTTCCTATTTTTAATTATGTGTATATTTTCCTTAATTTTTCGATTTATGGGGTTTTTCTCTTTATCTAATACCTTTACCGTGTCAAAATTAAATGTGTGGCTAAATTGTATCGCATGATCCACGAATGCAGTCTTGTTGTCAGTCTCGTCAAGGTTTTTCGCTTGATGTTTAATTCTCTTTTTCAATAGTTGTCTCGATTCTCCTACATACACCTTATCACACATTCCACAATCAATTTCATATACGTTATATTTGGTTTCCTTTTCTTTTAGATCATCTTTAATTCGGCTGTAGCTTTTTATGATTTTGTCTTTACATGTTTGTTTTATCTTATTGGAAAATATGGGATTATAACGGAAGGTAATGTAATTAACAACTTCCAGAGTTTTTATATCTTTACTGTCTTTACTGTAATAAAACCAGTCTCAAGTTCTATATAAGGTCATAAGCAATTTTGGGCGAAACTAAAAACTAAAATTTAAACTACATTCACTTTTTAGAATAAACTAAATCTAAACTAAAAATTGCAACCTAAAAAAAACTAAAACTAAAATTAAATTAACTAATGGATATTAGTTAAACTAAAAATAAAACTAAATCATTGGGAATTGATTAAAAACTGAATTATAGCTTTATTTCATTTAGTTTTACAAAAATAACGTAAATCATATGTTATTTCGATAATTAAGTAAATTATTAATACTAATAGAACTTGTTTTCATTTTGTTTTAAATAGGCTGAAGTTGTAACCTCATTTTTCCCCATTATAAACATTTTAATTTTAACAAAAATACACAGATACCTATTTTTTTATCCTTGTTCTGAATCAAAGTATGCAATAAACTAATTAGTGACTTAAAAACTAATACTAAACTAAAATCATAAATTAAGATCACTTTTGCTGAAATTAAACTCATTTCGGTACTAAAAACGGATACTAAAACTAAAAACAACTATTTATTAAGAAAATAATCCAACACATGATTAATAATTTCACAAATATGAAACTAAACTAAAACTAAAACCAATAATTATTGGTTTTAGTTCATTAATTATTATTATTGGTTATTATTGGTTTTAGTTCATTAATTAATTATTGGTTCACGTTATATTATAATATAACGTGAGTATATTTTTAGTTAGAATGAATTAATGTTAGTTTAGTAAACTAACGTTAGTTTTGCCCAACGATGGTCATAAGGCTACAGTTGTTTCGTTTCTTTTGATGGTCAATAGAAGTCAAAATATTTGTCACTGTTTTCAATAGATGTTTGTTCCTAAATAACTTCCCATTTGTTACGTACGGAGAGAGAATTATGTAAAATTAAGAGTTCACGTAAATTTTTATGTAACTTGAGAAATTATATGCATGCATATTTTTGTACATGATCAACAGCAGGTTCATAGAAGTTGGATACACATGTTTTACAGGAATTGAAGCTTTATACGTTAAACTATTCGTATCTTTTAGAATAGGTAAATAGAATTGTTGTTATGCCTGATAGCGAACCGGGACGAAATAATGAGAATAAATTCCTCTTGCCAGGATACATTCTTTCAAGACTTGTGCACCAATAACACAAATATCATACAGCTGAATTGCGAAATAATAACATCATATAGGATCTCCCGTGGTCCAGAGGCTAAGGACTTAGATTATCATGCAAAGGATCCGGGGTCGAGTCCCGCCACAGCAGGAGTTTTTTTTTCATTTCAGGGCTCGTGAAAGTTCCCTGCCAGAGATGTTTAAGAAAGGTGGCCATGATGTAGATGAACCCGTGATAAAAAAAAAAAAAAAATATAACATGATATATATTTTATGAATAGTAAAAATATATGAAAATTTTAAATATAAAACGGTAGAAAGAAGTTTAATAATTTGTGAAATAAAAAATTTAAAAGTGAAAAAAAAAACGATTTAAAAATCTATGAAATTTGTGGAATTGTGTAATCGTTTTATTCTCAAAATTTCGATTTATGTGTATTTAATTTATAAAGCTTCGCAACTTAGGCGACCAACTCTTAATAAGTCTTTAAGACAACGTTAAAAGTGGATGAATAAATAAACAATAGCTACATTCTGATAACAGTGCTAAAATGATACTAACAACTGTAGCAAAGACGAAAAAATTAAAATAAAATAAATAAAGAGAGATAAGGTAAGGAATTCATAACAAAACCATGGCTATAAAATATACATGTATAAATTTCAGTTATGGAAAAAATTAAATCAGTTCTATTTTGGCATATAAGTGTAATACCGGTGGACTACATTTTGATATTCTATGGAAAGGAACAATACCGAATATTTATGTTCACTTTTCTCTGAGGAATTTAAATCGCAATTTAAACATTTAACTTCTTGAAATTAATGGAATGGGGTAAAAGGCATATCAACGCAAAGCAGTAAGCGCAAGGATTGTTTTTGCACTAAATTTGACGAATAAACATTGTTCATGTTGGCGGTTTGTGCTGAGCAAGGAATTTGATTTTTATTATTAGAAAATATTTTCATGCCTTTGAAAATATAAAATAACACTCATCTGTATAATTTTTTTAGGATAGTATCTCAAACGTAGCAACATTTAAACAAAGGACTCTTTGTTCAATAAAAATGCATACGAACTAAGGCTATTTTTCTCTCGAAAACGCGCAGTTTTTTTGAGGAATGATAACAAAAAGTGGGAACAAAGTCCTCGACTCCTTCCGAACGGTTAGAGACTTTAAATACACAATCCCCACTTAGACTTTGGGAAATGTTGACAGTCAAATCCACTCAGGAAGAAGAAACACATCCATGTTTCAACTCTAAAGGTATTGCGCAAATAAAAAGAATTCCAGGCTTTTTTTTTTTTACAAGAACTATATTTTTGAAAATTGCCTATCTTAATTCTCAGGAGGATTAGTCAATTAGAATTTGTATACACATTATATAATCAATATTTCATTCTAAAATATTTTTCGTATATACTGCCTCTACCCATGTGAGTCATTGGGAGTTCTACAGTGAAATAACTAGGGAACGGATGTACTAGGGAAACTTATTCGGGATAATTATATTTTATATGAGCTACATAACTCAGTAAATTCCTATTTGTAATGAGTAGGGAACGGATGTTATTGTATTTACATATTTTTTTATGATTCTCAAATCGACATTTTAAATGGAATTCTGCACGTTTTAAGTGATTTTAAAGCATTTAAACAGGTTTTTATTCTACATATTTTGTCAAAAATCCATATTTTTACAACATATTTTGATATTTTTTTATTTTGTAATTGAAAAAATAAAGGGGAAACCGAGAAAGAATCCTTTACCCATTGAATCTAGATCACTGTGTCTTTTCTAATTGCAAGAAGTAAAGGTGGCCGGCTGCCTTGCTTCCCCAGCGCTAATGGTCTTGGAGCAGATTCGTTTTAAAAAAATTTATAACAAATTATTGTTTAACAATTGTACTATTCCTTTAATCTACTCTCTATAACAAATGAATAAGCGAGAGAATCATGTCAATAGCATTTTCAAAACTCGAGATATAAAATAATCAATTTCAACCTGTTATATTTTATTTCATAGCTCCTAAGACGCATTGGACGAATGCATTTTTCCCCCGTTTAAAATGAGCTCTTACTTTTTAATTATGCTTTTTTTCAATATGTTGTAAAGTTTTAGTCATTTTGATCGATATATTTTCAACTTTTGTTCTTTCCATTCATAATAACTGAGTTCTATGCTTTTCTTTTCAATATTTTATAGTATTTTTGGTATTTTTTACTACATATTTTCAATTTTTTATTACATATTTCATTATAAATAGTTAACTATATATGCATACATATTTTGAATTTTATTTTAAATGAACATCTGTTCCCTAGTAATAACTCTTAGCAATTTTAATTTCAATGAATCATTAATAAATTTTAGTACTTGGTTTACAGCCCTTTTTTCATCCATTAGGATTTCTGCCATACTGCCTGAAATGTTATTCTGTTTGCTTGCCCGATTGTGTCCTTTGCATTGTGTCAGGAAATATTCAACAGTTAATTCCTCATGGCAGAGTTTGCAGGTGAAAGGGTAAAGTCCTTTTAGATGTTAAGTGTGGGTTATTTTGGTATGGCCAATTCATGTTCTTGCCGAAACCACTTCCTCCCTTCTGTTCAACCTTTCAGAGGTTTTCAAAACATTCATATTCCTTTTATGTGTTCAACTATTCGTTTTGATATAATTTCATTACTCGTTTCTTTATACATTTTTTAAAATCCAGTTTTCTATTTTTATTTTATTAATTTTTGTTTTGTTTGCTTCTTTATCCGCTTTCTCAATGAGTTCAATCGCCATATGAGAAGGAACCCATGGAAGAGCAATTTCTTTATGTTGTTTTGCTAGATTTTTCCAAATTTGTGCTATAAGAGGATGGCTCTTTTTTAAATCCTTTTATATCTCAATGATTTTTTAAAATGCTATTCATTTTTCGTAAATTAATAATTCAAGATTTTTCTTTTTGCGTTGACTGATTGTGTCAAACAACAGTTCTTAATCGTCACATTCATAAAAAAAAGTATGAGATAATTTTATTAGTCTGTTGTGACCTAGGTACTCGAGTGAGTTTCTTATTAAAATATTAGGAAATTTCATTAAATAATTCTCCTAAAATAATTATTATTTATTTAAAATTGCAGATCCATTTTAAAGTACTGTGTAATAGGTACAGATACCATTGCAGATCTCTATGACTAATGATAAACCTAATTCTATCTACTATTTCAAGTATTAATCCTAACACTCATAAACTAAATAATATTTCACTCATCTACTTCAAGTATTAATCCTAACACTCATAAACTAAATAATATTTCACTAATCTACTTCAAGTATTAATCCTAACACTCATAAACTAAATAATACTTCACTAATCTACTTCAAGTATTAATCTTAACACTCATAAACTAAATAATACTTCACTAATCTACTTCAAGTATTAATCCTAACACTCATAAACTAAATAATACTTCACTAATCTACTTCAAGTATTAATCCTAACACTCATAAACTAAATAATACTTCACTAATCTACTTCAAGTATTAATCCTAACACTCATAAACTAAATAATACTTCACTAATGTACTTCGGCGCTAATGGCCTAGATGCAGATGCGCCATTATAAAAAAAATAAATAAATAAAATAACTAATGTACTTCAAGTATTAATCCTAACACTCATAAACTAAATAATACTTCACTAATCTACTTCAAGTATTAATCCTAACACTCATAAACTAAATAATACTTCACTAATCTACTTCAAGTATTAATCCTAACACTCATAAACTAAATAATACTTCACTAATGTACTTCGGCGCTAATGGCCTAGATGCAGATGCGCCATTATATAAAAAATAAATAAATAAAATAACTAATGTACTTCAAGTATTAATCCTAACACTCATAAACTAAATAATACTTCACTAATCTACTTCAAGTATTAATCCTAACACTCATAAACTAAATAATACTTCACTAATCTACTTCAAGTATTAATCCTAACACTCATAAACTAAATAATACTTCACTAATGTACTTCGGCGCTAATGGCCTAGATGCAGATGCGCCATTATATAAAAAATAAATAAATAAAATAACTAATGTACTTCAAGTATTAATCCTAACACTCATAAACTAAATAATACTTCACTAATCTACTTCAAGTATTAATCCTAACACTCATAAACTAAATAATACTTCACTAATCTACTTCAAGTATTAATCCTAACACTCATAAACTAAATAATACTTCACTAATCTACTTCAAGTATTAATCCTAACACTCATAAACTAAATAATACTTCACTAATCTACTTCAAGTATTAACCCTAACACTCATAAACTAAATAATACTTCACTAATCTACTTCAAGTATTAATCCTAACACTCATAAACTAAATAAAACTTCACTAATTAAGAACATAAATTACTTGAACACATGCAATAATGACGTTTCAAGAAATACCTTCAAAATTGTAAATTATCGTCGTTGTGCTCAACAAGAAGAAACAAAATAAATAACAATAAACACATTTATATCCTGCTATTCAGTTTTAGATCCTTTAAATTCTTCAAAACGATCTTCGCGTAGGCGTTAGATTTGGATTAAAGGTCATTAGGTTTATTCGATAGAACTGTTTAATTTTAGACTGATTGGAAGGTTTTGGGTTAGGTTAGCTCAGTGGTAGAGAACCTGACTAATATGCTGGAGAACTTGAGTTCAAATCCCGAGCATAGTACTGAAGATATTTTATGTTCTAGTGTCTTCGTTCATGGTTTGGATTCGGCCTTCCTGGTTGTCCCTAGGGTAACCCAGCCTTTAATTATTTTATTAATGGGTGCCTGGAAAGGGGAAAAACATGCGGCCGGAGCATAGTGACTACACTCTCTCCCTACTGTGCCTTATTCCTACTGTAGATACCTCTATAGTAACTGCCCCTCTGGGGCTTTCTGGCCTGGACTGTTTTTATAGGACTGTTTTGTTTTTTTTTAGTCGGTCTTAATTTTAGTTTTTACTTTTGGCTAGTCAATTATTCGTTACCTCACGTGTTACATATCGTTCTGAATTTTGTGTATGTTGTTTGGTGTTAGAAAGTTTATATATATATATATATATATATATATATATATATATATATATATATATATATATATTATACAAACAAATACACACTTTACTATGACGTATATTAGATTTTTTTCTTAATTGAAGCCAAGAATTTTCAATTAAGCTAAATTGAAATGAGGAGAAATTTACACAGAACAGTCTAAAGATTTATATTTGTCCCTTTGAAGCACTTAGCTTGTTGTGTCGCTCCTTTTCAAAGGTTGTCAATTCTTTTTCTTTTCGAGTCAATTTCTTCTAATTAATATATGACTCCATGGTGGTTCTTCGGTTGAAAATCTGAGGACAGAGTATCTGTAACAATTAAATTAGTATATTTATTTATTTATTTAAATTTTAACGTCCATTTATTATTAACTACGAATTTTAGGACGGGTTATCTATAGGTTACCACCCATAGTATATTTAAATATCTTGCTTTTCTGTCAATTTCCAGCCATCGATTTTTTTTTTTTTTCGAAGCAATATTTACTGTTTTAGTATCAATTGCGGAAAGAGATTGTACATTGTCTCCAGTGAGTTATTTTGAATCCGCCAACGCGATAGTGTTCTGCTCAAAAGACGGTTTATAGTCAGAAAAAATTTGTAACCTACAAATAATTCAAGAAAATATACTTTTCTCAACGTTAGCTTGATTGATTATTATAATTTTTTTTTTGTTGGGTTCATCGATTAGCACTAACGTCGTTATTAATATTAACTGAACGTCCCCGAACGGGGTTCAGCATAAATGCTGGACTTTCCACCTATGGTATTTATATTTACCAGCATAAACAATTCATATTTACCAGTTTTGTAAAAAATGTTTTCTATAAAAAAAGTTCAATTAATTTGAATAAACATTTAAAATAGAACTAATTTTATAAAATTATTGTTTCACACTCTGGGTTGTTAAGCATTTATGACATTTTCTACTTGATGTAAGATTATATGTATAATTATTCTACATACTAAGACCTATAATAAGAATTAGATTTAATAATGTTTTACCTACTAAAATGGTTTGTAACCAATAAGTTATCTAAATATTTACTTTTGATAATTACGCGTCAGATTACTCGTCAGATTTGAATGTTCATTATCATTATGAAAGATTTATTTGTGTATTTTCACAAATTTCAGGTCAAAGAAATAATAATCCATTTTCTTATGTACTAGTTTCTTCTTGGCTTACTATTAGGCAACCCAACCCAAGAATAAAGTAGTTCATAAGAAAAAGAAGTGCTATTTTTTTTACCTGCAGCATATATATCCCCAAAAAATAATTTATGTAATTAATGGTCAGAAATACGTGGAATAGAATATTTTCTATTGTATATATAAAAATATTTTTTTTTGCGGTTATTTATTATTTTTTCTTGTACTTCCTGGAGTCTCCGTCAGATAGATGGACACTAAAAAAATCCGTTTCATTTTTATAGGAGCACTACAAACATTCCGTCAGTGAATTTTGGAATTCACAAAATATTTTATTAAATATTTTAATGTTAAAATAATTTAAATGGAAAACATGAACAATATCGTGGTTGTGTAGTTCAACTTTAGTACTCCTTCTGGTACATCTATAAAACTTATACAAGATGAAGTTTATAGCTGGAGATGTAAAAGAGCGCGCCGAGGGAGGTGGAAGGATCGGAAGGGAGGGGGGGGGGGTTAGGGGCCCCCAATACCCGCGAGTTAGGGGCGAAAGCAATAAATAGCAGTTTTACCCTCATATCGCTGATCGATAAACTCGTCGTTTCCGTGGAGCTCTCAGACGGAACCATGACAGCTTTAACCATGTCTCAAGAATCATGTAGAAGGAATATACGATAGACATCTCTGGTATCAAGACATAGATTGTCAAACTAACGAAACCCAAGGGAATATACGATAGAAATCTCTGGTATCAAGACATAGATTGTCAAACTAACGAAACCCAAGGGAATATACGATAGACATCTCTGGTATCAAGACATAGATTGTCAAACTAACGAAACCGAGGGAATATACGATAGACATCTCTGGTATCAAGACATAGATTGTCAAACTAACGAAACCCAAGGGAATATACGATAGACATCTCTGGTATCAAGACATAGATTGTCAAACTAACGAAACCCAAGGGAATATACGATAGACATCTCTGGTATCAAGACATAGATTGTCAAACTAACGAAACCCAAGGGAATATACGATAGACATCTCTGGTATCAAGACATAGATTGTCAAACTAACGAAACCCAAGGGAATATACGATAGACATCTCTGGTATCAAGACATAGATTGTCAAACTAACGAAACCCAAGGGAATATACGATAGACATCTCTGGTATCAAGACATAGATTGTCAAACTAACAAAACCCAAGGGAATATTTTTTTTACAATCTTTATGGGGGTCTCCCCGTGGTCTAGTGGCTAACGCCTTCGATCGCACGCAGAAGACGGGAGTTCGAGTCCCTCCGGTGGCAAGAATTTTTTTCATCTCAGGGCTCGTTGAGAAGGTTCCTTGCTACACCAAGGATGTCAGCGCTAATGATCCCGTTGTCGGTGCGCCATAAAAAAAAAAAAACCATTGATCATGAAAATAATTTGTATTTATACATACAAGCTTGAAATAGAAATAGTTATTATTTTTGTTAGACCTTTATTGAAAAACATAAGCACCAATTCCTATGAAATCACGTACATACAAACGATTATCGGGGAGGCACAGAAAAAAGTATTTTAAGCGGTAATTACTTCCTCGTCCTCGCTCTAGGAAACAGTGTTAAAAATACGGTTCTCATTATCTTACCTTGTTTTATTAAAATACTTAGTTTACTCTTACATACAATTAAAGAAACAGACAATCAAGAAGTAAGTAAAACAGGCAGAATGTTCAAAAGAACGAAAACCAATATATATATATATATATATATATATATATATATATATATATATATATATATAAATATATATATATATATATATATATATATTATATATGTGTACAATACTTGGATCGATTTTGATGAAACTTGGTTCAAAAATACTTTGTTTAATTTCAAAGGGCAAGTTTCTTTGCCAGCAGAATCCTTCTACCGGACACTGTTTTACAGGCAAAATTCGCGTGAACAAAAAATCTTGGTGCTAACAGATTTTTGTTCAGAGGCTTTCAGGTATATTTTTGTTGGTTCTGTAGGGAATGAAACCATTTACAAGGCTTAGAACTTCAAGTCACTTAGAATCGCTGAATTCAGGTGAAATATTTTGTACATGTTTGAATTATATCCAAACTAAGATTAAATTTTTGTTATGTTCGTTATATTTTATTAACAATCACGAATGATTTTAGGATCTTCTTATATTTTCTTAAATGTCTTGAAAACTGTTACGAAATCGTGGTAAGTAAGTTACCATTCAAATGTTTACTAAATTCTTTAGAAAATAAATTTTGAAATGGTTTTTGATGGGGCGATGTCAATCCCAAGAAATAAGTGCCTAAAACTGTAGTTTTCGTTCTTTTGAACATTCTGCCTGTTTTACTTACTTCTTGATTGTCTGCTTCTTTAATTGTATGTAAGAGTAAACTAAGTATTTTAATAAAACAAGGTTTGATAATGAGAACCGTATTTTTAACACTGTTTCCTAGAGCGAGGATGAGGAAGTAATTACCGCTTAAAATACTTTTTTCTGTGCCTCCCCGATAATCGTTTGTATGTACGTGATTTCATAGGAATTGGTGCTTATGTTTTTCAATAAAGGTCTAACAAAAATAATAACTATTTCTATTTCAAGCTTTCTTAATGACACTAGCGATAATAAGGAAAATGCGCCAACATGACGCTGTTCCTGCGAGTCGGACGTCTTTCGTATATAATACACAGTAAAATAAAGGCAAAAACTGATAATAAAATGATAGAATTATATTCACTTAAATTTAATTTAAATTTTAACGTCCATTTATTATTAACTACGGATTTTAGGACGGGTTATCTATAGGTTACCACCCTTTTCTAGCCAGGATAGGGGTGATGCCTTTTCTTTTTTCGAAAGAAAATCCACCGCCCCTAGTGGGAATCGAACCCACGACCTTTGGCACGGAGTGTTAAGAGCTCACGCCTTAACCCTCACGGCTACCGGGTCTCCTATTCACTTAAATATATTTATGACCTTTTCATAATAAAGTGTGGATTTCATAAATTTTATAAATATTTGTTATAATCATATGATTTGAGCTAATCCTTTAAACAGGTTTCTGTAGAGAGTTGGCTGTAGGAATTTGTACTTCTTGTTAAGTTCCAAACCGAACTATAAGTGAATCATATGCTCCCAGAGTTAGATACGGGTTCAACAGTTTGTCTAACTATGCTTATTTCATTGCAGGAGCGTAGATGTGCCTAAACTACAGACATTTATTTCGACACAATATAGCTTCGTCTATCTACTATTTTATGGACAGTTATTGTTTGCATTAAGTTGATTCTTAAGAATATATTATAATAAAAAAAAAAAATGTAGGCCCATAATCGGCAACAGAGGGGCTGATACTTCAGAGGTATCTGATTCTTTACCATAAAGCACACTAGGAAGATAGTTTATCCAGTACTATGCTCCGACTGCCAGATATTTCCCTCTACATGTATCAATTAACAAATTATTCAAAAGCTGGGTGGGCCTAGAGACAGTCTGGGACCCTTATTCCCACAAAATACAACATCAAATCTTTCCAAAGTCAGGTCATCCAGTACATTATTCAAATGTGCTATTACAGGTAAGGCAATTATTATGTTTCAAAATTATATTCACTAAAAATAAATGACCATTTTTTTTTTTTATGTTTCCTTTGATATTGACGCTCTAAGATCCATGTAAAGCGAAATAAAGTAGTTTATTCCTTTGGTTCAGAGCGACAAAAAACGCATACGAAGTCGCGATCCGGGAAGTGTGTCTTTGTTAATGAGAAACGTTGGCATTTCATAGCCCAAAAGGCGCCAAAACTCGTCGGTCAAAAATACATATAAATGTTTCTCAGTTATTTCGAAAGGCGTGGGCCGTAAAAATAGTACAGATTTTCTTTATCACTTTACTTTCACTTTATTTTAAATTTTTCGCCCGATATGTTTCGTGCCTTTCCGAACTTCTCAATACCAGTATTGCACCATTCGCCGTTTTTTTTTTTTTTTTTTTAGTTCTTTTTTTACGGTGCATCTACATCTAGGTCATTAGCGCCGACATCCAGGATGCAGCGAGGAATTTTACCAGCGAGCCGTGGGATGATAAAATTCCTGCCGGAGGTTGGGAATCGAACCCACCATCTCACGCTTATGAATCCAAGGCGCTAGCCATTAGACCACGGGAGACCCCAGACCATTCGCCGTTCTAAGCAAATAAAGATGAGTGGATTTCAAAAAAGAAGTTTCGTTGAAGAAATACGAAAATGCACGAGACATGCTGGGAGAAAAATTTAAAATAAAGTGATTAATATAAGGTGTACTACTTTATCGACCCCAAGATTCAGAAATAAATGAAAACGATTTTTATTGATTGTTTAGTATTTTAATAGAATTAATATAGACTAGATATTTTTTACTTCCGATGTATAAAATGTGCTGAGAAACTATTTTGAGACATTTCCCATATCTTTTTCAAAAAATAAGAATGTTATATGATAGCCCTTAAATGACGTCTGCAAAAATGTAAAAATCTGTTATAGATTCTGCTTCAATAATTCTTCTTGAGTTGGATATGAATATTTAAAATAATATATCTAACCTTTATTTATTCTCTCTGCTTTATTTTATTGTTATACTGTATTTTATAATATCCTTTTTATTCAAATAATAAACGCTCCAGTGAGTTCTGTTCTTTGGCAAGTGCTTTTATATTACATTCGCAGAGACAATAAATATGAAGAGCGAACATTATATTCAATATATATATATATATATATATATATATATATATATATATATATATATATATATATAATGTATTAATAGATTTTTAATAGGTTATTAAATAAGTTAAATAACATTAAGTTCACTTCTGCATATTACACGGAGGACACGAATTGCCAACCACATGAAACAATTTCTCTTTTGTTTCTGACTGATTGTCCTATGAAAATTTGTCCGCTTTAGGCTCAGACTTAGCTTGTGGTAGACCTTTGCCACTTTGACAGTATTTGAAAATTTCCTTAACTTGAACTTTAATTGATAGTCAAATATTAGAGTTAATAATAGAGTCAAATAATAATAATAGTTAATTAGTGTCAAATAATAGAGACGTTATACTATTTACTGACTAATTAAGCGCACTTCAAGCACTTACAGACAGTTACACGACTCATCCACTACTTACAGAAATTCTTAATAAGTCACAGACTCTGAACAGAAACATTAGTATGTACTGGCTACCAGGCCATGAAGAACTTGGGAAAAGCTCCATAGCAGGTTATTACGCTAAAAATGCAGTAAGGCATATGACATGTGACCTTGAACTAATGACAGAAAAAGACCTGACGAAAACTATAAAATCATCAATATTACAACAATGGCACAACTCGTGGACGCAACTAACTGATAATAAACTTCGATCGATTAAAAATACTGTCGAGGATTGGCCATCCAGTCACAGAGAAAACAGACGTGAAGAAATAGTTCTGGCTCGACTACGACTTGGACACACTCGACTAACACACGAATACTTAATGACAAGACGAAACAGACCAATATGTGACATATGTAACTGTGAACTTACAGTCAAATATTTACTGACAGACTGCCGCAGAAGAAACGATATTAATCTGCCGTATGACATGCAAGAACTCTTAGGCAATGATAGCCAGTATATAAACACTGTACTTACATACCTCAGGAACACAGGACTGTACGACATTATTTGATGACCGAAAGCGTGTTGTCTTGAAGACATTAAGGTCCTATGAACTTTAAGTGATATTTTCACTTAAAACCCTATTACACTACCTTTACACATACATTTAAAAATATGCAAATTAAACAAGCTGATTTCCTAGTGAGACTAAATTCAGAAGATGCTGCTCACTGCGTTATTTCCAAGAAGCGGAACACTGATTAAATTAAATAAATAAATATTAGAGTTTTGATGCCTTGAGTAATTTGAAACGACAAACTGATTCATGTTAGATATAGATGTACCGGTAAGAAAAGAACTAGGTTGTGCGCACAAACGGCCTTCAGCCCCCACGGCCCACCACACTTTCATTTCTCCTCAGCAACTTGGGAGTGACAGACCTCATAACCTCGTGCAGACGAGTTTACTTACATTTTTTGTTTAACGTCATTACGTAGTTAGTTCCGGCTCTGATAGTGATATAAATGATGATGAATACATGAATGTGAAATACCCACATCACACATTTTTTTTTTTTTTTTAAATTATTTTATTTATTGTGACGGCTTGGACATGGGGAGGTGGCCTCCCCTCCAGTCCGATTCAGGTTCTTTTGATGCTAGGCGAGTTTTAGGCTACTTCCACGTATCCAAGTCATTACTCAAACAACGGGAAAGATTATAAACCTCGTACTTTGGCAACGTTTTGCCAATTAAGCTCTCCTTTTTCCAATACTCTTAAGGAAAAACAACTTAAAACGTATAACCGGAAAAAAGCCTTTCAATTTGTAAAAAAATAGTTCTCTTGATTAGTTCCAGCGGAAGTTCCATTGGTTCTTTGGTTTCCAAGTTCTTCAATGATATACATGTGTGTAATGGAGAAGTATTGCTTGGGCCAGTAATAATGGAATTTTTAAAATATGTAAAATTTACTTTCTTTTGTTAGAAAATATTTGCCTCTTAAAAATTAAACCCTCGGAAATTTGGAATGGTCTTTGATTAGGGGTAATTATGTTATTTTGAAAGTTGGGGAAGAATAAGATTGTTGCTCATCAACCGAAAATATATTTTCGCTCCTCAACCATGGGGAAAAGTTTTCAATTATTTCTGGTGAATTCTGTGTGTAGGTCTTTTCTGAAGATGTATTGTTTATTGAGGAGAAAATGGATAACATCTTACATTTGTAAGATGTTATCCATTTGGATAACATCTTTGGTTTCCGTCAGAGTCCAAAAAATGTTATGCTTGACCTCCTTGTAAAAATAAAAACGACTCAACTTGTCATTGCACAGGCCCGCTTGCGTGTGTGTGTTTTAATATGGTTTGGATCATTAATTAAGACAATTTCCTTTTGGTTTAACTTTATTTTAAACATTTGCCCAAAGTATCTCATTTATACTGAATTGTCTCCTTGATAAAGGAGACGAAACGACCACATAATGTTCTGGTGGCTCCTGAAGAGGTGGAATTGAGGCCGCGAAGCATAAAGGTCATATTGTTAAAATGAAGTGGCTTTTACAATTCGGATTATATGAAATAATTATATTGGGTGAATCTTTCGGCAAAATAAAAATAAATAAGATGAAGTGGTTTAAAAAGAATGTGTTGTGCCATTTTTAATGACCCGAACATGGGTCTCTGAAAGAGAAAGCGAAATATTCTCTAGTTATGTTTTTTTGAATGCAAGATGTTTATTAAAATTTCTAAAAGCTCTGATTTTACTTCGCAAGTTTACTTTTCTCCCAAGTACCTTTTTATCTTGTACCACACTGCTGTATTTTGCTGGTCGTATTTTAATAATTTAAGAGAGTCCCTCGAGAGTGATCCAAGTTTTAGTATTTCAGTATTTTGATTGTAGTGAAGTTTTTTTTTTATTCACCTGATCTATAAAATTGCGCATGTGATTAAAATTAAAAAGACAATTATATCAGTGATAAAATAATTGGTGAAAACACAATACAACGTTTAGTGATATTTTTTGTACACAGCATATCCTGAAGTAAAACTTATTAAAAACACTTAATTTTTTTATTTATTCAATTCTCCTTTAAATCGGACCCTTTGGCCGTTCAGCATTTTATTAAAACCCCCTTATTTTCCATTTACATCAATTTATCAAACGGATGTTGAAATTTACTAAATTTAGTTTACAATTCATTTTACTTTAAAACAGCAGTCTTTTTTTACAATCTGTAATTTAGGCTTTGTTATCCTGTTATTCATCTGATTTTTAAACTTCTTTTGATATAATTCTTTAATCTTAATTTATCACGATCATTATTTCTAGTTCTACTATTTTTTTTTTTTTTTTTTTTTTTTTTTTTTTATAATTTATTTATGAGCACCCCGCATTGACAGCGTTTCGCCCAGATACACATATAAAATGGAAATACATAATAATTATAGATCCATAGTAATTAACATCATATATAATAATTATAAATCCTTAATAATTAACATATTACATAATAATTATAAATCCAATTACATTGTAGTGTGTATCAATCTAATTATATAATTAAGTTTGTGAATAACATACAGCTAAAAGTAAAATTAACTTGTAAAAAACAATACATTTTTAAGAGAAACTTATAATAATAAAGGTAACGAAGAAAATAGTTCCTATGTACAATATGACTATACATAATCGCAACAGTTTCTATTTACAATATAGGTTCTATTCATAATATGACTATACATAGGAACAATACCCCCATGTACAATCATAGTTACACCGGAAGGATCCTATGTAGAATAATGATGAATAAATGAATAAAATAAATAAATGTAAGGTTTTGTAATAGTTCTACTATTACAAAACCTTACATTTATTTTTATACAAGCACAATTCCTGACAATGTGCTGCATTTTCTTTATTTTTCCCAAATATTGATAAAACATGTAATTGTCAAAAATATTTTTCCATGCTTATGTAATCATACAAATCATTCAGAGCACATCTTATGAAATTTATAAACTAAAAACATAAACATTTTAAATTTTCTTCTGCTTTTGTTGTATACATAACAGCTCATTTAAAACAAAATTAAAAATATTAATCAATAAAGTTTGTTCTTATAATATCAATTACCTAACATCAATTACAGTTTCCATTATATAACAATGAATATATGTTTTATTTTTTAATTCTATTTAAAATCTCGGCATAGTGCTTATTTATTTTTTGGGTAACTGTTTTAAAATTAAATTGGCACTCATTACTTCCCAAGTATAATGCTATTATTAGTCTTAGGCCCAGCGCACACGGTGAGACTGTTTTGCAACTTCAGTTGCAAACTAGTTGCACGCGCAACTGCTTTGCGACCTCGGCAATGTATTTCAATGGACAGGCGCACACGACGCAACTGGTTTTTGACGATTTCAAACTAACCTGAAACCAAACATATGTTAAGACCCATCGCACACGATGCAACTCCAGTTGCACGCGCAACTGTTTTGCGACCTCGGCAATGTATTTCAATGGGCAGGCGCACACGACCCAACTTGTTTTTGACGATTTCAAACCAGTTTGAAACCAGTCACATGCAACCGTGGGCCCGAGGTTGCAGTTGCGTTGCATTTGAGTTGTACGAGACTTTCGTCGGACAGCCTTGCATTCTATCGATATTTGCGGTTGCTTAATTCATGAAGGTTTATTTATTACATATGTTTTTCAGCTATGTTATGTTGGGTTATGTAAATAAAGGCAGTTTTAAGTAAAGTTTATTTGAGCCATATAGCCAATAACAATATGTGCCATCAAGAACTTAACGTGAAGCAATTTTTGATTTAAAAACGGATGTCATATTCGTTTTTAGCACATTAAAAACCCCTAAATTCAAATTTTGTGAATATTACAAAAATAAAAAAAAAAGGGTATTTTAAATTTCACTAAGGGGGAGGGCCCTTATAAGTTTGTTAAAGATTCAAGAATCCGGCCATATTTCAAAGAATATTTACCCGATTCAAACCAAACTTGGAGGGTCGATAGAGGCTTAAAGCCTCTGACACATTTCCTTCCAATGAGGGTGTTTCTACGTGTTCTGGGATTGACGTTATATGCAAAAAATTTAACATTTTATTTTTATTTTGAGAACCATTTTTTGCAAGTAGAATCACCAGAATAAAAATAGTTCATATTGGTGACCCCATCGCTGTATACTCCCCTTGTGACTCTGACATCGCAAGTTCTTACAAAAAAATACGTAACTCACTAAATATACAAACCACTTGCGAAACTGTTGGGCAATTGATTTAAAACAAGACAATATACTCCCGCGTTTTGTTTCAGTTGCATACTAATACATTTCATGCGCAACTGGTTTACAAATCTAATTGCAGTAAAGTCGCATCGTGAGCAGAAAGATTTTTCATTTCAGTTGCAAACTGGTTTCAGACGCGACTAGTTTGCAACTCGAGTTGCAGAACAGTTGCACCGTGTGCGCTGGGCCTTATCCTCATATTATTTTAATTGCGTAGAATCATTAGAAATTCTAAATGAAAATTGTGACCTATCGTTGAGTGTTCTACCAAAGCAGTCTTATTGGATTTTTTTTCATCATATTGATGTTGCTCTAGTCTTTCCTTAACATATTTGCATGTTTTTCCGATGTATACCGCCGGGAATTTTAAACAGTTTTCTTTTTATCCATGTATTGTATCACAATACAATGGTTGAGTCCGCTTGAGTTACATTTCTCTCTCAAACTCTCTTTCCTGTACAGGAGGAAAGCTGAGGAACTCTGTTAAAATTTCCGCCTGGAAAGTTCATATTTCTCAGGATTCACTTCTACAGATAACTTTTAGTAAATGATTAGGTTCTATAGTACCTTATCTAATGAGGCGATTGATAAGGAATTCACAAGATAAAATTTTATTGTTTGTCATTGACAACATTATGATTCATTCTTGAAGTAACTAGCAGGAGTTGGCAGATATTGTAAAGGTATCTGTTTCTCGGCCATATGGCACACTAGGGAGATAGTGTGGTCAGTACTATATTCCGGCCGCCTGATTTTTCCCTTTGCAGGTACCTTTTAATTAATTAATTAAAGGCTGGGAAAGTCTAGGGGCGATCTGGGACCCCAAATCCAACCCTCAAGGTATGACATTAGAATAAAAATATTTTAATGCTCGCTCGGGTTTTGAACCTGGGTCCTCGAGTTCATTAGTCGAGTGTTCTACCGCTGAGCTAACCTCGCCCCCTACAGTAGATAAGCTATATAATAAAATAATATATTGTAAACTATATATATTGCTATAGACATAGGGGAATAGTCCGACTTATTATTTTACATTATATATATATACCTGAAGATGAATCAAATCAGGGTCGACTCGTCGAAAATATAACTTAAAGTTTTAAACGATTTTGGGGAGCAAAATCTAGCTCGTGCTAGCTACATCAAGAATCTATTGATCCTTGCCCATCCTCACCTTCAACTAATATATCTTCCCTATCATGACAAACTATGAAAAATCTCTTATTTCAGATTCAAGATTTTGCTCTTGGATTGTGAACAATATGGCTTGTCGTTTAGTTTTTAAGGAATGGTTCTTAAATTTCGTCGTGAAGAATGACCGCATCAGTCGATGCACCGATAAAAGAAAAGAAAGAAAAGATAATTAAGAAAATACTGGTGCCAATGGCCATAGTAGTCGACGCACCATAATAAAAGGGGGTAAAAAAAAAAAAAAAAAAAATATGGCTTGTCGCAAATTGCCGCAACTCTAACCCGTTTAGAATAGCCTTTAATGCCCTAAATAAAGAATCGAATAAGACAATTTTCAATATATTACTTCGTCAATGGATAGAATATACGTACCATAGTTTGCTCCGATGTAGACCTGGGCATAATTTATTTGAAATAATATTTTCGGAATAAATCATGAAATAACCTTAACAGATTATTTCAGAAATAATTTATTTTATAATTTTTTAAAATATTATTTCGGAAATAATTATTTCAAGGATTAAATTATTTCATGATTAATGATATATTTATTCCCGAAATAATTATTTGATGGAATAATATATTCTGATCTCTTAATTTATAGATAAAAATCCTCTAAATACATGTTTTCCTGTGAAGCCTCATTGAGCTGTGTTGGCGATAATGGCCCTGATGTCGATGGTTCGTAGAAGAAAAAAAAAAAAAAAAAAAAAAAAAAAAAAAAAAAAAAAAAAAAAAAAAAATTGCGGTGCTAACGTGTTAAATCAGTCTTCAATTTTTTTTTTTTTTTTTTTTTTTTTTTTTTTTGGGAGGGTGCGATTCCCTCCGGGAGGAATTTTCTCATAGAACGGCTCGTTGAGAAAATTCCACCTTGGATGTTGGCGATAATGGCCTAGATGTCGATAAAGCTTAAAAAAAAAAAAAAAAAAAAAAAAAAAAAAAATAATAAAAAAAAAATAAAAAAAAAAAAAAAATAAAAAAAAAAAAAATAAATAAATAAAAAAAATAAAAATGGAAGACTGATTTAACACGTTAGCACCGCTTTTTTTTTTTTTTTTTTTTTTTTTTTTTTTTTTTTTTTTTTTTTTTTTTTTTTTTTTTCTACGAACCATCAACATCAGGGCCATTATCGCCAGCATCCAAACTGCAGCGAGGAATTTTCTCATCGAGCCGTTAGATGAGAAAATTCCTGCCGGCGGGAATCGAATCCACCATCTCCTGCACGAGAATCTAAAGCTTTAACCACTAGACCACGGGGGGAGACCCCAATAATAATGTTAAAAGGATTATCTCCTTAACTCGTGTTTTAATGGTAGTATTAACCATTCACATTATTCTCATCCATTACAAACGTTATTTCATGATGAAGTTATTTCGGGAATAATTATTTTGCATCTGAGTGAAATAATTTATTTCATGAATAAAAAATACTGAAATATCATTTATCAAAAAGTTATTTCAGAAATAAAGCTTTTAGAATTATGTTTATTTATTTCAAAGAATGATCAAATTTTCAAATAATTATTCAAGGAATAAATACATCTAGTTATTTGATGAAGATTGTTTTATTTAACGATGAAATAACATTTAAAGAATTTCCGTTATTCCGGAAATAATTATTTCAGGAATAACCATTTTATTTATTTAAGGAATAAATTATTCCAGTATTGCCCAGGTCTACTCCGATGTATTTTCATATTCGATAGTTTGACATGGTAGGGACGATATAATGATTCATGATAATCCTGGGAATGGAATGTTTGTTGATCATGGATGTAAATCTGCTGAAAACCTTCCTCGAAAATCAAGACGGACGGTTCGAGTGATTGGCCTAAGTGTTTGGACAAAATGTGATTCGCAGTTAATTGGTCTGGTCGTTGAGGAGGAAATAGGCGAAAGAGGGTGAAGTCTTAGCAGGAGCCCCCCCATTTACAGATTCTCTCCTTCTCTTTAAAGCTTCTCTCATCAGGAAGAATTTAGGGGTTTGTATAACTCTAATGTCGAAGAATTTCTTCAAATGATAAGTTTAAAATGGATATTTAACTCGTAGGCTTCCACGGTCCAAGTCATTAAACATATTATAGTCTTCTGGTATTGACCGTGTTGGTCATCTTTGCTGACGTTTCGCTACTCATACTGCCAGCTTCCTCAGGGCTTAGTCTGAGAATGAGCATGTTCTTCCAGTTGTCCTGTATAAATACCTGTCTTTGTATTGATCCGCGGGCGTAGTCTGCTCTTCCATGTCCCTGATTGGTTGGTCCCGGTCTTGCTTGATTCTGGTTGGTGGGTTCCATCTGAATCATTGATTGGCTGAATTTCGTTTTTTCTTTTTTGTCTAGGTTTAATCAACGGATGCCATAATTAAAATGGATACTTATAATATCAAATTCATGTCCGGTTGTAAACAAATTCACACTAAAAGAGAGGCTTGTAGAAAAATTTGGGTATTTTTCACTTTAGTTACACCAGTTAATTTTTCATGTTATTAGTGATTTCAGTTACCAAGTCATATGATCTTTATCGATTGTTATAGAACCTCATATAACTTGCTATTTCAACAAGGTAATTCGTGCGGAGGAGGAAGTACGAAAAAAAGGACCTTTTTGAGGCAATTTTAAAATAAATTAAGTCTTATTGGTCCCCAAAATGAAAGTTGGTTCTATATTACAATTTCTGGTAGGTAATACTTACATTTTAAATAAATGTTGGTGTTTTTGTATATAACCTTTTTATTTCACTTTTTTCTTTTAAAATAGACATATGTTATTAAATAACAGTAAGATAAATCACTAAATAACATATAAAAGTAACTGGTGTACCTAAAGTAAAAAAGACAAAAAAAAAAAAAAATAGCCCCAAAGACCCAAAAGATTTATTCAACTCACAGGAACTGGGTCATCTTTGACCGTTACTTTAGCGTTCTTATCCCTAGCTTGGAATAAAAACAATTAGTATTTTGCAACACTTACACCAATAATATCTTCAGGAAAGAAGATTTTAGGCGCCGCTGTGCACAGGTAACTAACTAAACTCCGGGTCCTGGACTTCCATTTATTCTTAAAGAAATTTCTATTTGGAACCTGTTTAGAATTTACTTATCTTATTTCACAGAAAACATATTTTTAATACCAACCAAGAACCAATTAAAAACCGAGGAAAAAATAACCAAATAACTGTTCAAATAAACGTAACCAACTTTTTCGAATTTTAAGCATCGACACTACCTAAAATTGCATTACGACCACTTTGTTTCAAGAAAATGTACTCAGTTTTCGATCGGTTACCATTAACTTGCCACAATTTACGAACAGATATTTATGAAAATATTAAAACTGCTCTTATCTATTTAAAACAAAAATAAATTGTCTAATACTTTCTCAAAATCAAACGAAACTAAAATTTGTGTTTTGTTGTTTGGATAAATGTTAAACGTCTTGAAAATGTTTCAATTCGAGTTGCCATTTTGGAATAACCAAAAGAAATGTTTTTAATAAGAAAGCGAAGGACACTTTTTTTGTTAAATTGACCAGCATCAAAATTCGAAATTATCCTCTTGTCTACCATAGAACCTGACGTTCTTAGCCTCAATTTGTTTCAAAATCCATTTAAAGGTATAACAACTGAAATGACTATAACTTATAAGATTTTATTAATTTTTTAGATAATTAATTATGTCGTATTTGCGCGGTCAAGATGATTACGGTGGTGAAATTGGTGCAAACCTGCGCTGTTTATATTTCTTTGTGAACGAGTAGACAAATATACAGGTAGTGTTGTTAAAAGCGAGCCCTGACTAGAGGCTTGACGCCTGAACCTTGAATCTAACCTCTACAGCCGGAGCTCTGAGGGCTCGATGAAGGCTCCGGAGTGAGGCTTCAGCCTAACCTTATCAAGCCCTGAAGGTTCTCCATCGAGCCTTGAAGGCTCGGCCTTGGAGCCCTGGGAAGGTAGAACTTTGGCAAGCACGGTTATAGTAGTATAGTTGTAGTACGACAGTGTTGCCATCACCGTCTCACAGAAGAGTTTATTTTTTAGGAAAAGTTACTATTTTTACCCAATTCGTGATCCATATAATTAGTTTATCAATGAAATGGTAAATTTAAATGCCAGCGAATAATTTCAATGTGGCGGAATGAATTTAGGACGAATCTACTAAAGTATATTTCATGAAACAGCTGTTTGCCCGCCGTCCGCCATTTTGGAAATGAAAAGTAAAAGGCTCCAAAGCATGCGCCTTCTCCCGAGGCGAGCCTTCAAGGCTCGCGCCTTCTACTAAGCCGAGCCTTCAAGGCTCGCGCCTTCTATCGAGCCCTGTCCAAGCTCTGAGAGCTCGAGCTTTTAGGAGTCGCGCCTTCTAGCCTCAAAGGCGCGCTCTTTTACAACACTATACACAGGTATATATCTATCAGTTAAATGAAAATGTCATAGCAGTATAGGTATGTACGAATTTCAACACACTGTAGTAATGTGACTGAATTTTACGGCAATAGTTGATTAGAAATAAATATTTTAAACCCCCTTAGTTAATTAACTATCTATATATTTCTTTATTGATTATTACATTCTGCATATAAATACCTCTGGTAGTATGATGAATGATACAATATGGAGGTTCTGTGCTCAAGGCCTTCCAACTTCATCCTCGATTAACGCCAGAAAGGCGCTCAGATGACGTTGAAAGGTGCCTACACAAGCTCCCTTCTGCTCCGACCAGTGGCTGGAGTCGAAGAGAGATCGGTGAGCAACAGAAAATTGTCGCACTTGAACAAAGAGAAAGCCATTGCTAACACTTCACTTGGTCACTGCAGCAGATCTCTAGGCCAATGTCTTTTGAGTCGCCTTAGTGGAGAGAGTGGGTGGGTGGCACTTGATAGGGAGAGGACTTCAGGATTTTGATGAGCGGAAAGTTTAGGATGGAAACGTTGGAATCTGGATAATACAACATCATTAACGAGTGGGATATTGAGGTCTTTATGGAGGTTCAGGTTGGAAACATAAAAAGGAGCAGGGACTATTGTTCTTAGGACCTTGGATTGGAATGTTTGAATGCGTCTGATGTTCGATGTTTTCGCAGCTCCCCATAGTTCTGAACCGTATGTCCAAATGGGTTGCAGTAGTGATTTGTAAATGATCAGTTTGTTTTCAGTACTTAAATGTGATTTACGGTTCAACAGTCTATAGAGTTGTCCAAATCGTCTGTTAAGTTCTTGTCTTTTAAGTTTTAAGTGATGTTTCAGGTAAGTCGGGAGTCCAAGTGTAGTCCGAGTGTTAATTAACTATTATAAAATTCTGAATTCTGATTCATGGCAGATTTTTCAATGCATTGGGCGCTAAAATTCCTTGAGGGCTAGCCACCCTTTTGGAGGGGTAATAATGTTGATAGATTCACTTTAATGTGGCGGAAGGTCACTATTAGAAGTACACAATTAATTAAGCTCAACATATTTTATTTCTTGCTCTAGATATTTCACGAAGTTCTGAGACCTCTTCAGGTAAAGCTACAACTATTTCTGGTCATCATCCGCGGCTGTGTCAAGTCTACACAGTATTGACACAGCCGGCGACGATGGAAGGTTTAACAATTTGTTTCAACGATGGCCTGTTAAACAATTTTTTTCAAAGATGTGACCAGACGTAGTTATACTTTCAGTTATAAGCTCCTGAAGAGGTCCCAGAACGGCGGCGTGAAGCATGCAGAGCAAGAAATAAAATATGTGCAGCTGAATCATTTGGGCAAATTTAGTAATAATAAAGACCAGAATGAACTTAATATTGATAGTTTGGTAGACTTAGGCTTCAGCCTTGGTCCTATTCCGTGGTATTGTTTGTGGTCCAATAAACAAACTTTGTTAAGACCTGCAATTGGCAGGCTATAGGAAACCACAAACAGATCTTCCTCAAACCATCGCAAGAAATATAGAGTTAAGGTCTGAATTGATAATAATAATTATCAATAATCTTACAAAATGTGTGAATGTCACCAGCTTAGCGTGTTTCATTCTATCCCTATTGTCATTATCAGCCTGGGATTAGAGACAATTAATATTTTGTTTTGTTGTCTGGAGTGAAAATAATAATATATTTTCATTTAATGCATTGAATATTCGAGCATATGCACCGAATTATACACCGGATATATTATTATTGAAATTGAATTAATTCTTCAAAATAAGTGATATGTTTTTTGTTTAAACATTTATTTTTGTTAATTTAGTGAAATATATTTGTTAATAGAAAACAACAATAAACATTAATAGCTTTAATTTAGCCCTTTAAACTTTTTCCAATTATTTATTTATTAAATTTTAACGTCCATTTATTATTAACTAGGAATTTTAGGACGGGTTATCTATAGGTTACCAGTCTTTTCGAGCCAGGATAGGGGTGATGCCTTTTCTTTTCTCTAAAGAAAAGCCACCACCCCTAGTGGGAATCGAACCCACGGACCCTTTAGCACGGAGTGTTAAGTGCTCACGCCTTAACGCTCACGGCCACCGTGCCTTATTTTATTCTTTCCTCTCGGTGCATCTACTGCTACGGTCATTAGCACCTTATTATAGTGCCTGACTTATTAGTATTTTAATAACAATTACTTTAAAACAGTTATTTTTTAAGTTGAAAAATGACAGGAAAAAGAAAAGCAAAGATGTTTTTTAAAAAAAGTTTAAACCCAAATAAAGTTTACTTTTTCAATATGAGAATAAAAGTAAAAGTTGAAATAATACTTTTTAAAATTAAAAGTTAAATATTTAAGGGTTAATTACAAAAACCAGACATTTAATTGTTCATTACAAAAACCAGGCAAGTCCAAGAATTGATATTTTGAGATAAATACATCTTCGACCTCTCCAAAGTCATCTCTACGCATTCATATTATTGCTGTCCCCAAAAATCATATACGTCACATAACATATGAGAATGCTACAAAAACAAGTCCAACGCTTTTCCACCAAAATACAGACTAGACTTGGACCTGTCTGCTATTTTCAGAATGTTCATCATTCAAAAAATATTTGTAATTTGTCAGAATAATATAATAAATAGTCCTTTTTTAGGATTAAATTATTTCATGTTAAGAAATATTATTTCATTATGTTCTGTTAGTAAGATTTCTGCAAAAACCTGAACGGTCCATAACTTTTTTTATATTTTCTCAACTATCCTCTTGAAAAATATATTTATTTTATGTACAATGCAAAGCTGTTTTTCATTTCATCCACCACAAACGAAGCTACGCATTTTTTTTTTTTAAGTCTCTGAACATTTTAGTATTTGGACTTGCCTGGTTTCTAATGAACCCTTCAATTATTTTCGACCCTTGCTCATTAGTATTACTTCATCTCATTTTGAAGATGTTTTAAGACGAAAACACACTGATGGCACATCGGATGTTGAAACAGATTAGGTACCTAAAACGATGTTGAGTCTGGTCCGATTAAGCGAAAAATGAATCAAGAACCGTCGACCGAGCTAAGAGCTGCGAATTTACTGGGAATACGTGAAAGGGAGACCATGCTCCGTTAAACAGGATATTAAAATCTTCTTGACTCCCATGATTTCCATATAGGTATGGCAAAAAGTCTGGAGTTTCTTCCTTTTCCTGGCAAACATCTAGAAATTAATATGTCAAAAATAGAACAAGAATGAGGATATTTTCACTTGTTTATTTCATATTCTTCATGAAAGCTGTTTACTTCAACGTCATAAATTACTACGTCACATATATTTATTTTTTAGCACATTGTTCCATATTTTAGCACGTTATCACACTTCCTACACACGGAAGAAACCCGCTTAAGACGACCTGAAGAAGAAGTTCCGAAATGCCGACAACATTTTCACGTATCAGAGTTTATAGAGCACGGTGTGATTTCATTAAAACGATGATAAGATAAGACCGTTCGTGTAAAAAGTAATTACATACTCTAATTGTAGATATCAATCCAACATTGATAATAATACATCCTTATTGGTCAACGAGATTCTACTCTTTCTCCTCACTGACAAAGATTAATGAGAATGAATATCATATGATATAAATATTATATTATACATTCTTGAGGCCAATACTGAGTGAACAGGAAAATATATATGCATATATATATATATATAGATATAAAATAGTGGTTCAAATTTGTGTGTGTAAATATATATATATATATACACACACACACAATCACAGAAATTTGAACCACTATTTATATATATATATATATATATATATATATATATATATATATATATATATATATATATATACATATATGCATATATATTTTCCTGTTCACTCAGTTTGGCCTCAAGAATGTATAATATAATATTTATATCATATGATATTCATTCTCATTAATCTTTGTCAGTGAGGAGAAAGAGTAGAATCTCGTTGACCAATAAGGATGTATTATTATCAATGTTGGATTGATATCTACAATTAGAGTATGTAATTACTTTTTACACGAACGGTCTTATCTTATCATCGTTTTAATGAAATCACATTGTTATTTTGTTACACTGACCTATCATCGCCGAGCCTAAACCAATAGACAGAAAAATTTTACATGGAGACTCCCTTTGGGATGTAAACAGTCGCTAAAAAAGGTTTTTTTATATAAAATTTTTTATAAAAATATTTTTAGAGGGGTTTGAATTTGTTGTTTTAAAGAGAGCATGCTCGCCTAGGCAGCATGCGTTGCTAGGACCATAAGAGAGCAGCTGTTACCGTAATGTATCTATTTCATAGTATTATTTTTAATTGCGGTTTATTTCAACTATGATGGCAGTCCTTGAATTCCTAGAAATAAACTGTCTCTCATAGAGTTTACGCTATGAGGGACAAAATTACCATTTTAATTGAGGTTCATTTCAACTTGAACCCATCGGCATCCCCGGTCAGAACACTTCTTGGTAATGCTCGAAAATATAATGGGTGGTTCAAAATGACATTTGAGAAAAATAAATTTTAAAACCTGGTTATCTGCTTTTTGACACTGGTCCGGAGCACCCCAGTGTCAAGAAACATTATACTTTGATTACTTATCAGTAGATGTATAACATATAGTATGTTCTATAATAAACCATTCTATAATAAACTGGAAAACATTATATAGTAGTGTTAATTTTGAATATACATTATTTAACGAAACAAATAAAATACTTATCTGCCGTGACGAAGCACGGGCATTCAGCTATTATCTTATAATTGTGTTGGGGCAAATCGTCTTTGATGCGGGTGCTCATAAATAAATACAAAAAATAAAAGAACTTTTTTGCACGTGTCCTTCTATTACATCCGAGTCAAATAATTTAATTTAACATTTTTGTAGCCAAATATTGTTAATATGTATTATATTTGTATTAAAAGAATTTATAATACAATAATTATTATTTATTTATATGAAATTTATTTTTACTTGGTTAAGCACATATCTATTGCCTGGGAGTACTAGTTTTACGATGATAGCCTCAGCCTTTATCCAACGTTCGGAAGGGCTAGCGTGCTTCCTCGGCTTTAGGAATCCTGATGCAGTAAAAGCTAAGAGCTCAATAAAATGTAACAGCTACCGACAGAAAGGAAGGACAAACTGCTGCCCTTATTTTCAACAGGAAATCTGCCTTTTAGGTTTAGGCACTTGTCAGCAGCTGAAAACTCTTTCTGACGTTCTGATAACTCAAATGAAATCTCATATCGGTTGATTGGTATATTTGAGTTTATAGTTATTTGTTTCAATATAAATAGGCTATTATTAAGAATATTAGAAAAAGATTGAATAGAAATTATTTTATTTGTGAACGTTTCACGTTACAGTGCTGAATTGGTCCAATATTGAATCGGGTTGTTTGTGCTATCGGGAATGTTCCTTAATATACGTAACAGTATAAATAATTCTTTAAAAATGTAAAATGTAACGCATTGGTTATAATAAAAATATTAGTAATATTTTATAATTAGTTTCTCTTTTTATATTTTATATTTATTATTAATAATTATTGATTATAATTAGTAATCAATGCATTACTTTTTAATTATGTATCATTACTTAGTGTTTACTTTTATATCTAATTTCATCACACAAACATATATATATATATATATATATATATATATATATATATAATACATATAGCCTCATCTAATTCTTATTATGTATTTATAAGTGGCAGAATGTCAAAACTTATTTCTGATGGTTTTTTTTCACTTTCATATTTAGTCATTCCACTCCCATGAAATGAAAGAGAGGCGGAGGGGGAACGGGGGGGGGGATAGGATGGATAGACCGAATGTTTTAAGCAGTTTTGAATTGAAAACAAAGGTTTTATTTGTTTTTAGTTTCCACATAATAAAAATGATTTTTGTGTTTATTCAATATTCTTGTAATTTTTATGCGACTACCCCCCATATTTTGAAAGAAAAGGTGAGGTGATAGACAACATTGGCGGTAATTGAAAATTTAGCATGCCTAACAGCATAAACTTCAGCATATGATTTGAAAATTAAGTTCTTATTACGCTCTGTGTGTATTACACAATGGCTTGATAAATATACAATACTTTATTCATTAGAATATATTAAAAAAAATAATACTGCATTAACAAAAATTTTCAATTTTTAACATGTTTCAGGTAAGCCTGATTCACTTCTGATATACTTCTGAGTCCAGTCATCGAAGTAGCGAGGTAAAAACAGTTCATATAAACAATAAAATATTAAACAGATTTTATATATTCATTACATAATTTTATGATTATTTTTTATCTGGAAAAAACAGCAATAATTTATTTTAACAATTTCTGATTAAAAGAAGCAGCAGTAAGGCGCTATTAATTAACACTTTACTTTTGGCTTCGCTTATGAACTGAAAGGTATTTTTTTCAATTTTGAATGGAATTTAAATATAAATTAACAAACATGATTAATTTTGCGGCTTTAATGTTACCAACTGATTCATGAACATTTCTCGGGCTTTGAAAAAAAAAAAAAAAAGAAGAAAAAAAAAGTTCTTTAAATGTTGACGAGAGCTTAGATACAGGGGTGGCCTGGCAGACGGATTCCGAGAAATAAAATATTTAAAGCTTGCATTATGTTCAGATTTCAGTATTTTAAAAATCAGGCCTTACTATAAAATGTAATTTATTAAATATTAAAACCAATTTTGAATTAACCAACTTGTTCTTGCAATATTACTGCTTTCATCGAGTGTTTGAACAAAATATATTTTTTTTTATGAAATTATGAATAACTGAATACACTTTTACCAGGTTGACTATCAAAATTTGGCCACAAGTATGTTTAATTGAAATAAAATTAATTAATTTGTTTCAACACGTTTATGCTCATGACTCGACTGTTATATATCAAATTAAAGCATTTTTTTTTTGTGTATGATGCCAATGTAAACGTGGCCTCAAGAAAGGGTTGCTAGCTGTTAAAGACAGATTGCATAGATTGGAGTGCATGCGTGTATAGATATGTATGTCAGACATTCCAATATACGTCACGAGCGTAAAAGTGCTACAAAAAATTAATTAATTATATTTAAATAAAACAACCTTGTAAAAGTGTAACAAGTTATTCATAATTTCATGAAAGAAATTAGAGGAACGTAGTGATCTTATACGCAGCCGGACCTTATATTTTAAGGTGGACAAATAAATAAAATACACTTTAAATTGAAGGTGTCTATGCCCACTTGAGCTCACCTATTCAAAAATGTTTTCTAAATTAAATGGAGAATGTACACCTTGAAGTAATAATTTATATAAGAACTGGTCGTTACCCGGCGTGCGATGTTACACCTACTTTCACTATCTTAAATGCAAAAATAAATTAGAAACCAAATGAGTAATATATATATATATATATATATATATATATTTTTTTTTTTTTTTTTTTTTTTTTTTTTTTTTTTACGTCACATCGACAAATCATGGCCATTAGCGCCGGCATCCAGGGTGCAGCCAGGAATTTTCTCAGCGAGCCCTGAGATGAGAAAATTCCTGTCGCTGGCGGGGATCGAACCCGCCATCTCCCGCTTATGAATCTAGCGCGCTGGCTACTAGACCACGGGAGACCCCAATAAGTAATATTAAAATCTAATAGGTAACGCAAATCTGTAACAGGTCGGGTTTAAAGTTTTGAACCCGTGACCTCCGAAACTGTGAGTTCTAGACGAGTTTGGCATAGCCTATGACACTCCCGGGATCAAGACCTACCTGTGTGTCAAGTTTGATCAAAATCTGTCAAACGGTGTGGATCTGTGTAAGGAGCAGACATAGTGACAGACAGACAGACCGGCAAACAGCTGATTTTTATGAACTGATAAAATATAATAAACTCATTCTGCATTTTATGAAAATATCGTCGATGCAAATGCTGTGTTAAAGTATCGAATGTGAAAATCACCACTTTTCAGGAGAGTAAAAAAAAACTGTTTCAAGGTTTCTTCTAAATCAGTGCTTACTGTTAAACTTTTTTCATCTATGCTATTCGGCGCTAATGACCTAGATGGAGATGCGCCGAATAAAAAAAAAATCTATGCTATTATAAGTGGTTTGGTGCCTTATAGATGTCTCGACATTTATTTTGTCTTATTATATATTTCAATTAGACTTAATACACATTCGTTAGTTTTGATTTTCTGTAATTGAAAATTATTTTCTTTAATTTCTATTGCAAACTAGCGAATGTGGGATTTTCGTTAGTTCGCTTTGTGTTATTTTAAATAATTCAATTCAATTACAATTCGTTTAAAATTAGAACGCAATATTTTTCATCTTAAATGCTTTAAAATAAGTTTTAGGAGAAAATTGTTGTGGAGTTTTTCACTCCACGGGAAAATAATTCACGATTACTTCCGGGTGGATTTAGGCAACTGCCGGGCACTTCCGGTCTCTTATACTTACTGTCGGGGCTCTAAATACATCCCTGGGTTATTTCCAGGCCGTTCAAAGTGACTTTTGACCACTTCCGGTCTACTTGCGGTCACTAATATTTACTTCTGGGTTACCATGTTCTTACCTAGGTAATTTCAGGTGGATCTAGGTAATTTCCGGGTACTTCAGGTTCATTTCCAGCCTTTTATACCTACTTACGCTAAATTTATCTCTGGATTACTTCCGGGTGGTTCGAAGTCTCTAACAATCAACCCGGTTACATCCGGGTCTCTACTGGTTCACTTCATGTACCTTACTGTGATGAGGGATAGGACCGGAAGTGTAAAGGAAGTGAGAAGAGCTTTTTTTATTGTACCCGGAATTTAAATGCTGAATTAATTGTTAATTGCGACCTACACGATTAACAATTGATTAAGTTGTAAAATAATAGTAAAAAAAAAAACTTCTTTCAAACAATTTTTAATGCCAAAAAGTTATTTTCTAACTTTATATTTTTTTAAATAGAAACAAACGTAAAAGTTTAAAAAATACTTTTTTAAAATAAAAGTTAACAATTACTTTTGACACCTGATTTAAATTGCTAACTACTGAATATGCCATTATCGATAGTCTGCATTAACAATTTTTGATTTTCCAATAACAATTCCCACAGCAAACACGCGGAAGTGACATATTCAATACTTTACCATAACGGAAATTTGATTTTCTTCTCATTCCAACAAGGTCAAAAATGCGAATGTGGCACATTCGAGACTTGGGAACAGATCAGTTCAAAACATTTGTTCACAGTAACGAATGCAGACTAATGAAATGTTTATTCATTAGTTTGCTTTTGGAGATAGTTAAATAGTCGGCACATTCGATAGTTTGACAGTGGTTACTTACCCTTTCATAGAGTGAACTTAGATTCCAGATTTTGCCACAACGTTTGTTCACAGTAACGAATGCAGAGTAAAGTCCAACAGCAATCAGTATAGATAGATAAATAGTCGGCACATTCGATAGTTTGACAGTGGTTACTTACCCTTTCATAGGGTGAACTTAGATTCGAGATTTTGCCACAACATTTGTTTACAGTAACGAATGCAGACTAAAGTCCAACAGCAATCAGTATAGATAGATAAATAGTCGGCACATTCGATAGTTTGACAGTGGTTACTTACCTTTTCATAGAGTGAACTTAGATTCGAGATTTTGCCACAACGTTTGTTCACAGTAATGAATGCAGACTAAAGAAATCTTTATTCATTACTTTGCTTTTGGACATAGTTAAATAGTCGGCACATTCGATAGTTTGACAGTGGTTACTTACCCTTTCATAGAGTGAACTTAGATTCGAAATTTTGCCACAACGTTTGTTCACAGTAACGAATGCAGAGTAAAGTCCAACAGCAATCAGTATAGATAGATAAATAGTCGGCACATTCGATAGTTTGACAGTGGTTACTTACCCTTTCATAGAGTGAACTTAGATTCGAGATTTTGCCACAACATTTGTTTACAGTAACGAATGCAGACTAAAGTCCAACAGCAATCAGTATAGATAGATAAATAGTCGGCACATTCGATAGTTTGACAGTGGTTACTTACCCTTTCATAGAGTGAACTTAGATTCGAGATTTTGCTACAACATTTGTTTACAGTAACGAATGCAGACTAAAGTCCAACAGCAATCAGTATAGATAGATAAATAGTCGGCACATTCGATAGTCTGACAGTGGTTACTTACCCTTTCATAGAGTGAACTTAGATTCGAGATTTTGCCACAACATTTGTTTACAGTAACGAATGCAGACTAAAGTCCAACAGCAATCAGTATAGATAGATAAATAGTCGGCACATTCGATAGTTTGACAGTGGTTACTTACCCTTTCATAGAGTGAACTTAGATTCGAGATTTTGCCACAACATTTGTTCACAGTAACGAATGCAGACTAAAGTCCAACAGCAATCAGTATAGATAGATAAATAGTCGGCACATTCGATAGTTTTACAGTGGTTACTTACCCTTTCATAGAGTGAACTTAGATTCGAGATTTTGCCACAACATTTGTTTACAGTAACGAATGCAGACTAAAGTCCAACAGCAATCAGTATAGATAGATAAATAGTCGGCACATTCGATAGTTTGACAGTGGTTACTTACCCTTTCATAGAGTGAACTTAGATTCGAGATTTTGCCACAACATTTGTTCACAGTAACGAATGCAGACTAAAGTCCAACAGCAATCAGTATAGATAGATAAATAGTCGGCACATTCGATAGTTTGACAGTGGTTACTTACCCTTTCATAGAGTGAACTTAGATTCGAGATTTTGCCAAAACATTTGTTCACAGTAACGAATGCAGACTAAAGAAATGTTTATTCATTACTTTGCTTTTGGACATAGTTAAATAGTCGGCACATTCGATAGTCTGACAGTGGTTACTTACCCTTTCATAGAGTGAACTTAGAATCCAGATTTTGCCAAAACATTTGTTCACAGTAACGAATGCAGACTAAAGAAATGTTTATTCATTACTTTGCTTTTGGACATAGTTAAATAGTCGGCACATTCGATAGTTTGACAGTGGTTACTTACCCTTTCACAGAGTGAACTTAGATTCCAGATTTTGCCAAAACATTTGTTCACAGTAACGAATGCAGACTAAAGAAATGTTTATTCATTACTTTGCTTTTGGACATAGTTAAATAGTCGGCACATTCGATAGTTTGACAGTGGTTACTTACCCTTTCACAGAGTGAACTTAGATTCCAGATTTTGCCAAAACATTTGTTCACAGTAAGGAATGCAGACTAAAGAAATGTTTATTTATTACTTTGCTTTTGGACATAGTTAAATAGTCGGCAATTCGATAGTTTGACAGTGGTTACTTACCCTTTCACAGAGTGAACTTAGATTCCAGATTTTGCCAAAACATTTGTTCACAGTAACGAATGCAGACTAAAGAAATGTTTATTCATTACTTTGCTTTTGGACATAGTTAAATAGTCGGCACATTCGATAGTCTGACAGTGGTTACTTACCCTTTCACAGAGTGAACTTAGATTCGAGATTTTGCCAAAACATTTGTTCACAGTAACGAATGCAGACTAATGAAATGTTTTTCATTACTTTGCTTTTGGACATAGTTAAATAGTCGGCACATTCGATAGTTTGACAGTGGTTACTTACCCTTTCACTGAGTGAACTTAGATTCGAGATTTAGCCACAACGTTTGTTCACAGTAACGAATGCAGACTAAAGAAATGTTTATTCATTACTTTGCTTTTGGACATAGTTAAATAGTCGGCACATTCGATAGTTTGACAGTGGTTACTTACCCTTTCATAGAGTGAACTTAGATTCCAGATTTTGCCACAACGTTTGTTCACAGTAACGAATGCAGAGTAAAGTCCAACAGCAATCAGTATAGATAGATAAATAGTCGGCACATTCGATAGTTTGACAGTGGTTACTTACCCTTTCACTGAGTGAACTTAGATTCGAGATTTTGCCAAAACATTTGTTCACAGTAACGAATGCAGACTAAAGTCCAACAGCAATCAGTATAGATAGATAAATAGTCGGCACATTCGATAGTTTGACAGTGGTTACTTACCCTTTCATAGGGTGAACTTAGATTCGAGATTTTGCCACAACATTTGTTTACAGTAACGAATGCAGACTAAAGTCCAACAGCAATCAGTATAGATAGATAAATAGTCGGCACATTCGATAGTTTGACAGTGGTTACTTACCTTTTCATAGAGTGAACTTAGATTCGAGATTTTGCCACAACGTTTGTTCACAGTAATGAATGCAGACTAAAGAAATCTTTATTCATTACTTTGCTTTTGGACATAGTTAAATAGTCGGCACATTCGATAGTTTGACAGTGGTTACTTACCCTTTCATAGAGTGAACTTAGATTCGAAATTTTGCCACAACGTTTGTTCACAGTAACGAATGCAGAGTAAAGTCCAACAGCAATCAGTATAGATAGATAAATAGTCGGCACATTCGATAGTTTGACAGTGGTTACTTACCCTTTCATAGAGTGAACTTAGATTCGAGATTTTGCCACAACATTTGTTTACAGTAACGAATGCAGACTAAAGTCCAACAGCAATCAGTATAGATAGATAAATAGTCGGCACATTCGATAGTTTGACAGTGGTTACTTACCCTTTCATAGAGTGAACTTAGATTCGAGATTTTGCTACAACATTTGTTTACAGTAACGAATGCAGACTAAAGTCCAACAGCAATCAGTATAGATAGATAAATAGTCGGCACATTCGATAGTCTGACAGTGGTTACTTACCCTTTCATAGAGTGAACTTAGATTCGAGATTTTGCCACAACATTTGTTTACAGTAACGAATGCAGACTAAAGTCCAACAGCAATCAGTATAGATAGATAAATAGTCGGCACATTCGATAGTTTGACAGTGGTTACTTACCCTTTCATAGAGTGAACTTAGATTCGAGATTTTGCCACAACATTTGTTCACAGTAACGAATGCAGACTAAAGTCCAACAGCAATCAGTATAGATAGATAAATAGTCGGCACATTCGATAGTTTTACAGTGGTTACTTACCCTTTCATAGAGTGAACTTAGATTCGAGATTTTGCCACAACATTTGTTTACAGTAACGAATGCAGACTAAAGTCCAACAGCAATCAGTATAGATAGATAAATAGTCGGCACATTCGATAGTTTGACAGTGGTTACTTACCCTTTCATAGAGTGAATTTAGATTCGAGATTTTGCCACAACATTTGTTCACAGTAACGAATGCAGACTAAAGTCCAACAGCAATCAGTATAGATAGATAAATAGTCGGCACATTCGATAGTTTGACAGTGGTTACTTACCCTTTCATAGAGTGAACTTAGATTCGAGATTTTGCCAAAACATTTGTTCACAGTAACGAATGCAGACTAAAGAAATGTTTATTCATTACTTTGCTTTTGGACATAGTTAAATAGTCGGCACATTCGATAGTCTGACAGTGGTTACTTACCCTTTCATAGAGTGAACTTAGAATCCAGATTTTGCCAAAACATTTGTTCACAGTAACGAATGCAGACTAAAGAAATGTTTATTCATTACTTTGCTTTTGGACATAGTTAAATAGTCGGCACATTCGATAGTTTGACAGTGGTTACTTACCCTTTCACAGAGTGAACTTAGATTCCAGATTTTGCCAAAACATTTGTTCACAGTAACGAATGCAGACTAAAGAAATGTTTATTCATTACTTTGCTTTTGGACATAGTTAAATAGTCGGCACATTCGATAGTTTGACAGTGGTTACTTACCCTTTCACAGAGTGAACTTAGATTCCAGATTTTGCCAAAACATTTGTTCACAGTAAGGAATGCAGACTAAAGAAATGTTTATTTATTACTTTGCTTTTGGACATAGTTAAATAGTCGGCAATTCGATAGTTTGACAGTGGTTACTTACCCTTTCACAGAGTGAACTTAGATTCCAGATTTTGCCAAAACATTTGTTCACAGTAACGAATGCAGACTAAAGAAATGTTTATTCATTACTTTGCTTTTGGACATAGTTAAATAGTCGGCACATTCGATAGTCTGACAGTGGTTACTTACCCTTTCACAGAGTGAACTTAGATTCGAGATTTTGCCAAAACATTTGTTCACAGTAACGAATGCAGACTAATGAAATGTTTTTCATTACTTTGCTTTTGGACATAGTTAAATAGTCGGCACATTCGATAGTTTGACAGTGGTTACTTACCCTTTCACTGAGTGAACTTAGATTCGAGATTTAGCCACAACGTTTGTTCACAGTAACGAATGCAGACTAAAGAAATGTTTATTCATTACTTTGCTTTTGGACATAGTTAAATAGTCGGCACATTCGATAGTTTGACAGTGGTTACTTACCCTTTCATAGAGTGAACTTAGATTCCAGATTTTGCCACAACGTTTGTTCACAGTAACGAATGCAGAGTAAAGTCCAACAGCAATCAGTATAGATAGATAAATAGTCGGCACATTCGATAGTTTGACAGTGGTTACTTACCCTTTCACTGAGTGAACTTAGATTCGAGATTTTGCCAAAACATTTGTTCACAGTAACGAATGCAGACTAAAGTCCAACAGCAATCAGTATAGATAGATAAATAGTCGGCACATTCGATAGTTTGACAGTGGTTACTTACCCTTTCACTGAGTGAACTTAGATTCCAGATTTTGCCAAAACGTTTGTTCACAGTAACGAATGCAGACTAAAGAAATGTTTATTCATTACTTTGCTTTTGGACATAGTTAAATAGTCGGCACATTCGATAGGTTGACAGTGGTTACTTACCCTTTCATAGAGTGAACTTAGATTCCAGATTTTGCCACAACGTTTGTTCACAGTAACGAATGCAGAGTAAAGTCCAACAGCAATCAGTATAGATAGATAAATAGTCGGCACATTCGATAGTTTGACAGTGGTTACTTACCCTTTCATAGAGTGAACTTAGATTCGAGATTTTGCCACAACTTTTGTTCACAGTAACGAATGCAGAGTAAAGTCCAACAGCAATCAGTATAGATAGATAAATAGTCGGCAATTCGAGAGTTTGAAAGTGGTTACTTACCCTTTCATAGAGTGAACTTAGATTCGAGATTTTGCCACAACATTTGTTCACAGTAACGAATGCAGACTAAAGTCCAACAGCAATCAGTATAGATAGATAAATAGTCGGCACATTCGATAGTTTGACAGTGGTTACTTTCCCTTTCATAGAGTGAACTCAGATTCGAGATTTTGCCACAACGTTTGTTCACAGTAACGAATGCAGACTAAAGAAATGTTTATTCATTACTTTGCTTTTGGACATAGTTAAATAGTCGGCACATTCGATAGTTTGACAGTGGTTACTTACCCTTTCATAGAGTGAACTTAGATTCGAGATTTTGCCACAACGTTTGTTCACAGTAACGAATGCAGACTAAAGTCCAACAGCAATCAGTATAGATAGATAAATAGTCGGCACATTCGATAGTTTGACAGTGGTTACTTACCCTTTCATAGAGTGAACTTAGATTCGAGATTTTGCCACAACATTTGTTTACAGTAACGAATGCAGACTAAAGTCCAACAGCAATCAGTATAGATAGATAAATAGTCGGCACATTCGATAGTTTGACAGTGGTTACTTACCTTTTCATAGAGTGAACTTAGATTCGAGATTTTGCCACAACGTTTGTTCACAGTAACGAATGCAGACTAAAGAAATGTTTATTCATTACTTTGCTTTTGGACATAGTTAAATAGTCGGCACATTCGATAGTTTGACAGTGGTTACTTACCCTTTCATAGAGTGAACTTAGATTCGAAATTTTGCCACAACGTTTGTTCACAGTAACGAATGCAGAGTAAAGTCCAACAGCAATCAGTATAGATAGATAAATAGTCGGCACATTCGATAGTTTGACAGTGGTTACTTACCCTTTCACAGAGTGAACTTAGATTCCAGATTTTGCCAAAACATTTGTTCACAGTAACGAATGCAGACTAAAGAAATGTTTATTCATTACTTTGCTTTTGGACATAGTTAAATAGTCGGCACATTCGATAGTTTGACAGTGGTTACTTACCCTTTCACAGAGTGAACTTAGATTCCAGATTTTGCCAAAACATTTGTTCACAGTAAGGAATGCAGACTAAAGAAATGTTTATTTATTACTTTGCTTTTGGACATAGTTAAATAGTCGGCAATTCGATAGTTTGACAGTGGTTACTTACCCTTTCACAGAGTGAACTTAGATTCCAGATTTTGCCAAAACATTTGTTCACAGTAACGAATGCAGACTAAAGAAATGTTTATTCATTACTTTGCTTTTGGACATAGTTAAATAGTCGGCACATTCGATAGTCTGACAGTGGTTACTTACCCTTTCACAGAGTGAACTTAGATTCGAGATTTGGCCAAAACATTTGTTCACAGTAACGAATGCAGACTAATGAAATGTTTTTCATTACTTTGCTTTTGGACATAGTTAAATAGTCGGCACATTCGATAGTTTGACAGTGGTTACTTACCCTTTCACTGAGTGAACTTAGATTCGAGATTTAGCCACAACGTTTGTTCACAGTAACGAATGCAGACTAAAGAAATGTTTATTCATTACTTTGCTTTTGGACATAGTTAAATAGTCGGCACATTCGATAGTTTGACAGTGGTTACTTACCCTTTCATAGAGTGAACTTAGATTCCAGATTTTGCCACAACGTTTGTTCACAGTAACGAATGCAGAGTAAAGTCCAACAGCAATCAGTATAGATAGATAAATAGTCGGCACATTCGATAGTTTGACAGTGGTTACTTACCCTTTCACTGAGTGAACTTAGATTCGAGATTTTGCCAAAACATTTGTTCACAGTAACGAATGCAGACTAAAGTCCAACAGCAATCAGTATAGATAGATAAATAGTCGGCACATTCGATAGTTTGACAGTGGTTACTTACCCTTTCACTGAGTGAACTTAGATTCCAGATTTTGCCAAAACGTTTGTTCACAGTAACGAATGCAGACTAAAGAAATGTTTATTCATTACTTTGCTTTTGGACATAGTTAAATAGTCGGCACATTCGATAGTTTGACAGTGGTTACTTACCCTTTCATAGAGTGAACTTAGATTCCAGATTTTGCCACAACGTTTGTTCACAGTAACGAATGCAGAGTTAAGTCCAACAGCAATCAGTATAGATAGATAAATAGTCGGCACATTCGATAGTTTGACAGTGGTTACTTACCCTTTCACTGAGTGAACTTAGATTCCAGATTTTGCCAAAACGTTTGTTCACAGTAACGAATGCAGACTAAAGAAATGTTTATTCATTACTTTGCTTTTGTACATAGTTAAATAGTCGGCACATTCGATAGGTTGACAGTGGTTACTTACCCTTTCATAGAGTGAACTTAGATTCCAGATTTTGCCACAACGTTTGTTCACAGTAACGAATGCAGAGTAAAGTCCAACAGCAATCAGTATAGATAGATAAATAGTCGGCACATTCGATAGTTTGACAGTGGTTACTTACCCTTTCATAGAGTGAACTTAGATTCGAGATTTTGCCACAACTTTTGTTCACAGTAACGAATGCAGAGTAAAGTCCAACAGCAATCAGTATAGATAGATAAATAGTCGGCAATTCGAGAGTTTGAAAGTGGTTACTTACCCTTTCATAGAGTGAACTTAGATTCGAGATTTTGCCACAACATTTGTTCACAGTAACGAATGCAGACTAAAGTCCAACAGCAATCAGTATAGATAGATAAATAGTCGGCACATTCGATAGTTTGACAGTGGTTACTTTCCCTTTCATAGAGTGAACTCAGATTCGAGATTTTGCCACAACGTTTGTTCACAGTAACGAATGCAGACTAAAGAAATGTTTATTCATTACTTTGCTTTTGGACATAGTTAAATAGTCGGCACATTCGATAGTTTGACAGTGGTTACTTACCCTTTCATAGAGTGAACTTAGATTCGAGATTTTGCCACAACGTTTGTTCACAGTAACGAATGCAGACTAAAGTCCAACAGCAATCAGTATAGATAGATAAATAGTCGGCACATTCGATAGTTTGACAGTGGTTACTTACCCTTTCATAGAGTGAACTTAGATTCGAGATTTTGCCACAACATTTGTTTACAGTAACGAATGCAGACTAAAGTCCAACAGCAATCAGTATAGATAGATAAATAGTCGGCACATTCGATAGTTTGACAGTGGTTACTTACCTTTTCATAGAGTGAACTTAGATTCGAGATTTTGCCACAACGTTTGTTCACAGTAACGAATGCAGACTAAAGAAATGTTTATTCATTACTTTGCTTTTGGACATAGTTAAATAGTCGGCACATTCGATAGTTTGACAGTGGTTACTTACCCTTTCATAGAGTGAACTTAGATTCGAAATTTTGCCACAACGTTTGTTCACAGTAACGAATGCAGAGTAAAGTCCAACAGCAATCAGTATAGATAGATAAATAGTCGGCACATTCGATAGTTTGACAGTGGTTACTTACCCTTTCATAGAGTGAACTTAGATTCGAGATTTTGCCACAACATTTGTTTACAGTAACGAATGCAGACTAAAGTCCAACAGCAATCAGTATAGATAGATAAATAGTCGGCACATTCGATAGTTTGACAGTGGTTACTTACCCTTTCATAGAGTGAACTTAGATTCGAGATTTTGCTACAACATTTGTTTACAGTAACGAATGCAGACTAAAGTCCAACAGCAATCAGTATAGATAGATAAATAGTCGGCACATTCGATAGTCTGACAGTGGTTACTTACCCTTTCATAGAGTGAACTTAGATTCGAGATTTTGCCACAACATTTGTTTACAGTAACGAATGCAGACTAAAGTCCAACAGCAATCAGTATAGATAGATAAATAGTCGGCACATTCGATAGTTTGACAGTGGTTACTTACCCTTTCATAGAGTGAACTTAGATTCGAGATTTTGCCACAACATTTGTTCACAGTAACGAATGCAGACTAAAGTCCAACAGCAATCAGTATAGATAGATAAATAGTCGGCACATTCGATAGTTTGACAGTGGTTACTTACCCTTTCATAGAGTGAACTTAGATTCGAGATTTTGCCACAACATTTGTTTACAGTAACGAATGCAGACTAAAGTCCAACAGCAATCAGTATAGATAGATAAATAGTCGGCACATTCGATAGTCTGACAGTGGTTACTTACCCTTTCATAGAGTGAACTTAGATTCGAGATTTTGCCACAACATTTGTTTACAGTAACGAATGCAGACTAAAGTCCAACAGCAATCAGTATAGATAGATAAATAGTCGGCACATTCGATAGTTTGACAGTGGTTACTTACCCTTTCATAGAGTGAACTTAGATTCGAGATTTTGCCACAACATTTGTTTACAGTAACGAATGCAGACTAAAGTCCAACAGCAATCAGTATAGATAGATAAATAGTCGGCACATTCGATAGTTTGACAGTGGTTACTTACCCTTTCATAGAGTGGACTTAGATTCGAGATTTTGCCACAACTTTTGTTCACAGTAACGAATGCAGAGTAAAGTCCAACAGCAATCAGTATAGATAGATAAATAGTCGGCACATTCGATAGTTTGACAGTGGTTACTTACCCTTTCATAGAGTGAACTTAGATTCGAGATTTTGCCACAACCCACATCAGTCCAGCAATCAATATAGATAGAAAATAAAAATTGCATTTTTTCACATTCGATGCTTTGCATTTGTATCGACGATATCTATATCATCAAAATTCCTTTTCGAAATTCAATTTGATTTTTTCACCAGACCCCTGGCATTTTATTTTCGATCATTCAGTGTAAGTAGTGGATGGGACGTGTATCTGTCTGTAAGTGCGCTTAATGAATCACTAAAGAGTATAATTTTACAGCTCTGATGAAGGCTTGAAGTTCTAGCCGAAACGTCGGCACAATAAAACCATTTTTATGATAAAATGTAGTTTTATTAAGTAGCAGTGACCGAACCCCGACAATCCCTACCTTGCATAATCTACGGTCAACGATCTCCTCTCAATAAAGAGTATAATGTTTCTATTGTCGGTCTCGGGGATCTTCTCCAGACCGGTGAGGATGTCATAGAATTCAGATGTAAACAAAAGTTATAAATTAAAGGTTTGTGTGGTAAATTCTCCCCCTTTAGCCGAACCACGTGTAAATAGACAACATTGGCTGATTATTAGTAAAATCTTTCCTTATTATTATTATCATTACTGAGTGACTCGTGTACGATAAATGTGGCAATCTAAAGGGTAGGATAGAGGAATAGTCGAGAGGATGTCCAGTTTTACCAATGGTCGAATGTCTGTATCTGACATTTCATTTTATACCGGACAGATTATATGCTCGCCAGTCCCTCGCCGTATGTAGCTTGTATAATATGATGTGTCTTTCTTCTTGCATAGGAGGAAAACAATTTTTATAAAACTACTGGCTCAACATTTATTGAATATTGAGTGTTATTGTAAACAAAAAATAGATTTTCAAAAATTATCTATTCAATTGAGGGCCAGTTAATAAGATAAAACACTTTTTTATTTATTATTTAGAGATTATGTGTTGGTTATTTAACGTATTATGTATTTTTTAATGATTGTGTGGGTGTTATTTATGTAACAACGTTATTTTTAAAGTTATACATACTATTTTTTGCCGAATTGAAATTACAGAATCACAAAAAGCCTTCCATTTGGATTTTTTTTTTTTTTTTTTTTTTTTTTTTTTAAACGACCATTAAAGGAAGTACTCTGTGATTCATCCAAAATAATCCACCTCTTAATGTCATTCCTTAAGGATGCAAACCTCCTGCAAAATATATGAAAAAAAAGGATTAATTAAAAAAAAAATATATATTTATTAACAAAAAAATATTTTTTAAAATCACATCTTAAGTTTAAGAAAAGATTTGTAATTAGTCTAACTTTATTATAATTCTCTTAATTTAAATTATAATTGCCATAGTCTTAGTTCAAATTATATAGTCTTAGTTTAAATTATAATAGTCTTAGTTTAAATTATTAGTCATATTAGATTTTAAGACAATAATTATAACAATCTGTAACTAATTATTTATATAATCTGTAACTAATTATTTATAATAATCTGTAACTAAAAAAAACCATAACACCATTACACACAGGAAAAGAACTACACCTATCCCACTAACTCACAGACGTCTCAAAATTTAATTAAATACCTAAGTCAAACATTTGTAAAACAGAACCCAAACCTCTTCTAACCAATATATTAGAAGGCGCAAATAACCTAGCAGTAGAGCGTCAAACTCCATATCTATCTATCTATCATTTGGGTTTTGACATTTTCAAGTAAAGTTAATACCACAAAAATAGTTGAGCGTGGATTCTACATAGACATACGCATTCTGGACACGTATTTTAAATACTACCGGATTAAATAAGCCCCTTGAACCAATTCAATTCAGCTTGGAACACGAAATTGAAATTGGAGTTACAGGTTGACCTTTCTCAGATAAATCGAGGCGACTTAGTTGATGCTCGTAGGATGAGATGTTCTTGCATACTTAAAAACTGGTGTTTTTTAAGGCCTTTTGAACTATTTATTATTCCTTACACAGACTTTATTTCGCCGAAATATATTGTAGCGTCGTTATTCATGAACTCGCGTCACTTAGACCAATAACCTTTTGTTTTTTTTCGTTTGGTTTTAAACTCAAGTTTTGTTCTGGGTGTTATCCCCTAAATAAACTCAATGAAATAGATTTGTTCTAGCATTTACTAAATATTTATTTGCATTATTACCAAAAATAGCCTTACATTTTTATTTCAATACATATAATAAATATATATATATATATATATATATATATATGTGTGTGTGTGTGTGTGTGTATGTTTGTAATTATATGTGTGCGTGTGTGTGTTTGTGTAGAGACACAAACACATAAAAAATCATAAGATTTGAAAGTTCCACTAAATATTATTTACTCTGTCGCAGGGATTTTTAAGTCTAATTGTAAGTCTTAAGCGCTGTGTTCACAGAAAAAAGTCCGTCTCGCAGGACTGCATCATCTTAGCGCGGTTCCGTTCATATCCCTAGTCTAATTTGGAAAGATTAAAATAGAAGCAGTTATTATTTTGGTTCCACCAGTCTTTTTTTTTAATTAATTATTATAATGGCGTGTCAACCCTTAAGGACACTAACGCCATTCCTGTGAGTAGTAAAGTCTTGAAAGGTCATGATTTACAATCTTACCTGGAAGGGTCGGCTACACTGGAAACAGACCCGCTAGTGACAAGGTCTTGGACTCTTGGAAATCTATATTTCTAACAATAAATTGTTTTTGTTATTTTACTTAACCAGTTTTATTGTCAAATACATTATCCAACTATAAGCAATTAAAAAATAACAAGAAATAAAACAGACAAAAAGAACCATTGGAATAAACGAAATCAATTAATTTAAAGCTTTAAGCACTTTTTTCTCCGATTGACATCGCCTAATTAAAACTTTCTTCAGAACCTTTTTTGTAGAGCATTTAGTAAGCTTCCGAATGGTAATCTTCCGCTTCACAAGATTGGCAACAGTTTTCGAGATACTAACGAAATTCGGCGCTAATGGCCAAGATGTAGATGCGCCGTAAAAAAAAAAAAAAAAAAAAAAAAAAAAAAAAAAAACTAACGAAATTATACAAAGTTACCAAAACTTTTTTTGTCTGTTAATAAAATATTTTATTCTAACCCTTCCTTTACTCTAAACGTAACAAAAATTTCAAAATATTAGTGTTGATGAAACTCAAATATGCAGAAAATGTTTCAACTGTATCCCATAATTCTAAGTACCAAAATCAAAGACAAAGAACCCTCCCTAGGAAGGACGCTAGGCAGTTGAAAAGCTATATAACATTGAAATCCATATCTCTAACATTAAATTGTTTTTCTTATTTTTCTTAACCTGTTTTATTTTCAAATACATTATCCAACAATAAGCAATTAAAAAATAACAAGGAATAAAAAACAGACAAAAAGAACAGTTCGAATAAGCGAAATCAATTACTTTAAAGTTTTAAGCTCTTATTTCTCCCATTGACATCGCCTAATCAAAACTTTCATTAGAACCTTTATTTTAGAGCATTTAATAAGCTTTCTAATGGTATTCTTTCGTTTACCATGATTCTCAACCTTTTTCGAGATATTAAGGAAAGTAAATAAAGTTACTAAAACTTTTTATGTCTGTTAAAAAAATATTTTATTCTAACCCTTCCTTAACTCCAAACGTAACCAAAATTTCAACGTATTAGTTTTGATGAAAATAGAACATGCAGAAAAAGTTTCAACTGAATCCCATGATTCTAAGTACCCAAACCAAAAACGGTATTCAAAAAATATGTTTCTAATTTTCTCAAAAACGGTTAAAGCTATCGCCTTGAAAATGGTTTCATTCGTTTTCCTAGCCCAGGAAGCATATAAAACGAGTACTTAGAAGCTTATGAACTCAAAAACGTAAGCGTTACGATTTTTTTTGCGCGAATTTTGCCCCATACGCCATCTTCCAGTAGGCGGATTTTGCTGGTTAACGAACTTGACCTTTCAAATTGGACGACGGATTTTTGTACCAAATTTCATCACAATCGGACCATTAGGGAAGCCAGAAATGAGCGAACAGACAAATATATATATATATATATATATATATAAATATATATATATATATATATATATATATATATATATATATATATATATATATACAAATTTGAACCACCGTTATTTTCGGTCTCTAGGGGTTCTGAAACGCGAAATTTTCTAGTCGGCACTTTCGGATTGTTTCATTGTATCAACCTTATAAGCGGGGTTCCTCCCTATGGGGGAGGGAGGAACCGCGCTAAAAAAAAACAAAAACACTTTCCTCATACCCAAATAACCAAATTGTCGACTTGTTATTTTTAAATTTGCCTGGAGACTATTCATATTAATTCGAACGCTGGCCAATGACCGAACAACCTTGACCCAGAAGGGCAAACAAAGCCTGACAAGCAGCAAGTTATCTTCATTCAGTTTTCTACAACCTCCACCAGACTTTTTTTTGGAGTTATTTACTAATGTATATTAACTTTGTTACTGTGATATGAAATTGGAATTTTAAAATATTAAAATATGTTGTGACTTATTTAAACTTCAATCAATTGATTGAGTTAACTTTAAATAAGTCACAACAGGTATTGTTTGAGGTGGAGAATCGAATAAATCCGATTTTTCAAAACAACGGAGTGTATTGAGACTTTTTGAACACCATTTAAATTCATCTAAACTATGACATAAACTCAAAGTGGAGTTAAAAAAATATATTTTTATACTAATTATTTTTAACTAAAATTTGTCTATAACAATCAGTAATGTAGAAACTTAGAAACGGATCAGGTCTTACTCTCCTGATGCCCTGATAAAAACTTCAAATCCAAGCCGAAACCTTCCTAATAGTAATTTATTTTATATAAACATGTACTATGTTAGCTTTTAGGGCGGTTATTTTAGGTTTATAATGGATGCCAAAAATGCTGACTAGGAAATTACATGTTTAAGATCGCATATATCACGAATATAACGGTGGTTCAAAATTTATATATATATATATATATATATATATATATATATATATATATCTGTTCACCCTCTCACAGGTTCAAAAATGGTCTGCTTTTATTAAATTTGCCACAAAAATCTTTTGTCTAATTTTAAAGGTAGATCTTGTTAACCAGCTGAATCAATCCGTCGGAATATGGCGATTGAAGCCATAGGCGTATATAGACAATAATTTCGGGAGGGGTTGGGAAAATTTCGGGGGGGGGGGGCTGGGACCATTTCTGGGGTATGGAATACTAAAAATTTAGAGCTTGGAATAGTTTCAGGCAACTAAAACGCTAGAACACGTAAAATAAAATATTTTTTATGAACTAAGTGATCTTATTTAATTTATTTTTAAGGGTTTTAAGACACGTTTTTACCATCAAATCAAAATTTCGGGGGGGGGGGGGGGGGGAGGAGGCTGCAGCCTCCTCAGTCTCCCCTTATATACGCCCATGATTAAAGCGAAATTATCGCGAAAAAAATCGTAACTCCGTATTCATATGCTCTTAGATACTCTTTTTATAGGATCCTTAATGTAGGAAATCGAATAAAACGATTTTGAATGCAATATATGTAACCGTTTTCGCGAAACACTGATACAAATACTTTTTCAAAAATTACTTTCTTATTTTTTTTCCTTGGTGTTTAAAGGCCATTCAACCACTATTGGGTCATTTATGCCTCTTGACCGGTCCGTTGGTAGCATCGAAAGCAGAGACAGAGCCCGACGGCCAGCGGGAGGAGGACCCAGCCAAGGCCGAGTAGAGTCCCCCGTGCCAGTTCTACCTTAGTGGCCCGCATCTGGTGATTGGCTGCCAGGTCTATGATAGAAGGTGTGCTTGCTGGTGCCAGAGCAACCAGCAAGTACACCTTCTATCCAGCAGCACACTGAAAAATTACTTTCAGTTTGGGCATTCTGAAACGATTGATTCAGTTGAAACTTGTTCTTGGGGTTTGACATTAATCAAAGGTTTAATTTAAGGTATCTATTTTTTTAATAGTAAAAGGAGTATTTGAGTAAAACAAGGTAAAAAATGAGAAGCAGTGTTATAGTGTTTCCAAGAGCGAACGTTGAGGAAGAGGATGGAGTAATTTCCCCTTAGGATACAATCATTTTGCTGTTGTTGCGTTTAATATTTTCTTAATATTGCATTGTATTTTTTTTTCACGAAAGATCAAAAAGTATCAGTAAATGCTACTATTCCTTTACTAAGGATGTGAACGGAAACGTGCTAATGATTAATTCCTAATTCATGTTTTTAAAAATTTTTGACAAAATCCCGGCTATCTAAACTGTGAGCTATTTCTTCTCAATAACATATATAATGGTCCTAACTCCTTCAGGATTTCTAAATAAATGACGTAGAAACATAAAAAGAAATGGTGATTATTATCAGAATTTGTAAAATATGTATGACTAGCAGGTATTTCCGTTGCGAAAATAACCATAAGATTTGAAATCAACTCGTTAAAATCAATTTTTATCCTAAAACTTGAGAAAACTGAATCCTGTGTATTTTAATTCAGAAAAACAATATATATATATATATATATATATATATATATATATATATATATATATATATATATATATATATATAAATATATATATATTTATTTATTTATATATATATATATATATATATATATATATATATATATATATATATATATATTGTGAATTAAAATACTTAATACTGGATAATTGTTGGCACTAGATATACCAGACCTGGTACTGGCATAAATGTTAATAACAAAAAATTTATTTGTTACTAATATATTATAGTATATATACAATTGCACGACCAATCAAAATGACTGGTCTAGTAAATCTAGTGTTAAATATATTAAAAAATTTACTATTTTGTCCAAGTAGTTATGGATATTAAAGTTGTGTTAAAATACATTTTAAGTATTAGTGCTGCTTGAGAATAAAAAGTTAATTGGAATTCTAGCAATTAATGGTATTCAGATGTAACGGTTAGTTAAATATCCAGAGAGCAGAATAGGTTTCTGTATAATGTCTCCGGTAGATATCGTGATCCCTCTAAATAGTTCCACATGGAACAGGTTTTAAATAATTCTACCGGTGTAATCAAAATAGATTTAGATTTCTGAGTGTGACTGTATCCCACGAACTAAGCTCTGTATTAGCCTTTTAATCCTGTATTCCCTCTGACAAATCAAACGGATTAATACTTGGTAACCGCAGCTCACGGACTTGAGGATTTTTTTAATTCAACTTGTTGTAGGATTTTTTTAATTCAACAAACATATATAAGCTAAGAGCAGTAAGTCAGTTGAGAGTGGCAAGTTCCGAATTTATTAAGCTCTGCACAAAAAACAAAACTTTCTTCTTAAAAGCTCAGGAAGCCTGCATTTTTTGTAATCAAGTTATCTCTAACAGCCTGTCCCACTTCCTTCTGTACTGTGAAAATCTAATAGAAAACCGACACAAATATTTAAGACCATTTCTCTCTGCTCCAAGTGATATCCACAAAATACAAGAAATACTTGAAATAGATAACGCCGACAAACTCAACAAGATCTACTGCTTCATTATGTCAGCATCCAATTCACTCAAATCTTTAAACAATGATGATCCACTCAACAATCCAGTTCTATGACTATGGCCAGTTCAATTAATCGCTTTTTTTGTTTTGTTTTTTGTTTTTGTTTTGTTTTGTTTTGTTTTTTCATTTATTTTCTTCTACTATTCATAAAGGTTGTTTTCTTTTTTTTTTTTTGCTTTTTCTTATATGTTATTCTTCTTATTTTTTGTGGTTTATTGAAAATGTAAAGATAGATAAATAATTTGAAACGCAATGAAGTATCATTATTTAGTTCTTTTTGTTTTTTTGTTTTTTTTTTATTACAAATAATTGTAGAGTTATGATTAACCGGACTCATGTGGGTGAAATGTTATTTTTTATTTATATATGTATGATTTGTACAAGATTGTAAATCTTTAACAAATAAAATTTTATTCTATTCTATTCTATTCTAATTCAACTTGTTCTATACTCTAGCAAGTTAAGATTTTATTTATTATTGATTATTGTTATTATTTATTAAATCAGTCCCGTAATAGGCCCTGAGGGGCAGATACTACAGAGATATCTGCTTCATGACCATACGGCACACTAGGGAGATAGTGTGGTCAGTACTTTGCTCCAGCCGCCTGATTTTCCCCTTGGCTGCTTCGACTGCTAGCAGTGATTAGCACTACAAGGTACCCATTATTAAATTAATTAAACGCCGGGTTGGCCTAGGGATGGTCAGGGAGGCCGAATTCAACCCATGAAGGAAGACACTAGAAGAAAAAATCTTTAGTGTTTGCTCGGGATTTGAACTCATGCCCTCCAACTTATTAGTCCACTGCTCTACCACTGAACTAACCTCGCCCCATTGCTTATTATTATTAATAATAATTGCTTATTATTTATTAATGGAATTTATTACACAGCCGGAAAAAAAATTCAGACACAGAGAACAGACCATGTTTACTATATATTTTGGGGTCACTGAATCTGAATCCGGGGTCAGAAAAGCCCCAGCAACTTTTGTTTAAGCCTCACCCCCCAAAACTCACAATTTAGGACATTTTACACTACAATCTTTTTATTCAAATCGTTAACTTTTATTAACATGTAGGAAAATATATAAAAAAATAGTTAGAAAATAAAAGCTTAATTAATTTGTTTTAGGACGTTTATTTAATTCACTTCAATTGATACATTGATTTTAAGGATTGCATGAGTTTAAGAATCACCTCCGACGGCCTTGGGTAATTTTTTGTATAAAAACTCAAAGATTGTAAGCATCAGAAAACGAAATCAATGAAAAGCAAAAACGCAAAATTTTGAGAAAAATCATATATTTAAAGGGCCGTAACTTGGCTCCAAATGGACCAATCGAGTTCGTTGAGGTCTCGAAAAATTTGTATTTAATAGTCGTTTATTTTGGTTAACAACTTTAAAAAAAAAAGATTATACAGTAAAATATTCTAAATTGTGAGGTTTGAGGCGTTAGGCTGAAACAAAAACTGCTGGGTTTTTTCTGACCGCGGATTCGGTTTTGCTACCCAAAATATATTTAGAAAACATGGTATGCTCTCTGGGTGTGAACTTTTTTTTTGTGTGTTGCTGTGTTATTATTTAGATATTTATAATTTATGTAGCATTTTATTGACGATGATTCTAATAACTTTAAGCCTCGTCAATCTAGGAGGTGGGCATGGTTTTATGTGACACCGATGAATAGCCAAAAGTGATTACAGATGTAAAGTAAGATTATAGAATATTTTATTATTGAAGAAGGTCAAGATAGTGCCTATGAAATGGCTATCAAATGGGTCTTTGACAAGTGTCCCAGCGGTGCTTACATTCAACTGCAAAGTGAAGACGTGAATCAACTCCAAGCTGTCGATATAGATAAAAAAGCCGCTTAAGTATTGCAAATAAATGCCAAACCACTTAAGAAAAGTGCTTCTACCAGTAATACAAGGCCGTCTATATTCCAGAGACGTCATATTATGACATTGTAGTAATCGTGGGCTCTATTAACCCATTAAGTAGCCAATTTTTTTTTTTTGGAATGTTTTAATAAAATTTTAACGTGTTTATATACCTTAGAATAGCATCTGCACAAAACTTAAATCAATTCCAACAATTACTTAATTGTTACGGCAATATTACTGAAATATAATACAAGTTACGGTAATATTACTGAAATATAATACAAGTTACGGCAATATTACTGAAATATAATACATAACAAATATGTTACTTATTGCTTGATGTTTATTTTTCGTCGCTGTTATGATATGGACGGCATTTTTCTCCAGCGGTGGTACTCCTTCTCACTTCTTCCTGGGATATTTCGATGGGTTCATCTCCATCTTCGTCAGCCAGGTACTTGTTTCTTCCAAGGGAATGAATTTTTTTGTTTCCTAAACCCCACTTTAGAAGAAAGAAAAATAAAAAGCATGCAAGGAAGGGCATGATGAAAACGAAAGTGAAAGGAAAACGTGCAGAATCGCAAAAGAAAACTAAGGACCTCGAACGCAACAGGCGTACGTAAGGGCCACAGGTAGAGGGTGGACGAGGGAGGAGGTGTCCTTATACTGCATAAATGCACTTGAAGGCGGTATGTAAAGGAGAAAAAGGTGTAGGATTCCCAAGAGGGAGGTATGTGTAATGTGCTGTGTGGGGCACAGCGATAGAGGAGGAGGTAAAGCGAAAGATAGTCGGAGAGTAGAGAAAGAAGAAAGGGGAAGAAGGTCAGTCAAACTGTCTTAAGTGTCTTGGTGTCAGTGTTTAAGTGTGCTGTGATTTGTTCCTATGGTCAGCTAAAGAAACAAATCACATTTTTAAAGAAACAAATCAAATTTTTCTCGATCTGGGCGCCCTTTCTACTCTCTAGCCCCAGTATCGGCGGACCAATGGTGTTGAAGCTCCCTGTTGTAGTTGGGATTCTGTCCGTTAGTAGCGCTGATGGTATTAGGTCTTTTTTTCTCCTGTATTTTCCTCGCCGTAAGGTTTACTATGCTTGATGTTTATTTTTCGTTGCTGGGATGATATTTTTAGATTGAACGGCATTTTTCTCCGTGTTACTTATTTTAACATATTTTTGCATAAACTAGAATGGCTGAACATAATAATACATATATTCAAATAAAATATCCATGTTCTAGGGTTGTAAACATTTTTTTATGATTGAAATTTTGGAAAACATTTTGTGTTATATTGCATTTTGTGCAAAATTTCAAAGGTTTTCCTTTACAATTAGGAACTTGACATCTCTGTTGCTTTTCTCTCTTCCGAATGAGTTGGTCCTTTCCGTCTAGCCTCACACTCTCCAACACTTAGGCTCTGGAACTTCTTGAAGCTGGTGGTCTTACCACACTCTCTCCTGCATTTGCTCCGAACATCAAATGTGTCACCGCAATCATCCTGCTAATGTCCTTTAGGCTTTTATTTTCTTTTGGCCTTGTCTCCTATTTCACTAAAATTATAGATAACATCATATTTCTTCCGAGATAATTTTCCTTCCAATGTTTTGTTTTGGGGAAATCTTTTAATTTTTTTATTGAATACCTTATTTTTTTTAGTGGCACGATTATTTATAGGTTTCTCTTCTTCTGAGCTTGATGAGCTGAGACATATATAATCTATGTTACCTTGTGGTTGGTCATCCGGAAGATTTAGTTCAATAGTGCCAGGAATGCCACGGACAAATGGTGGTCCCAGTTCTTCATCGTCTATTTCCTGTTGGTCCGCGTCTTCCAAGACATCTGGTGGTAATGCTAATATATCAGCTTTTATTTCTTCCGAGAATAAATAGGCCATAGTATCCTCAATTGTATTGAAAACTGAAGGAATAGATGTATTCTACACATAGGAAAAATATACTCTAGTAGCAGCGTCCTATTTATGGGACAGTCGATTCAATTGCAAACAAAAATTAGATGAAAATATATTTTTAATAAACTAAATAATATTTTCAACAGTTCTAATTCAGAAAATGAAATAAAAAGTTCCTTACCAATTTGATAGTAGGAATAAGAGACAAAGAAAATAAGGAGTTAGGGAGCAGTTGTAAAACACTGCTTTATTATCCCGCAGCTTGGAGGATACTGAAAGAGTGAGGGTCTAAACACTTGGAACTCTTAGACTGACATGTCCTGATATGATTTGAGGGTAGAGGAAAATTTCCCTGCACCTCCTAATCATGTCAGGTCATAAACAGTGACTGTCGTATAAATAGGACGCTACCACCTAATGGGTTAAGATAGAGCGAGTAATTATTTCATCCTTGGCAATGAAAAAAACTTTTAAAATAAGGATTACTTTTTCCTCTGTATTCTTTTTATTTTTTTATACTAAGCCCCTGTTAAAAAGGCTAATGAGATATATGTAGAGCTAAATCTTCCTGGGATAAAAAGTCTTACGTTTGGAGCAAAGGATTCTCCTCAAGTAGGAGTTAAGGAGAAAAAAAAGGGCTTTAACAGTCTAATTTTATGTCACACAATTAATTGTAAATTTTCTGTAAATTATAATAAAATATTAGTGTGGTGAAATTGATACAAACCTATACTGCTAATCTATATATATATATATATATATATATATATATATATATATATATATATATATATATATATATATATATATAATCACGTGTCTGTCTGTTTTTCTATTTGTTTTTTCCTTATACAAATCCACACCGTTTGACCGATTTTGAATAAACTCGATACCGTCTCCACACCGTTCGTCCGATTTTGACTAAACTCGGTACACATGTAGATCATAATCTGGAGAGTGTCGTAGACTAAGTCAAAAACGTCTTTTAACTGTCTGTAGGTATGTTCGTCTCTTATACTAATCCACACCGTTCGTCCGATTTCGACTAAACTCAGTACACATGTAGATCTCAATCTGGGGAGTGTCGTAGGCTAAGTCAAAGACGTCTTATAACTGTCTTTCTGTATGTTTGTCCCTTATACAAATCTATACCGTTCGTTCGATTATGTTTGTCCCTTATACAAATCCACACCGTTCGTCCGATTTTGACTAAACTTGGTACACAGGTAGATCCTAATCTGGAGAGTGCCGTAAGCTAGGTCAAAAACCTCTACCAGCTGTCTGTCTGTATGTTTGTTCCCTATAAAATCAAAACCGTTCAATAGGTTTTGATCAAACTGGGCACACAGGTTGGTCTTGATCAGGGGATTGTCATAGGCCAAGTCAAAAACGTCTACCAGCTGCAATCTATGTTTTTTTTTTTTTTTTTATGAAAATCCACTCCGTTAGACCGATTTTCACGGGTGTTATAGGTTAGGTCAAAGTCGTCTAGGACTCAAAGTTGGGAGGTCACGGGTTCGAAACAGTTACAGGTTCGTGTTATTAGATTTTAATAATACTCTTTTGGTTTCTAATTTTTTTAGGCTCTTCTATATGCAGAAAGTAGGTGTAGCATGGCACGCCGGGTAACAGCTAGTATATATTATATATTTGTCTGAGAGCGAACTAGCAAATATATAGGTATATATTTGACTGTTCGCACTCATTGGGCAAAGTTCGAGCCTTTGGTATTTTGACGAAACCTGCTTATAGTAGATATGAAACAAATCAATAATTTAGCCTCAGGATCTGTTATTGAGTACTATCTTTAGCAGTGGTATGCAGTATCCGACGCCATATTATTAGTTCTGAAGTTTACCTTAATTGTGCAGTGTAATTCACCAAAATCAGGTGTTGGTTTAATATCTGTAAGATATTTTGTAAGGGGGTTTGAATAAGCTGGTCAGTTTAGCAATATATGGCGGAAAACGTCTGGTACAGTTTTTTTGCAGAGAGTATAAAGGTATTTCGGGTTGATGCTATAAGTAATTTCTTTAAAACTCAATTTTTTCAGCCACAGATCAAAAGGACTTGGTACGCCCTTTGTGTCCTGAGTTTTCTGGAAAATATAAATTTTAATAAATTCATAGCATTAAATTCTTGGAGAAATCCATTTATTGAGAGATCATTAGAAGATAGAAAGAATTCAATTTTAAGGGAGTGTACAATTCTTAAAAACCAAATCACTGACACACCACCTTGGAAATGAAGGAACTTAAGGATTGACCTAACTCTAACGAAATACAAAACAACAAAACCGACTTCCACACTATTTTACAAACCCGAGAACATTATACACTTATACTGTCAGATCCAAGACTGACTCTGGAACAGGGGCAGCTGCCATTGTGAAAGACAACATTTATCAAATTAAATTAGCAGAATTGAAGACCATATATATTGCCGAACTGACTAGAGCTCATGAAGCAGAAACTGAAAGGATCCCCATTTGTACTGACTCGTTTAAGTTCCTTAATGTCCTTACAGAGCATTTACAGTTAATGATGACATTACCAATCAAAAATATAATTTTTTTTCTTTTGTGGGCAATGAAAGATTTCTAATAGCATCAAAAAGTATTCCTTGTTGCAAAAATACAGTGAGCTCAATAACTTGAGGTACGTACTTGTGTTCGGAATCAATCCAATGGTCGAGATGACAACCGCAGTTATTCTAGTGGAATCTAATTTTTCTAGTGGTTGCTAAAAAATCAGTCTTAAGAAAAGTTTTAATTTTCGTATCAGTTTTCACTCTTCGAATGTCAAGCTGAAACATCGAAAAAAGTAGTTACATTTATTTTTGTTCTATTTATCTTACGGACCACCGACTTTAGGCTATTAGAACTGACATCCATGGTGTCGCAGGAAAATTTCTCAATGGAGACTTAAAAGAGAAAAATTCTTGCTGGAGGTGGGACTCGAACCCCCATCTCCCGCATGAGTTAGCCACTAGTCCACGGGGAGACCCAGTTACATTTATTATCTGAAAAAAAGTAGTTTATTTATCCCAAGACCAAGCCCCGACATTAACTACATTCGCAATTCCAACGGTCAACGATGTACCCTCAATGAACTACAAAAAATCATGTCGACCCTACTATGTAAAACGAGATTTTTTATGTTCGATAACCTTGCTCATGGATTGTGGACGTTACGGCTTGTCGTAAATTGTTGGAACTCTAACCCCTTTAGAATAGCCTTTAATAACTTAAATAAAGTATCTAATGAGACCATTGTTAAATAAATTACTTCGTCAGTGTTTGGAATGTGTATGTTCGCTAGTTTGATCCGATTTTCTTATTCGATAGTTTGACATGGTAGAGACGTTTTATTCATGACTATCTAGATATATAGTAGATTTATTCTACGCCATTCAAGATTTTTTCTGTACATTCTATATGATCCACGTGTCACAAGTTGGATTGCTTTGTGCTATAATGAGATATGTACGTGTTAGTGTAGTGTGGCCAATTCCAATCCAAGCCAGCTCGTTTAATTCTCGTATTTTGACGTCCTAGCCTGGGTGTCGTGACGAGAGAAACACTTATCTCGCTAAAAATAACCTTTCATTAGTAGGAGGCTTCTTATTTTCGGTTGATAATGAAGTTTTAAAGTTTGCCCTCCATGTGACGCACATGCCCCACTTCACCCTAACTAATCTGGAGTAATATCAAGTAAAACATAAATAAATAAGTATGGTATTCTGAATTATCAATTTCTTATCTCTTATCTCGGTGGTTTGTCGTTATCATCCCCGATAGCTACCCTTGCGTCATACGTCGCCACTCCTTGATCAGGGGCATTTCCCTAGTCTTAGCCGACCTAATTCTACCCCGCCTCACAAGTCAGTGTGACTGACAGGCAGGAAAAGTTCCCCAGATGGCTGGGTATATATACACCCTCCTCATCGCCTGGGGGCTTACACACCTACGCTTGTCTCTTCCGCTTTCTCGAGGGAAATCTTGGCGACTTCAAGTTGCTCCTATGCTACACATTCATAACTTTCCTTCGCCTATGTCTCAAGGCTTGAATAAAACAAAGAACAAAAAATGCATCTGATTTCTGGGCTCTGTCGCAATATTTGAATGACAACAGTTTTTCTGAAAAACAAGACAAAAACGTGTGAACATTTCGGTTCGTTATTTAAAAAGTCTTCATTACATAAATAAAAACAAGAAAATAAGCGTAACTTGTGAAGTAATTATTGTAGAATATGTATAATTGATATTTCATTATTTATCAGTTGAGCAGCTTCAGGCTTTTGCTCATAAATCTGTTTTGTCAGTTCTTAGATAATAATAATAAAATATTTTTAGAAATAAATAATTAGTAGAAAAAAATATTAGTAAAAATAGATAAAACAGTAACATTACAATTAATTAATAAAACAAAGTTACTTAAAATTTGAAATATAGACTTACGTTAACGTAAAAATTTGGTTTCGTTATTATTTCTTTAGAATGAAATCAAAGGGGAGGGGGAAGTAATGCAAAAAATAAAAAAAAAATAAAACAATAATAACAGATCTCCTCGTGGCCACCAACTTGGATTATCATGCAGAAGATGGGGGCTCAAGACCCCCCCTCATGCCGGTGCGCCGTAAAAAAAACAACAATATCAAACCAAAAAAAAAAAAATACAACAAATAGAGGAAAAACACAAAAAATAAACATATTAATTGTAAATTAGGCAGAAATTTACATTTAAACCAATTGACGTTCAATAATAAGTATCAGGCTAAGAAAGAGAACTTCTGATATAATTGAGGTGGTAAAACCATAATATAGCTGGACATTGTCCAGTGAACAAAAACACTCCTGGTCATGTTGTACAATATTTATCCTTCCGATTATGTTTTCTTATAGAATATTTTCACTATATTATAGCAATTTATTGAAGCCCAAGTTAACTCTTGTAATGTTATGAACCATAATAAATATATTTTTTCTTCTAAAAAACATTGAAGTTTTTATTGCCTTACAAAGTTACTTGTGTTGAATTATATTGTAGGTAATACAAATTGTATGAAAATGGCCGAGAATTTATTAAGAGTTTAGCCATAAAAAATAACATCTTAAATTAAATATTTCAAGGACTTACGAAGCTTATGCTTTCTGACGTTCTAAACGAATTTTGTATATTGTCAAAGTCCTGTTTAACGGGAGTGGTATATTTTTTTCGTTGTTGATAAAAGGGAATAAGTTAGCCTGAATGTTTTCTTATCTTTCTGGGCCTCATTGAGCCGCCGGAACGAGCCGTCTTCTCTGATAACAAGCCTTCATCAACTTTATAAACTTTAAATCCTTCATTCTATTCCTCATCATTTTTTCATTCATCCTTTTTTTTCATCCTTAATTATTTATGTTCATATGCGGTTATGTTTCAGTTCAACATTTTGTTATTCGTTTTGGCGTTATTCCACCCCAAAGTCTATTTTAACACAGCAGTCCCGTCCGTCAGTTATTCCACCCCAAGGTCTATTTTAACACAGCAGTCCCGTCCGTCAGTTATTCCACCCCAAGGACTATTTTAACACAGCAGTCCCGTCCGTCAGTTATTCCACCCCAAGGTCTATTTTAACACAGCAGTCCCGTCCGTCAGTTATTCCACCCCAAGGTCTATTTTAACACAGCAGTCCCGTCCGTCAGTTATTCCACCCCAAGGTCTATTTTAACACAGCAATCCCGTCCGTCAGTTATTCCACCCCAAGGTCTATTTTAACACAGCAGTCCCGTCCGTCAGTTATTCCACCCCAAGGTCTATTTTAACACAGCAGTCCCGTCCGTCAGTTATTTCACCCCAAGGTCTATTTTAACACAGCAGTCCCGTCCGTCAGTTATTCCACTCCAAGGTCTATTTTAACACAGCAGTCCCGTCCGTCAGTTTCAACAAGTATCAATCACAAAAAAATATGTATTCAAGAAAGTGTCGCAGTCTACACTGGCCCGGTGCAGTCAGGAATCAGAACCGCCAGAGTCCCAATGCAGTCACCAAACCCTGAGATAATTTCTTCTTAACGATTTTTTTTTTTTTTTTTTTTTTTTTTATTTCATTGTTTGGAAAAACATAGGTGATGATCAAAAGTTGATTTAATGTGTTAGCCCAGGTATTCCGAAAGTGATACATATAGACCCCCAAGGGTCCATGACGACCTACAAGGGATCGATCCATTTGAAGTGGAACGTAAATTGGGGGTCCGTGATATGTAAACAGAGTTTTCTTGGCAGAATTTAACTATTGAAGCAAAACATTGGACGGTGCGTATTTTCCGAGCTTCCTAATTTGCCATAGATAAACTGCCAAGAAGAATTCTTGTTAGCAAGCCATCATATCATCGTGTGTTCCGAATGGTGGTAGGTGCAATACAGCGATTGACCTTAAGTATCTGAGAGAATTCAGAAGGAGAAGAATACAAAGATAATGGATGTTAACGTGCCAAAAATGAATGTATGTAGTTTTTGCTGAAATTTGCTCCAAAAATACTTTTAGCGCGGTTCCTCCCTATCTCCAAAGGGAGAACCCGTTTATGAGGTTGACCTCACGGCGCGATCCGGACGTGCCGACCAGAAACTTTCTCGTTTCAGACCCCATAGATCACGAAAATATAGGTGGTTCAAATTTGTATATATATATATATATATATATATATATATATATATATATATATATATATATATATATATATATTCCTACACACATATATGCTTGTGTGTTCGCGCTCCTACGGCTCAAAATGGCCCGATTTTGATGAAATTTGGTACAATAATCTGTCTACCAATTTGAAAGATCAAGTTCGTTAGCCAGCAGAATCCGCCCAAAGGAAGATGGCGTTTGGGGCGAAATTCGCGCAAAAAAAATCGTAACGCTTACGTTTTTGAGTTCATATGCTTCCAGGTACTTCTTTTATAGGTTTCTTGACATAGGAAAACGAATGAAACCATTTTTAAGGCGATATCTGTAACCGTTTTTGAGAAAAGTGGAATCAATGTTTTCGCATGTCATTATTTTATTGTGGGTACTTAAAATCGCGGGATTCAATTGAAATTTTTTCTACATCTTGGAAATTATTTCCAACTGAGATGTTTAATTTTTGGTTATATTTGGAGTTAAGGAAGTATGCGACAAAAAATATTTTATTAATAGACATGAAAAGTTTTCGGATCTTCATACATTTTTCGTAAGTATCTCGATAACGGTTGCGAAATCGTGGTAAGTGGAAGGCAACCATTCGAATGCTTACTAAGTTCTCTACAAAAAAGGTTCTGCAGCATTATTCGATTTGACAACGTCAATCAGAGATATAAGCGCTTAAAACTTAAAAAGTCCATTTAAATTCTTAAAATATACTCCACTTCTTCAAGATATACGGAACCGCGCTAAGATGACGCATTTCCTGCGAGTCGGACTTTTTTTTTATAATGGCAGGTAAAGTTTCAAAACAGCAGCACCTTCTTATCAACGCACCGTATTTTCTAAATAATGTCATAAACAAGGTTTTATATGCTCCGTGGTGTGTCTTTTCAATTAGGAGTTGTTTAATGAAACCTCATTCACGTTAAGATCTCACATTTGGCTAGCACTAAGCAGTCTACGGCAGGAATTAAATTGTTGATTGCCGGAGTATAGTTTCGTTGTACGGTTTTAGGAACACAAACAATAAATCCTGAATCAAACATCTTGAAATAATACAATAATATTGCTGTAGTCCTTCAATAACAAAATATCATCGGTGAAGGTTTGAAAAAGGATTTTGTTCCTAGCAGTGGATTTTTATCGATCGCGTTCAACTCAGGACAAGCAATCCACAGTTTAACCCACAAATGTTTCTACTTGTTTCCTTTTGTCAGCTATTAAAGCCCCTATGACAGCTGCCAAAGCAACGCTTGAGTAGCAACGCACCAATACTTTCTTCGTCCATATAAACTAAACCAAAAGGTGCATTTTTGATATCAGTATTTCTTATATAAAATTTCAATGATATTTATTTTTTTAAAAGCTTCGGTAGTCCAACTGCAGGCTAAGCACATTTGAGTTTATTTCCTTTATTTTGTATAAATGTGTATGTTCTTTCTCCAAACTCAGTAGGAATTAGGTAAATCACAAATAGAAAAGATATATTATTACCGTAAAATGGGATCAAATTAGTAAAAAGTGGTGAAATTGGTACAAACCTAAACTCCTAGGCTATTTTGTTTATATTATAATTATTTATATATTGGTAAATATTTGACTGTACGCTCTCTTTGGACAAAGTTCTACCCTTTGGTATCAGCTAAATGAAAATATCCTAGGAGTATAAGTTCTACCCTTTGGTATCAGCTAAATGAAAATATCCTAGGAGTATAAGTTCTACCCTTTGGTATCAGCTAAATGAAAATATCCTAGGAGTATAAGTTCTACCCTTTGGTATCAGCTAAATGAAAATATCCTAGGAGTATAAGTTCTACCCTTTGGTATCAGCTAAATGAAAATATCCTAGGAGTATAAGTTCTACCCTTTGGTATCAGCTAAATGAAAATATCCTAGGAGTATAAGTTCTACCCTTTGGTATCAGCTAAATGAAAATATCCTAGGAGTATAAGTTCTACCCTTTGGTATCAGCTAAATGAAAATATCCTAGGAGTATAAGTTCTACCCTTTGGTATCAGCTAAATGAAAATATCCTAGGAGTATAAGTTCTACCCTTTGGTATCAGCTAAATGAAAATATCCTAGGAGTATAAGTTCTACCCTTTGGTATCAGCTAAATGAAAATATCCTAGGAGTATAAGTTCTACCCTTTGGTATCAGCTAAATGAAAATATCCTAGGAGTATAAGTTCTACCCTTTGGTATCAGCTAAATGAAAATATCCTAGGAGTATAAGTTCTACCCTTTGGTATCAGCTAAATGAAAATATCCTAGGAGTATAAGTTCTACCCTTTGGTATCAGCTAAATGAAAATATCCTAGGAGTATAAGTTCTACCCTTTGGTATCAGCTAAATGAAAATATCCTAGGAGTATAAGTTCTACCCTTTGGTATCAGCTAAATGAAAATATCCTAGGAGTATAAGTTCTACCCTTTGGTATCAGCTAAATGAAAATATCCTAGGAGTATAAGTTCTACCCTTTGGTATCAGCTAAATGAAAATATCCTAGGAGTATAAGTTCTACCCTTTGGTATCAGCTAAATGAAAATATCCTAGGAGTATAAGTTCTACCCTTTGGTATCAGCTAAATGAAAATATCCTAGGAGTATAAGTTCTACCCTTTGGTATCAGCTAAATGAAAATATCCTAGGAGTATAAGTTCTACCCTTTGGTATCAGCTAAATGAAAATATCCTAGGAGTATAAGTTCTACCCTTTGGTATCAGCTAAATGAAAATATCCTAGGAGTATAAGTTCTACCCTTTGGTATCAGCTAAATGAAAATATCCTGGCAGTATAATTTATTACCAATTTCATCACTTTATACTTATGTGACTCCACTTTACGGTAATTTTTTTTTCTATTTGTGATCGGCCTAATTCCTACTGAGCTTGGAGTACAAACAAACCGTAGGAAAAATCTGAAAAAAAAAATCATGTGTACGTTTTTGAGGTCCCTGAGTACAAATCCGTATTTTGTTTGCCCTTTCGCCTATTCCAAGAGGTCCCCTACGAGGGTGTTTTTTTTTTCGATCAGATGTTGACCTGTCTTATTAACTTTATTTTAGAAGGAAAGCGTATTGTTGTTATTTTATAGATAAAAGAATTATCATTCCTTATTTGAAGAAATACGTTATTGGGCTCCTTGTGCCATCTTCCCAAGCTCCTATTAAAACAGTTTTTGGTAAAAATGCAGTTTCCCCCCTCCAAACCGATTTCTTTCAAATTTTGGACAATAACGTATTTTGATAAACACGAATACGATAAAAAAAAAAAAAAAACGTCGGATTTAACTAGGAAAGAAGTTATTAAGCACTAAAGTTCACTGTTATGCAGGTTATGAGAGCTATTAATTATAGCGAGTTGGATTGACTGGGGTTTTGTTATCTTCTTGAGCGAGCGGAAACGCATAGCACGTATGCCCTTAAGCGACAAGTGACGATGCCTTTAAAATTGACAATACTTTCGAATAAATGGTTCCTGAACATTTCAAATGAGATTTCTCTGTTTCCCAATGTTACATATCTGCGCATGCGCGTGTTTACAAATACGCTGATGACGCCTAGTTTTATAACCTTCCTAACTTTAGTGCTTAATATTATATTATATATACCCATTTTTTTTTTCAAGATATACTTTTCCATTTCACTTGTAAGAAATAAAGATTTCATAGAAACATAAAAATTGTTCCTGTTTTCATAAAAGAATATTTCACGAGGCGCTGAGAAGTAAAGTTAATTTGAAATTCATATACTTATGGAAATATTGAGATTGGATGACGTGGAATATTTCATAAACTTTTTATTGATCTCATATTTATTCCAAGACAAGTTTTACTACTGTTTTATTGCTCTTTACTACTCTTGTACCGCCTAGTATTAACGCAAAAGGAGAATACGTACGCTCGGGAGGATATTTTATTAGGAATGAGGTTTACATTTATTTTAAACATTTTTTTTTTTTTTTTTTTGTACTTTTAGCATTAAATAAATATTAAAATGGAAATAATGATATTTTTAAATATTATTTAAGAAGCTAATATATTAAACTTGAAAATGGTGACAACCCTTAGATAACCCAAAATTCTGTGTTAGTAGTAACTGAAAAAAAAAAAAAAATCGTTATGGCTCCGGAAGTACTTAAATACTTCCAATGGCCACTTTTGGGCAGTACATTTAATTTATTATATAATGGTTATTATTCATTATTATGGTATGATCTTGTATTATTGCCTACTTTGTTTTACTGCTGAAAGCAATTTAAAAAAACAACGACCAACACAAATATAAGTAAAAGAAACACAAAGAAACGTTTTTAATTTCTAAATTTATTGCGACTTTAATTGAAAAATCGAATTTTTGGTACATTTTGAAACTGTTCCGGCACTCTTGTATATAATTTTTGATTATCTATGGAACCATTTGAGCCCATTGAAAAATAAATAATTTCGTTTAGAGCCTTCTGCTTAAATTCAGGAACATAATTATACTTTGGCTCCACCCGACAAACCTATGTAATGTAATGTGCTGTTTAACATAAAGTCTTCTTTTTCGTACATGGCCATCCCAACAGCGCGAACACCAGCAGACACTTTTTTGTAACACTTTTTAGTACTTTCCTCCGAAGGAAAGTAGCTATTGAGGTTGCACTCATGACGGAATTTTTGAAAAATTCCCCCATCCAACGATTGAACGAGTTCGTTATCCAACAAAATCCGTCCATCAGGAGGGGGGTTTACGGAACGCGGTATATGTCATGAGTAGAGCCCGGAAGTTAGGTAAAATGCCTTTTTTATCTGAATGGATATATTGAAGAATCAGATAGAAATAAATACGTTTCCGTGCATTTAGGAAGTGTAGAGACAATTTTTATTTTGCCTTTTTTGCCTATTTTGGCTATTTTAAGATTTAAAGCATTTTTTTGCTTTTTTTTGCCCGTTATGTAATTTTTTTCTGCGATTGAAACATTTTAAAAAGCACATAACGAATTTCGAATTTCAGTTCGTCGAAAAGAAAAAAGGTTTCACAAATTAAATTACATTTTGCCGTCACAAATATCAATTCGAAAGCTTATCCCCCCCCCCTCTGTATATAACAGAGCCTTCCTTGGTAGAAGGAATGCACAGGCATAATGAATAGGAGGAAAGAGAGAGAGGATGAGAGAAGTACGTCTCCTTCCTCACACCCCTTTTGCTGTGACAATGTTGTAATTACCTGGTATTCCGGATATAGAAATGATAAGATAATGCAGAGGAAGTTTTTCCATGATGAAAAACATTTTTTCTGAGAAGGTCTATGAGAGTTGATAGTTTGAAAAAGCATCTTGTTGTTGCTTGTAACAAGGGAAAGTAAGAGTAAGCACATTAATTCTGTGATAAATTGATAATAAAGAAATGAATGAGTATTTAAAATACATATTTTAATTAATAATGAGTGAGAGTCCTCTTTGCCTTCACTCCTAATAAATGCCTACAACAATATTGCCTATTTTCAGTATTTCAAGTGCCTTTTTGCCTGCCTATTTTAACCAAAAATAAATGCCTAACTTCCGGGCTCTAGTCATGAGTAATGAGAAAGAAGTGTTGTACTACGTTTGAATTGAATTCTCCCTCCAATCGTTGGTTCCCGAAACTCACAGTAGAAGTGCCTCTGTTTTGATATGACTATGTGGGCCGCAGAGTTAGGATATCTACCGCTAGGTGGGCGCTGTTTCCTGTTCCTGCATTATTACTGTATCCCGTTTGTTAAGATCAATAGTCGAAAATGTAAAGTTTTGGGTATTTATTAAGTAGTGCAGTATCTAGCATTTTTATCTATATATGTTATTTTAAGCAAATTATTCAGGAATGAACTCGACACTACCCAATTCTGAGGAAAGTGCTTAGTTATGCAGCTCCTGCGTGACGGACTTTTTGTAAAGTTTTTTTCAGTTTTCAGTCATCTCTAAAGCAGCATATTTATGCTTAAAAAAGTGGTAAAAAATAGTACTTCCCCTTAATAAATAAATCTAACCTTTGTTTATCATACATTTAAAGGCTTCTTATTTAATATTATAATACATGATAAATAAAACTATAAAACTAAGGGAGTCCGTGGACAGAAACAAACATTGGGCGAGTCAAGCAGAAGAAATAATGCTTCTTCACTCTATATATTCCATCAATAAAGAAAAACAACCTCTTTGAGTTAAAAGTCACGTTTCCCGGGCAAACCAATTTATTTCCGTTTTTTATATGATCCAATTAAACGTGGATATTCCTCTCGTCCTTTATATGGGCTATAAAAAAAATAGCGGCGAAAGAGTTTATGTTAAAGAAAATAAATAAATATAATATCAATATTTTTTAGGCTTTCGAATTGTCACGTTCCACTTATTAATATCGCTCAAACGTTTTTATTTTGATATTTAACTATAACATAAGGAAAACAAAAGCTGTTAATGTTTGTATGTTAATATATATATATATATATATATATATATATATATATATAATTAGTTTCGGCTCGAAATTCAAGCCTTCATCAGGGCTGTTAAACAAGGACAGAGTTAATTAAAGAAAACAAGAATTAAATGAATGGGTAGAAAATAAATTTTAAATTAATAAGTTCAGTTAATTTTTTAAATAGTTGAGTGATTTATTATTATTGTATCATTATTGCAAAAAAAAGTGAAATGGATTCTTTTGGTTATTGTACCATTTTATATTTTTATAACGTGGTAATAATTAGTCTTGAGTGTAGGTTTATTGCATTCAGTATTTGAAAAACTTTGGTTCGAAGACTGCTCGTTAATTGTGGCTCTTATATCCGACATTTTTTTCATGATCTGGATTGTTATTCCAGTGTTTAAGGATTTTCCCAATGAAAAATATTTTTTCGTGGTTTCTCTGAAAAATCAAAACATCACCTCTAATTTAAAGCTCTAGCTACACACACTTAGCAAATATATCATTTACCCTCTTCCAAATATAATGTTTCTTTGTTTTTGACATTTGTTTTGTGTGTGTGGGTATATATATATATATATATATATATATATATATATATATATATATATATATATATATTAAATTGTAATTAACTCTTAAATTGTAAATGTAAGTCTTAAATTTCAAGCCGAAGCATCAGCGAAGAATAAAATTCATTTTCTTATAAAAAAAAAAAAAATATAGTTTTAATACCACGACTGAACCCTGACAAGTTATACCTTATCAAAATTAATGTATGTCTTAGTTTGCATAAATGCGGTGCTTGTAGTAATTTTGAAGTATAAACGACTCATCGGGGGTCTCCCGTGGTCTAATGGCTAGCGCCTTGGATTCATAAGCGGGAGATGGTGGGTTCGATTCCCAACCTCCGGCAGGAATTTTATCATCCCACGGCTCGCTGGTAAAATTCCTCGCTGCACCCTGGATGTCGGCGCTAATGACCTAGATGTAGATGCGCCGTAAAAAAAAAAAAAAAAAAAAAAAAAAAAAAAAAAAAAAAAAAAAAAAAAAAAAAAAAAAAAAAAAAAAAAACACGACTCATCTTACCCCCCCCCACCGAAAGTCTCGCTAATTGTAAAATATGTATATCGCCTTAAATGACGTTTTATTTCTCGTCTCTAAATATCAGTTTAACATTTTTATACGGAGCGCAAAACCCTAAGCGTCCTGACACTTTTTTGCGTGGAAAATCCTCTCCGCGGGTTTTGACAATTCGTTTCAGGAAAAGTATTTTTGTACCTAATGTAATTAATTTCACACCTTTGTCTGTTGCCAGTAGTGCAGGGAGGAACAAATATATGAATAAATTAAGGGATTCAATGGAAGTTTCGACCTGTGGCCTATGAAAATTCAAATCTATCTTCGTTTCATAATTGTAGCACGTTATTTATATTTTTAATTTATTTTTTTTTAAAATTTGTTTTCTTACTGATTTTACTTATTTCCTAGGCTAAATTCGATAACCCGTGAAAAAGATGAATATTCCACAAGATAAGACTGCTGTTTTCCCCGGCTTAAGGTAGGTAGGCCATTAGAGGCTAATCCACCGACTCGAAACTTTTTGCAAGAACATTAATGAAATAATCGTTAGTATGTTAATATAGCATCCTTAATAAGTTGGACTAATTATACACGGGCTTAACTTCCTCGCCTCTAAAGTTCCGCCTCTTAGTGCTTAACTCATCCGTGTGTTAGGCTGTTTTCTTCTTCAAGTTTTTGCACTCGGCGTATGTGTAATTAAATATTCTTATCTTCAAGAATGATTTCCTTTTAAGTTTAATCTTGTATTATTTCTACTCCATATAAATCACTGGATTTTTGTTCGATAATTTAGTTTAATTCAATTTGTGTTAAGCTCTACAGATGTGCGGATTTAAATTTGGAGGTTTTCTTGTGATATTTATTTTGGAATTCTTAGTTTTCGTATCGTTACACAATGAGTAACTACTCTAGCCGTCGCCTTACTATTTCTGCCCTCCTATTTATTTTTGGGTTTGCAATTACTGTGAAACAACCATCTTTTCAAAAGTCTTTAGCCTTTATTTAGTTTCGTCGATTTTTTTTTTGTTTAATGGCGCATCGACAAATCTGGGCCAGTAGCGCCGACATCCAGGGTGCAGCGAGGAATTTTCTCAACGAGCCCTGAGATGAGAAAATTCCTGCCGCCGCACAGTGCTTCGATTGTGCTAACTAGGTGGACAAAAGTCATGTTCGGAATTCTAAAATTTGGTATTGGAATGATGTAAAAAATACACCAAAACATTGTACTATAGTATTTGTTTACGTCTGAAACAGTCCCCCTTGTGAGTAATAAGGTCCAAAGGTATCAATCCGTATCAACTTTGAAAAAAATCAGTTGAATTCCAGACATCATTTCTAATGCACAAATCCAAGTATTCCTAATTTTATATTAATTAATTGTTGGAGATATTATTTATTCTTGGTGCTAATGACCTCAGCAGTAGATGCACCAAAAAAAAAAAAAAAAAAAATTATTTATGCTGGTAAGTGCTGATTTTTCTCTATTGAATAATTCTGGCTCCTAATCAAACAATATTAAAAAATCTTTTTAAGATGAACGGATGATTCATTCCTTGTTTCATAACTTTAAAGGGATTGTAATGACTTGTACCCATTTGTACACGGGCTATTTTTTTATATATTATAGCTACACCCTTCCCATTTATAATAAGATGTGTTTTAGCCAGCATACTCGAGTACAACTTTTTTTTTTTTTTTTTTTTTTTTAGAGTACTATATTTCGAGGAGGTATTTTTCTGAAGATGGTTGAAGCACCCAACGGAAGATAAGAACTATTTCCTCTTTAAGTTTCTTTCGTCCAAATTTAATTTGGAAAATCTTACCAGCGACTTTGATAGGAAAATCAAAATGTGGTTGGCTAGCTATGCCTTCAAAATTCTTTTTGAAGGCAGCGTTTTTGGGCAAATAACAAAAATTGCTTGGATGAAGAGATAAACTTTGAGATTCAACGTTCTGTGCCCACAGACGTATATAAGGGGGGGGCTGCAGCCTCCCCCCTGAAATCGGTATAAATGTGTCATAAAAACCTTATAAATAAATTAAATAAGACCACTTAGTTCATAAAAATAATTTCTTTTGGGTGTAATAGCTTTTAAATTGGCTAAATATTCCAAGTTCTAGATTGTTATTATTCCATACCCCCCAAATGGTCACAGCCCCCTCCCCCCCGAAATTCTCCCAGCCCCTCCCGAAATTATTTTGTATATACATCCATGACTGCGACGCGACCTCCCACATAATTTTAAAGTTCCACTAAAGTAGGATGACCGCGGAAAAACTTTGACGAAGCATCATATGAAACAAGAAAACCTACAGTCGAGGACGTCGTTCAATCAAGCAGTGTTGCAGAGTTGGTGACTGCTTCAGAGGTAGCAACTCGCGCAACGGGAACAGAACATTCCTAAGGCAATTAGAAAGATAAATGAATGCCCAGTAGCTGCTTCTTCTTCTAAATGTAATTTTATAGTATTAGTTTATTATATTATTTAGTATATTTAGTAGAAATTATTTTTCGTTTTAAATGAAGATATACTTTTTTTTTTAAGTTTTCCACTTATTATCCTTGCAATCCTCTTTGATTCAATTTTTAATTAATAAAATTGTTTTATTTTAGAATTACCTATCTTGATTTGTCAATACAAATGTAAAATGCACGAAAAATAATTTTGTCTGCTAGGTTCGTGAAACGACACACTGTGCGCCGGTGGGGATCGAACCCACCATCTCCCGCTTATGAATCTAAGGCGCTAGCCCCTAGACCAAGGGAGACCACTTCTTCTAATTAGTAATTCTTTAGGATTGTGGAGTTATTTTCGGTTGTTTAGGATAATATTAGGTAGTTTATGGGTAAAATTTCGCCCCTACCATGTCAAACTATCGAATATGTAAGAGTTTCGAGAATTTACGACAAGCCTTACTGTCCACAATCTAAGAGCAAAGTCTTGAATCAGAAAAAACGAGTTTTTGCATATTGTAGGGACGATATGCTGAATTATTTTAGTTTTAATATTTAGTGGCCGTTATTTTTCAATTTTCGTTGTGAATAAAAAGATGGGTTCCTGCTGAGGGAGCTGACAATTTATCAATACGGCCGAGAAACAGAATTTAAATGCCGTCATTGCCAAGTCGAATATTGTGGAACAAATGTTTTAAGAGTTCTATTATCATTTTATTATTAAAACATTATTTCACAACGAGAGTAAACCAAATAAATAAATTAATACGTGTGCACGTGAAGCTCGTAGTTGAAGCAGCTATAAGATAAAACGGTTTAATGTGAAAGAAAATACCTTTGGAACGGTTAACACACAATTAGAACGGAAAACACACTTTGCGCATGAATGATTGCCAAAACTTGTCCTAAATAAATTCCGCATTAGCTCCCATGTTTTATACATTAGTTTACTAACTGAATATATTCGGAATTCATATTTTATTTAACGCATTCTTCCTTTCAAAATGTTGTTTCCTTTATTTTCCATAATAATTTCCATTAATATCTTTCCTGTAATAAATTCAGATTTTAAAGTCAACATTATTTTATTTCCAACCAATGACGAAAAAAAAACTACGCATTCAATAATTATTTAAGGCACAATTTTGTCTTTAAATTAGTTTGATAACATAGAAACAAACCATGCTACCCTTTTGTGTCCTTTCAAATATTTCCCAGCCAATATTCATGCGTATTTAAGTGAATTTATTCTATAAAGATAAAAGTAAACCAGGTACCATTGTTTTTGTTCTTCTTAATGTTTTTTCAGTGAAGGTGAACAATATTAATAAAAGCCATTTTTATTGATATTTTTAAATAATGTATTTTATAAAGTAATTTTCAAATAATTTTACTTCATTTTAAGTGGGAGGTGCCGGTAATTGTGAAGTTTAGGGGCCTCCTCACCGATTTTTTTTAATTTCATACCGTTTTAACAAGCATGGATTTGACCAGAGATTTTATATTTTATCATTTAACGAAAACTGGCCAAGGTGGAAATGCACAAAGAAGTGAGAGGGTATTATTACGTTTTTGACAAGGTATTAAGGGCTCAATACTATGATACCTATCATAACTTTCATAGGCAAAATGTTTTTGGGAGGAGGCTGGTACTTGGCCCCCTTTTTTTTAACATTAGTTTTTTTGGGGGGAATTGTCTATTTCCGCGATAATCACGTTGCACTGTATGATGTCGATACGGAAGGTCGACGCAATACTGCTTGGAGAGGGAGGGGAGACTAGACATGTTGCAGCAGCCCCGGGATATTAGACAAGGTTGAGGGTTTTCCAGGCCAGTGGCTAAGGGGTAGCCAATCCCAGCTTAGCAGCTTCTAAAGCCCCGGCTATCTCCTCACCCTTCGACGCCTTTGTATTTATAATTGCTCTGATTAATTAAACTTGACGCGGATTTTATCGGCTCAATGAACTGGGGCTGGATACTTATTCAGGAATTAATAGCGTTGTCATTACTCACCAAAGTCAATAATAAAGCGACATTTATGTGACAATAATTACGGCGTCATGATTCACTCAATGAATCATTCTTGTATGTTCGTATTTATACATGTGTTCGTAGATCTATCCACAAAAACATGCAGCTGATGGCGCTGCAGACCTCCCCCCCCACGAAATTTTAATTTAATCGATAAAAATGTTCCATAAAACCGTAAAACTAAATAAAATAAGATCACTTAGTTAAAAAGATATATATATTTTTTTTGCGTGTAATAGCGTTTTACTAGGGTAACTTCTCCAAGTTTCAAGTTCTCGATTGTTAGTATTCCATATCCTCCAAATGCTCCAAGCCCCCCACGAAATTTATACATATATATATATATATATATATATATATATATATATATATATATATATATATATATATATATATATATATATATATATATGTATACAGTTGACTCTTCCTTATCCGGCGGTCACCGAGAGGAATGAGTGACGGATCTTTTTTTTTTTTTTTTTTTTTTTTTAATTTTTATTTATGAGCATCCATGCGCATCTAAGGCGTTTCGGTCCAAACAGTTATTGCATATATACATCTAAAAACAAATGGTATATATATATATATATATATATATATATATATATATATTACATCTATCATTATACATCTGTAAACAAATTATATGTAGAAATGACAATATATTCACATCTAAAAACGAATAGTATATACAAATGACAATATATATATACATCTAAAGACAAATGGTATACATATATACATTTAAAAACAAACACTACATATATATATATCTAAAAACAAATGGTATTATTTATATACATCTGGTTGATCAATCGGATTACATAATTAGACATAGTTACTAATTCATTAATTACATGTTATCGTTCTTTACAGTTTACCAAGTGGCGTAATACCTTCCTTATGTTTTATATTGCAATTGTTTGAATATAATATTGAGCTGGGGTAAAAAAAAAAGGGGTGGTTGAAAGTGTTAAATTTTTCCATACATATTAATAGTTTTGAGGTGTGTAAGGATTGTTGGTACGTGTGGACTGCTGCCAGTAAGTAATTCGGTCATGTCATACGGTATGTCTAGATTTTGACGTTGTCGGCATTCTGTTAGTATGTGTTTTACGGGTGACGGATCTAGGAGCTAGACCGGCTCGAGGGTTCCTAGAAAACCTTCCCTTCCTAGCTAGTCAGACATTTGTTTCGTGGTATTTCATTCAATGGAATTCAAAGAAGGGATATATGTTTCCTTTTAGAGGCTGGAAATTGTATTTCTACTAAGAACATAAATGTTTCTACTAAGGTAAATGCGGCTGGGACGCCTGATTTTCTATGTAGATACTTTTTGATATTTTAATAATATATTCGAACATATGTGATTTAGTTAGTTATTAAATATGTTTTATTTAGTTTAACTGTCTACACATTTTTATTCCTTGAAACGTTTACATACATATGCTCTTGTAAATAATACACTAGCAAGGATTTGCATAGTTTAAATTTAATTTGTAATACGGTAGGTACCTAAATTTTAATCAAATATGCAATATTAAAAATGGTACATATTATTATGTTCTCAAATACTACTAAATACTAAATTCTCAAATCCGACAGTACCCCGGTCCCGACGACGTCGGATTAGGGCAAGTATATATATATATATATATATATATATATATATACCCCTGACGGTAGGAAAATCTTGGGAACTTAAAGATGATCATTCAAACCCTTAATAACACATCTACAAAAATGGGTCATGGATTCTTAAGTTGGAGAAAATCGTTGCTTAAATGTTCCAAGCAGTTTCAATTACAACAAGACATAAGCATAATATGAGAAGCTTAGTATCAAAGTTGGACAACTCCACTTTTGATTTTTTTACAGGAGAGGTAAAAAACCATATCTACTATAAAGTTTTCAGTATCATGGTGATTTTTTTATATGTTATTCTCCTAGGTCCAAAAAACATGTTTTCAAAGGCATTGAAAAATTATATGAGTATTAAGGCCGTAATCACACTTTAAATAGTGGAGTTGTCCATGTTTGAAACCAACTCATGGAGTTGTCCGTTTTTGAAACCAAAGGGAGCCATTTTAAAATTGAATCGATCCTCTTTTGAAAACAAAAAAAATATGAATTCGATATGCACGAGAGTGTTTTAATGTAATCTAATTATGTCTAATGTATTAAAAAAAATCGTATAGTTAAAAATTACTTGAAAAAAAAAATATTTAAATGCAGTTTGACAAAATTGAAGTCTTTGAATTATTCTCACGCCTTAGAAAGAACTAGTTCATCAAAATCTGCAATCAATACACTCACAGTGTCCACTGTTGATAACATTAGCAGTGTCACTCTACTGTGAGGTTGCTGTACCACTGCAAACGGTCTCTTTCTTGCCAATTTTCTCCGAAGTGCTCGGACAAGAGATTCTTAACATATGCAAGTTTCTTGGGGTTGACGCTACAGCCGACGGGCATTGGTGCAGGATTAAGTTCTAGAAGTGACTTAGCCTTCTTTGTTATGGACATAAATATATTCCTATGGATCTTGGCTCTTTTAAATAGGAAGCACTTACATCTGGTGCGGAAAGTGAAGGCTTTGGGTTGGCTCTACCACCAAACCAATAACCAATCTCTTTCTACAATTTTCTCTTGTCCATGTTTCGCAAAGACTTCATGATATTCTTCCACGTCAATTATGGTGTAGTATGGCACACCGCGCTTTGATTGAGCAGGTAGATTGTAAAGATATCTGTAATGAAACTAAATTATCCTTAGTTTATTCTTTAAAAAAAATGTGGTGCATAGCTATCCTCTTCGCACAGTTTTACCTAAAAGTACATGTATTAAAGTTGCTGTGCTATACTTTTCATCGCCGTACTCAGCCATACCTGTGCACGCATTCATAAAATGAAGTTATCAATTAGTGATGCGATTATTTTGTGAAAAATGAGTTAACCATTATTATTTTCTGGAGATAGTTGTTGAAAAGTTTGTGATAGCAAATAACTGAATATTATTAGATCTATCTAATACATAGTGTGAAACTGTCAATATTTATTTGTTATACGCGAAAAGGTAAATAAAGAGGAATATGTCGAGAACAGTTACCAGTATTACATTAGTTGTTAATTTATTCACCTGAGGTTTTGAAAATACATTTCGAAGGATTCATAGAACTACAAATTGAGTAAAAATGATTTTTTTAAATTGAATAGTTACTGTTTTTCACGGGTTTTGTTATATAAACCCCGTTTATCATTAAAATAATTATTCTAAAGAATTGGAAGTGGCCTCATTCTACTCGGTACAGAAGAAACATTTCAAAAATGATACCTAAATCAGAAAGATTCAAATACCTAGAGGTTTTGTTCCAAAATCCGGCGTTCGGCACCTCAGTGTGCCGGACAACAGCTAGTTATTAATTAGAATTGTCGCTAAATGCACTCATTACAAGTAACTATAAACATTCAGCCATGATGGATTTGCAGTGCATGTTGGGAGCAGATTGCATGAATGCAAGCTTCTCATTGGCTACTGAAGGAGTTGTCATTTTTTGAAACCAAACTATATTGGAATTGTCCATATTTTGATTCTGAACGGTGCAAATAAACGCTATTTTAACTATTTTCTGTCTGTTTTTAATGCAAAACAGGTGTAAAACCGAATGCAGCATAAAAAGCTCCTTAAGAATCGACCAAAATCTCAAAACCGAAAAAATGGAGTTGTCCAACTTTGATACTAAGCTCCTCATATGATAACACGCTGTGGCAAAGCTGTTTTTACGAGACGGAATTCTATAAAAGCTGAGTGAACTCAATTTTTCTTTTTATGTCACTAATTTCTGTGAATTGAGATATTATTGAAATTGAGGAAGGTGTATAAAACAGCACTACACAATTTTAGTATATTTAGTTATTTCCTTCTCCACATGTTGTACACCCTTTTGGTTCATCCTCAAGATATTAAGTTAAAAATACATACATTTTTTCCCCAACTTGAGGAACGAAACCCTCCACCGGGAAGTCCCAGTCTTGACCTGGGTCTAGTAGAGGAAGGATCTGGTTTTTGACCTTCAGCCTATTTTAATAAATTGTAAATTTGAGTAAAGGGTCAGGTAATCCGAGAGGGTTGAGTTATTAATTAAGTCCTGCGAGTTTTTAGCGGGTTTTAAAACGTACAATTGGATATATTGACTCGTATCCTCCACATCATGGGGCTTTATCTGCGGTAAACGATCATGAATAAATAAGAAATAATATAAAGATAAAAGATAAAAGGTAAAAAAAAAATCAATAAATAAATAAAATAAGCTCTCGTTGTTGTTGACCAAGGTGAAACAGACATAAATAAATTCTAGGGTGTAACAACCTTGCAGTTTCTCGCTCAAATAAATTTGCCCAACCCCTAGGTTTTTTAGCGCGGTTCCTTCCTCCCCCATAGGGAGGAACCCCGCTTATAAGGTTGATCTCATGACGCAATCCGGAAGTGCCGACTAGAAAATTTTGCGTTTCAGAACCCATAGAGACCGAAAATGATAGTGGTTAAAATTTGTATATATATATATATATATATATATATATATATATATATATATATATATATATATATATGTCTGTTCGCTCTGTAGCGCCCAGACCAATGGTCCGATTTTGATGAAATTTGATACAAAAATCTTTCGTCTAATTTGAAAGGTCAAGTTCGTTAACCAGCAAAATCCGCCTACTGGAAGATGGCGTTTGGGGCGAAATTGGCGCAAAAAAAATCGTAACGCCTACGTTTTTGAGTTTATATGCTTGTAAGTACGTTTTATATGCTTCTTGGGCTAGGAAAACGAATGAAACCATTTTCAAGGCGATAGCTTTAACCGTTTTCGTGAAAATTGGAAAAATAGTTTTTGAATACCGTTTTTGGTTTGGGTACTTAGAATCATGGGATTCATTTGAAACATTTTCTGTATGTTCTACTTTCATTAAAACTAATATGTTGAAATTTTGGTTACATTTGGAGTTAAGGAAGGGTTAGAATAAAATATTTTATTAACAGACATAAAAAGTTTTGGTAACTTTGTTTACTTTCCTTAATATCTCGAAAAAGGTTGAGAATCTTGGTAAACGGAAGAATACCATTAGAAAGATTATTAAATGCTCTACAAAAAAGGTTCTAACGAAAGTTTTGATTAGGCGATGTCAATCGGAGAAATAAGAGCGTTAAACATTAAAGTAATTGATTTCGCTTATTCGAACTGTTCTTTTTGTCTGTTTTTTATTCCTTGTTATTTTTTAATTGCTTATAGTTGGATAATGTATTTGAAATAAAACAGGTTAAGAAAAATAAGAAAAACAATTTAATGTTAGAGATATGGATTTCCCTTTCCTAGGGAGGGTTGTTTGTCTTTGATTTTGGTACTCTAGTAGAATGGGCTCCATTTGAAACATTTTCTGCATGTTCGAATTTCATCAACACTAATATGTTGAAATTTTTGTTACGTTTGGAGTAAAGGAAGGGTTAGAATAAAATATTTTATTAACAGACAAAAAAAGTATTTTGCCCTATGGTGCGAGTCCCAGAATGGTTACCCTTACATTAAACTCCTGATGAACTTCAGAGCTTATCTGGTCTCAGTTGACTTCATGATTTCGTCTTCATTGAGCCTTCCAAAGTAGGAATCGTCCTTTTTTTTCTGTTTCTTCAATGTACAATGGCCAGACACAGTCGAGAACCACTGCCACAGCTAAGAAAATGTTTTTCTTACCTAAACCTCTGAGATCTATGAAGGACTTCGTAGGAGTAATTTTATGTCTTCCACAAAGTTTGCCGAATTTTTCTTTGCCTATTGTTACAATTGCGTCTTTTGCAAAGGGTACAAACAATCCAACAAATGAAATTAGGTCTATAAGTTCCAAAACATTCAATCCCAGGAAAATGACGAAAAATGAAAACAGATCTCTTTTCTTCCGTTCTAAGGTATTGTTCACAATAACAAGAAAAATATAAATAATCTGGACGGTATTAATTTTACGTTTTGTTACGAATATTATAACCTCCAATAACAGGTACTATTTTACAGAGCAATTTTGATGGATATTTGAGGCCGGGGAGGGCGAAGCAGTAAAACTAGTAATGGGATTGATGAAGAGCAGCCATAAAACTAGAGAGCCTTCATCAAGAGCTAGATGAACTACAAAAGGTTTACAACTAACACATTTAATTTAGCCACGTGAGGAGGCAGTACATAAAAATGTTTATTATGAATAAACTCATAAGCTCACTTAGTTTTAGTTAGGGTTCAATAAACCGCTTATATCATTGTAGGAATAATCTCCTGTTTATATATTTTTTATTGAAAGTATTATTTGTAGTAATTAATTTTATATATATATATATATACTAGGAATTTGTCAAATACCCCTCACTTATTCACTCACTGACCTATCATCGCCCAGCCTATAACGCTTGACAGAAAAAATTAAAATTTTGCATGGACACTCCCTTTAGAACGTTAACCCTCGCTAAGAACCCGAATACTCGCTCAAGAAAGGATTTCTTGAAATTCAAATGTTTAAATATTTTTAGAGGGGGTTTAAATTTTTATTTTTAAAAAGAACATGCTCGCCTAGGCAGTATGCGTTGCGGATATGCGGAAGAATATTATTTTTAATCGCAGTTAATTTCAACTATGATGGCAGTCCTTGAATTACTAGCAATAAACTGTCCCTCTTAGAGTTTACGCGAAAATACCTATTTTAATTGTGGTTCATTTCAACTTGCCCCTCCCCCCATAGAGTTTTCCTGGCGATGGTCCATCCGAGGTAATAATATCCCGAACCCTTGCACCGCCTCCTCACCCATCAGAATCCCAAGTCAGAAAACTTCTTGGTAATGCTCGCAATTATAATGGTTGTTTCAAAATGACATCTGAGAAACATAAGTTTTTAAATTATAAAGTGCATTTATTATTGACAACGAATTTTAAAATATACTGGTATAATTCCTGTTACTTGTAACCTATAGATAACGGGTTATCTCTAGGTTATCTGTTTCTTGACACTGGTCTGGAGCGCCCCAGTGTCAAGAAACATTGTACCTTGATTACTTATCAATTGATGAATAAAATATAGTATGAAGGGAACCATGCTATAATAAACTGAAAAAATGATATGGTAGCGTTAATTTTGATGATACATTATTTAAGGCAATAAAAAGAAAAGTCCGTCACGCAGGAGCTGCATAACTAAGCACTTTCCTCAGAATTTGGGTAGTGTAGACTGCTTTCCAGAACAATTTGCTTATAATATCCTACATAAATAAAATAAAAACATGAATAGTTCTCTTTTAAATTTGTAATGAGTAACTGATCAATTATTAATTTGCTTCCAGAGTTATGTTTACACATGGTACCTATTACACTACGTAATAAATACAAAAAACCTCATATTATCGTATTTTGATCTAACGCAGGAACAGGATACAGTCACTCTAGTGGTAGAAAGCGCTCCTTGCGGCGGCTTTGTGGACCTACGTCTGGCGGGCTTTTCTATTGAAATATATTACAAATTAAACCCCCGCTTTCCGATTGACCGATTCAGCTCATTTTTACAACACTTCTTTCTCATGAGTTACCCACGACGTACACCGCGTTTCATTACAATACAGCAGAAATTACGACCGGTATGAGTATATTAGGAATTTGGGTCCGGAGTAAACCCCACCTTCTAATGAACCGATTTAGTTTATTTTTACAACACATATTTACCTAAAGATTTCCACTACGAATACCGAGTTTCGTCGAAATATGCCAAAAATCACGGCTGGTAGTGGCGAATTGGTATTGTGGGTCTGGAGTAAACCCCCCCCCCTTCTAATGAACCGATTTAGTTCATTTTTATATCTCCCTTTTCTCTCTATATTACCACTACGAATACCAAGTTTCGTTGAAATATAACAAATATTACGGCTGACATAGTCAAATTTGGAATTTGGGTTCAGGGTAAACCCCCCCTTCCGGTGGACCGACTTTGGTGGTTAAAGAACTCGTTCAATCGTTTGCTAATTGAATGCTATATACCAAGTTTCGTGACAAAAAAACAAAAACTCTGGCCGCTATCGTGCTAACAGACACACACACACATATATATATATATATATATATATATATATATATATATATATATATATATATGCATATATATATATATATATATATTTATGTGTATATATATATATATATATATATATATATAGATATATACATATAAATTTTATCGGGGGTCATTGTCGGTGTCTACTAGGTAGGATCGATAAAGATTTGAAGAAATTTTTCAAAAAAATTCCGTCATGAGTCCAACCTGAATAGCTACTTTCCTTCGGAGGAAAGTGCTAAAAACTACTTATCTACCGTGACGGAGCACGGACATTCAGCTAGTAAATAATAATTGATTCAGTTGTTCACTAGAAATATTTATTTATTTATCTAAATTTTAACGTTCATTTATTATTAACAAAGAATTTAAGGACGGATTATCTATAGGTTACTACCCTTTTCTTGCCAGGATTGGAGTGATGCCTTTTCTCTTTTCGGAAGAAAAGCTATCACCCTAGTGGGAATCGAACACACGACCATTGGCACGGAGTACTCACAGCCATCGAGCCTCTACACTAGCAATCCAAAAGGAATGACGGAAATTATTCAGGAATGACTTTAGTTATGCAGCTCCTTCGTGGCAAACGTTATTTTTTAATGCGGCAGTTTCCTAGCAAATTTTGGCTGTCGTATTATTAGATTTTGGCCCAAGCGGTAGAAGATTGACAGAAGTCCTTTGATTATTTCTGCCACTCCATTTGGAAAAGACGTTAAGGGAACCCAGGGAAGGAAATAAATAGAAGAAACGCCATTGAGGAAATGCTGACGGAAACGGGTGGAAAATCGAACACCTTGATAGATTCCTCTAGAAGATATACTCTCGTTGAAAAGGGATTAATATTCATAGGACCGACTTACAGATAGATATTGATCAAGATTCATCACTCCAATTGACACGCCATCATCGCTTTTCCATGTTATTTCGACTATCAGCATTATCCTCACTTCCTTTCTTCTGGGAGACGACCGCCGAACACGCCAAGCGGGTCGATATCAGGATAACCGTGAGGCTATTGTTTAGGGAAGCTAACAGATTGACTGGCGACGATTCGGGATGGCAGTCATTTTTAGAGAAACGTATTAAAGGTACGTTTCAATTCTGACAAATCCTCGGCACATGTCGCACGGCACAGTTTTGTTTCCAATTCTCTGCGACATGTCGCAGAGGTTAACATATGTTAATCATATGTGAAGATTAGACACTTTTTAGGTTAGGTTCTGTGGACACTAGACAGGGCTGTATGTGTAAACGGTATTTTGCGCATGGGCGTGTTCCTGGCTCATGTTGCGGGACGTTTCCAACAACACAGGCACAAGACGCGGGCACATGTTTTGTCGCGCAGTCGTCTGGCACATTTGAGTCCCAGGCACATGTGCCGCGACTTGTTCGTTTACGGATGGAAACTGTTTTTATGGCAAAAATGACGAGAACAAATATGCACACTCGTGTGTTAGGAATTAGTGTATATTTTTATAATAAGAATAAACGGCGCTAATGACCTAGAAGTAGATGCGCCGTAGAAAAAAAAAAAAAAAAGAATAAAATAAAAATAGAGGAAGATCTTTAATGATAATGACAGAGAACCTATTATTCTTGTAAGGATAATATGCAACGTTTGTTCCATTTCTTAGATACAAATTACATGAGACTGCCAGTATAAACATTCTTAGAACTAATTAAAAATAGTTCAAAAAGATCATATATCGTTCTAGGAAGACGCTGAAAAAGATCTTCTTTAATATTATACTGAATATCTGGGTCTCGCCGCAGTAAAGGGTGAAGAACGCCGGATTTTCCCGTGGTTTCGAGTCCCGTTTGTTGCAGATTGATATATTTCAGTGATATATCAACAAATCATGGAATTGATGAAATTAAAAGGCTCACGAATTTCTCCGACAGACACCATTAATATATTATCATTATAAAAAAAAGTTATAATGCTATTTATATACCTTTAAAAATGATTCTTCAATGATTTGAGGACTGCTATTGGATAAAATATATCAAAAGTACGATTGGAATTCTAAACTTGGCGTTCTAGTTTCCGTAAAAACGGTATTTCGTATTGTAGCAATGAGGACGTGAAATATGATGGACAAATTCATTTATTTCGTTAGGAGCATTGACGCACAACCATGTTTAGAGCATACACTTTGATGAAACATTCAAGGTAAAGATGGAATTTTGTAACGAAAAAAATAATTTATTAATTAATCAATATCTGACGCTTTGTTCAAATTTAGCGAAGTAATTTCTTTTGTTTTTTACCTTTATGGTAATTATATAGTAAGTAATAAGTTAAAACTTTTTGAAGTGTTAATATTTTGTAGAATATGGACTACCTAGAATGTGTAAATCGTTTAAATAAAATTGTATTGCATGTTTTTAATAAAATTACTTTACCAAGGAGTTTCGGGAAAAATCACTTATCCAAATGAAAAGATCTGTATAAAATTCTAGCATCTTTCTGCTTGTTCTGCCAAGGGCTTCAGCACAAACTAAGTGCCATCCAGTAGATTTGATAACTACATTTCTTCGCCTCTTGGTCACGTTTCTTTCGCTTCTGTAGTTCTTTCTCACCTTTCCATTTTTACTGTTGACCGAATATAGACCTTTTTCAGAGATTGTCTTATATTATATTAGGAGATAGTGGTTGATAGTTCTATCAGCAGCAAGAGCAGCTATACGCTGTTTCGTCTGATCTAAACAAAAGTTATCCTGATTATTATTAAATGTGATCCCGTATTCACTTGTGGTCTTTAATATAATACTTGCCATTATGACCTTATCCAATGATGAAACATACACGGCTTTATCACAAAGAGTTTCTAAGCCGCATTTATTTATTAGTCCAGCGATCAGTAACGTTCGCGTCAAAAACTTTAGCTGCTTGGAACTTAAGTTTATAAATATCAGTGGTAAATTATTGTTCAACAAAATAAAGACACAGTACCAAACATATTTGAGATGAACAAAAACATATTTAGAATATTTAAAATTTAGAAAGTCCCAAGGCCACGTTGAAAACAGCCAGTCTCGCCAGTACTTCTGTAGGTCACCCACAGAAAAAAATCACGCGTCGTTGGTATTATTTGATATGCCGTAAAATAAAGAAAATATATCAGATTTCATAAAGTCGAAAGTCTTTAGGTATATGTTAATAAAAAAAAAAAAATCTGTCCAGTAACAGGCCACGAGGGCCCCGAGGGGCAGATACTGTAGAGGTACCTAATTCATGACCATACGGCACACTAGGGAGATAGTGTGGTCAGTACTATGCTCCAGCCGCCTGATTTTCCCCTTGCTGCTTCGACTGCTAGAGTCATACCAAGGTACCCATTAATAAATTAATTAAAGGCTGGGTTGGCCTAGGGACGGCCAGGGAGGCCGAATTCAACCCTTACACGAAGACACTAGAAGAAAAAATCTTTAGTGCTTGCTCGGGATTTGAACTCAGGTCCTCTAGCTTTTGAGTCCAGTGATCTACCACTGACCTCGCCCCCTCACAGGTATATGTTAAAAAAATACGAAAATCTTGAAAAATCAATTAAAATTATTGCGGTATTTTTTTGTATTTACCTTATTTTTGCGTGCTTAATTCAAAGTAACGCAAAAATATAAATGGTGAAATTTATTTCAATTACTAATAATTATTATAAAATACTTGCAGTATACAGTGCATAGCAATAAATAATTACTGAGGTATGGAAATAAATAAACAAGAAAACATTGTTAGTTTAATGTTTAAGTAGCGAATATATTCTTTATATATTTGGTTTTAGAGCCCGCAACTGGGTAATTTGCTCTATAAACAAGTTAGGTGCAAACAAAATAAAAGAACTATAACATCAAAAATTAAAACATCTAAAGAAACAAATGAAAATATCAAAATTTATTCTATATGAATAAAAAAAAATTATAAAAAAAAATCAATCGTTAAAACTATAAAGAAAAGTAATAAATTATTCTTAATAAACTAAAAATGCTGTATTTTAGCTCTCTTTTGTACAAATAAAATTTTACTTTAACATATATTAAAATATTTTAATTTTTCTTTATTTGTTCATACATTTTTATGTTTTAAAAAGTCTAAAATAATGGATATGTGTGGGCTACCATCTGTCAAGAGTTCATACATGTCACGTGGTATGTTGATGTTTTCACGCTTCCTGCAGTCTGTACAGTAAATGTCTTATTGCATTATAAACATAGTGGTACGTCTTGTTTTGTCATTAAGTGGGAGTGATATATTAGAATTTATGATTCGTATGTATTAGAATTTATTTATGGAAAAGTAGTTAATTTAAAATTTTTTGGAGATTAAATTTGACCTAATTATCAAATCATAATATAAATAAAAATGAATATTATTTTTATTATTATAAATTATTCCTAAGTGGAATTTAATTTGCATAAATTTGATTTATAGCATTAATTCTCAAAGCTTGTCTGTCGTGGAATGCAATAGTTGCTCTGAAAGCAGCTAACTATTAAATATTGAATTATTCCATCAATATTCTAGCGGAGGCTGAATGTGGAGGTTTTTCTTCTTCGACTAACAAGCCTGACCATTGAGCCGAGAACGGCTATGCTTGGTAAAGCACTAGCCAATGACACTTAATATTCTATTAGATTTGTAACATTAAAGTCAGTCTAACGTATGCTTTACCGTAAATCCACGTGTTTTATCGGCTTTAGCGCGTTTTCTCCATCGTCCGCTTATGACGCCAATTCGATGGCGTAATCCGGAAGTGCTGAACAGAAATTTCGACGTTTCTAAGACCAAAGATCGCAAAAAACGTGTTCAAATGTTGTATATATATACACACATTACAGTTTTAAACTCCAGCATATTAGACGAGTGCTGGAGGACCTGAGTTTAAAACTCGGGCTGGCACAAAATATCTTATCTTCTAGTTTCGTTCGAGCGATGGTTTCGGGCCCCAGTAATTGCAGACAGGGAGTCACCTGAGGAAAGTAATGACTACATTAACTGTATCCCTAGTGTTCCGTATGGCCGAGAATCTCACACCTGTTAGGGTGCGTTTACATCTGACACAGGAAATATATGTCAGGTGTCGAATAGATATTCTCTTGAAGGTTTATATACTGACAGAAATAGCTAGACATTTATGCCATGGATATATATAGGACAGTTCTGGAATTGTTCTAATTTGCGATAAATTCACCAAAAGCACAAATAATTAGTGTACACATCTGTTGGTATAGAAGTGTCGACAATGCAGCTAGTAGCCAAGATATTTATCTCTGAAATTAAATTCTATTCGTAAAAATCTGTGTTTACACCTGGTGGTATAGAAGTGTCGACGCTTATAGTTCGTGATAGAAATATAGATCTCAGACATAAATTGCTCATGGTTTACACTAGTCGCAATTTCTGTCTGATATAAATTTCCTGCAATAACTAGCAAGTGTAAGCCCACCCTTACTGTATCTGCTTGAGGCCTGTTACGGTAAAGTATACAGGGTGGCCCAGATAAGCGGGCAACAAGAAAAATAACTACTAAACGGTTTGAGTTATCAACATTTTTCAAAAGGACAAAGTTGTAGTTCTCGACGAGTTCTATAAAATGGTGCTATTGGAAATGAGAAAATAACGCGTCGAAGGGCTCAAATGGGCGTTAGAAGGGAAGGGTTTCCTCTTTGCCCATATTTTGCATTATATTTTTACATTTTACTAACAAAACAAGGAAGAACCGTGCAAACAGGGTTTCGATGCGTCAAGTAGTTCTCTGTAAAGATACGTTTTCATTTGCACGTCTTCCTCATCTGAAATTCCAAAAAAAGGCACTTGAATTTATTTAAATAGTATTTTTGTTAAGGAAGGACTAATTCAGCTTAGAAGAATTTGCGCTGAAATTAAAATTGTATTTATTAAAAAAAAAAAAAAAAAAAAAAAAAAAACGAAAACAAAATTCATTTGTTATTTGTGATCTTTAATTTTGGCAACTCTTATGCCTAAACCTCCAATTTTTATGTATTGTCTTTCTTAGCTTACACTAATGGGAATCGTTTTGTTGAGTGCTGAACACATTCTCCTGTGCTGAATTGCCCCTCCCTTAACAAAAATACTATTTAAATAAATTCAAGTGCCTTTTTAGCACTTTCCTCCGAAGGAAGGTAGCTATTGAGGTTGCACTCATAACGGAATTTTTGAAAAATTTCTTCAAATCTCCATCGATCCTACCTAGTAGACACCGAAAATGACCCCCGTTAAAATTTATATATATATATATATATATATATATATATATATATATATATATATATATATATGTATATATGTGTCTGTTAACACGATAGCGGCCAGAGTTTTTGTTTTTTCTTCACGAAACGTGGTAAATAGCGTTCAATTAGCAAACGATTGAACGAGTTCGTTAACCACCAAAATCGGTCCACCGGGAGGGGGGGGGGGTTTACCCCGGACCCAAAACACTAATTTGACCATGCCAGCCGTAGTTTTTGTTATATTTAAACGAAACTCGGTATTCGTTATGTTGATCTAAAGAGAGAATTACGTTGTAAAAATAAACTAAATCGGTTTATTAGGAGGGGGGAGGGGTTTACTCCGGACCCACATTACCAATTTGCCTCTACCAGCCGTAATTTTTGTTACATTTCAACGAAACTCGGTATTCGTGGTGTTAATCAACAGAGAAAAATGGGTTGTAAAAATAAATTAAATCGGGTTATTTGGAGGGGGGGGTTTACTCCGGACCTAAAGTAATTTCTGCTGTATTGTAACGAAACGCGGTATACGTCGTCGGTATCTCATGAGAAAGAAGTGTTGTAATAATGAAATAAATCAGTCTATTGGAAAGGAGGGTTTACTTTAAACTCTGTTTCATTAGAATTAGCCGGCCAGACGGAGGTTCCCAAAGCGAGGAGCGCTATCTCTCACAAGGGGGACTGTATCCTGTTCCTGCGCCAGATCAAAAGACGGAAAATGAAGTGTGTATTTATTAAGTAGTACAGTTTCATGTATTAACATAACTCTGGAAGCAAATTATTTAAAAAACAGACCTCATGAGAAATGTAAATGTGCAGAACTATTCACATTTTTATTTTATTTATATAGGTTATTTACAGCGAATTATTCAATAATGTTGTCTACACTACAAAAATTCTGAGGAAAGTGCTTAGTTATGCAGCTCCTGCGCGACGGACTTTTTTTGAATTTCAGATGAGGAATACGTGCAAATGAAAACGTATTTTTACAGAGAACTACTTGACGCATCGAAACCCCGTTTGCACGGTTCGTCTTTGTTTTGTTAGTAAATTTTTAAAATATAATGCAAAATATGGGTGAAAAGGAAAGCCATCCCTTCAAAGGCCTATTTGAGCCATTAGAAGTGTCATTTTCTTATTTCCGAGGTCACCATTTTATAGATCTCGACGAGAAGTACAACTTTCCCCCTTTGAAAAATGTTGACATCTCAAACCGTTTAGTAGTTATTTCTCTTCTGGGCCGCATATCTGGGCCACCCTGCATATGTGTCTGCGTTATAACATTTGTGATCGAATAAGGGACAAAAATACTTTGCTTGGAAACAAAAGGTCGAGTTTATTAAAGAACAGAATCCGCCCAGCGGAACACAGTTCTGTGAAATTCGAATAAAAAAAAAAAAAATTGTATCGCTTACTGTTTGGTGTTAATTGGCCTCCAGGTACAATTTTTTTTAAATATTTTGACATTTAGAATCAAATATCCGCGGGTTTCTGGTTGTGGCTGCTAAGCCACCATCTCTCCTGTGCGTGGGATTACCACCGCTTCACATTTCTTTATTGATTTCCAAGTTTTTCTTGATGTTTTATCATTTTTTTTAAAAAAAGCTTAGCAGTTATAGAGTGAAATTGTTCTGTCGTACTTCTTTTATTACTATTTTATTACAAAACATCAAGTTATCCATACCGAGACGATTCATTTAATACCCCACATGATGGGTTTCGAACGGAATGGTGGGTTTCCGAAGGAAGTAAAAAAAGTGGCATCCCCCCCTCGGGAACGGAGTCAAACACAACTTTTCAGGATTTTTCATTAATAACACCCCAATATCTATCGTCCTGCAAAGTCTCTAGCTTTTCGGGAAGTGCCTAATAATTTTGATGAGTGGGTCCAAAAATAAGATTTTACATCGCCTTTATCTCAAAAACGCTTCAATGTTGAATTCTTAAAATACAAAATATTCATATTTGCACTGAGCTCAATTACAATTACTGTTGTTTTAAAATAATCTGGCAGAGATTTTCAATTGTTTATATTCCTTCAGTGGAAATGAGGACTCTGATTTTTAAAATGAAAAGTTGAAAACTGGAAAAAAAAAGTTTCGAGTTAGAGAATTAAGTTTCATTGAATAGCGACCCATTATTCACATTTTTTCTCTTTACGGATGACCTTTCATGAAAAAGGTTTGAAGCTAAGAAAAAAGAAATATATGTATAATCCATATTTCTATGAGAGAATTATGGAAACGCACTGAGACTTTGTTTTTTTGCAGTACTTGCTGCCTTACTGAAGAATTTGCTGCTTTTACACAGGTCCAGTAAAAGGGAACTTATATTTACTGCACGTAGTAGTAGTGGTATACCTGCGATATGTTTAAAGATATTGCGTTGAAATTTCCAAAAATTCTCAATATCGGAAATAGTATTGATAGAGAATCGTAAGTCAGTTATTCCACAACTTATGTTTCCTCTTTACTTGAATGATTTTTTTGATGTTGCATAGGAGTTAAAATTAATGAAGAAACTGGAAAGGAGATAAACCATTTTCAAAATTCAGTACAGCTACATCATAGAACCTGAGAAATTTAGTGGTTGCTACCTGACAATAATGATAGGGTATATGGTTACTTTTGGTTTTGTAAAGCTATCGGATATCTACTGGAAGAGCTTTGTAGGTACTGTTACAGGAAGGTTATTAGTGATTTTATGGTGGTCGCTTAGCTGTTTAGAACCAAAGCGTAATCGTGATAATGGTGATCTTTGTAAGAAAAGCTAATTAAGTAATTCAAAAGCTTTCCAAAAATAAATTCCTCCGGACGTGAAGCAGTATGCTTGAAATAAATTGTTTATATGTCGCATTCTACAGAAATATTTCAAGTTATTGGGTATTTTGAGAAATGTTCAGTATTTTCTTAAATGCATGGTTTTTGATGTTGATTGCCTCTCTCTTGCCCCTATTTACATGTATATATATATATATATATATATATATATATATATATATATATATATATATATGTGTGTGTGTGTGTATATTCTGTATTAGGTTTGTTCACAGTGGGAGTATTTGTTTTTAAATCAAACGTGCTTGGACTGGGAAGGTCATTATCACCAATGGAGCATTATTGTTATTAATAAGGCATTTTACATAGGATAAATAATATAAACAATAAAAATAGTTTTGAATACTTTATTTCCATCTTCCACACGTGTATCCCGTGGGATTTACGTTTAATTGCACACACCCTTGGGTTCAATACGACCGTATCCTCTCCGAAGTTTCTAATAGAATCCATCCTTTGTAGAATACGTTCGAAAGCCAACATGGAAATTCTATTTATATTATTTATTAAGATTAAGGCCGCGTGTAAACATTGGATATAACACAATTGCCAAAACCTAAATACTGAGATCCTACACTTCGTTAGCTTGAAGGGAATAAACACTTAAAAATCACACACACACACACACACACACATAAATATATATATATTTAGGATTGATTAAACCATTTGATAGCCTGGATAGATCTGATGGGATTCTTTTATTCGAAAGAATTGCTCCCATCCCTAGTGGTAATCGAAAATACAACCTTAGGCACTGAGAGCTCACCAGCCTTACCACTCACGGCCATTTGCTCTCTCTTATTAGCATAATTTAATGATTTATATTATTGTATATTTGTATAAATTATTTTTTGTACCTGACCTCCTGGGTATTTACCTAAAAAACCTTATTATACCTAATTTAAATTAAAGGACCTTGGTTAATTTTATTTTGTGTTGGTGCCTTAATCTATTGGCGTTCCAGGGTTTGTCAACGGCAAAAAACTGGAACGTTTAAATACACTGAGAGCTGTTTCCTTCCCCAATAAACGATTGTTTTTTAATACAATGGACTAATTGGCTTGGATTCTTTTTTAAATGGAGATCAAGTTTTCTCCAATTAATCTAGGATTGCTAAGTGCATTGGGAATTTGACTAGTTACATATAACAGTAACATTCAAACAATAAATCCTTATATTTTTTTTTTGCCTCATTCGCCATTCAAAAATTTAAATTAAACGGCTTTCAATTAAGAGATAATTCTAAAGATTAATAACTGTATTTACATAGAAAATCCTGAAGTGAAAATTTACTGGAAAGCTGAATAATACGAATGTTCTTTCAAATGCAGTTTTTTTGTTGGTTTTCTGGGTGTGCATTGTACACGGACGAATGTGGGTTTTTGCTCCGCGATGCGCGTCCGATTTATGATGCGTCTATAATGAGTGAGTGGTCATTAATTCTGATTCAGCATAATTCGCATGCAAAGTTGTTGAACAAAGGTTGACTTTAGGGTCAACGGCATTATGTGATGTGCTGAATCATCTCTTCTGTTTGATCAATCAACCATTAAGCAGTAATTATTAGTTAGCACATAGCACATCACAAATGCGATAAGCTACTGAGGGCCGAATTTAGCGGAGAACACTTAAGATGAAGGTACTTCTCTGTAAATACTGTGCAATAGGCCCTGTGGTTGAGACTTTGTCTTCACATTCCTGAAATGAACGTTCACTCTTTCAGCCATCTTAAATTGAGAAAAAAAACCACTTTAATGTACTAAGGAGTAAAAATTATAAAATTTCATAAATCCTGACATTATATGCAAATAAAAACACTACTAAAAATATTTTCAACAATCTGATAAAAGTAGACGTACACTAAATGGACTTTAAAAACTTTTAATCATAAGTCTGACAATAAACTAAGAACACTACTAGTTATTTTATAATTTTAATTTTATGTTATATATATTTAAGTGGTTTCTATCCTAACTTTTGCAAAGAGGCTGTTGTAGTGCCAGTCATCAAGCCAAGTAAAAATAAGAAGCTGCCTTCTTCAAAATGCCAAATTTCATTAATAAATACTATCTGAATAGTTTAAGAGGTACTAATAAATAAGAGATTATTTTGGTTTTTAGAAAAACAATATCTCTTATCCCCTTAAAGAAAAAATCACTCCCGTAACAGGCCACGAGGGCCCAGAGGGGCAGATACTATAGAGGTATCTGATTCATGACCCTACGGCACACTAGGGAGATAGTATGGTCATTACTATGCTCCGGCCGCCTGATTTTCCCTTTGGCTGCTTCGACTGCTGGAGTCATTAGCACCCAAGGTACCCATTATTAAGTTAATTAAAGGCTGGGTCGGCCTAGGGACGGTCATGGAGGCCGAATTCAACCCACGAACGGAGACACTAGAAGAAAAAATCATTAGTGCTTGCTCGGGATTTGAACTCAGGCCTCCAGCTTATTAGTCCAGTGCTCTACCACTGAGCTAACCTCGTCCCAATCTGTTATCCCCTTATCAATTAGTTTTTCGGCATGACATATGCACCTGGGGTGGGTGGAATGTTTTGTTTTTCAGATGAACAGAAACAAAAATAAAATATTCATTTGAAATATATTTTGGGAAGAATATTTATTTTTCGGGAAGAATAGGTACACTCCTTTGGGATTTGCGAACATTAAGTACTCAGTTTGATGTAATAACCTGGGATTTACTCTGGAGGCCTTATTTTATTAAAAGGAATAGATTTATTTCCATATGAAGTTACAACATTGGAACTACATATGGACACAAGTAGCTGACAATAAACTCCGGACGATAAAAACCACAAGTGACGAATGGCCTTCTAGTTATCGAGATAACAGACGTGTACAAATAGTTCTTGCTAGACTAAGGATTGGACATACATGACAAACTCACGAATACCTTATGACAAGACGAGATAAACCTATATGCAGTATATGTAACAAAGAACTTACGATTAAACACATACTGACAGACTGCCTAAGACGATGCAACTTGAACATCCCGAATGATATGCAGGAGCTCCTAGGCAATGATAGTCAGTACATCAACCCTAAACTGACCTACCTCAAAAACACAGGACTATATAATCTTATTTGATGACAATAAGCACTGTTGACTTAAAAATAACATTATACTTCCATAGATACTAGGTACAATTTAACGGGGAACACTAAGTCTTTTACAATTAAAATTTTATACAACTACATTTGCTATGCTGATTTCCTAGAATGAATGGTTCGGTGGATAATGTTCTTTGTTTTGATTGCCAATGCGGCGGAACACATCAAATAAATACATAAAAAAAGCTTTATTTTCTGTATCTACAGAAGAGAAAAGTGACCTTTTAATTGGCCGCATTGGGAGCTTTAATTAAAATATTATTATATCTTGGGTTGTTCTGAAAACTCTTGCTAATGAAGATCAACAGCGTTATGCTTTTGTATCATCTATTTATACCCGCCGGGTTGTCAATTAAAACTTCCATAAATCACAGACCTTTGGTATTCAGAGCAAAACTGAAACTTTGTCTTAACTCTAAAATGATTTTCATTCATAAACACCTCTAAATTATTTGTACTAAAACTAATTGTTTGCTTATTATTAACGATAATAGATTCTTTGATTTTATTTTTGAACATATTCCCTATTGACTTCTTGAGTCACCAAAAATTGGTGATGAATAGATAAAAATTTCCATAGTAATAGAAATACATTCAAACCATCAGATTTTCACATGTGGGATGCTGTGCCGCACAGTGGTGCCAAACGCCTGATCTTTCTGACTTCGGGGTCATTTTTGAAGTATGTTTTTGTGCCTAGTCCAATGAGACCACTGCCAATTCGATAGAATAATTATTTTTCGAGGATAAACAGGTTTTATATTACGAAAACCGTGAAAAACAGCAAGTATTCAATTTTAAAAAAAGTCATATTTTACTCAATTTGTATAGGTATATGCATTTTTAAATGTATTTTAAGTGCTTAGTTGAATAAATTAACAACAATACTGTTAACTGTTTTAGACGTATTCCATTTTATTGCAATTTTCGCTTATAACGGATAAATTTTGATAGTTTCACACGATCTATTAGGTGGAGCTTAACGGTTAATGTTAAGTTAATTGCTATCACTAAGGCCCAGCGCACACGGTGAGAATGTTTTGCAACTCCAGTTGCAAACTAGTTGCACGCGCAACTGTTTTGTGACTTCGGCTTGTATTTCAATGGGCAGGGGCACACGACGCAACTCCAGTTGCAAACTAGTTGCACGCGCAACTATTTTGAGACCTCGGCAATGTATTTCAATGGGCAGGGGCACACGACGCAACTGGTTTTTGACGATTTCAAACTAGCCTGAAACCAATCACATGTTAAGGCCCATCGCACACGATGCAACTCCAGTTGCAAACTAGTTGCACGCGCAACTATTTTGAGACCTCGGCAATGTATTTCAATGGGCAGGGGCACACGACGCAACTGGTTTTTGACGATTTCAAACTAGCCTGAAACCAATCACATGTTAAGGCCCATCGCACACGATGCAACTCCAGTTGCACGCGCAACTATTTTGAGACCTCGGCAATGTACTTCAATGGGCAGGCGCACACGACGCAACTTGTTTTTGACGATTTCAAACCAGTCACATGCAACCGTGGGCCCGCGGTTGCAGTTGCGTTGCATTTGAGTTGTACGAGACTTTCGTCGGACAGCCGTGCATTCTATCGATATTTGCGGTTGCTTAGTTACAAAAAGGTTTATTTATTACATATGTTTTTCAGCTATGTTATCTTGGGTTATGTAAATAAAGGCAGTTTTAAGTAAAGTGTATTTTGAGCCAATAACAATATGTGCCATCAAGAACTTAACGTGAAGCAATTTTTGATTTAGAAACGGATGTCAGATTCGTTTTTAGCACATTAAAGAAACCCTAAATTCAAATTTTGTGAATATTACAAAAATAAAAAAAAGGGTATTTTAAATTTCACTAAGGGGGAGGGCCCATATAAGTTTGTTAAAGATTCAAGAATCCGGCCATATTTCAAAGAATATTTACCCGATTCAAACCAAACTTGGAGGGTCGATAATCTGACACATTTCCTTCCAATGAGGGTGTTTCTACGTGTTCTGGGATTGACGTTATATGCAAAAAAGTTAACATTTTTATTTTGAGAACCGTTTTTTGCAAGTAGAATCACCAGAATAAAAATAGTTCATATTGGTGACCCCCATCGCTGTATACTCCCCTTGTGACTCTGACATCGTAAGTTCTTACAAAAAAATACGTAACTCACTAAATAAACAAACCACTTGTTGGGCAATTGATTTAAAACAAGCCAATATACTCGCGTGTTTTGTTTCAGTTGCATACTAATTTCATACGCAACTGGTTTGCAACTCTAGTTCTTGGTAAAAAAAAAAATCGTTTAAAAGCTACATATACACATGAAACGTCCTGGGTAAAACCAATTTTTTTAGGAACAAAATAAGTGGATAACATATTGTTTTACTTTACATGAAACACTGAGATTTTGTGATAAAACTGTCAACAAAAAGGTGTATTGTGATCAGAGGTATTAATAAAATGGAAAAGCAATATTACAGCAGTATTCTACAACTAATTAGGTATAAAAAAATGTCAGGTAAACCTTCGGTTTCGGAGGTTTTTTCCCTCTCAGCTCCCACTGTGTGCTGTGACAACGAATCAGCACTCTTTGACTTTTCCCTCTCAGCTCCCACTGTGTGCTGTGACAACGAATCAGCACTCTTTGACTTTTCCCTCTCAGCTCCCACTGTGTGCTGTGACAACGAATCAGCACTCTTTGACTTTTCCCTCTCAGCTCCCACTGTGTGCTGTGACAACGAATCAGCACTCTTTGACTTTTCCCTCTCAGCTCCCACTGTGTGCTGTGACAACGAATCAGCACTCTTTGACTTTTCCCTCTCAGCTCCCACTGTGTGCTGTGACAACGAATCAGCACTCTTTGACTTTTCCATCCATATTGTTAGAAAATGACCTGGTTGCTTGAACTGCTTCATCATATTGCGTTACCATAATTGTATTGTGTGATTTGAGAAGTATAGAATGGTGCCCATCTTTTTTTTTTTTTTTTTTTTTTTTTTTGGGGGGGTTAAAGAAGTGAAACATTATTTGATACTCCTTCCTCCAGTCTTTCTTTGATAAACTACCGGATCAAAGTCTAGCTTATAAAGCAACAGTAGCTCTTTCATTCCTGTAGGAGACTATTTTGAATACCCGGAGACAAATGTTTTATTTTGAAACGTTTAAAGATATTGCCCTTGAAGCGGTATAAACTGGAAGTGTAATATAGAAAACTTTTTAGTCGAAGGAAAGGATGTTTGATGTTTTGGAAGTGTTGGTCTCGTTTCATCAATGACAAAGTGTCTTTATTCCTAGCTTTCCAAAGCGACACCAATCATAAGAATTTTACGAAAACATGCTAAAATCCCGCATCTCCTAGGAGTGGACTAGTAATGAAATATCTCCTTAAATAATGGTCTAGTCTTATCTGGTGAATTAAAATTTATCAACTCTTCCTAACTAAAAGTGCAGGGGGAAATCTTAGCATTTTCCTGAGCTTAGCATTAGCATAAATTGGGTCTCATTATGGAGAGCTCTCTTGAAAAGCATTCTTTCGTCATAATAACATCTTATGGAAGTCTAAGCTGAATTTATCTCTTGTATTTCTCTTCCCTTCAAACTAGAACATATACACGGAAGCTTGTCGTGGTATAAATATTTGTGCGATACTGGCCGGGTGTTCCCTGATATTTATGTGAACATAGACTGACTTGTGTTATCCTTTTGAAGGATATATGGCCTCTCTCTGTGTCCTCCCTCCCTCTTTATATTTCCCTTTGTCAGCACCAAACTTGAGGATTTAATGGGTATATAACTATATGATTAAAGTGGCTAATAAATGATGAAAAAATAAATATAAATAAAGGCCTAATAGGTCGCGAAATTGGCTTAATAGTACAGGACTCGACTCATATTCTGGAGGAATTTAGTTTAAAATTCGTTGCACAATAATGATTTTATCTTCTAGCGTCCTCGTTTGCGAATCGAATTTGGTATCCCAGACCGTCCTAAGGTTCATCCGAAATTTAAATAATTTAATGAATATCAGCAAGGGGGATATCGGTGGTCGAAGTGTAGCACTAATCAGTATTTCTCCAGTCCAGAATCATATACCTCTACTATATCTGCCCCTCGCGCCCTGTTTTGGGATTATATAGGACGGGAATGTTAGACAACAAGGAAGAATCACTTTATTTCTAATGAACATGGAACGAATCCTGTCAAACCTTATTGAAATCCTGACTCTCACAGCAATTTTGATCAGCCAGTCGATATGAAACAAGTTAAAATTCAATTCAATTTGAACTCTGTTGGATAAAAAAATAACGGGGAAAATATGACTCCCTGGTGAGCTCATTTAAAAGCGGAGGGCGAAAAAATAATGGACAAAAATCAGCCTTTCCTTTAGGGCATTCACTTTCGGGAACACAGCATTGAAGGATGAGAAGAAAGGAAGAGGTCGAAGGAGATGATTGAGGGAATTCTCATGAATCACCGAGAGGGCAGCCTAAAGAATAAAAGCTGGAACCAGGCGTACAACAGCACCGAGGAACAACAGGAGTGGATTGTCACAGACCTTGAGAGAAGCCACCGACATAAGGCACACCGAATATACTGTGTCGGGATAGCACTCGGCACATGGGCAACTGCGGCCGTCTACAGCCCTGTCGCAAACAAATGAACAAGATAGCGCGCACACGCTGTATTCAGCCCATGTGCGGGAAGGCCTGGCTCCCCTCCGGCCACGCCCCTTCTGGTTCTTTTGTTTGCGGGCGGACTATACGACCTCGCTCGTTGCTGTCAGTCCGGGGAATGGTGGGCTGGTGGAGGTCATAGATTAGAGGACCGGTGCACCGCAGTGGTTCCTATATTATAATACCCAAGACCAGTATAATATCTAAGTGTACCAAAAAATAAAATATTTGAATGCCTCACACAAAAATAATAATTAATTCAATGATAATTAATTTTAACGACCAAACAAATTGATTAAAATAAAAAATTATAAAATAGATATTACCCATTATTAGAACACTATATGGGAATAAAATGATATTTTTCTCTGTGTATAAATATTATGGTCAGTTTCGTATGTGATCAGATGCGTTGAATCCTTAATTCGAATTTTATGCTTTTTGACGTGCTGAATCCAATAATAGCCGCAATTACGTATAGTTTTGTCGTAAAATATGAGGGGTGAGCCAATAAAAACATAAATATTTAGAAAAAAACACCATAACTTCTATTAAGTACAAAAAAATAACAAAAAAAAAACTATCTTGTTAATGTACATAGTGTACGTTTTAGAGAAACAGATTGATGCGTTGTTTTGACATGATTTTTCCTTACACCTCTTCTTCTTAGGATATTTCCGTTAGGATGGGTTAGAATATACGAATAAGTAATATTAGCGTTAGTAGTAAGTAATCAGATTAGTAGCCAAAAAAAAAATATATATATATAAAAAAATAGAATACCAATATCAAAATAACAAATACATTGTCTAAAATGCTGAACTGGAAGCGCAGCACTGTCCTAAACACAAATTGCAAACCCTTTCAACTAGTATACACTATACACGACTCTCTAACATTTCACTTGAGGGCGGTGAAGACCTAGACGTTTTCTGCCCTGAAACACCCAATCTAACCCAACACTAACCCATTCCCTTCTACTCTATCGCCTTTCTTTATTTTGTATCGCTCCTGGACATGATATGACTGAATATGAAAGTTGGAAAACCTATGGAATTCATAATAGCCGCAATCACGTATAGTTTTGTCGTACAATATGAGCGGGGAGCCAATAAAAACCTAAATATTTAGAAAAAAACACCATAACTTCTATTAAGTACAAAAAAATAACAAAAAACTATCTTGTTAATGTACATGGTGTACGTTTTAGAGAAACAGATTGATGTGTTGTTTTGACATTATTTTTCCTTACACCTCTTCTTCTTAGGATATATCCGTTAGGATGGGTTAGAATATACGAATAAGTAATTTTTTTTTTTTTATTTTTTTTTTTTTACGGCGCATCAACAAATCGTGGCTATTAGCGCCGACATCCAGGGTGCAACCAGGAATTTTCTCAGCGAGCCCTGAGATGAGAAAAGTTCTGGCGCCGGTGGGGATCGAACCCACCATCTCCCGCTTATGAATCCAGCGCGCTAGTCACTAGACCACGGGAGACCCCAATAAGTAATATTAGCGTTAGTAGTAAGTAATCAGATTAGTAGCCAAATATATATATATATATATATATATATATATATATATATATATATATATATAAATAAAATAGAATACCAATATCAAAATAACAAATACATTGTCTAAAATGCTGAATTGGAAGCGCAGCACTGTCCTAAACACAAATTGCAAACCCTTTCAACTTACTAGTTGAAATAGTACACCATACACGACTCTCTAACATTACACTTGAGGGCGGTGATGACCTAGACGTTTTCTGCCCTGAAACACCCAACACTAACCAATTCCCTTCTACTCTCTCGCCTTTCTTTATTTTGTATCACTCCTGGAGATGATATGACTAAATATGAAAGTGGAAAAACCTATAGAATTCATAAGATTGACAACCTGCTAAAAACTACCGGTTTAACACATTACATTTTTTAGGTTTAACTCTGGCTAACAAAACAAGCGATTGGCATTAACAAAAAACAGTTCATTCTAAAATACTAGAAGTGATGGGATTTTTTTGAGTATTGTTTCGGTTTTAGCTTTCAAAAATCCATGGAAAACAGTCATAAAAGCTCACGCAGTTTTTTGGTGGCTGACCTGTGTAATCGGTACATTTTCTGCATTTGATCAAAATATATTTTTATTACTGATTCTCCAAACATAAATAGATAATACTACGAATACTTGTTGAAGATCTTTCTGACAAGTTGTGAATCTCCTATAACTTTATGACTGAATTCAAAATATTTTGTGAACCTAATGTTTTTTGGTGCATTTTGATTTCGTTTTTTTGCACTGAAGAATTTTTACAATTAAAAATAAATGTCTTCCTGCCCAATGATAACAAAATCTCAGCGAAACTTAGTTATAATATAAATAAACAAATTTCTGATAAATTTTTAGTAATCAAGAAGGTTATTATTAATATGGATAAAGGAAATTATTAGAAATTATTTACTTTTTTATGATAATCTTGTTAGTCTAAACCACTTGTCAGTGGAGCAAAGTAGCTAGGAATTTTCCAAGTAAAGGATAACTTAAGGTAGTTAGAGGATCAATAATTCATAAATAAGTAAGATCCACTTATGATATTGTAAATATTTGTTTGACAGGGAGTAATACAAAGACACTGTAAATACAACTATTGATCTTTTTGTTGCCATTAACGTAGGACTGAAATAAACTCTTCCGGGAACGCGGATAGGTTAACATAAAGTATTGACGTTAGGAGCTCAATCTTGCCAGTATTATATTAAATCAATCTATGAATGTGAGTAAATAAATAAATAGGGGTCTCCCGTGGTCTAGTGGCTAGCGCGCTAGATTCATAAGCGGGAGATGGTGGGTTCGATCCCCACCGGCGTCAGAAATTTTCTCATCTCAGGGCTCGCTGAGAAAATTCCTGGCTGCACCCTGGATCTCGGCGCTAATGGCCAAAAATTATGTCGATGCGCCGTAAAAAAGAACAAAAAAAATAAAATAATACAAGTTAATAAAGAAATAAATTTACCCCCCTTCTTCCCACCGCCACAAATTTTCTTTATTTTAAATTATATATTTTATTTATTTACAGAATATTACAATCTACAAAAATTGTCTTTATGATTTCATTATAGTAGGTGTTTACATTTTTTTAATTAAAAACCAAATATTAACTGTTTCAATTCTAAGCTTTTCAAATGACAGTGATACATTTGTATGTATATATTGGGCATTTTGAGAAATATTCAGTCTTTTCTTAAATGCTTGGTTTGTGATGTTTTTGATGTTGATTGCCTCTCTCTTGTCCCTATTTTTATATACACAGAAATATATATATTTGCTTTTTCACTACGAATCTTCCAATAGCAAACGGATGAACGAGTTCTTTTAGGAGTGACATTTTTGGCTTAAAGGAGGCGAATTACTGATTCGCCTATACTGGCCGTAATGTTTGTTATATTGCGACGAAACTCGGCAAGAGTCGTATGTACCTGATGAGAAAAATTTTTTGTAAAAAGAAGGCCTATTAGAAGTTAGGATTTACCCAAGGATTAATAAATTAATAATTTTGTTAGCTGTTAATTACAAATATAAAAGAGCAAAAATACTCATGATTGTGTTGTTTTTGTATAGGCTCTTTTAGCAAATTATTACAGAATGCGGTTTATGTTTTCCACGATACTGAGGAATGTGTTTATTTATGCAAATCCTGCGTGATGGACTATTTTTATTATTATCTATTATTTGCCACTTTTTACTTATTTTTGATTATACTATTATGAATTTTCGGTTGTACAGATGTACATGAAGTTATGAAGTTTCTTATAAGGTATTATCTAAAAGTAAAAAAAAAAAAAAAAAAAATTCTCGCTGTTATTTTTTCTCGCTTTTCCTGAATTATCGAAGTGCGCAGAACGTGCATAGGCTCCTAATTATGAAGACGAGGTCAAAGAAACTAAAAGAAAGTTATATTGAAAGTTGCTAAGGCGCCAAGTTGATTGGATTGAAATTTCTTTTAAGTTGAAACAAACTTTCGTCATCCATTACCGGTAATCTTGTCAAGTTGCTTTAATGAGGACTGCACGCTCTATGCTTCTCACGAATCTTAAAAAAAAAAAAAAGATCTAAAATGCACTCCGTCTTATTGATAAGATCGGAACAATGTTTTGAAAACTTTCTATGGGTTCATTGAACAAATTTAAGAAACGGAGAATTGATTTGTCTTCCTACGGAAAATCTTTATTTTTTATAAGAAATTTATACGACTGGAATGGTGAAAAATTCACATTGAATAACAGCTTGGATTCTCTTGCGGGAGATATGAGTTCGACTACCGCCTGCAGCAGTTTGAGTTCTTCCATCGGTGGCTACTGAAAGTAGTTTTGTTTTAACAGAACACTTAAAGTGTCTTGCACTAAACTTATAAAACATTTCTTGGTAACTCATGCATGTATATCCTAACTTTTTACCTTAACATTGTAATAAATAACTTAGAATATAGTGTATTTAAAAATAAAAACAAGTGCATATCACTAATATAAACAATAATATAAAAAATAAAAATATGACACAAGCAAATTATAAATTAAAAATAAAATTATATACAAATAATTTGTTAGGTCTACATATTAAAATAAATTTTTAGGAACCAAATGGCCAGGTGGCAACCTATACATTGACTGGCGCTAGATGCACATGCGCCATAAAAAATTAAAAATAAAACGACCTAGATAGTAATTGAAATATTGTTGCAAAAACACTAGTATCGTTATTAAATAATACTAATTTGAAATAGAATAAGATTTAAACTACAATAAATTTACCCCAGAAGCTTATAATATATGCACAAATATAATTACAAGAACTTTCCTAGCAATTTTGTATGATTTTAGCACCGTATCTCTGGTATCATTTAGGCTGGAAAAGTATCAATATCACTGTGAAAACTACTTCCTGTTTTTCATTCATTCACTGTAAACAAATACATACGTACTACGAGGAAATATCCAAGAAAAGCAAGATTTTAGGCGTAAAACTGAAAAGTAAACATTCAATACTGTTTGTTTGATTGAAAATTGAAACCATGATTCTTTCAGCATGGCTTAGAATGTATCGATTGAGGTTGCAGTCTTGAAAGAATTTTTAGAAAATGTCTCCAAATCATCGTCGATCCTACCTAATAGAAATCGAAAGTAAAGTACATCTTGCAGATTTCATTTTTTTTACGTGAAATTTGCATGAAATAGCATTCTGTACAACGAACAGAAATTCTTAATATGCCCTACGAGGTCGATATTGTTATTATTTTGCAACAAAACTTGGTATAAATCGTGTTCCTCTATAACTCTAAATTGTGAAACTAAACTAAATCGGTCTGTAAGGAATGTCGTTTTACTCCGAAACGAAATTATTGATTGGGCCGTACCGGCTGTTTTTTGTACTTTCTTCCAAAGAAACTCGTTAGATATCAATCCCAACTATTTAGGAACCAGAGTTGTAAAAAAAAAAAAAAAAAAAGAAATCGCTCAATTAAACCAAATTAAATAAAAAAAATGATAATTGAAACAGGCATTCATTGATTATGTAAAAAAGCAAGAAAAATATGTAGGTAAACATTTTTTGTTGTTGTATTTATCCAGGTAATTTTAAACACATTCGTCAAATGGAGTAAACCGACCACCATTCAGAGGATTGTGGTTCGTAAAGCTTGTCTTCCGTGACGGACTATTTGCTATTGATTTATTGTTAAACTCCTAGACAATATGTTGGCGTAAGAACATGTCCTAGTCTCAGGAGCAAGAAAGCATAGTTACGAAACTTAATAAGCTAAGCCTATGACAATGAAGGTTAGAGTTAATGGCTGTTTGAGATTCTAGGTTTTCTTCAGTTTCCATTTAATAAGATATTTATCGGTGCCAGATATTAATTAGGGCACTTGTGATTTTAAACTGAACCTTTTCAATTTTGAATTGGAATATCAAAAGAGTGGCCAGGAATGAAAATGGTCAGTTTCAAATATATTGAGAGTAATAGGTAACTTCATGTAGTTTCTTGTTATTTATTAATGTCCGGAAATAAGGTATTAATCTTATACTTTATAAGAAAGAATTTGTAAACGTTTAGTTATAAGCCCTATCTCCAAGGAGACACAATATAGAGGGGGCTCGAAAAAACGAGTAAAAGTATTTCAAAGAGGTGCATGGGATGGATAAACTGGTGTCAGTAGGGTGCTGATAAGGTAAATGGATACTAGGAAGTTTATGGTTTAAGGTGTTCTGTGTATTAGGGTGTAGATATGGGGATAACTGACTTTTCGCCTTACATTCTGTAGGCTTCTTCAGGGGTTATTCTGAGACTAAAGATTGGTTTCAGTCCTCGTTAAAAATTATACCTGTTCGGGGTTGCATGCGGCCATTCCAGACTCCTGATTGGTCGACCTATCCTGCGCTGTTGGGTTTCGTGCAGCCATTCCAATCCTCTGCATTCTACGGGATGACATAAGTTAATTAATTTTGAACATACGTTATCTGGCGGATGAAATAAGATTTTATTGGTTGTACGAAACCCAACAGCGCAGGACCGACCAATCAGAAGTCCGGAAACGACCCTGATCTGAAAAAATCATCATTTTCTGAAAACCCTGAGGAAGCCTGAAGAATGTCGGGCGAAACGTCGTTTATCACTACTTTGACAAACCCTTATCCAGAAGACCATAAAACATTAAGTAACATGGATTATTGATGTCAACAAGAATTATTGAGAGTTGTACGATATTCTGCCTTTTATTTCCAAAGAAAGCAACGGTATACGCCTTTGACCCAATGGTCAAGAACCTAGACCAAGCTGAAGCCGTCACCATGAAAAAATGAATCTACACAGTATGATTCAATTACTCCCACGGAAAGGTCCAAGATGAACACGAGAAGTGAAAACATATGGTGAATGGCTACTAATAAATTGTGAAGGCCAAGAACTTGTTTCGGGGACAATTCCGAGGTATGCAATTTGTTTTCCTTGTGGGACATGAAATATTTACGGGACTTATGGCACTAGCTGAGCCCATATTTGTCATAAGTCCAACCATGTTTATGACTACTGAGAGCTAATAATTCACTCTCCTCTCCAAATATATTTTATTTTAATTTATGGACTGTAAATAGTTTTATAAATTTAATTTGTTAATTTAATTAGTTGAAAGAACACGTACCCCAGCAATCCTCTCATTTTATTTATTTCCAAGTGATGAATACTTAAGGAGGTGATAGGAGGCAACAAATGGTCCTTTGGGCAAAGGGTCAATTCCTAACAGGGAGGGAGGAAATCGAAATTTTGAGCTTTTTTGGTTGACCGCGTTTTTCGTTTAATAGAAAGCAATAACTAAATAACTGTTTGAGATATTTAATTCCCAATTTCAGCATCACAATCTAGACAACAGTTACTTAAAGAACGAGTAGACTTTGCCAATATTAAAACCAGTAAAAGGGGACTAAAACGTAGTTTAACATTAATGAGGCAGAGTTGCTTGCAGCAGCCGATTCTGTGCTTGTAAGGGCGAGAGAATGTCTTGCCTTCAAAAAAAGAAGGTTGTAAATTTGAATTGCCTTATAGTCCCCTTTCAATGGTTTTATAATTGACAAAATCTACTTGTTCTTCAATTAAATTTTGTCTAGTTTACGATGCTGCAATTGGGAATTACATATCTTAAGCAGTTATTTTTATTGCTTTCTATTATATGAAAAAAGTGGTTAACCAAAAAAACACAAACTTTAAATGTCTTCCCTCCCTGTTGGGAATCGACCCTTAGCCGAAAGGACCATTTGTGTTCCATTTGGTGCCTACTATCACCTCTTTAAGTATTTGTCACCACTTACGTCACACCCTGTATATAGGTATTCCTTATTCACGCAACAGGCTAATGAAATATAAGGGAGATTCGGTGATATGCTCCAGTTTGACGATTAATAAGTATAATTTGCCTTATACGAGCATCGTCTTTAAATTACAGGAAATGGTTAACAACCACAGACTTCCGAAAACACTCCAGGAAAACGGAGATCGGCTTCGACTTGTATAGATTTAACTGCTTGATCCGATGTGATTGATTGTGTGTTTATCCTGAGTGTCAGCTACTTACATATTTATGAAGTCTTGTCAATAGGTTTTAGTCGCCATCAGTCAAAGAACTTACTTATGCGATATGACTTAGAGCAAGCAATACATCTTATTTTCTTATAGATATCCTAACCAACATATAATTTCGAAGAGAGTTAATTTTATCTTGTGTACATTTTATCGCTTTCTATGTTTCTGCTGCAAATAATTCCGCCATATTGTCTATGTGTAGGATTGCAGGGTCACAACTTAGAGTTTAGAAAAGCCATATAAAGTTGTGGTGCAGTAATGCCCATATTGATCTGTAGTTAAAACATTAGTTTACTTGTTACTGTTTTCAACGCCAGGCAGTTGGCGTCCAAGGCAATAATGGGTTACCTTGGTAGGCTGGCATTAGAACAGGTCTATTTCCGGACTACTATACAAAAGGCTAACCTAATATGAAAGATGTCTCAATAAGAAGCCCAATTTTTTTCAAGGCATACAGAGATACACCGGAATAACTGGGTACAAATATTAAGAGCGAGCTAGAACATAATTCATCATTATCAAATCACGCGCTTTACGTTGTATCCGTCAACTCTTAGACTTCAAAATACTTGTAGTGGGATAAACAGCTAACCTAGGACACCAACTACTTTGACGGCCTTTTTCCTTGACACTGGAAGCCAGAGCAATAACTTGGCACCTCATAGAGAGGGCGATCGTTGACCGTTGATGATGCAGTGGTAGAAATTGCCAGGGTTCGGTCGTTATTTCTTAATAAAACTACATTTTACATGTGAAAATGGTTTTTATTGTTTGCCAACGTTTCGTCTTGAAATTTAAGCCTTTATCAGGGCTGTAAAACAAGTAGGACAGAGTTAATATTAGTTTAAAAATTTGTAAATATATATATATATATATATATATATATATATATATATATATATAAATATATATATAAAATCATTATACATAATTAAGAAATAACGACCGAATTCAGAAAATTCCTACCTTCGCATAACTTGAGAGCGAATGATTTAACTCTAGATCATCAGAGTCTTAAAGCAAAAACATTTTTCTTGACCCTTCGTAACTCCAGCTTATTGGCGATTTATCAGCCCATGCGATTGTAAACATGAAAAAAAAATTGGTGGGTTTACTTGCACCAGAAACATAAAACACAATGAAAAATACGTAAAATAAAATTAATCTTTATCATAAGTTATTTTCCAACAAAAAGTGTAGTTAATTCAAAGATGGTGTACTCTTTCAAGTAAGGCTATACATTTAATAATTTAGACGTGAATGTCATGTTATTCTTCATTATTTGCTAAAATGTTTTGTTTTCCTTTTTCAGGTAAATTGCTGTTCAGTGTCTCAAAATTATACAGCCTGCTCAAGTAAGGTAATGCAATTAAATTTAAATATTTTAAAATATCAATTGTTCTATAATTTTATTCTAATATGCAGATAAAACCTATGACCATAAAACTTAGTTAAGTGTTACGGGCCAAAATTAATATTCTTGTTGCGCTAAAAAGTGCATTTCACCACATTTATTGTGAAAAATCGCTTCTTTCGTCACTTCGATGGCGTAATCCAGAGGTTGTGTCTAGGAATTTACAGAGGTCGTTTCATTACTCATACGTCACGAAAATAGCATATGTTCAAATTTGTGTATGTTTGCATTTTTATATCCGTATATATTTAAGTAATTCTCTGTTCCTCCTTTAAAGTACAAAAAATCGTTCTAATTTAATCGAAATTTGCACAGACATACTCTGTCTTCAAAAAATATCACATTCTTTATCTCGAAAGCTTCTTCGATGGGTATGCAGTTTTATCGATGAAATACTCGCCAGAAAATCTTAAATTTACATTTTCACCTATAGGTATAGCGTCAATGGGTATTTTGGTTGAAGGGATCATATAACTAGTCCCGAGGAATGCTTGTATACAGCACGAAACTGAAAAACCAAATATGCAATTTATTTAATAAATCACCGCAGATGACCCGTAGTTTCACTCAGTCGACAGTGTATTCAAAGTCCGTCACGCAGGAGCTGCATAACTAAGCACATTCCTCAGAATTTGGGTAGTGTAGACTGCTTTCCAGTACAATTTGCTTAAAATATCCTACATAAATAAAATAAAAACGTGAATAGTTCTCATTTTGTAATGAGTAACTGATCAATTATTAATCTGCTTCCAGAGTTATGTTGACACATGGTACCTTCTACACTACGTAATAAATACAAAAACCCTCATATTATCGTATTTTGATCTAACGCAGGAACAGGATACAGTCACTCTAGTGGTAGAAAGCGCTCCTTGCGGCGGCTTTGTGAACCTACGTCTGCCGGCTTTTCTATTCAAATATATTACAAATTAAACCCCTGCTTTCCGATTGACCGATTCAGCTCATTTTTACAACACTTCTTTCTCATGAGTTACCCACGACGTATACCGCGTTTCGTTACAATACAGCAGAAATTACGACCGGTATGAGTATATTAGGAATTTGGGTCCGGAGTAAACCCCCCCTTCTAATGAACCGATTTAGTTTATTTTTACAACACACATTTACCTGAGGATTAGCACTACGAGTACCGAGTTTCGTCACTTAAAGCACCAGACACCGCCGAGTCAGCACCAGGAGTCTTCTTCCAGCAAACCTCTATATAATCCCCACTCCTTTCCTCTCCAGCTCAGTACCGTTGTAATAGCCTTATCATAAACATCTATATTCTGTATTCTGTTTACCAATAAAGTTTTTTTTCGAAGTTCGTGAGTGTTAAAACTTAAATGGCGCCCGAACAGTGAAGCCGCACTGCGAAGTTCAAGTAGAAGCTACAAGCCCAGCTAAGTAGACTGCCGCCGCTTCAACCTAGAAGTATCCAGGGACTTCACACTTCAGCAGGAGTATATCAATACTTATCCAGCGGAACTCAACCCTCATCATAAGCTACCACAGGAGGACTTCGGAAAAGGACTTGAGGTACAGAAAATCAGGCACTTTGACACTATTTTTAAGAACTTTTTTTGTTTATATATATACCACCTACTTATAATCAATGTCAATTCATAGTTTACAAGATCGACTTGCCCAACACCGACAAATTAACGTTGACGATCCAATTGACAACCCCGTAGACATTCCACCAATCATGACTGCTTACTCCATGACCAAAGAGGATTACCACCATATTCCTACATATGATGGTAATCCCGAAGACCACATATATTTTAGTGATGCTGTACTTGAAGTTTTTAATGCTGTATGTCATGCAAGTAATACCTTTAAAGACCAAAATCATGCGCGACTTCTAACCTTTGTAAAAAGCAAGCTCACTGGTAACGCACGTCATTGCCTTCTTACCAATAAATTCACTTCAGTTACACACCTAATAGACTATTTACAACAAAAATTCAAAGACTCACGCACAATTGAACAGCTATCGACCCAATTGTTTAACACCAAACCTTATTATAGAGAACATCCCTTACATTTTATAGACCGTATTGCGAAAATACGTGCCCTCATATTCTCACGGGTCAAGATGGACAACGAAATCAACCAGGAAAACTACATTAAATTCAAAGATACCGAGATCAACTATCATATCACATCCCACCTACATCCCAATTTATGCGATTTCTTAAAACAATTAAAACTCGACTCGTTGGATGATATCCGTAATGCAATCCAGAATGAGGCATCGCACATTTTGGATAGATTATATAACGTTCACACCGATTCGGAATACCAATATAGACCACGACGGCCCACGAGACAGTTTCCAAGACAGGATAATAAATCACGACGCCATCCTGACGGCTACTTTGATCATTCAAGACCGAAATTTGACAGTTATCCTAGACAACCGTATGACTCATATCTTGACGACTCTCGAAATAAATTTGACACTTATCCCCGACACCAATATGACAGTTATGCGGAAGGACCTCAACAGTCTGATTCCAAGCCCCGTGATTATCAATGGAAACAACCACAATGGGACAGACCGAAACATACAATGCCAAATCATTCACACAAACCACATACTCAGGACTGGGACAGACGTAAGCAGGACGAATTTTTTCGAAACACTCCCCCTCGCCACGAATCACAAAACACGGTATCGATGAGAACCGTTCGCTCAAATACACAACCGGTAAACCACATAGACGATGATGACAGACTCACACGTCTAGAGACCCAAATTTCTACACTTACAGACAAATTTCAGCATTTTTTAGAACTCGGGGACAAACCACCAGCCCCGAATATACACTAACATTGACGGAAAACCTCCCACATTTCACAGATAAAAAGGACACAACCTGGCTACTGGACACAGGGTCTACAAAAAACTATATCTCACCACGTTCCTTACCCGAGGGAACTCAAACTAACTCGGAAGACTTTTACGTAAAAACACCAACGGGACGCGAAAAAGGCACGCAGTCAATCGAACTGGACCTGGCTCCATATTTGGGTTTGAACTCTTCTTTTTTTATTAAATTTTTTATATTTCCATTTAGTGAAAAATATGATTTTTTAATAGGCTTCGAAACTATGAAAAAGCTACATTGCCAAATACACTGCGATACAGAAGAAATTAACTTCCTTAACGGCAAAGTTATTATAAGAAATAATAAAATAATAACCGCACTTAATGATAATTCCAGAGAAAATCAACATAAAAATTTTACTGAAACAAAAAAATTAATTAGGCGAGACCACCTCAATAATGACGTTACAGACCGCTTAGCTGCCTTACTGGCAAAATACTCAAAAATACTAAAGGCAGAACATGGACCACTTCCTTCCACAAACCTACTTAAACATACAATTAAACTAAAAACGGACAAACCAATTTATACGCGTAACTACAGATATCCCAATCATTTTAAAAAAGACGTAGAAAATGAAATTCAAAATTTATTAAACTCTAACATTATACGGGAAAGCAATTCTCCTTACAACTCCCCTATCTGGATTGTTCCAAAGAAACTCGACGCTAGTGGAAAACGCAAAGTCAGAATGGTTGTTGATTACCGCAAATTGAATCAAGAAACTATTCCAGATAAATTCCCTCTTCCCAACATTGAAGATTTACTAAACAAGTTGCAAGGAGCCAAGATATTCTCCACAATTGATCTGGCTTCTGGTTTTCACCAGATCGAAATGGACGAGGAATCTATTCCTAAAACGGCTTTTTCCACCGAATTCGGTCATTTCGAATGGCTACGTCTCCCGTTTGGTCTCTCAAACGCCCCTCCGACCTTTCAACGTGCTATGAATTCCATGATAGCTAACCTCCCCAACGCACTTGTCTATGTTGACGACATAATCATTTATTCTAACTCCCTAGAGGAACATTTCCTCCATCTAGAACAGGTTTTTAAACGACTAGAACAACACTCTCTCACTATACAACTTGATAAGACTGAATTTATAAGATCGGAACTACCATTTTTAGGTCACATCGTATCATCGGCCGGCCTTCGACCCAACCCTGACAAAATTTCAGCAATCCTTAACTTCCCCATTCCTAAAAATGACAAAGAAATCAGACAATTCCTAGGACTTACGGGTTACTACAGACGGTTTATTCAAAATTACGCCCATATAACTAAACCTTTAACTTCTGCCCTACGTAACGACTCCACCATTGATCCTAGTACCTACACTTCCTCTGTTCAGCAACTAAAGGATTTGATGACAAACGCACCAATTCTGCAGTTTCCGGACTGGAATCTCCCGTTCACCCTCACCACTGACGCTAGTAACGCGGCTGTGGGTGCTGTACTTTCTCAAGTAATGGACGGCAGAGATCACCCTATCGCCTTTGCATCCCGGACATTAACCATGACTGAACAGAGATATTCCACCATTGAAAAAGAGTTACTTGCAGTCGTATGGGCATGTACTCACTTCAAACCCTACCTTTACGGCAAACACTTCACGCTACACACGGACCATAAACCACTTACCTGGATTTTCACAATGAAAAACGCAAATACTAGACTGATGAAGTGGATTTTTCAACTAGCCGATTTTGAATTTAACATTAAACACATCGAAGGGAAAACTAACTACGTAGCCGATGCTTTATCTAGAATTCCACAAACAAACGACAACACTTTACTCCTAGCGACTAACGAGATTGACCCAGACTTAGAATTAGACAGAGCCCTCGAGGAAGCTATGCAAATCGAGACGACTTCTAATTATGAATCTCTCATCGAGGACTTGGACAACACACTTCGTACCAACAATATTGCTGACACACACGATACAGACCTCGCAACGGTTCATAGTCAGGAATCCTCAAACCAACAAGTTTGGATAGTCGACGAGGATAAACCAGTAAATATTGAAAAATATCAAATCTTTATACAACGGGGAGACAGACAAGTAGATGTAGCTCGCCCATTTAACAAATTTCGGTATTGCCTAACCACCGCGTATCCATGGAAACAGGACCTCGAAGAATCCCTACTGGAAATCCTGAAACCTAATACGACGTACGGACTTTACTGTGAACCTAACATTGAAACTGTACGTGACGATTACGAAGGTATTTTTAACGCTATATCCAAAATTATACAAGATTCCTACCCATCAGTTAAAATCAAACGCTACAAAAAGAAAAGTTTAGACATCGAAACACAAGACGAACAAAAAGAGCTTATTGACCAATATCATGTAGGTAAAACCTGTCATCGAGGTGGACTAGAAACATACACCAAACTAAAACGACACTATTACTTCCCTCGGATGAAGGATCACATCATGACATACATAAATAAATGCGACACATGCCGAAAAACAAAATATGACCGTAGACCCATCAAAACTAAATACTGCTTGACTCCTACACCTGACAAACCTTTTGAGGAAGTAATGATTGACACTTTACACTTCGAACGGAAATATATTATTACGATTGTCGACACATTTTCTAAACGAATCTTTGCTAAAACCACTGACACACTGAACGGTACGAAAATCGCGGAAATCATCATTAAATACTTGGATACATTTCCTGCTCCAGAAAGAATGAAAATGGATAATGGTCGGGAATTTAAAAACGGTCTCATCCAAAACCTTTTGGAATCACAGGGCATCGAACCAATATACGTCACCCCTAATCACCCTAATTCTCTTGGCCTTCTTAATAGGACTCATTCTACTCTTATTGAAATATTAAGGACTGTCAAAGAACAATTTCCTACGGACACACTAAAACAAAGAGTACGATCAGCTACTATAGCGTTTAATAACAGTTTAAATCAACATCTTAAACTGACCCCAAATGAGATAACCTTTGGCCTTAATAACCATTCCCCTAAAGATATTCAAGTAGAACTTAAAGAAAAATTGGTAGAGCAATACCATAACAAAATTAAATTACTACACTCCTGTATTAGGAACAAAATAATTAGTGAAAAACAAGACAGAACAGACAAACTCAACGTTAACAGAGAGGACCCCGTCATCCCTCACACAACGTATGCCAAAGTACAGACACGAACTAAAGGTCAAAACCCATACAAGCCTGTAATACGTATGCAAGATGGAAAAAAGGATATTATTGTTCATACAGATAACCTACAAAGGGCACGTAAACAATACCTGACACAACCCACTGGAACAAACCGTATCATTTCTGTTACAGATGTCGACACTAATGCGGATCATGTCTCTATGCACAACGCTAACATTGACACACCAATACCACGTGACTGACGTTAGCAGCTCACCAGGAGTGATATCTGTCAAACTACCTGACTCTTATTTATTACGAAACTACTACACCATGACATATTACTTTGACTACAATAACCTCTACAAAGAACTCCTCGATACCGAACGGATGTTACCAAAATTTCATGACTTCGACCTGTATAATACTACTCAGCACTTACTCCAATTTACGAAAGATAAAATTAGAATGCTTTTCAACATCGATAACCGACCTAGGACCAAGCGCGGTATAATCAATGGGCTTGGATCGGCAATAAATTGGCTTACCGGTAACTTAGACGCTGCAGACAAAGAACGATATGACAAGATACTACAAGAATTGGAAAGGAACGAATATCATATCGAACATAACATCCAACATCAAGCCCAATCCAACAACGACTTAATTATGACCATGCAACATGATATAAACATACTCAACAAGAATAACGAACAAACAGCACAAGTTATTAACTACATTGACATAGACGAGAAACGTATACACCTTAACGAAAATTACAGCACCATAAACTACCTTTACATACGACTCACTGATATTGAAAATACCCTCGAATTTTGCAAATTAGGAGTTACTCACTCTTCAATAATGGCCGAAATCGATCTCACAAGCATCAACAACGTAACCTTAGCCTCTCTAGACAAAGAAATCCTATGGCTTACCAGTAAATTAACATGTTTCACTAAAGGAGGTCTTCTACATCTCTTTATCTCTCTTCCATTAAAATCAGAGGTCTTTACTACCTTCTACTTTCTACAAGTCCCCGCAATACAGGACAAGACAGTCATAACAACATTAACTCCATATAAACTAATTTTAAGGAATGAAACAAACATGTATGTTGGACAATGTAAATATATTGTTAGTAATTATTTTTGTGATAAGGTTAGTTTAGTAAATAATACCTGTATATACAACCTTTTCTTAGGGCAATCTACTAATTGTACTACTACTACAGTCAATGCTTCTCCTTTTATTAAATATGTTGATGAAATTGATTTGTATCTTACTTATAAGACTAATATTGTACACATATCCAATATCTCTAATCCTGTATTCCTACCCTCTTCAGCTCTCATTAGCTTAAGTAGTAATGAATCACTGTTAGAACACCCAAAACCAACAACTTATACTATAGATTCTGAAATATTACTTCTAAACCATAAGCCTAATAATATTGAAATGTTCAACATAAGCTTTACTAATCTAGAACTACCTAAACTTGACAAACAAACTTTCGAAGACTTAGAAACAATTAATTATGTTAATGCTAATATCACCCATGTATTCTTTTATGCCATAACTGTTTATCTTCTAGTATTTAACTTAATTTCACTGCTTAAACACCATTGTAAGTCAAAGTGTCTGCCATCATCACCTCATGCATCGCCTTCTTCACACTTACAACCTTCACCAGGAATTCCACTTCAGACCTTCAACCCTAATATGTCTTCAAGTTACTACAGCCCTTGGAAACTACCATCATAAAATTCTCAGAGGACTTCGAATCTTCAGGAGGGAGGACTTAAAGCACCAGACACCGCCGAGTCAGCACCAGGAGTCTTCTTCCAGCAAACCTCTATATAATCCCCACTCCTTTCCTCTCCAGCTCAGTACCGTTGTAATAGCCTTATCATAAACATCTATATTCTGTATTCTGTTTACCAATAAAGTTTTTTTTCGAAGTTCGTGAGTGTTAAAACTTAAATGTCGAAATATACCAAAAATCACGGCTGGTAGTGGCGAATTGGTATTATGGGTCCAGAGTAAACCCCCCCTTCTAATGAACCGATTTAGTTCATTTTTATATCTCACTTTTCTCTCCATATTACCACTACGAATACACAGTTTCGTTGAAATATAACAAATATTATGGCTGACATAGTCAAATAAGTGTTTTGGGTTCGGGGTAAACCCCCCCTTCCGGTGGACCGACTTTGGTGGTTAACGAACTCGTTCAATCGTTTGCTAATTGAATGCTATATACCAAGTTTCGTGACGAAAAAACAAAAACTCTGGCCGCTATCGTGTTAACAGACATATATATATATATATATATATATATATATATATATATATATATATATATATATATATGCATATATATATATATATATATATATATATATAGATATATATAAATTTTAACGGGGGTCATTTTCGGTGTCTACTAGGTAGGATCGATAAAGATTTGAAGAAATTTTTCAAAAATTCCGTCATGAGTCCAACCTCAATAGCTACTTTCCTTCGGAGGAAAGTGCTAAAATTATATATATATATATATATATATATATATATATATATATATATATATATATATATATATATATATATATATTTTTTTTTTTTTTACGGCGCACCGACAAAAAAAATTGTTCATTAAAATTACAAAAGCGGTTTGGTTATTATTAATTTTGCCCATAAACATACAACCGAACTACGTATAGCTGCAAGTAGATCTTAATAACATCAATGCTTGGGCCGCAGCTAATAAGCTTTCCCTGAATCCAGACAAATCCAAAGCCATTGTTATAGGCTCCCAATCCCTCATAAGTTCCACTTTCCCTTTTCCAGCCCTTTACCTTAACAGCACCCCTATAAAATATTTTAAATCAGTTAAACATCTTGGGATCATATTTGATCAGCACCTTTCCTGGAAAAATCATATTTCCCAAATTTCCCGTCGATCCATATTTATCCTGAAACAGCTCAACCTCTCCCGCCATCTCCTGCCAACAAACACCCGTCAACTCCTCGTAACCTCCCTATTATTCCCCCAGTTTGACTATGGTTGTTTGGTGTACGGTGGACTTTCTGGCGATCTCGTGGCAAAACTCAAACGCCTCATGAACTGTTTCATTCGTTTTATCCTCGGGATCCCCAGAGACTCCAACATATCACATTTCTACCAGGAGCTAAACTGGCTACAATACTTCCTCGGCTCAGTCCTTTACCAAGTAATTCAATCCCGTAGACCTTCTTATATTTTTCAACTTCTTAAATTTAAATCCTCGGTTCACTCCCGTATTATCCGATCTCGTTCTTCCGATCTTTATATTCCTTCCCACTGAACAGCAATATTCGAAAAATCATTCGTCACCCGTGCCACCTCGCTATGGAATTCCTTACCTCTGTCTGTCCGCCATTCTACCAACCTAGAAACCTTTAAATCCCGACTCTTCCACCACCTTCTATCCCTCCAAGTTTTACCCAAGCCCTAGTCTATACTGAAGCTGTCCACTATATACTGATACTGATAGCATTTATTAGTTTTTAAGTTTATACGTAAAATTCACAATTATTTTGTAATTTAAAATTATTCCTATGGGACTTCTGTCCCGGAATAAGAATAAAACTTTTCATTCATTCATTCATAGGCCACGTTTCGTCATCGGATCTACCTCATAAAAGAATTTTTCTAAGTACACATGGATCAAGTATTGTTATTTGTGATGTTCTTAAGGTATTATCGTAAACATTTAGCCCTCCCAACATCCAGCTCAAAATAGATGCGCCTTGGACTACTACATGAAGAGAGAAAACGCGCTTGATAATACATGAAGTATAAACGGAAGATCACAAAGAAAATTATTTCATTATTAAAGCACTTAAGTTCATTAACATCAGATAGAGCCATTTGCTATTACTCACACGCGAACCTATTATCTTGTTTGTTCTTTCCGTTGAATTTCACCTATTCCCTTTATTATTGTCTGAAAGGGTCCTTATTACTCTGAGAAATTAGTAGTAAATGATACTGTGGTATCTGTTGGTGTTTAAGTTTACCAAAATGTAAATTATTAGGAACGAACGTTCATGTGTTCGTTTGATTGTAAATCTCTTAGATCACGAAAGAGTTAATCGTAAAATGTAACTGAATATTCTGTTAGGAGTCGAGGAATATAACTGGATGTTTTGTTCATTGAAAAGCAGTGAAATTTCCGGGATAATATATATATTTACAACGTTTGGGCATGCTATTTGGCAGCTTTCTTCAGGAATGAATGCCAAGAGAATGGGGCAAAACCAAAGATACCAGTTTTCCATGAAGATGTAGGAGGCTTGAGGTGCAAGGCTGTTTAAAATTAATTGGAATTTTAGGATGCATGGTACGTTATCAACAATTACTTTTTTTCGTTGTTGTGAATAAGACATATTGTGTCAATTTGGATTTTTTTATTTATATATGTCTTTATTCGAAAATTACACAATACATCAAGTATTTTTTATAATTATTTTGTTCTTGAACACATGTCTTGGAAGACCGATAGGAAAAAAGGCCCATTGGCCAAAACCTATTCTCGTGAAGTTTTAGAACAGGTTACATTTACTATTAAAGTAGCTATTTACATTACATAGTTAGATCACTATAGGTCTCTAGGCCAATTGCGCTTAAGGCGACGGTGAGGGTTACCGGGAATGGAGGATGAGGATAGGTTATTGATTAGAGGATTGTCGTGACCAGGCAAGCGGGAGTGGAAGTTAAAGTATCGGGTTTTGCACAGGGTTTGGACAAAGGGGATTTCTAGGTCGTTATGGATAGTGAAGTTTGAAACATAGAACGGAGCATTGACTATTTTGCGGAATATTTTGGATTGGAGGGATTGGATTAGTAGGATATTGGATCGCATGGCACACCCCCAAACTTCCAAGCCGTACGAATTTGGATTAAAGAATATTTTCTTTCACTATAGAAATATAAAGTTTTTCTTTATACATCATTGTGGGACCTAATAAGCATAGATTCTTTTTATGGATTTTGTATTTAAAATCTACAATGACGCACTAGTATTTCTAAAGTGACACAACTCAAAATAAAATTCAACTAAAATTGTGTCACTTTTGCCTAAGTAGGGGGAATAGCATTCAGACTGGAAGGGTGACACAACAGTCCAGTCAACGAATGCTTAAAAGCAGCTATAGGTGCAAATCTTTGGAACACAATTTTTGACTTCGTAACTTTGTTTGGGCTGGATAGGAGGTGAACATATCAATAGTCCTCGCCCGTAACCTTTGTGCCGGGGGGGAGGGGGGGGTTTAGAAGGGTCCAGTTTTCGGGTTTTCACTTATATATCGGAAACCGTGGGTCCTAGCGACATGACCATGCTATAACAAATTAATGCTGATTAAATATGCTACAAGTTCTATTTAATAACGTTTTTCGAGATATCTTTAGTTTTCGAAATATCCGCTCTTGAATGTCTGTCATTTTGTGAAAAACCACACTTTTTGCTCATTTTGACCGGATAACTCTTTAACAATAAACCCAAAAAATAAATGCCGTTGATAGGGTTGTAGAGCATTACATGCTCTTCAAGAATATATATAACTTTACTATTTTATGTATTTTCCTTCAAACGTGAAAAGTGTTTTAGTGTTCATCGTGATATCTGCCGACAACTGACCAATGAACCTTTCAATTTCTCACCATTACCAGTCAATGTATTGTCCAAAATATGCTCCATTATGTAAATATAGTGAGTACACACGTCCAGTGCTCACTACATATATAATATAGCACAAAATATATAATTTTGGGCCCATTGACCAGTTATTCAAACTCAATTAGATAAGATCATGTCCATGGTTTTGCTAAGACCATGTGAGTGCGTATATAACGTTTGAAAGAAAATACATAAAATAGTAAAGTAATATATATTATTGAAGCGAATGGAATGCTCTACAACCCAATAGCCGACATTTATTTTTTGGGTTCATCGTTGGAGAGATATCCGGTCGAGAATAGAAAAATGTGAGTTTTTTTCCCAAAATGACAGACTTTCATGAGCGGATATTTCGAAAACTAAAGATATCTCGAAAAACTTTATTAAATAGAACTTGTAGGAAATTGAATCAGCTTGTTGCAGAGTGGTCATGTCGCTAGGAACCACGGTTTCGAAGATATAAGTGAAAACCCGAAAAATCGTGCATTCTAAACTCCCCCTCCCCTCGGCACAAAGGCTACGGGCGAGGACTCTTGACACGTTGACTTCCTAACTAGCCGAAACAAAGTTATGAAGTCAAAAATTGTGTTCCAAACATTTCCATTTATAAATCTTAGTTACCTGGACTATTAGTCGCTAAATTTCAGATTTCACGATGAACACTGAAATTATTTTTACTTTTCAAGGAAAATACAAAAATAGCAAAGTGATATATATTATTGAAGGGAATGCAATGCTCTACAACCGTATAACCGTTATTTATTTTTCTGGTTCATCGTTGAAGAGTTATCCCGTCAAAAATGGGAAAAAATATGCGGCGAAAGTGTTTTTCCCCAAAATATAGGATAGAACTTGTAGGAAATTTAATCAGCTTTCATTTGTTATAGAATAGTCATGTCGCTAGGACGCAGGGTTTCCGAGATATAAGTGATAACCCGAAAAATGGGACCTTCTAACCCCATCCCCTCCCCCCCGGCACAAAGGCTACGGGCGAGGACTTTTTAAATGTTCACCTCTTATCCAGCCCAAACAAAGTTACGAAGTCAAAAATTGTGTTCCAAAAATTTCCATCTATAACTGTTCGTTGACTGGACGTGCCCCCTGGCGTACAAACTCTGAAGCTAGGTACATACAGTTTTAATGGTTGATACAGAGATATTTACCAGTAAAGATGGAATGGTTGGGATTCGGCTAAATAAACCTCAATATGATTTTGTTTTAAAAATCTATATTTCGGACGTTTCGGCTATTCATTGGTAGCCTTCGTCAGCTAAAATGACAAAAAAAGAAATTAATACAAAAACAAAAAAAATATAATTGTGATAGGTAACAGAACTATAGATACAATTAACTTATAAAAGAACATATCGTCTTAAATTCTTAGAATGAGTAGAATGAAAAAGTAAATAGGTACAATAATTGATTTTAATAGTAATTAGTAACATTAATTGATTTTACAAAGAAATAAGAAACTACATACCAATGACAAATATAGTAGCTAATAGTAACATTAATAAATTTTACAAAGAAATAAGATACTACATACCAATGGAAATGCCGAGCGGTCGGAGCGGTCACCGAATCTTGAGGTGGTAAGGATGGGATGAATGAAAATTAAGTAACAGTCTGTTTGGGTTAATCATCAGCAAAAGATCATCTACGTATTTGCAGATAAATGAGATGTCATGGGGAAACTGTGGGACAAGGGAGTTGAGAAGATCATTAAGAAGATCTTCTCAAATCCCTTGTCCCACAGTTTCCCCATGACATCTCATTCATCTGCAAATACGTAGATGATCTTTTGCTGATGATTAACCCAAACAGACTAACAGACATACTTACCTGTTTCAATTCCTTTTACCCTAGGCTTCAATTCACAGTCGAAATAGAACAGGACAGACAGCTCCCATACTTGGACATCTTACTAATTAGACAGACTGACGGTACTATTATTAGTGACTGGTACACCAAACCCACATACTCGGGACGGTTACTTAATTTTCATTCATCCCATCCTTACCACCTCAAGATTAATGTAGCCAGAAATCTCCTTCGCCGAGTCCTCTCCCTATCCCATGCTTCCTTCCACAATAAAAATATTAATATCGCCTCAGATATATTGGCACGCAACCCTTCCCTAAATTTTGGTTTGAAAACTACCAACAAACTCAAAACCCTCTATACCAAACTCAAAGATCCCATCCCTTTTGAACGAACCACCCGTTGTGTTTACCAAGTCCCTTGCCAAACCCCTTCCTGTAATGGTGTATATATAGGAGAAACCAAAAATGACATTCACTCACGTCTTACACAACATAAACGAACCATCACTAATAAAGAAATAGATAAATCTGCACTTGCAAAACACGCCATTACACAAAAACACATTTTTAACTTCGACGACACGAAAATTCTTTCTACACAACGAAACAAAAAAAGACTACAGATCTCGGAATGTGTACAAATAAACTTAAACAAAAACAATATAAACTACAAAACTGACCAACAAGGCATTTCTCCTATGTACGCTAATATTTTCCAAATACTCTCCCGACCTCCCACCTAAATTTTTACCATGCCCCTTGGGTATCCTTTCATTAACACCTTTTCTCCTTTCCTGTCATAAACATGCCTTTTGATCCTTACCGACATTTCTCCCACCACCTGCTGTTTTCAGCTACATATACCCCAGTAGATTCCTTTTTCCTTAAACACTTTCACAATGGTTACTTAATTGCCAACCTTGGTCTTCCTCTGCAGCTCGGCATTTCCATTGGTATGTAGTATCTTATTTCTTTGTAAAATTTATTAATGTTACTATTAGCTACTATATTTGTCATTGGTATGTAGTTTCTTATTTCTTTGTAAAATCAATTAATGTTACTAATTACTATTAAAATCAATTATTGTACCTATTTACTTTTTCATTCTACTCATTCTAAGAATTTAAGACGATATGTTCTTTTATAAGTTAATTGTATCTATAGTTCTGTTACCTATCACAATTATATTTTTTTTGTTTTTGTATTAATTTCTTTTTTTGTCATTTTAGCTGACGAAGGCTACCAATGAGAAGCCGAAACGTCCGAAATATAGATTTTTAAAACAAAATCATATTGAGGTTTATTTAGCCGAATCCCAACCATTCCATCTTTACTTATCACCTCGACGGCTAACTATCTAATCATCATGAGATATTTACCATTCCACTCACTGACCTATCACCGCCCAGCCCAAACCAATTGACGGAAAAATTTGAAACTTAGCATGGACACTCCTTTTAGGATGTAAACACTCGCTAAGAAAAGTTTTTGTTGTTATTCAAATTTTTAAGTATTATTAGAGGGGTTTGAATTTTTGGTTGGTTTTAAAGAGAGCAAACACGCTTACGCAGCCTGCGTTGTTAGGACGATAACAGGTCAGCTGTTACCGTACTGTATCTCTTTTGTAATATTATTTTTATTTGCGGTTCATTTCAACTATAATGACAGACCTTGAATTACTAGAAATATACTGTGATTTTGTCCCTCATAGAGTTTACGCTATACCTGTTGAAGGTCCATCCGAGGTAATAATATCCCGAACCATTGCACAGCCTCCTCACCCATCAGCATCCCCAGTGAGAACACTTCTTTTGTAAACCTCGCAAATATAATGGGTGTTCCCAAATAACATCTTGGAAACATAAATTTTTAAAATTTGACGTCCTTTTATTTTTGAAAATGAATTTTAACCTGTACTGGTTAAACTCCTGTTACTGGTAACATAAAGATAACGGGTTATCTCTAGGTTATCTATTTCTTGAACCTGGTCCGGACCGCCCCAGTGTGAAGAAACATTATACTTTGATTACTTATCAATTGATAAATGTCTTATTGTATGGCATCATAATAACCGTATTATAATAAAGAGCACGAAATTATGTAGTAGCGTTAATTATGATGATTATTATTACATTATTTGAAATAACTGCTTGTCTGCCGTAACGGAGCATGGGTAATCAGCTTGTCTTAATAATGCAAATATTATATATATATATATATATATATATATATATATATATATATATATATATATATATATATATATTGTGTGTGTGTGTGTTTTTAATATAAATTAATGTGGTTTAATTTACCTTCTAAGGCGTATTCCATTGTTTGGCTGTGTCAGTTGGATTCATAAATTGTTAAGTTTGCCCTATGACATTACTGATAATTGAGGAGGGCAAATAGGATCAAGTTTCAGGGTAATTTGTGATCCGCGGAAATGTACAGGGTGCTATTGACATTGCGAGGTGGGGCCCAATTATTTACTTCTCAACGAATAAACACACAAATACATTTATCTCTCTTAATTAATGCTTCTACCTACTCCTGTTTCCATCTGAACGAAAGGAAACATTCCATTTAAAATGTCTAATGCGTTTGCTGGGTTTTAAGTGATATCATTAATCTTGCTGGAATGCGTATTTGCCAGCTTAATTCTTTAAAGTTAAAGAATAATTTTGAAAATGTAGTTACTGTTTTTTTCTGGCTTAGATAACAGGGCCCGGGTAACACTGAATGAACCCCATCAAGACGTATTTTGCATTCCTCCGTTTTGCAGTGTAAGGCTGCGTTTAGACCTGATAGTTATTTCAGGATATTTATGTCAGACAGAAATTGTGACTAGTGTAAGCTGCGAACAAAATTTCTGTCTGTCATACATATTTCTATCACAAGCTATAATTGTCGACACTTCTATACCATCAGGTGTAAACACTGATTATAAAGTGAAGAATTTAATGTCAGAGATATTATACCTTGGCTACTAGCTGTATTGTCGACATTTCTATACCAGCAGATGTAAACACTGATTATTTACTAATACAGGACAAAAATGTGTGTGAACGGGCCGTATATTTATCGCAAATTATACCAAATCCAGAACTGTCGTATCCATGATATAAATGTCTAGCTATTTCTGTCAGTATGTAAACATGCAAGAGAATATCTTTCCGACACCTGAGAGAAGTGTCAGGTGTAAACCCTTACAACACTCGGCCTGTGTCAGCGATGAATCTTTAAAGCCTTGGTTCCCAAAGTGGTCAAGGTGGAGCCCAATAATGGGCTTTCGCAATTCGTATGCTGTAATCCGCAAAACTTTATCTACTTTCGATTGTGATGAAATAAATTGTGGGCTTGACTTTACCTATCAATGTAGGCAGATAATATTTCAAGAAGTTCAGCGTCTGTTACTAGTAAAAACTTGCATATTTCGTATTCAGTACAAAGCGCCGCCACTGCCGCTTCCGTCCGCAACCATCGTTAAGATTTGTTGCTATTAGACAAACAGTCTGGAAATAATTCTATCGAAAAGTTATTTAATTAATTTCGGGAATGTTCGTTAATTTATTATAAAAAAAAATATACGACACAAGAAGCCTAGCATTTCTTTTATTTAATAAAAAAAAAAAAAAAAAAAAAAAAAAAAAAAAAAAAAAAAAAAAAAAAAAAAAAAAAAAAAAAAAAAAAAAATTGGGGTCTCCCGTGGTCTAGTGGCTAGCGCGCTAGATTCATAAGCGGGAGATGGTGGGTTCGATCCCCACCTGCGACAGGAATTTTCTCATCTCAGGGCTCGCTGAGAAAATTCCTGACTGCACCCTGGACGTCGGCGCTAATGGCCACGATTTGTCGATGCGCCGTAACAAAAAAAAAAAAAAAAAAAAAAAAAAAAATTAAATATTAACATGAACATTGAAAATTCATACGAAGGGATGGTTGGGATTCAGCTAGGAGAAAAAAACCTCACACCTTCAGGAAGAAATCTGTTTTTGACGTTTCGGCTGCACTTTGGCAGCCTTCTTCAGCTAATAAATACATACAACTTATAAGTAAAAAAACAGCCAGTAATGAGCGTAGTTTATACATCATGACAATAAATTTTGAACCTACCTTATTATTAAACAATGAACATTCGGTAGATAGGTAGTTATTATAGAAAATGTGGTTTTCTGTAAAAAACAATTAATACATGTGTAAAAGTAAACAAAATGTAGACACTACAAAAATAACATTTTTAAAATTTTATATTATGAGAAAAAAAGAATATTTTCTATATGTGAATACAACGGCTAACTATCTCCATCTCCATATAAAGTTCATGTTTTAAAATATGTTCACACACTCGTTTGTAAAGGATATTGTCCTAAAACAAAGAACCAATAAATAAACATTTAAAATTCATGGTTTAAAATATGTGCACACACTCGTTTGTAAAGGATATTGTCCTAAAACAAAGAACCAATAAATAAACATTTAAAATTCATGTTTTAAAATATGTGCACACACTCGTTTGTAAAGGATATTGTCCTAAAACAAAGAACCAATAAATAAACATTTAAAATTCATGTTTTAAAATATGTGCACACACTCCTTTGTAAAGGATATTGTCCTAAAACAAAGAACCAATAAATAAACATTTAAAATTCATGTTTTAAAATGTGTTTACACACTCCTTTGTAAAGGATATTGTCCTAAAACAAAGAACCAATAAATAAACATTTAAAATTTATGTTTTAAAATATGTGCACACACTCTTTTGTAAAGGATATTGTCCTAAAACAAAGAACCAATAAATAAACATTTAAAATTCATGTTTTAAAATATGTGCACACACTCGTTTGTAAAGGATATTGTCCTAAAACAAAGAACCAATAAATAAACATTTAAAATTCATGGTTTAAAATATGTGCACACACTCGTTTGTAAAGGATATTGTCCTAAAACAAAGAACCAATAAATAAACATTTAAAATTCATGGTTTAAAATATGTGCACACACTCGTTTGTAAAGGATATTGTCCTAAAACAAAGAACCAATAAATAAACATTTAAAATTCATGGTTTAAAATATGTGCACACACTCGTTTGTAAAGGATATTGTCCTTAAACAAAGGACCAATAAATAAACATTTAAAATTCATGTTTTAAAATATGTGCACACACTCCTTTGTAAAGTATATTGTCCTTAAACAAAGAACCAATAAATAAACATTTAAAATTCATGTTTTAAAATATGTGCACACACTCCTTTGTAAAGGATATTGTCCTAAAACAAAGAACCAATAAATAAACATTTAAAATTCATGTTTTAAAATATGTGCACACACTCGTTTGTAAAGGATATTGTCCTAAAACAAAGAACCAATAAATAAACATTTAAAATTCATGTTTTAAAATATGTGCACACACTCGTTTGTAAAGGATATTGTCCTTAAACAAAGGACCAATAAATAAACATTTAAAATTCATGTTTTAAAATATGTGCACACACTCCTTTGTAAAGTATATTGTCCTTAAACAAAGAACCAATAAATAAACATTTAAAATTCATGTTTTAAAATATGTGGACACACTCGTTTGTAAAGGATATTGTCCTAAAACAAAGAACCAATAAATAAACATTTAAAATTCATGTTTTAAAATATGTGCACACACTCGTTTGTAAAGGATATTGTCCTTAAACAAAGGACCAATAAATAAACATTTAAAATTCAGAGGAAAGAAGAAAGGACAACGATTCCATAATGAAAAGAAACCGACATTCCACGCATTTTACATTTTGTAGTGCGGTGTTTTCACAAGTACCATTACTCCCCTTGTCTTATTTCCAGGCTCACTGCTTCAAATTACTTCTTACCTTAGGATTAGAGAAGAAAATCTTTAGTACTAGCTCATGGGGTTCTGAATATCACACCTTGACTGTTTTTATTTTTTTTTTATTTAGAATTTATTGCAATATATTTCCGACATTAGTAATACGTTGCTGGCAGTCTTTTATGGCTTAGAAGTTCATAAAGTTGAACAATAGCAGCACTCAGAAGGCAGTACAAGTACAAATGTTGACTGAAGGAAGTGTTAACATTCAGGCTACTTACGGTGCAGTTGGCAGAGTTAGAATGGCTGTTAAATTGTGGATGGAATTTGTTATAGAGAATTTTCACTGATGGTCACATTAGTCGCATTAGTTAATTTTCGAAGAATTTTTATTAGCCTGGGTTGAATTTTATTGGAATCGGAGGGTTTCGAGAATTCCTAGAGATGTGTGTCGTAAAATTATCAGAGAAATGCAATATAAATGGGACCTTGTTTGCTTAAAAAGACACACAGATAAAAATATATCGTTTTGATTCACGAAGTATAAATAAATAATATCAATAATCAAATAATAAATAAATAAAAGAATTTATAAGACAAACATTGAATATTTTACAGTTAAGAATATTTCGCGTTGGTGGATTAAACAACGATTAGTCCTATCCAAAAATAATTTTTATAAAGTTATTTGATTCAACAAACCATAAACATCATCGGGTACCTAAAACGTAAACAATGAAGAAAGAATAATGATTTGTGTGTGTATATTTAAATAAATCAGTCAAGTAGCATGTCACGAGGGCCCAGATACGTTAGAGGTATCTGATTCCTGAAAGGGTAGACGTGGAAGATAGTGTGGTAAGTACTCTGCTCCGGTGGACTTATATTCCCTTTCGCAGATATCCATTAACTTGATTAAAAGCTCAGTTGGCCTAGAGACGGCCTGGGACCACATATCCAAGCCACGAAAGTCGACACTACAAGATAAAATCTTCAGTGCTCGATCGAGTGTTCTACCCATTAAGCAAACCTCGCCCCAATAAATAGGAATTAATGAATGAATGAATGTAGCCTTTATTAACAAAATAGTCATAGTAGATAATTAAATAAATAAATAAATAGGCAAATAAATGGATAACTTTGCCTCTAATAAATAAATACTATATATATATATATATATATATATATATATATATATATATATATATATATATATGGTAATTGACTAAAACATTTAACCGCACCTTACACGACTTGTGTATTGTAATACAAACACTGGTAATGTCTGGCCGGCAAAGGGACTAGACACAAACATTCTGATTACAACTTATTGAGAACGTACGATGTTGACTTTTGTCAACACATAATAGGCCCCAACAATAAGGAACGAAGTAATATTAACCAGGCTTCGCATAGGCCAACTATTCCTTACTCATTCGTAATTCAATCATGCATGATATATTCCGATTTTTCTTTATCTTCGACCAGCTGTAATCAGTCGATTTCCCTTATGTTACTGAATAAAAATAATTACTTAGAGCGGGCAAGATGTCGGAAAAATGCCAAGTGGTATTTTTCCCGCAAATGATCACTGAATAGTTAAGCAGGCTACACACGATTCAGGCAGGCCCGTCAGTTAGACCTGTACAGTCCGCCTGAAAGCCGGTCTCCTGAACGTGTATATATTCCGGCCGCCTAAGCAATCTTAACTGTCAGACCGGCCGGAATATACAAATACATATGTTTAGGCGACCGGTTTTGAGGCGGACTGTTCAGGCCTGCCTGACCATGTGTAGCCTGCTTAAAGGATCTCTCTCTCTCTCTCTCTCTCTCTCTCTCTCTCTCTCTCTCTCTCTCTCTCTCTCTCTCTCTCTCTCTCTCTCTCTCTCTCTCACACACACATTCTCTCTCTTCCTGTCTTTGTCCATTTGTATAAAACGATGAAGCATGAAATATTTGGCTCATTATTTCGCATTTGTCCAATTTTGGATTCACTTTTGGATTTAGTCCTTACATATCACTACCTTGAAACTGAAACGAAAACAGATGAAGTAAGAGATTCCATCCCCACCCCCTTCCAGTAGCGGCCTTGCCTAAGAAACACTCGAAAGAAAAGCCAACAAGAAGAAAGCCCGTTGAATTATTCATAAGGAGAGGGTAGGTTACTTTATTAGATAGACAAGAGAAACCAGATCTGAAAGGTGAAGCGAAACAAAGAATCCGCAAGAGGAAGATGTACGGAGACAGGGAAAGCTCTTTTCAAGATCTACCGCGAGATAATACAAAACACAACTCTTGTAACGAATATATACTATTTATTTAAAGTAGGTATTAAAAATTAAATCTTTTTTTTAATTTGTAAATATATTTGCTATTCTAGATTTAACTTACATTACATAAACAGGTAACAAAATTAATCTTTAACCGCTTAAGGACCAATATTATATTAAAACGCCAGAAAATTGTGTTTTCATACCACTTTTATTACTTAGAGATTTAGCACACTAGCTGTAGCAAAAGGCGAAAAAGAAAAATATGTTATTGCAGGCTGTCTGCTGCACGAAAAAGTCACGAAAATCATGAAAATGTCACGAAATTGAGAATAGGGCACGAAAATCACGAAAAAATCATGAATTTTGAAACCATGTCAAGAAATTTCACTTTTATAGGAGTCGAACGTAATCCTGGCACTTCCGCGTTTTCGTAATTATTGCAGTTTTTGCAGGGCCGCCACATGGGGGGGGGGGCTGTTGGGTACTGTTGTCCCGGGCCCGGGCGCCGTGGGGGCCCGGGCCGGGCCTTGCTAATTGGAAAAATATGTATAGGTTATGAGCTTGTAAAAAGAATGGGGTTTAGAAATATTAGACGGGCGTAGCCGTTATTTATTGGAATGGGATCCATATTTTTGTTTAATGTACATAAACGACTAAACAAGTGCAGTCCCAGAATAGTATATTTCATTGAGGAGTCTTAATAAAACTACAAGTACCGAAAGTGACCTTTGCAGCACCGATTGCCGGCTTTTATTCTCATTTTGCTCAAAATTCAAGATGAAAATAATTTTAAAATGTCCAAAGTCCTATAGGAAAGTACTAGAATTTTCAGCCTGGCTCTGAGAATCGGGGGCACGTGATCTAGTCCTGTGCTCGATTTAAATGATTTTTTTTTTTTTAAATGAAAGCTAATAGAATATTGAACAAGTTTGTTTAAATTTTGTTTTTTATTTCCTCTGTTTATTACATTTCTTGTAAATAATTTACGAACTTTTACAATTGATCATACAAATTCACGCCGTTTGACTGATTATGGCCACACTTGGCATACAGGTAGGTAGTTCGTGGTCCGCGGAGTGTCATAGGCTAGGTAAAAATCGCCTAGGAGTCACACTTCGGAGAGCACGGGTTCGAAAATATGAGCCCGAACAGTTACAGATTTGCGTTATTAGATTTGAATATCACATCTAATTTCGATGGTTTCTATTGTATTTTGGCTTTTATAGATGCAATAAGAAGGTGTAGCATGGCACGCCGGGTAACGTGGACCGCACTACAACAAAATTTATGTATTTGCCCCCCCCCCACATCTTAATACTTACGGACAGTGCATCGACCATGGACAAAAATCAAAAATTGTACTATTATCTAACAAGTAAATTACCATTGTAAATCTATTAATAATCCTTGGAACACAATCTGCTAGGATTTTATCATTTTTTACTATTTTTGTGCAGCCTATACTCGTAAAATAAGCGGAGTGCAGCTACTAATACTGTTACAATAAACACCTTGTTAGTATCAGTTTATGTTCCTTATTGGGAACACCTAGCTTCGTACTTTTAGCATATTCTCGAAGCATTAAGTGTGCACTTTCATTAACATTATTTAAGGAAAATGCAAGTGTGCTCTTGCATTTTCATTAAAGTTTATGTCCTTCTGAGTGCCCCTTTAATTGTACTGTTATTTTTTCCATTAGAGCGAGTAATAACTTACGCCTAGCTGGCAGAAATATTTTTCAAGTACAAATAAGTTGACCGTGTAATCATGATCATGGAAGAACCATATTCGTTTGTGAATGTTGAAAACCGGAGGGACGAATGTAAAAATACTTTATCTTAATTTAACTAATAATTATTAAAAGAAGCGTGAAGGGATCGCAAAAAAATTTATTTGGAAAACGCTTCTTGGCTTCAGCAAGTGATTCAGAAATTATTCTTGCTTCCTCTGAGACCAAGTCGTAATTTAATACAGCATGGCCCAAGTACCTGACGTGGAAGGCCACGAACACCCTTCGAGGAACCTTCATAAAATATTAATTTACTAAATATCTATATTGTATTTTTATTATATATTTATTTTTGATATAATGGCTCATCTGCATCTAGGCCATTAGCGCCGAATATTATATAGTTAAATATTCAATATTATATATAGATAAACATTGCTTATATTGTCGATAATTTATATAACCAAAAGTTATATTTTTCCCACAAGTGAATATTAGAAAAGCCACGTGTATATTGAGGAGTAAGAATTCTCCAATATGCAGGGCTGGAAAAGGATACTCCATACTTGAAGCGTGGGTCGGTACACCTGATTCTCCAAGAAAGCACAAACCAATATTTGATAAGTTATCACAGCTTGAAGAGCAATACCTATTCAAGACATGCCGTGACGTGGTCTGTATATGCATTCCTGTAGCCAGGGAATTGAATTTATTTCACTGATTTCATTTTTAGCACTTTCCTCCGAAGGAAAGTAGCTATTGAGGTTGGACTCATGACGGAATTTTTGAAAAATTTCTTCAAATCTTTATCGATCCTACCTAGTAGACACCGAAAATGACCCCCGTTAAAATTTATATATATCTATATATATATATATATATATATATATATATATATATATATATATGCATATATATATATATATATATATGCATATATATATATGTATATATATGTGTCTGTTAACACGATAGCGGCCAGAGTTTTAGCGCGGTTCCTCCCTCCCCCATAGGGAGGAACCCCGCTTATAAGGTTGATACAATGAAACGATCCGGAAGTGCCGACTAGAAAATTTTGCGTTTCAGAACCCCTAGAAACCGAAAATAACGGTGGTTCAAATTTGTATATATATATATATATGTATATATTTATATATATATATATATATATATATATATATATATATATATATATATATATATATATATATATATATATATATATATATATATATTTGTCTGTTCGCTCTCTAAATAGAAGACGAATGGTCCGATTTTGATGAAATTTGGTACAAAAATCTGTCGTCCAATTTGAAAGGTCAAGTTCGTTAACCAGCAAAATCCGCCCACTGGAAGATGGCGTTTGGGGCGAAATTCGCGCAGAAAAAATCGTAACGCTTACGTTTTTGAGTTCATAAGCTTGTAAGTACTCGTTTTATAGGCTTCTTGGGCTAGGAAAACGAATGAAACCATTTTCAAGGCGATAGCTTTAACCGTTGTTGAGAAAATTGGAAAAATAGTTTTTGAATACCGTTTTTGGTTTGGGTACTTAGAATAACGGGATTCAGTTGAAACATTATCTGCATGTTCTACTTTCATTAAAACTAGTATGTTGAAAGTTATGTTACGTTTGGAGTTAAGGAAGGGTTAGAATAAAATATTTTATGAACAGACATGAAAAGTTTTGGAAACTTCGTATACTTTCATTAATATCTCGAACACGGTTGGGAAATCGTGGTAAGTGGATTGAAACTATTTGAAAGCTTACTAAATTCTCTACAAAAATGATTCTAAAACTATTTTTGATTAGGTTATGTCAATCGGAGAAATAAGTGCTTAAAACTTCAAATATGTCTGTTTTGTTCTTATGAACGGGTTTTTGTCGTTCTTTTTGTCTCTTTCCCTTGGTTTTTATTGCTTTTTATTTTTGTAATTTCTTATGTTGTATTTGTAAGGAAAATGTATGTGTGTGTAAAACAGGATAGGTAAAATGAGACCAATTTTCTGTTGTCAGAAATAATAAAAAGTTTTGGGAACTTCGTATAATTTCTTAATATCTCGAAAACGGTTGAAAATCTTGGGAAGCGAAAGGTTACCATTCGAAAGCTTACTAAATGGTCTACAAGAATGGTTTTAAAGAAAGTTTTGAATAAGCGATGTCAATCGGAGAAATAAGTGCTTAAAACTTTTAAGTAATTGATTTCGCTTATTCGAACTTTTCTTTTTGTCTGTTTTATTCCTTGTTATTTTTAAATTGCTTATAGTCAGATAATGTATTTGACAATAAAACAGATTAAGTAAAATAAGAAGATCAATTTATTGTTAGAAATGTAGCGTTTAAAGAGAGAGATCCCAAGGCTTTCCAAATGCCTCTGAGCGGAGGCCTTTCTGCCCGACTTATGGGAGAGCTGACCCATACAGGTATGATTGTAAATCAACAAAGACCTTTCAAGACTGGTTTGTTTGAGATTTCATTTGGATAGCTGTTTCGCTATTGATCTAAACAAAGTAATAACTTTTTCTATTCTATGCCTTCATAAACACTAGAGATAAGAACGGAACCGCGCTAAGATGACGCAGTTCCTGCGAATCGGACTTTTTTGTTTTTTCGTCACGAAACTTGGTATATAGCATTCAATTAGCAAACGATTGAACGAGTTCGTTAACCACCAAAATCGATCCACTGGAAGGGGGGGTTTACCCCGAACCCAAAACACTAATTTGACCATTTCAGCCGTAATATTTGTTATATTTCAACAAAACTTGGTATTTGTAGTGGTAATATAGAGAGAAAAGTGAGATATAAAAATGAACTAAATCGGTTCATGAGGAGGGGGGGTTTACTCCGGACCGACAATACCAATTCGCCACTACCAGCCGTGATTTTAGGTATATTTCGACGAAACTCGGTATTCATAGTGGTAATCTACAGGTAAATATGTGTTGTAAAAATATACTAAATCGGTTCATTAGGAGGGGGGGGGGGTTTACTCCAGACCCACAATACCAATTCGCCACTACCAACCGTGATTTTTGGTATATTTCGACGAAAATCGGTATTCGTAGTGGTAATCTACAGGTAAATATGTGTTGTAAAAAGAAACTAAATCGGTTCATTAGGAGGGGGGGGGGGTTTACTCCGGACCCAAATTACTAATATACTCATACTGGTCGTAATTTCTGCTGTATTGTAACGAAACGCGGTATACGTCGTGGGTAACTCATGAGAAAGAAGTGTTTGAAAAAATGAGCTGAATCGGTCAATCGGAAAGGGGGGTTTACTTTGTAATATATTTCAATAGAAAAGCCAGCCAGATATAGGTTCACAAAGGCGCCGCAAGGAGCGCTAGAGGGACTGTATCCGGTTCCTGCGTTAGATCAAAATACGATAATACGAGGTTTTTTATATTTATTACGTAGTGTAGTAGGTACCATGTGTAAACATAACTCTGGAAGCAAATTAATAATTTATCAGTTACTCATTACGAAATTAAAAGAGAACTATTCATGTTTTTATTTTATTTATGTAGGATATTTTAAGCAAATTGTTCTGGAAAGCAGTCTACACTACCCAAATTCTGAGGAAAGTGCTTAGTTATGCAGCTCCTGCGTGACGGACTTTTTTTTATGCGTTTTGAAATGAGAAATAAAATATAATAACTCTTTTTTATTCCATAGACTTCTCATTTTCCTTGAAAGAAATAATTAAAAGTCCAATGTTGCGTCATGTAGGCGTATTTTCTTATAATGCATATCACTAGTATGATGGCGTTACACGAAATATGGAATAGGTATGTAGCTTATTTACTTTCCCACGTTTAATGTATTTCATAATATTATTTTTATTTGCGGTTCATTTCAACCATATGGAAGACATTGAATTACTAAAATGATTTTGTACCTCATAGAGTTTAAACTATACCTGGTGATGGTCCATCCGAGGTAATAATATCCCGAACCCTTCTACACCCATCAGCATACGGAGTCAGAACATTTCTTGGTAATGCTTGCAAATATAATGGGTGCTTCCAAATAATATCTTGGAAACATGAATTTTTAAATTTTAACGCATATTTATTATTGACAACAAATTTTAACCTGTACTGGGTAAACTCCTGTTACTGGTAACCTATAGATAGAAGTGCCCCCTGGTTTACAAGCTCTGAAGCTAGGTACATAAAATTTTGATGGTTGATAAAGAGATATTTACAATGTATTACATATAATAGTCATTAATGAAAAACGCCGAATTTTGAGTTTTGTCACCTTAGAAATACTAGTGCGATATATTTGTCAAATACCACTCACTGACCCATCACCGCCCAGCTCAAACCAGTAGACAGAAAAATTTGAAATTTAGCAAAGAAACTCTCTTAATATACATATATATCCATCGGGTCTGTTATTTATTTACATAAAGTGACAGGAAAAAATCGCAGTTCCAGAGAAGAAAGGAGTGAACTTGAGAAAGATTAAGTGGGTGAAAGCAAAAGTCAACTTGAAAGCGGCAGATTTATCGAGCGTGGACAAATAAGTCCTGCAAGGAGAGAAATGAGGGTGCAATTTTTATAATTACGTGTGGCCTAAATTTAGCTAGAAAAACCTTTTCTACCTCTACATTTAGGAGTTTGAAGAACTTATTGAGAAGGAAGATAATTTTTTTTTTTTTTTTTTTTTTTTTTAACTTACGAATTTAACGGACATCCAGCCCGAGAGAAATTGTTCTGTTTGATTGGGGTGACCAACAATCAAAAAAATTGTTTGTAGTATATTTTTATATGTATATAAACTTAAGCTTATCTACACTATATAATAAATAAAATTACTCTTAACATAAAATATATAATCACAATTGAATAATTTAGACTCGTAAATAAGCTTAGCAATATAATGAAATAAAATATAAAATGCCAAATTAAAAATTATATATTTTATTTATAATTATTTATGTATATGTTTTTTTTTACTTTTAATTTTTCTTTACATTACTAAATGTTTTGGGGGGATATGAAATACAATAACGTGTAACATATTACCATAATGAAATATATATATATATATATATATATATATATATATATATATATATATATAAAATAAGAAATAATTTTGTTGAGAGGAGATCGTTGACCGTTGGTGATGCGAAGGTAGACATTGGCGTGGTATCTTATTAAAACTACATTGTTTATAGGAAAATTAGTTTTATAGTTTCGGCTTGAAATTCGAGCCTTCATCAGGGCGATGAGAAGACGGAGAACTACGGCGCACAGATGTGTTCACGGTCAGAAATGATTAAACATCCGTGTGGCGTAGTTCTCCGTCTTCTCATCGCCGTGACGTTGAGAGATTTGAAATTCGAGCCTTCATCAGGGCGATGAGAAGACGAAGAACTATGCCTCACGGATGTGTTCACGGTCAGAAATGATTAAACATCCGTGCGGCGTAGTTCTCCGTCTTCTCATCGCAGCGGCGTTGAGAGATTTGAATTCGAGCCTTCATCAGGGCGATGAGAAGACGAAGAACTATGCCTCACGGATGTGTTCACGGTCAGAAATGATTAAACATCCGACTTCGATTTGATTCCAATGTTTAAATAGAGGTAACGCGCGTCTGTCTGTTAGTCCTCTAAAAGAAATATCTTTCCTAATAAAATTGAAAATAAGGCATCTTTTTTAAGTATTTAGTCTTTAGGGAATAACTAAGCTAAATCTGATCATTCATGTTATCTATCTAATACTTTGGGTCCGATATTCCTTATTGGAGTATGGTTCATTATTTTGCTTTTGTTCATTTTTAGTGTAATATTCGCTTTCAACCATGAAATTCACAAGTTGTGAGATTGTGAATATGATTATTGTTTTTTGGGGGCTTAGACGTAAAGCTCGGATGGCTGCTCGAATTTAAGCGCAGTTCCTCGTAAGAGGAACTGTTCACCTTACACTCTAGCACAGTAAGTACCACCCTTATCACATATCTTTGCATCAAGCCCTTTCATATAGGGATTTGGAAGTGAGGGAGGAGTACTGCAGGTGGGGAATCAACTCCTTATGGCAAAACGGGGTATTCATGAGGAATGTTATCTTGAGTGATGAAGGTACATTTGTAAGTGATGGGTCCGTGAACAGGCATAACTGACATTATTGGTCAATGAATAACCCTCACTGGATAAGGCAGCTGGACCACCAGTATCGGTGGTCGGTAAACGTATGGTGCGGGATTCTGGGCAGTAAAATTATTGGCCCTGATTTTTTGGAAGGTCCGTATCAGGGAATGATTACAGGACATTCATCTTGGATCGATTTCCAGACCTCATGGAAAACGTACCATTAGAGACAAGACGTACAATGTGGTTCCAGCATGATGGTTGTCCAGCCCATTATTCCCGAGAAGCTACGAATGCTGTAACCTCCATATTCGGAAACCGTTAGGGTTAGGGATGGCCCTATTTCTTGGCCACCTAGATCACCTGAACTCACTCCGCTGGACGTCTTCCTGTAGGGTACACTTAAAAATATGTTCTACCCTAATCCGCCTAGTACACAAGACCAAAAGCGAGGAAGGATTGCTGAAGCCTCCAGAGCCATATTGGAGGAACAAGCATTGAGAGCAGTTGACAGTATATGTTCCAGACTTCAAAGGTGTCTAGATCTTGAAGGTGGCATCTTTGAAGACAGTAATAATTTTTAAAGGAATAAAAATACAGTATAATGGAAGCTTTGAAACTGCAGGATAAGAGCTTTCTTTACTGTTTATTATTTAATCTATAAATTAAATGATAGATATCACTTAAATTGTGCGTCTTAAATGAAAAATCACACTAAATACTTAAAAAAGATTATTAGGAAAATATTTCTTTTAGAGGATCGGCCATAATTTTTTCAGAAAGTTGAGGAAAAAATACCTCAAAGTCATGTATCCCGTCATGTATAACCGACCTCTGTAAGTGCTTCCAAAAAATCTTTTTAATTTAACACAATAAAATTTGAATCGCACGAAACTCATTTAATGTTAAAGATATCGAAGTGCGGTTTGCAGGAAAGGGTTTGTTTTTTTTGTTTTTTTTAATTCCTTTTAAAATTATGTGCATAATAATAGGGGTCATCTGCAAGCCACATCATTTCATCTAGCGCCGAGCGCACATGCGCGGTAAATATGTTAAATAATCGACATATTTAGAAAGCTTAGGTCAAGCCCTACAACTTTTACCTCTGGAATTTTTTTCTCAAACCAACCGTTTGGCCGCAAAATTAGTTTGAGCCGTCTTATTTGGGACACCCTGTGTATATATAAATATATATATATTCTTTAACATTTGGTACAAAAATAGTTTTTATTAGGGCAAAATTCGCTCGACAAAAAACGTTACGCTACCGAATTTTCATTTTTAGGTTTACAAGTATACTTTTTATACCATACCATTGACCCTACCTGTGGAAGGTCTTCATTAGCTAAGGCTGAATTTATATATATATATATATATATATATATATATATATATATATATATACACATTTACATTATTAAATTGCTCCTGAAGAGGCACCAAGGAACGCGAAACATGTAGTGCGATAAATAAAGCATATAAGGTGAAGTTATAAACTTTTGAAGAAAGTCGTATACTCTCCTTTGGAAAGCGCTAAAATTTAAGTCTTGAAGCGAATTTCTTTAACAAATATTCCATCCTGAGTAATATATGTATAAAATGTATGTTTATAAAGAACTAGCTGTTACCCAGTGTGCCATGCTACACCTACTTTCTGTCTATGACTCTCCCCGTATAAAGATCTACTTGATACCTAGTTGTCTATACCCAGTTACGAAAATCGGTCAAACGATGTGAATTTGTTTTAATTCATAATGATACCGGCAGAGGCCAGCACAACAGCACTTCATCTAGCAGCCGAGAGAGGCCAGTAGCAGAGCCTGCTGTCGATTCAAAATGGCCGTCACGATCTGAATGGATCAGTCTAGCCAATTTTTCTTGAACAAAACTTTTGACCTTTTGACCAAATTTTGAAATTTGACTATTTTGACCTAGCCTAGGAGATTTCTCGTATCAAGACCTACCTGTGTGCCAAGTGTGGTCAAAATCGGTCAAACGGTGTAGATCTGTATAAGGAACAAACAAACAAAAAACAGACAGCCACGTGATTTTTATATATATAGATTAAATACTTTTTTATGGGGCTTTGCGATAGTGATTCATATTTAATTTTTTCACGAATTATTTCTCTTGAATTGTATTTTTCCCTGTCCTTTGAGTTAATTAATTATCTGTCCGAAGAAGCTCGGTCGCAATAAGCCCCAGCTGATTAGCGTCATTTCCCAGGGGAAAGGTTTCCATCTATTTCCCGCTCACTTCATTAAGCCTTCATTACTTAATTATCTTCATCAAGGGGAATAGAATTCATAATTAAAAAAAAAAAAAAAAGATAAAATGTCATTTATTGGTATTGCTACAGTCTTTAAGTCATTCATTTTTGGTTAATATCTTCTGCTGTTTCCGCATTTGTAAAAAAAAAAAATGTTTTTAATTAGTTTTTTTTCGTTCTAAGAATTTATTTTAGTCTGTTATATTTACATAAACAATGGATTAATTACAGGTCTAACAATTAAAATCCTGTAGCAAATTCACTATCAAAAAGTCTACTTCTAGTATCCCAAATATCTCTGCACTCTGTGTAGAAACTGCGCCAGAAGATCTCCTAAACATATTGTGACACTGTTCGGTTTATTCGAACCTCCAAGATACCTTCCATCTAGAAATGCACCCCCTTAATCCCAATATTGATGAATTACACCGTATAATTATCTTCCAAACTAAATACTTTAACTAATATTTTTTTCTCGACCATAATAAAGCTGTTTAATTTAGGGCTCGGCCCATTTCTTACTTTAACTCATTCAAGACCGATTGCATACCATGTGTGCAAATGATTTCCGAGGGTATAAGAAGTCCTGGTCACTGTTTCTGCAATAAAAGTAATGTGGAATTATTAGTTATTCTCAGTATTTAGTTTAAACTAAGAAAGTCCTGGGGACTGTGTTTGAAAATATCGTCGTCTCTAATCTATGTAAATGGACATATATCTAGTATAGCATCATTGCAATGAGCACATGTGCTCTAGTATAGCATCATTGCAATGAGCACATGTGCTCTAGTATAGCATCATTGCAATGAGCACATGTGCTCTAGTATAGCATCATTGCAATGAGCACATGTGCTCTAGTATAGCATCATTGCAATGAGCACATGTGCTCTAAAATAATAAATCATTTAAAATATAGTATAATTTCTTCATAGTCAGCACATGATTCTAGCATATTGGCAGATCTAGGGGGTGAGGTTACCTCAGTGGTAGAGCGCTAGACTAAAATGCTGGAGGACCTGACATCCATAGATTTTTATCTACTAGTGTCTTCGTTCATGGGTTGGATTTGGCCTCCCTGACCGTCCCTAGGGCAACCCAGCCTTTAATTAATTTATTAATTGGTACCTGCAAAAAGGAAAATCAGGCGGCCGGAGCATGGTACTGACGACACTGTCTCCCTAGTGTGCCAGATGGTCATGAATCAGAGATCTCTATGGTATCTGCCCCTCAGGGTCCTTGTAGCCTGTTACGGGACTGATTATTTAAAAAAAAAAAAATCCACAATTCAGATTTATATAGTTAATTTATCTTTATATTTAAAATATATTTAAGTTTGTAATATGTATTAATATTTAAAATAAATTATTCTGTATTACAAAACTCACTAATAATAATTAATTAAATAGCAATAATAATAATAATTGGAATTATCATTAAATGGGGGGTTCAGAGCACAACTAGACCAAGTTAGTTTTTGACATTTTATGTTGTAATGGCATTGAAGAGTATTGGTAAAATGGCTCATTTCAGTGCTACAGGAGACTAAGTCCTAACTTCATTATTTTGCAACTTGTAGCAGTTCTTGCTACACATCTGGAAGTCATTCTTATTTGTTTTCAGAGCACAAGTAAGCGAAGCCCAAATCGTAACTATTTTATGAATAAGGCTAAACATAAATAATATCAGTGATATTTAAAAATAAGATCACTGTTTACGTTCAAATCGTTTCACGACATATACTGGTCATTAGGGTTTATATAACGTCTATGCAAATAAAACGCATAATACTCATTTTCTGACAACTGTAGGACATGGATTTGGTCTAGTTGTAGTCTGAACCCTCCAAATAATAATGATAATATTATGAAATTAGGTCCAGCTAAAATAACTGACCAAATAAAATATTTGATTCCGAGCACAACCAGAGAGTGTTACCAAGAACCTCAAGCTACCGGACGAGCTCAGGAGATTGTTCCAGCAAGCAGTAGTGATTAATACTGCATGGATCATCAGAATATTTTTAAATTTGATTTTCGGCATATTGATTTAACAGGGGCATTGTAAATACACGTTTTTAGCGTGGTTTTAAAGCGGAACATGCCCCGAAAAAATGTATTTAACTTACAAAAAATAACATATGTAAGTGGGACCCTGGATGTGCACCATTTAATGGAGGGAGGTTTTGAATAAAGGTAGGGCGAAGTCTTACAATAAACTAGCTCCTTTGATATGTAAAAATCCCGTGGCCTCCTTAATTACCAACATCAAAGTAGTAATACAAGAGGGATTTAGATTTATACACCTTTGATGTTTTAGATCAATGAAGAAATTAGCTCCCAACCAAAAATCCAAAAAAGAAAAAAAAAATGTATAAGCAGTGAGGCCAGAAAGGGAGTAGAATTTTGAATAATTTTAATGCTTTCAACTCCTCTTAAGATATCCTAAAATGTTAACAATTTTTTAAAGTTGTCATAAGCTCAAAACCCGGCAGAAATTATCAGATGATTTCTCAATTCTGGTTATTATTTTTATATGGTTGCATTTAGGAGTTAGACATCATTGAGCAATTTAAAATATAAAAAATAAATTTCTCCAAATGCTGACGATTTTTTTCAAACATTAGGCGAATTACTCCAATAGAGGGTTTGCCATTTGGTTATTGCATTGCAGTTGTTTGTAAATGCGTAAAAGTGCATTGTAGTGCCCGACATTCAAGCCCGAATCGCTGAAGACAATAGGTGTCTGTTTGGGGTGCAAAAAATGTTGAGGTTCAAGGGGCTCTTCAGGAAAGCAAAGGTTTATATTTGCAAGACAGTATTACACCCAGTAGTCACATTTGGAAGCGAGGCATGGGTACTAACCGAAGAAACTACAAGAATGCTACTAGTCTGGGAGCGGAAGGTTCTCAGAAGGATATATGGCCAGGTAAAGTGAGGTGACTTTTGGAGAATAAAAACCAATCAGGAGCTTAAAACGCTGTATGGAGACCCAGACATAATTTCTTTTATAAAACGTCAAAGGCTCAAATGGTTGGGACTCGTCGAGAGAATGACCCCTGAGAGATTGCCAAGAAAGCTGCTTTATGGAATGCCGGGTGGCAGAAAAAGGCGGGAAAATCTTCATTGCGCTGGCTGGCGACAGATAAAGCTGCATGGATTGAGCTGTTGGCTGAGGCCTCGGTCCTTCACGGACTAAAGTGCCCGTCTGTAAGTAAGTAAGTTGTTCGTAACTATCACAAGGTTTGTCATATTTCCTCCAAATATTGCTAATTTTTTTAAACGTTTACAAACGTAAGCGATCAATTTTTTCGTCGGTAATCGGATCTATAATGTTTATATTCCTTCCTTGATTTTTTTATGTGACCTGCAGTCTTCTGTATTCTTCTGCTCATAGTGTATTTCAGGTATTTCTAGTATATTCCAGATTTTTATAAGTATAAAATCTTTTTTTTAAGAGTATGACATATTTTTTTTTAAATATTACATCTTTTTTTAGAGTATTACAGCAATTTGTCGGGTATTCCAGCAATTCATCCTGTAGTCCAGATGTATATATTGTATTCCAGGTATTTCTAGTATATTATACCTTTTTTTAGAGAATTACATATTTTTTTAGAGTATAACATCTTTTTTTTAGAGTATAACATCTTTTTTTAGAGAATTGCAGCAATTTGTCGTGTATTCCAGGAATTCTTCGTGTATCCCAGCTCCATATATTGCATTCCAGGTGTTTCTACGACATTCCAGCTGACTCTGACTGAATTAAAGCAATTCACAACGTGTTACATTTATTTCTTCTCAGACGAAAGTATACTTTCCTCTATTGTAATTAGCCGCCACAAAAAAAAAAACATATAAAAAAATATATTTAGCATTATTTTCATTAAATTGTTAAATGTTTCCTCTCGAATATATTCAGTACATACCAAATATTTGCATCCCCAACTAATGCCTCAAGCAGATATCAAGAGAAGGTGTGACTAGGTGTGAACATGCTGTTCGCCCACTAAAATATTCAAAAGCCTCAGAAAGGGCACACCGTATTTTTCCCAGGACACACAGCGGGTTTCCCGTCCCTTGAGCCTTCTTAGCATGCGATGTATACTGTATCCTTTGTATATATTAATAACCATTACTCTGTTATCTTTAATGAATTCAATGAAGGTATATCTTCTATCTTCTTAAAAAAAATATTAATCATTAACTGACCCTTTGCTCAAATATATAGAATTATCGAAAAAGGCGGAAGGCAATAACACTACACCACACACGTTCACACATTTTATTTAAGTTCCCTACATGTTTCGCACCATTTTGGCGCCTCTTCAGGGGAATATGCTTCAAAACACAACTTCAGCCTGTAGTTTAGACTTGGCCCTGCTAGTAGAAGGTTCTCCTCCTCAAGTTGAGGCTGAAGTTGTGTTTTGAAGTATATTCCCCTGAAGAGGCGCCAAAATGGTGCGAAACATGTAGGGAAGTTAAATAAAAAGTGTGAAAGTGTGTGGTGTAGTGTTATTGTCCTTCCGCCTTTTTCGGTAATTCAATAAAAACTTTTTTTGTCCCTGGTTTTTTACGTTTTCTCAAATGAGTTACAACAAGATGTTGGATAAGGGCATCCTTGTGGCAATCTGAAATAACTGGGTTCAAATTCAGCTATATGATTTCTTAAATGGAAGACAATAGAAAAAAAATTATTATATTTCGTTCGTGGGAAGTGGGATATATAATCCAACCAGGAAGTATTTTTAGAAGGAGAAATAACAAGTAATATAGATACGAGCCTTTTAAAAATATTCTAAAATGAATTCAGATATAAAAATTAGATAAGAATGAAAATTAATTAAACTCAGGAAATATAACATCTCATGTGGATAATTTCATTTAATTTTCTTACTTATATCTACCTTTTTAAGGTATTTTATTAAATTGAAAAAAAGTAACTTAGTCGATTTCAAAACAAATTTGGAGAATTTTTATTAATTACTTACTCGAAGTTGTTTCCTTTACCTGTTTGGTACGCCAGAGGCTAAATCTTAGATCTACCTAGTGCTATTAAGAACCACTTTATAAAAGGCCGTTTTTAGCACTTTCCTCCGAAGGAAAGTAGCTATTGAGGTTGGACTCATGACGGAATTTTTGAAAAATTTCTTCAAATCTTTATCGATCCTACCTAGTAGACACCGAAAATGACCCCCGTTACAATTTATGTATATCTATATATATATATATATATATATATATATATATATATATATGCATATATATATATATATATATATATATATATATATATATATATATATATATATATGTCTGTTAACACGATAGCGGCCAGAGTTTTTGTTTTTTCGTCACGAAACTTGGTATATAGCATTCAATTAGCAAACGATTGAACGAGTTCGTTAACCACCAATGTTGGTCCACCGGAAGGGGGGGTTTACCCCGAACCCAAAACACTAATTTGACTATGTCAGCCGTAATATTTGTTATATTTCAACGAAACTTGGTATTCGTAGTGGTAATATAGAGAGAAAAGTGAGATATAAAAATGAACTAAATCAGTTCATTAGAAGGGGGGGGGGGGGGTTTACTCCGGACCCACAATACCAATTCGCCACTACCAGCCGTGATTTTTGGTATATTTCAATGGAACTCGGTATTCGTAGTGGTAATCCACAGGTAAATAACTGTTGTAAAAATAAACTAAATCGGTTCATTAGGAGGGGGGGTTTACTCCGGACCCACAATACCAATTCGCCACTACCAGCCGTGATTTTTGGTATATTTCGACGAAACTCGGCATTCGTAGTGGTAATCTACAGGTAAATATGTGTTGTAAAAATAAACTAAATCGGTTCATTAGAAGAGGGGGTTTACTCCTGACCCAAATTCTTAATATGCTCATACCAGTCGTAATTTCTGCTGTATTGTAACGAAACGCGGTATACGCCGTGGGTAACTCATGAGAAAGAAGTGTTGTAGAAATGAGCTGAATCGGTTAATCGGAAAGCGGGGGTTTAATTTGTAATATATTTCAATAGAAAAGCCCGTCAGACGTAGGTTCACAAAGCCGCCGCAAGGAGCGCTTTCTACCACTAGAGTGACTGTATCCTGTTCCTGCGTTAGATCAAAATACGATAATATGAGGTTTTTTGTATTTATTACGAAGTGTAATAGGTACCATGTGTAAACATAACTCTGGAAGCAAATTATTAATTGATCAGTTACTCATTACAAATTTAAAAGAGAACTATTCATGTTTTTATTTTATTTATGTAGGATATTTTAAGCAAATTGTTCTGGAAAGCAATCTACACTACCCAAATTCTGAGGAAAGTGCTTAGTTATGCAGCTCCTGCGTGACGGACTTTTTTATTTTACCGCTGAATATAAGGTTTGATATAAACGTTATATGTAAAAAGGAGCAGGCATAATCCTCTAGTCCATAGATTTCCAACCTTTTATACTAATGTAATAATAAAATTAATAATTTTTAGTGGGTCTCTAACGCCTTAGATTGTCATGCGGGAGATGGTGGGTTCGAGTCCCACCGGCGGGAGTAATTTTTTCATCTTACGGCACGTTGAGAAAATTCCTCGCTGCACCAGGCATGTCGGCGCTAATTGCTCAGAGGTCCATGTGCCGTAAACAAAAAAAAAATTGTAGTATTTCATTATTATATTTCTATTTCGCGATCTCCTTGACTTTCATAAAGCACCCATTTGCCTTCGGAGCCGCTACCGTCCCCAGGAAAAGCTCCAGCGCCCCAAAAATCGGTACCGCCCCCGTTGAGAACCTAGCTTCTAGTGTAAAAAATTGATGAGTAGCTCGTCAAACTATCGGAACATTCGATTGATTGCGCATTTTGCAAGCAGACAAATAAACATATGTCCAACAAATAACAAATAAATATTTTCATGACCTACAGGTTCTGAAACGTGGCCATTTCCCATCGCATGGGCACCTCCGGATTGCATCATCGGGTCAAGGAAAAATTAAAATTAAAATATCCTACATAAATAAAACAAAAACATGAATAGTTCTCTTTTAATTTTGTAATGAGTAACTGATAAATTATTATTTTGCTTCCAGAGTTATGTTTACACATGGTACCTACTACACTACGTAATAAATACAAAATCCTCATATTATCGTATTTTGATCTAACGCAGGAACCGGATACAGTCCCTCTAGCGCTCCTTGCGGCGCCTTTGTGATCCTATGTCTGGCTGGCTTTTCTATTGAAGTATATTACAAAGTAAACCCCCCTTTCCGATTGACAGATTCAGCTCATTTTTACAACACTTCTTTCTCATGAGTTACCCACGACGTATACCGCGTTTCGTTACAATACAGCAGAAATTACGACCAGTATGAGTATATTAGTAATTTGGGTCCGGAGTAAACCCCCCCTCCTAATGAACCGATTTAGTTTATTTTTACAACACATATTTACCTGTAGATTACCACTATGAATACCGAGTTTCGTCGAAATACACCTAAAATCACGGCTGGTAGTGGCGAATTGGTATTGTCGGTCCGGAGTAAACCCCCCCTCCGTATGAACCGATTTAGTTTATTTTTATATCTCTCTTTTCTCTCTATATTACCAGTACGAATGCCAAGTTTCGTTGAAATATAACAAATATTACGGCTCAAAAATGGTCAAATTAGTGTTTTGGGTTCGGGGTAAACCCCCCCTTCCGGTGGACCGATTTTGGTGGTTAACGAACTCATTCAATCGTTTGCTAATTGAATGCTATATACCAAGTTTCGTGATGAAAAAACAAAAAATTCTGGCCGCTATCGTGTTAACAGACACATATGTATATATATGCATATATATATATATATATATATATATATATATATATATATATATATATATATATATATATATATATAAAAATTTTAACGGGGGTCATTTTCTGTGTCTACTCGGTAGGATCGATAAAGATTTGAAGAAATTTTTCAAAAATTCCGTCATGAGTCCAACCTCAATAGCTACTTTCCTTCGGAGGAAAGTGCTAAAAACTGTCTTTACGCAGGAGAGATCTTGTTGATTCATATTTAAAATGGAAAGGCAGGAAAGACTCGTTTACAAAACGTTGGACTGACAATAAAACATGCTACAATGCTTACTCACCTACTCATTGAACGTGGCATTTAGATTTATACTATATTACATTACGTTATTTGAAGACAAATATAAATGTGGGTTTGTGTGCAAAAAAATTATATGGTAAGTCATTTATAAACTCAACTTCTCATAATTCTGATGCAAACCAATTTAATTATAAATTAATAATATTGTCCCTCCCATGACAGACTATCAAATATGCAAAATATTATTTGTCAGATTCAAGACTTTGCTCATGGATTTTGGGCGACACAGCTTGTCGACATTTGTCACAACTCTAACCCATTTAGATAGCCTATAATGCCTTAAATAAACTACGGAATAATACCATTTTTCAATATATTACCCCGTCAAAGGATAGAATATGTTCGTTCTCTAGTTTGCTCCGATTTGCATATTCGATAGTTTGACAAGGTAGGAACGATGCGAGCAGTGCAATCTAAAAGTTGGCATAATCAATTATTAACAACAAACAAATCTCAAATTCAACTGAACAAACATCTCAAAATGAAAACTGATAACAGACCACCACCAAATATTATAAAAGTTTCGATGACGTTAATGACCCTAAGTTTGTTGGCATGACCTAAATAAATGGAGGGATTCTGACCAATCATAAATTATAATATTTCTCTTCTTTGTACGTCCAGTATTAATTATTTCTCTTATTAACTGACTATTCGAGCATTATGTTTAATTTCATTCTATGAATTTTATCAATTATTTTAATTAACAAAATAATTAAAGTCCGTTTACAAAGAACACAGATTTCATGACGGATTTTCAACAGGTAATCGTCCTTTTGTAGCCAGTTTACCGAGGAAACGGTGTGCTGATGCCTTAGCACTCAGGCCCAAAGGTGTGCTGATGCCTTAGCACTCAGGCCGAAAGGTGTGCTGATGCCTTAGCACTCAGGCCCAAAGGTGTGCTGATGCCTTAGCACTCAGGCCCAAAGGTGTGCTGATGCCTTAGCACTCAGGCCCAAAGGTGTGCTGATGCCTTAGCACTCAGGCCCAAAGGTGTGCTGATGCCTTAGCACTCAGGCCCAAAGGTGTGCTGATGCCTTAGCACTCAGGCCCAAAGGTGTGCTGATGCCTTAGCACTCTGGCCCAAAGGCTTCAAAAATTAAATGTACATTAAGGATAAATATTCGGGATCATCACTATAGTTACTAGTTAGAGCTTATTTCTAACTTCAAGGTGAACTAGAGTCACTACAATAAAAAGTACGTCACGCAGGAGCTGCATAACTAAGCACTTTCCTCAGAACTGGGTAGTGTCGAGTGCATTCCTGAATAATTTGCTTAAAATAACCTACATAGATAAATAAAATAAAAACATAAATTGTCCTACTCTTTCGCAAAGAGTTTCGTTACAATACAACAGAAATTACGACCGGTATAAGGAAATTAGTAATTTCTGTCCGAAGTAAACCCCCATTCTAGTCAACCGATTTAGGTTATTTTTATAACAAATTGTTCTCTTCGGTTGACCACAACGAATACCGAGTTTCGTTAAAATATAACAAATATTATGGCTGGTATTCGCAAATAACTACTACATATATATATATATATATATATATATATATATATATATATATATATATATATAGATAGATAGATAGATAGATAGAAATTTGAACGGGGGTCATTTTCGGTGTCTACTAGGTAGGATCGATAAATATTCGAAGACATTTTTCAAAAATTCCGTCATGAGTGCAACCTCAATAGCTACTTTCCTTCGGTGGAAAGTGCTAAAACTCTAAATATTAGCCTTACAAACTAATATTTTGAATATGAAGTGATGAAGGTTCTAGCTGAAATAATGATGAAGATACTCAGTGGTTGGAGTCTCCATATCGCTGTCGAACTCTCCAAGTCATCCATCATTGTTAGCGGATTCCTGGAGAGGTTAGACATCTTATATTATAAAAGATTTATTCAGCTTGGTTACTTAGTCAATATTTAGTAACTAACAATTTCTCCTCTTTTCCAGAATTCTCTTCCGATTTATCGTTGCCCGAGTGGTTGTTAGTGACACTTAATTACTGCCACTTAGACCAATGTCTAAACTTAATGACTGCTAATTTTTCAATAATTGGTTAATTAAGTAATTTGATTGACGGATATCTAGGTGCACGGTTGTGCGCTAGGCCAAGTTCCGGCCTATGCACACTGTGTATAAATTGTTAGCTAATAAAAGTTATGTTATCATAGTATACTTCTCTTACTTCTTTGTGCATTTCCATTAACTTGGAAAGTTATCACGAAATGATGACCGTTATATACCACTGGTATATAATACAAGTTACCGTCAATTATACAGTTCATACAAACCCGATCCTTATAAGTCATCAGAGATTTTATAATATTCCTGAATCGTTATCCTAAGGGCCTGAATCATTACATGCCAGCAATTTTATAATAAACCCGAACGTCATAGGGGCCATCATTAAACGAACACTGGCCAAGTTGAAAACGTATTAATTATTAAGTCGGCTATTCATTAGATATATAAAGGAGAAAAACTATTTCGGTTTATTTTATATTTTATCAGGTTATTATAAATAAAATTCTTCAGAAATGCGTTAAACCAATTCACCGCTTCTTCTACACTATTTGGGCGACAAATACACTGTGTTGTCTCATAAAACTGAAATCTCCAGAACTTCACCTAGTTTACCAATAGATATCATCAGGCTATGAAATGTCAGTTTTGGACTTGCCGATTTCCTTCAAATGTCTTGAAAATGTCGTGGCTCCTACTCCGAGTTATTTGGCATATTCCCTAGTGCTTTTTGAGGGACAAGCTTCAACCCTTTCTTTCAGGTGGTCATTGTCAAGCTTGGTGTCTGGCCTTCCTCGCTCCTCGTTGTCAAGGCCAAAATTTCCACTTCGAAAAAGACCACCAGTAAACAGTTCGTTCATTCACCGTTCCCTCCCCGAACGCCGCAGAGTGGTCCAAATCCAGCCATCATGTTGCAAAAAATCGAAAACCCAACATTTTTTAAGAAACACCAAAACATGTCTAGAAGGTTCTATAGTAACTATATATTATATTAATATAGAAATTTTAATTAATATAGAAATTTTAATTTTGTGTCCGTCCATTTAGTCTCTGAGACGGTTCAAAGATGGCGGTTCTAAATATACGGTGTGCTCAAACATTATTTGCAACCCTAGGATACTAGTCAATTAATATGCCACAATATTTTTTTATTTTTATAATTTTTTCTGTAATAAAGGTACCATAAGATGGTAGATGGACTACAGAAATATGATAAAACGATCGAAATATCTTGATATGAAGTTGGGTAACAGATTTTTAAAGTTAAGTATTTTTTACACACGCCAATGTGAAATTTAGAAAGGTTTTAAACATCAGCATCTCGAGGAATTTTTTATTTATTCTTTTTAGCGCGGTTCCTCCCTCCCTTCATAGGCAGGAACCCCGCTTATAAGGTTGATCTCATGAAACAATCCGGAAGTGCCGAGAAGAAACTTTTGCGTTTCAGAACCCCTAGAGACCGAAAATGACGGTGGCTCAAATTTGTATTTATATATATATTTGTCTGTTCGCTCATTTTGGCTTCCCTAATGGTCCGATTTTGATAAAATTTGGTACAAAAATCCGTCGTCCAATTTGAAAGGTCAAGTTCGTTAACCAGCAAAATCCGCCTTCTGGAAGATGGCGTTTGGGGCGAAATTCGCGCAAAAAAAATCGTAACGCTTACGTTTTTGAGTTCATATGCTTGTAAGTACTCGTTTTATAGGCTTCTTGGCAAAGGAAAACGAATGAAACCATTTTCAAGGCGATAGGTTTAACCGTTTTCGAGAAAATTGGAAAAATAGTTTTTGAATACCGTTTTTGGTTTGGGTACTTAGATTCATGGGATTCAGTTGAAACATTTTCTGCATGATCTACTTTCATTAAAACTAATATGTTGAAATTTTGGTTACGTTTGGAGTTAAGGAAGGTTTAGAATAAAATATTTTATTAACAGACATAAAACGTTTTGGTAACTTTGTATACGTTCCTTAATATCTTGAAAAAGGTTGATAATCTTGGTAAACTGAAGAATACCATTAAAAAGCGTACTAAATGCTCTACAAAAAAGGGTTCCGATGAAAGTTTTGATTAGGCGTTGTCAATCGGAGAAATAAGTGCTTAAAACATTAAAGTAATTGATTTCGCTTATTCGAACTGTTCTTTTTGTCTGTTTTTATTCCTTGTTATTTTTTAATTGCTTATAGTTGGATAATGTATTTGATAATTAATCAGGTTAAGAAAAATAAGAAAAACAATTTAATGTTAGAGTGATTGTAAATAGCTACTTTAAGAGTAAATGTAACTTGTTTTAAAAGTTCAAGACAACAGGTTTTGGCCAATGGGCCTTTTTCCCTATCGGTCTTTCAAGACATGTAATCAAGAACAAAATAATTATAAAAAATACTGGATGTATTGTGTATGTATAAAGATATATATATATATATATATATTTATATATATATATATATATATATATATATATATATATATATATATAATGTTAGAGATATGGATTTCCAACTGCCTTTAGAGATATAGCTTAGCTTTTCAACTGCCTAGCGGGGTCCTTCCTAGGAAGGGTTGGCCGACCTTTTCCAGGTAAGATCGTAAATCAAGACCTTTCTAGAAATGTGGAATAACACTTCTAGTACAGTAGTACAGCTTCTATTTTAATCACTCTAAATGAGTCGAGGGATGAAAACGGAACCGCGCTAAGATGCTGCAGTTCCTGCGAGTCGGACTTTTTTTTTTTTAAGAGAGATGCTACGTAGAAGAGATTTTTGAGAGCTCATAATTACTTCGAAATCGTTTGAAATTTTTTATAGAAGGGCGGTCCAAGCATTTGGTCTTACAGAATATGACCGTGTTAGAAAAACACTCAACATTTTATATATTTATATATTTTTTATATTCAAATTATATGGCCAGATGGAGGAAGCCTTGTAGGGATAAATCTAAATTTGAATCTAAGTTTTCATCGTGGTTGGAAGTAGTAATTATTTTTCTTACTGGCGAAGTGGATGCCATACCGTCAACAAGCTCGGGGAAAATGGATCGGCCTCTAAACCCCACCACAACCTTCTCCTATTTAGTCATATTCTTCATAAAACACCTTATCAACCCTTCAATGAACATCATACAAGATTTGAACAAAATCCTTCAACGAAAAGCAATTGAAAAGCTATGAAGTACCTCCCACTCTCCCTCTTAACCCCCCCCCCCACCCTTACCGATTTTGCCATAATCCTCATAAAACACCTTCTCAACCATTCAATAAACATCATGCCGAGTTTGAAGGCAATCTGTCCACTCAAAGTATTTTTTGCACCATGATGGCTGGATTTGGACCACTGTGCGCCGTGTTAATGTTCATACACGCCTCCGCAGCGCTATGACCGATCTTAAATTCATAACGAAAAATAATACGGATTTCCGTTTAAGTCATAATTTAAGTTTTATGTTTTTCTCAGAGGATCGTTCTCACAACACAGTACGCAAGTTACTGATTAAATAATAGGAATAAAAGAGCTTTAATTCTATATGAATAACAATGATGTTTGTAAATAATGAAATAAAAAAGGGAAAGGATTAAATCGCAAAGAAAAAAAAACTGACATTTCATACGGTACAGCCTCAAATCAGCTCCGCGTGAGGCGTGCACTGGCCAAATGAATTCCCGACTAGCAGAACGCAGGCGTATTTAATGCAGCGACCTAATGTTTGAAATAGCTGTACCGATGCGTCATAAAACCAACACTCTTGTAGAGATTTTAGATATTTTTTCAGGTATACAAATATGCCCCAAAAATATAGCAAAACAATTATAGTTCCAGATTCCTTGAGGAAACAAGAAATTATGAATTTCGACAACACGATTGTTTAATTATTCATGTCGCCGTGTAATGAATCATTCACCTATCTGAAAATACGTTATCTTAAGGTGACGTTTATTTTACATGAATCAGGCTCTGTAAATCATAAGCATGACTTGAGATAAGACTTGTTTTGTTTGCTTGAAGGGCTTCGTCGTCATCTCAATATTAGAAATGCAGAATATAATTTCTCTTTAAATACTTCTGAAAAAGAATTTTGTTTATCCTTCATGTTGACATTGTTTATTCAATTCAAATTTATGCTATTCATTTTATTTGAGTTATGTATGTAAGGAATTACTGCGTACTTAGAAATACTCATTTGCTCTTGAAATGTCATGAAAATTAATGTTTTCTTTATATTTTAGTCATTTTCAACAAATAAGTTTGAAATTTATTATTCTTTGATGAGATTTTCCATTTCTGAGGTTAGCCACAAGCTTTGACCACTTGTATCTGATTCTGACACAGGTCAACGTTTTGTAAACGATGTGTCTGGAAAATTCGCGTCATTCAGATATATATATATATATATATATATATATATATATATATATATATATATATATATATATATATATATATATATAACTTCCTTAATTAAGGCACGTTCGGGACTTGAAGCATTATCAAATATTCCGGATTATCGGATGCAAGTCGAAAAAAATGGATAGAGGTGAAAATTAACCGCAATGTAGACTATAAGACTAGTACATATTTAATAAAAAATGACAGAAATAAAATTGCACACTGTTACAATTATACTGGCTCAGTCGAAAGCTATAAACTGGACTGGCAACAAGTAGGTATTTCATCACAGAAGGTTTCCGGGGATTTTTCTACGACCCCGTCAGGCACCACGGGGTTGTTGGGGTGGGGATTTCGCGGAATTTATGAATAAGTACTGAAGAGGCGCACTTTTCATTTTTGGAAACCCTTGCAGTGCCGGATTATCAAGCACGGCATATATATGTATGTGTGTATATATATATATATATATATATATATATATATATATATATATATATTTATGTATGTATATTTAATATCATCATAATTTACATTTTATTGATCTGAATTTTGGACTGCTGTAATATTACTACTAACAATTATGAGAACATGTTAAGCTGGAAAAAAACTACCAATTCATTTACTTTATTTAATGTCACAATCATAAATAAATGACAATGTGCTTGGACTTGACGACTGACCCACGGCACATCGAACATCACCGAATGGCCTACCGGTCACATAGAAAAAAAATAAAATAAAAACAATCGATAAGAAGTAATCAGTAGATCCTCTAATTCCAGGACACACATAAAGATAAATGGGAAACATAAAAAGTCCGTCACGCAGGAGCTGCATAACTAAGCACTTTCCTCAGAATTTGGGTAGTATTATGCCCTCCAGAATAATTTGCTTAAAATATCCTATAAAAATAAAATAAAAACATGAATAGTTCTCTTTTAATTTTGTAATGAGTAAGTGTTCAATTATTAATTTTGTAATTAATTTGCTTCCTGAGTTATGTTTACACATGGCACCTACAACACTCATGGGCGTATATGAGGGGGGGGGGGGGGCTGAGGGGGCTGCACCCCCCTAAATTTTGACTTGATGGTAAAAACTTCTTAAACCCTTAAAAATAAATTAAATAAGATCACTTAGTTCATAAAAAGTATTTTATTTTACTTATAATAGCGTTTTAGTTGCCTAAAACTATTCCAGGCTCTAAATTTTTAGTATTCCATACCCCGGAAATGGTCTCAGCCCCCCCGAAATTTTCCCAGCCCCTCCCGAAATTATTTTCTATATACACCCATGACTACACTACTTCATTAATACAAAAAACTTCATATTTTCGCCTTTTGATCTGACGCAGGAACAGGATACAGTCTCTTCAGTGGTTGAAAGCGCTGCTTGCGGCGGCCTTGCGAACCTACGCCTGGCGGGCTATTCTATTGAAATATTTTACAAAGTAAACCCCCCTTTCCGATAGACCGATTTAGATCATTTTTACAAAAAATCCTTCTCATGAGTTACCTACGACGTATACCGCGTTTCGTTACATTACAGCAGAAATTACGACCGGTATGAATATATTTGTAATTTGCTTCCGGTGTAAACCCCCCCCCCCCCCCCACCTAATAAACCGATTTTGTTTATTTTTACAACACTTATTTACCTGTAGATTACCACTACGAATACCGAGTTTCGTCGAAATACACCTAAAATCACGGCTGGTAGTGGCGAATTGGTATTGTCGGTCCGGAGTAAACCCCCCCTCCGTATGAACCGATTTAGTTTATTTTTATATCTCTCTTTTCTCTCTATATTACCAGTACGAATGCCAAGTTTCGTTGAAATATAACAAATATTACGGCTGAAATGGTCAAATTAGTGTTTTGGGTTTGGGGTAAACCCCCCCTTCCGGAGGACCGATTTTGGTGGTTAACGAACTCGTTCAATCGTTTGCTAATTGAATGCTATATACCAAGTTTCGTGATGAAAAAACAAAAACTCTGGCCGCTATCGTGTTAACAGACATATATATATATATATATATATGCATATATATATATATATATATATATATATATATATATATATATAAATTTTAACGGGGGTCATTTTCGGTGTCTACTAGGTAGGATCGATAAAGATTTGAAGAAATTGTTCAAAAATTCCGTCATGAGAGCAACCTCAATAGCTACTTTCCTTCGGAGGAAAGTGCTAAAACACTGAAACCATGAACCACATACTAAAAGAATGCCACCAACGTCCAAATTTAGACACAACACACGGCATGTAGGAATTTCTTACGTTTGACAGACGTCAAAATATTATAACTGTTCTAAAACACCTTAAAACTATTATCAAACGCAATAATTTTTTTTTGTTGTTGCATACTATCATTATAAGTTTATTTCAGGCTCTTAAATTTTGGAATTTATATTATATTTATTTACTTTTAATTTAACAACCACTTTTTTATCACAATGTTTTTTGGGACGGGTGTTCTACAGATAGAGGGGGGGATTTATAGCCAGGATAGGGCCGATGCATTTTCTTTTCGAGAGGATAGCTATTATCTCAAGCGAGCATCAAATACCTGAAATAAGGCACGTTGTATTCAGTCACGTCCACCGGGCATTCTTTTAAATTTTAAAATCTATTAATATATAAACATAATTCAATTCGAAACATTAAAATAATCAAAGACATAAAATAACATAAAGACGTAAAATAACAGAAAATAACATTTCATCACTTCGTACCCAAACCTTCTAAACACCTAGGCAGAGAAGAATTGCAATGATAAAACCTTCTAAACACCTAGGCAGAGAAGAATTGCAATGATAAAAGAATATTAATGTCCTGTTTTTCAGTTTGTTGAGTTTTGACCTTGAAGCCGTTTGTTTGCTTGACTGATGGTGGGATCTCTAACAACCATATATCAAATGATAATTAATATTTTTTTTTTTTATTGTTTGCTGAATCTGCGAGTAATGACTTTTGCGTAAAACATTATTCATTTGTCATTTCTCCGGCGATAAGAATAATTTAACAAATGGTCGAATGTCTTGCCCCTGACATGGTAGGTGAATTTCGGATTAATGGCAAAAGTTAACTTGGCAAAATCAAGATTGTTTAGTTCCAAGATAATAGTAAAATATTTTTTAAAATAGTTTTACTGTTAACTTGTTTTTTTTTCTCCTTGTCCTCCTTTTAGCGGGGATCCTTTTTTTATATGATTTGAAATTGCATTCCTTTATTTCAGCTCTATCCTACCAAGAAAAGGGTGGTAGTCAGTAAATAACTAAAAAATAAAAAAAAAAAAAAAACTACCTGCATAAATAGTGATACCCATGTTCTTTAGATCATATTAGGTTTCTCATAATTCATACCCTCTGCAGTATGCGGTGCACATAGGCCATTGTACTCTTGTACTAGTCCTAGAAATGGTCATACACTGCCTCAATTTCGTCGGCCCCCTGATTTCATCTTCATTGAGCTTGCCAAAATGTAGGAACAATTTTTTCAAACGTAACATGCTTAAGCGCCTCTTTCTTGTTTACCTAGACAATAAAAACGCTGAAAATTCCTACCGCAAACGTTTCTGCAATTCGACATTAGGTCAGGCTTAGGCCATCAGTTAGTCAAGAATTATGGCATCTGTTGGTTGCAAAGTCTTTTTCTACCTAGGCCTCTCAAACAATAGATTAAGATATGTATGGACAATGAAAGAAGCAGAAAGAAAACGAAGAGGTATAGTTTTTGTCCTTGCACTAAACACAATAAATATTCTTCATTTTGCGACATATGTAGCAAAGGTGTGTGCAGAGAACAATGTTCACTTGTTCAAAATTAATGTACGCCTTAAGTTTTTTTTTTATTTTTCCTTATTGAAAAAAAACTACATAAATTTAAATTTTTTAAACGTTCTCATTTTCACATCTACAACTTTTATTCAGTACTATTCTTTTTAAAGAAATTTTTATGTAATTTTGATAAGTATTGTATTATTTTAATAAACGACAAATATTTCAATAACTATTAGTGTTTATAATTATTTTTTTAAATTATATTACCCAAAACAATCAATTTAAAATATGGGTCACAGGGGACCTGACGCCACAAGTTATGGTGGGGTTTTTGACCCCCCCCCCTTTCACCACTAGCACATACCCCCCTCCATCTACCCCCTTTTTCCACCCCCCAGTACACTCAAAAAGTAATAAAACATAGAAAAAAATGTTTGAAACGGGCTGTAATGGTTCGTGCTATTGCCAGGCTCAGCCAGTCCAAACAAGGACGTTGTTTGGTTTTTAAAGATAACTAGTCACCCACTGGGCCTATAGACTTCGAATTGCACTTCAACTGAAGCTAATAAAATTTACTATAACTTTCATTCCCAAGAATATTTTTGAGATGATTATTCCGGCCTGCATATCCCTGCAAATAAGCCTGATACTTAAATATTGCAGTTTTTGGGAAAGTAGCCAAACTTTAAAGAGCTATATCTCGGTAGTTATTCTACCTAAAAAGTTTGGTTTAGCACTACAAGTTTTTAAATTTCATCGTATTTTAAAAAGGAAAGAATACAAATTGTTTTCCGATGCACGGTTTAGGAGCTATAAGTAAAAAAATTCCAAAAAAGTTAATGTTTTTCGACTGATGCGCAGTTAGCACAGGTCTTTCGAAACTGACAAATTGGGTACATTCTACTGGGTGGCCACGAACAATACCCCGAAAAATCAGCGTTACGCCTTTTTTTGCGAACTTTGCCCCCTTTTTTTTTTGTCCTAGGTGACTGGTATAACACCCCAGAATGAAAGCTCTCCCAGTAGCACCAACCGTGATTGTAGTGTACCGTTTGTTATCGGCTAAACTCATGTTCATAGTAATAAAAATAACAAGAAAGTAGATGTAATATAGGGTTTCTGGCGCAGTCTTCAAAATTCCCTATTTCCCCGAAAAAACCTGATCGTCGATTTTTGTAGGATTTTTCATTTTTATCTCAAACATCTAATTTTTTTAAAAAATATACATTTTCTAACATATTTCTTTAAAACCTAACAAATAAAAAAAAAATACATATTTTTAACATATTTCTTTAAAACGATACAAAATTGGGATCACCCCCAAAAAGTAAAAATATTATATAATTAATTTAATTATTATTTCCATTTGTTATACACGTTTAATCATCAATATCACTTTCAGATTTCTTAGATTTAGATCTATTTTCATTTTTATTTTCTCGGAAGTCAATAATATGAATTTTCTTCCCATCATTTAATTCTTTTAAACCGTCATAAACGAATAATAGTTTTTGTGAATTTAATTGTTGAATATCTTTTTTATTTAATTTGTCATTAAATCTATCTGGTAGATAAACTTGAAATTTATCTTCCTTATCTTTTAACGTAACAACTATACGTTTTCCAAATTTTGTAATACTTTCTTTAAATTCTTTAATTGAATAAGATTGACCACATTCCAATTCTGTTAGTTTCTTTATTGGAGTATTTTGACATTGACCAACTCGTTGGATCTTTTTTAATACTTCCATTTATTAGAAATGAAATTTTTAAATCCTGCAAAATATTTCAATTCAATTCTATACTCTTTACATGTTAAGAAGTAAGATATATTCTTACTTCTTTAACATTTAAAGATATTAATTTATAAGAATCTTATTTAGAATTTTATTTAAACATTTTTATAATGTCCTAATGCTCTAGTATGGATTCCATCTTCTAAAATATAACGTTTATCATCATCTGGTGATAAAGCTTTTTTATTAACTTGAATTGAATATATCTCATGTTTATAACTCCTGATTTGATTCATTGTTCTATAATGAACTCTTTTATTGAATAAACAATCTTTATAATCTTCAAATGATATTTTCTTATTTACAACACATTTCTTAATACCTTTTGATTTCTTACAAATAGATATCTCATTTTTATGAGAATACATTTTAGATCTTAATCCAATAAATTCTGTCATAATAACTCCATTATTTTCATCTTTCATTTTACCTAATACTTTCTTATTTACTCTAGGTATATTGAATCTGTTATCAACAGGAAAATCTGAAGTATCGAACAGATCAACCATTTTTTTCATGTCTTCATAAAAATCGTCTGTTTTAATATTATATATAAGACTGTCTGTATCCATGTACATTAATTTAAGATCATTTCCATATTTCCGTTTCATAGTATTGTAATGAAAATCGTACATTAAATGTTTCGATAAATCTAGAATACTCATTCCTACATAAATCGGTTTATTAAATTTAACTTTTGTTTTGTTCATATGAATTGCTGATAGATTTTCATCAAATATTGTTCTTCCTTTAAAATTTGGTTTTGATATTAATTTCTCAACTTTCCCATAATTATTACACAATTTCACATCAATTCGTTTTCTTATATTTTCCATAGTTTTTCCAAACACTGAATTATTCATTAGTTTATAGAAATCTTTTTCAAAATCATTTACAGCTCTAGTTCTCATTTTTGTATTGAGATCAATATATTTTTGTAACCAATTCGATTGTTTAAATTCTAATACCCTATGAACTTTTTTTAGCTTTAATCCCATATCCAAACATTGTTTTAAATTTCTGTAATGAATCACATATTTTTCTTTATCAAATAATGTCGTTAATAATTTTACATGTTTTGAATTACCTGGTATTCCATTTTCTGGAGCTAGAGGTAAATCAGAATGATCATCATGTAACTCTTTTGGATATTCAAGATCAACTTCTAGTATATAACCTTTCTCTGAATCATCATCTAAATTTTCCATTTCTTCTGGTTTTATCCATTTAAATCCTCCATAAGGTAAATATTGACTCATCGCCCAACCATATAAATTATTTGCATCTAAATACATTAAATAACTAGATGGTAGATTTTTATCATATTTTTTCATATATTTATTATTTGCTTTAGAATATCTATTACAACATTGAGATATTCCACCACGAGTTCCTTTTTCCAACATCAAAATCATATCATAATCACTTAATAATTCCAACTCGATTTCTGTCGTTTTTAACATTGCATCCCAAGATAATCCTGGAGCTGTAAAATACCAAGCTGGATCAAGTTTATAAGTTTTTAAACAGACATCTCTAAAATTTTCAAATATATCAGACAATATTAAAACATCTGATTTAACATATAAATCTGAATACTCTCCTAAATTTCTAATTTCAAATGTTTTCCATACCTTTTTTGCATGTTTATAATCGTTTTCAGAAATATCACAATCATTCAATTTACTATAAAATTCTTCGATTGAAGGTAATTTTGACTCTTCAAATTTTTCTTCTGAATCCATGTAATCATAAGGATACACACCTTTTCTCGTAATTAAATCTAATTTTTCATCTTTATAATATTTACTGGTTTCTCTAAACATAGATTTCAAGAATTTATATTCTTCTAACTTTTTACCTTTCATTTCTTCAGGAATTTTTCTTAAGTTCGTAGATAATGAATCTAAACTCGAAGCCATAAATCTGAATGAATCAACAAATCTAATTTCTAATTTATCAACTTTCTGTGTGAATGAAATATATTTTTCTTCAGTATTTGGAATTACCTCAACATTTTCTCTAAATTTCCCCATCGCTTTAACAAATAGATGTGCATCATATCCAGATAAATTATGAATGAATACTGGAACAAATGAAGGATTTTTATAATTCAAATTACAAATTTCATGAGCTGGACCTCGATATTTTCCAGTTAAATGATCATGATCTCTTACCTTTTTTCCTAATATCCCAATAGGTTTTTCCCCATATTTCTTATAATTATTCCATGTTATTATATCCTTTTCACATATATGACAAATATCAGTTTCCTGAAAATGTTTTTCTTCTTCAAAAGTCATCTCCAACGGTTTAATTTCTTCATAAATCTTTTGAATATTTTTAACTTCCTCATGAATCATTTCTACAAATTTATCAGTACAATCAGATCCTCTATATACTACAGGTTGTTTGTAATCATAATTTTGATATTTTATATAATAACAAAAACTATTTGGTTCATGTTTTTGATATTTCATAGTATAAGAACCTGATGAATCAGGTTGACAATTATCAATTTTTTTAGTTAAACATTCAAAATCTGCATATATTACGAAAGGAACTCTTAACGATCTGTTATAATTTTTGAAATTTAAATATTCACCTTTTTTCGGCATTTCAATTTTTACCGCCGTTTTAGTTTTACAATCAAGTTCATGATTTTCTAATTTTTCAGCTGAATAATAATATCTTAAACATCTTTCACATGGATAAATTTTTACTTTCATATTTGTTAGTTGTGTTTTGATCAATCGAGAAAGATCTTTAATCCAACAGTAATGATCATTTTCATTATCTTTAATATAAAATAAATTTACATGTTTATCTAATTTATGTTTTGTAATTCTTAAAGGATGAACAGATTCTTCATACCCATATACATTTATAGATATATCGTTTTGTTTTTCAAATTTACTAATATCTTTAAAGGAAACTGGGAAGTTGATTCCATCAAAATTTAATTCATCTTTATACATTTCATATTTTGTAACTCTTTGAGGATCCTTGTCTACTGGATGTAATGCTGATAGAACTGACCACATAAAACATTTATTATCATTATTTTTTACATTAATAATTGCTTTTTTAGATTTTATTTTTTCTGGTAAATCGATATATGAAGAACCTCTCAATGGATTATATTTATTGATTCGAAGTTCTAAATAATCAATACTTACTAACTCCCATCCTGAACCATTTTTTTCAAAATCATCCATTTCTTTTATCAATTTCTCAATAGCACTATCATAAAATGTATTTAGATCTGAAGATTGTAATATGATTTCATTTTTAGTTTTAAATGAAAATTCTTCCAGAAAATAGTGTGCTCCACCAAACCATTTTTCTCCCCCCCTTTTTTTAAAGGTAAGGAAAAATTTAAGATTAACTTTCAAATCCATATTTTTTACATTTTCAGTTATCTTATCGATTATTATATTTCTTTTATCTTCCAAGAATTCTCTCGGATGAAAAAATCCTTCCATATTCCTAACTATATAGGTTTTTAATCTTGATTCATAAGCTGTTTCAATTTCCTGAATTTCTTGTTCATCATTAATGTTTACTTTCTTGTGTGCTAAAGATTCAATATGTTTCTCTTTATACGATTTTTTATAATATTTATTACAATCATCACATTTGATTTGTTTTTCCCTAGGAGGTTTAGGTTTTGAAAATAAACTTGGATGGAAATTGAATTCATTTATTGATGTTTTTTTGGATTGATTTATCGATTTTTTAATGGATTCATTTATTAATCTCTTTCGGTTTTTCTTTCTTTTTTCATCATTAGTGATCAACTTAATAAGATCAGATTTATTCTTTAATTTTGAAAATCCTTTAATATTACGTGATCTACAATAATCTTGTAATTGTTTCATCGTCCATAATTCAAAGTTTTTATCAGGTTTTGGTCTAGAAAACAAACTAGAATCAAAATTGAATTCATTTATAAATTTCTTTTTCTCTATTTCATCAATAATATGATTTATAAGATCATCTTTCTTATTATATTTAAAATATCCTTTAATATTGTGAGATTTACAGTAATCTCGAAGGTTTTTGAGAGTTTGACTTCTCAGTTGGTTCTCCATTTATTAGAAATGAACTTTTTAAATCCTGCAAATTTTTCCATCCTAGAAAATAATTAAAATTATTTAATATTTCTAAATTGATTCAAAATATATTCTCTAAATTCATTTTTCTTTTCAATTATCTCAAATGGTCTCATCTCTAAAAATTCATTCCACAATTCTTCATTTCTTTTAGATTTTCTTATTCGAACATTATGTTTAATTTCTAATAGATCTGCAATTTTTGCAATAAAAAATTTATATGGTAGGGCTTTTCGTTTATAATTTTCATTAAAAACTTCAAACACTTCTTCAATTTTAATTCTATCTTCAGGTTCATCTATTAACTGTAATAAATGTTCATGAAAATATCTCTGTCTATATTTAAAATTATTATGAGGATTTCTTGTTGGTGGATAACAACTATAACAACGATTATCTAATACCGATTGTTTACAACAGATCTGACAAAATTCGAAAGGTTCTAATTCCTCCATTTATTAGGAACGAACTTTTTTAGATCTTACAAAATTTTACATCATCATTTGTTTTAAAATATACTCTCTAATAGATTAATTTATATTCAAAGTTATTCCATATTTTCACCATTCTCTTAGTTTCCTTAATTTCAATATTATTTCCTACTTTTAAATAATCTGCAATCTTTTTTACTAAATATTTATAAGGTATATATTTACCTCTATAATTATTAATAAAAGTTTCAAATATTTTTTCAATTTCAACCTTATCATTAACATTTTCTATTAAATTATTCAATTTTTTACGAAATCTATTTATTCTATACGATTTACGATTATATTTACCTATTTTAATGTCTGTTACACAATTATAACAATTATTATTTAATACACTATACCTTCCACATATACTACACATTTCCATTTCTCCATGATCCAAATTTTCATCTATAAAGTTTCCTTCTGTATCTGAATTTTTTAAATCGTCTCCATAAACTGAAGTTAATTCAAATTCGTCTTCGTAATGTGGAGGTAATTTAAATTCTTCCATAGATTCTTTTTCTTCTAATAACTTAATTAAAACAGATTTCTTCATGTTATAATAATTTTTTATTTTATACTGACTTCCCAAACGTCTTAATTCAACTATTTTTTTATCACTTAATTTTTCTTTAGTTTTAGATTTTTCTAATATTAAATCAATTAATGATTGTTTTCTCAGTTTAGAATAACCCTGATATTTATTTTCTTTACATATTTTTTGTAAATCTTTAACTGTCTTATTTTTCAGGTCTTCCATTTATTTAGAAATAATTTTTATCAATATAAAATTTATCATCGAAATATTTTGTTAAATATCTTTTCAAACTCAAATATTCTCATTTTAAACCTCTGATTATTGATTAAATTAAAATTAATTCTACATTCATAAGGTATTTCATAAATAGTTACAAGATCATTAAATCTTACCTTCTTCATTTATAGTTTTAAAAAATTCTATATTTATATTCAAATTCTTCAAAAACAAGGGGGTCGTGATTTCCGACCCCTTTGAAATTTTTGCAGGTTGATAAAAAGTTAATATAAATTGTTTCTACTGAAATATATCAAATTCTGAATGTATCAAACCCATTCCTAAATGTCTTTTAATTTTCATTGCATTCGTTGTCAAATATGCCGCAGTTCTTTCTCCTATATCAGCATCACTCGAAATAACTCTTTCCCATGCTTTATTTTCTAAAATTTTGTCTGCGATATGTCTATCTGATACTTCTTTATGATCTCTATAAGATATATCATGTTCTTTTGCAGCTTCATCTAATTTATTAATTGGTTTATCACCTCTTTCCAATCTTTCATTTAATTTAGTACCTGGACCTAAATAGTTATAACCCGGATAATGTAATTCAAATGGTAATCCACTTAATATTTTATTAAACAATCCAGATCCTATAGTTTCATCCTTAATTATTTTATGTGGAAGAGCATTCACTAATCTTATTAAATATTCAGTTCCTTTTCGATCATCAATATGTTTTTCTAAAAGATTTGTTAAAAATCTGATAATACCGACTTTTTCATTATGAAAATTATTATCTCCAGCCAATTCTGAAGCATATATTAAATTCAATCTTGAAATCAATTCATTCAAATTTTGTATATACATAACAGAATGTTCATTATAATTAACTATTCCTCTTCCGGTAACCGGAATTGTCTTTAATTCTTCGTATATAGGTTTTAATAAATTTTTATATTTTTTTGATTGTGGAGCTTTTGGTCTATTTGTTGATGAGTTATTTTTGTTATATAAAACCTCACTATTAATTAAAATTTCTTTATAGGTATTAAATTCTTCTGGTGAATATAATTTTTCACCTTTATTATCAAATAAGTTTTCATAATTTTGTGTTAAGAGAACCCATAATCCTTTTGTTCCAATATATTTTTTTCCATCAATAATTAAATCATTTCCATCTATATTAACTTTATTCTTTCCGATTTTAAAAAATAATTTTTTTTCATCGTAAGTAATTCCATAATGTTTATCAGTTAGTTTTGGTAAATATGTTGCTCCAAGAGGACCAATTATTTGACCGATAACAGATGATGAAATATTCAATGGAGTATCTGATTCATTTAAACTGTCTTCACTTAAATCTGACTCGTCTTCTGAAACTTTTTCCATTGGAACAAATGTAACTCTCTTTTTGTCTTTTGAAAAAGGTGTACTTTTTGCAAGTGGTGTATCTTTATCGTATAATTCTCCTTCAAAAGATGTTTCTTCTCCCGAAGGTGGAATTTCCATATCTGCTATGTTTCTTGTAAACGGTACAAGATCTGTAATTAATGTTTTATTTTGTTCTAACACATTTTTTATACTCTTGTCGACTTGAGAAATCTTTTCATTAAAAGTATTATCAAGTTTATTGATTGCACTCGTTATCGGTAAATATTCTTTACCTTTTAAATCTTCTTCAAGTATTCTTTGTTTTCTGGCATGTTCAAATTTTTTAATTAATCTATCTCTTATCTTAATAGTTTGTTTTGGATCCATTTATTATATTAAAAAGTTCAGAACGGTTTAACTAGATTTAACTAAGTTTAACATTTCGTTAAGTTTATTTGTCATGAATCAGACTTAAATATATAATATTATTAACATTTTCATTATTTAATAATTCATGTCTTTCATTCCTAATAGTTACATTTATTTTTTGAATTTTATGAATATCGTTTCTAATTGGAACATAAACAATTTCTAGGGGTTTTTCTGAAATCTTTGATTCAAAAGGAACATTCGGGAAAAAACTATATACTAAATCAGTTTCTTCATGTATGTGTTCATTAGAAGAATGACTCACTAAACTAGATTCAACTAAATTACAATGAATTTCGATAACATCAAAAGGTCTTAATTTAGGTCTGAATTTTCCAACATGTACTGTGTTACTTGCATAATCTGTTGAAATTTCATTTTTAGTTGGTATTTCGAAACCAAAAATGTTTTTAAGATTTACGTCCAGATCAAATGGATACGGTGAAAACATTTTTACCTTTCCATCATTATTACTTTTTATATAGAACTTTTCGTTTACAAGTTCTTTCTTTATTAGATTATCGATTTCTTTTAAACTCCAAAATCCTTTTTCAATTTTAATATGTTTTCTTGATTTATTAATATCGAATGAAATGAATGAATCTTTTTGTATGTTAGGAATGTTATTATCCGAATAAAAACCAACAAGACCTATTTTATAATTTATATTTTCGTCTAGAAATATTGGATGTGCTAATTTCAAAGTCAACTCAGAAGTTTTACCAGTTATTTTTAACAATTTCATCTTATATAAATTACTCTATTTATAATGGAAAAAAAGTATCGTATAAAAATTTACCACGAAGATAAAAATAAGACTAACAATAAACCTTTTCCATTACCATTAAGATGTATAATTATCGGTAGTAGTGGTTCTGGAAAAACAACTTTATTAACAAATTTTATTTATGGAGATTGGTTAGATTATTCTAAATTATATGTATGTAGTAAATCTTTAGATCAAGATATTTATCAAGAAATGATTGAGTTGTTTAGTGATATTGGAAATAAAATAGGAGAGGATGTAGGGTGTTTTTATAATGATATTGAAGAAATGGAAAATGTAGATACTTGTGAACCGAATAGTTTAGTTATCTTTGATGATATTATATTTGAAAATCATGAAAAAATTAATGAATATTTTGTTAGAGGTAGACATAAAAATATTTCTTGTATTTATTTAAGTCAATGTTATAGTAAAGTTGATAGAAAGTTTATTAGAAATAATGTTAATTTTATTTGTTCTTTTAAACAATCTCTTCATTACACTGAAATGATATATAAAGATTTTGCTGGAAGTGATTTTTCATCCTTTGATATTTTTAAAAAAATTTGTAATGATTGTTGGGAGGATGATTATGGTTTTCTATCGATAAATATATATAATAAATTAAACAATGGAAAGTATATCCATAAACTAGAGAAATTTATCTATTTTAAAGACTAGATTTTATCCTATAATAAATGGTACTTATATATTGTGTAAAGTGTAAAAAACAAACAGAAAGTAAGAATTATCATGAAGAAACTTCTAAAAATGGAAAACTCATGGGTAAAGGAATTTGTGAAATTTGCGGAAGTAAAAAGAATACTTTTTTAGGTCAAAAAATGAAAAAGAAATGAGTGTAAAAGAAGGAATAATTGAAGAAATTCATAAACCGGTTAGAAGAAATTTTGAAAGAACAAAAATTATAACTCGAGGAATAAATGACCTGTGGCAATCTGATTTAGTTGAGATGAATACTGGAAGTTTAAAAGGAATATCAAAAATTAATAAAGGATTTAAATATATTTTAACTGTAATAGATACATTTTCTAAAGTTTCTTGGGCAATTCCTGTTAAAGATAAAACTGGTAAATTAGTGACTGAAGCATTAAAAAGTATATTGAACGATAAAAATAAACCAAAAAATTTACAAACGGATAACGGAAAAGAATTTTATAATAAAGAATTTCAGAATTTAATGAAAGAATATAATATCAATCATTATTCTAGTTATAGTGAAATAAAATCTGCTATAGTAGAAAGATTTAATAGAACATTAAAAGAAAAAATGTGGAAAGAATTTTCTAAGAGAGGAAATTATAAATGGATAGATATTTTAGATGATTTGATTAAAACATATAATAATTCCTATCATAGAACTATAAAAATGAAACCTATAGAAGTTAATAAGAAAAATGAAGAAGAAGTATTAATGAATATTTATAATGATAACAATGTTAAAAATGAAAAACCGAAATTTAAATTAAACGATTATGTAAGGATAAGTAAATATAAAGGAATATTTGAAAAAGGATATACACCTAACTGGTCTACTGAAGTTTTCAAAATAAATAAAATAATAAATTCCATTCCTATTACTTATAAATTAAAAGATTTGAAGGAAGAAGAAATCGAAGGTAGATTTTATAAAGAAGAATTAATGAAAACCAAATATCCACATGATTATCTTGTTGAAAAGGTTTTAAAAAGAAAAGGGGATAAAGTTTATGTCAAATGGTTAGGTTTTGATAATTCACATAATACTTGGATAAATAAAAAAAATGTTGTGAATTAAATTTCTTTTTCACTGTGTAATTCCTCTATTTTTATAATTAGATATTCCTCACTAAATTCTTCATTATTTATTCTAAAATAATTACCATGAAATTCTAAATCATTTTTTAATTTTTCTTTTATTCTAGAATATAAATTAACACTATTTGGATCATAGAATTTTATTATCTCCTCACAATCTTGATGTTCTAAAACTATTTTATCAACAGCTCTTTTTAAATATACTTTTTGACATCTTATAACATAATAACTATATTCACATTCATAGTCGTTTAACTTAAATAATAGGAAAAAATGTCTTAATTTTTCATCTTTAGTTTTAGGTACAACATCAGATTTGATATTTGTTATTTTATTATTTAAATTTTCAATTTTTTCATCTTTCTTTTTTATAATTTTGTCTTTACTGTATAATTCTTCCTTCAATTTATACTCCCCTGTTTTTCTAATTGTTTTGATAACATTGTAAACCCATTTTTGAAATTCTTTTGCTTGAGGTAATTTCGATTTCATAATCAAAGAATATAAACCTAATTCGTTAATAAAAATAGTATGTGCTTGCATATTTGAAGAGTGCTCTTCTAAGGAGCACCCTTCTAAAATAAGATTTAGATTTGTTTTATGTTCTTCATCAACAAGATTATATGCTTTGGTTATTTTTTTATACTCTAATAATTCAGCAATATCTCTAGCTTTAAACCAAGGATCGTTATTTTCATCTAAAATCATAAATATTTCTTTATTATTATAGTTAAGTTTGTTGTTCAGAATATTTAGAATCCCCTCCATTTATTAGAAACGAACATTTTTAAATCCTGCAAAAATTTCCAGTAGAAAGAATTTATATTCTTTTTTATTCATTATAAATTAAAGAAAATGAGTGAGTATAAACCTTTTAAAATTTCACTAACGGAAGGTCAAAAATCTAAAATTATTGGTGCTGTAAAAAAGAAAACTGATGTTACAATCGATACAAAAAAAGGAAATAATTCAATTTTGTTAACTCAAAGACAGATCGATAAGATTAACAGAAATGCTAAAGACGGAAAGGGAACTAGAATTAAATTAACATATAAACAATTAAGAGAAAATGAAAAAGATGGTGGAATACTTCCTTTAATTTTTGCAGGATTAGGAGCTTTAGCTGCTTTAGCGAGTGGAGCAAGTTCTATTGCAAACTCGGTTATCGATAAAAGATATAAAGATAAACTAATAGAAGAACAAACAAGACATAATAAAGAAATGGAAAAGAAACAGGGAGGAAAACTTGTAACAGTTAAAAAAAAAAAATAACTCCTTTATCTAATTTTGATATCGAGAATATCGTTAAGAAGTTAAACATAAAACATTTTAGAGGAGTTTTTATGAAAGATGAACTTCCGAAACATCCTAGAAATATTGAGTGTGGAATTGTAAACATTGATAATTCTTTCGGAAATGGTACTCACTGGGTTTCTTATTATAAAAATGGAAATAAAAAATATTATTTTAATTCATATGGAAACTTACATCCATCAAAGGAATTAGTTATATATTTGGGAAAAGATAATTTAATATATAATGAAGACAGACTTCAAGAAATTAATGATCCACCTATTTGTGGACATTTATGTTTGTTAGTTCTTAAATTCTTTTCTAAAGATATGGATTTTAATGAAATTTTAAATATAATAAATAGAAAGAAATGGAATCTTATTCAAGAGTTATTTTAAAATTTGATGTTTTAGGAAATCAAATTGTTTTTCCGGAATCTGGCGATATTGATGAAACGAAATTAAAAAGTGATATTGTAAATGAACTTTCAAATTCTTTTAGAACAGAATTCTCAACATTCCAAACAAAATTAAAAGATGATGAAAATAAATTAAAGAATGATTTAAAAAATGATTTTAATAATAAATTAAAGAATGAATTAAAAGTAAAAGTTGATGAAATTATCGGTTCATTGTTTACATTTACTAAAAGTTATATTGGTTTTAATAAAAAAAGACTTGTCAGTGTTTCAGAAGGAAGAGATAATAATGATGTAGTTATTATGAAACAAGTGAAAACGATGATAGAGAGGGCAATTAATGAAAATAAAAGAGATAAAAGAACAACTGATACAAAAGAATTTGAAGAGATCATCGATGAGAAATTATTTGAATATACAACTAAAGAAGATTTAGATGAAAAGATGAAAAAACTCACTCAGGATTTAATTAGTGATGTTATACCAGTACAAGTTGATAGTGATATAAAGAACAAAATGGAAGAATATTTGAAAGAAGAAGAGTTACAAATACATCTTCAAATATTTTCTGACACTTTATATAATAGTTATTACCCACAAGTAGAACAATTTATGAAAGATTTAAACAATAAAATAGAAGAACTGGAAAAAGACATAGCGAAAGAAGAATATAAAAAATCACTAAATGAAAGTATTCTTAAAGAAATAGAAATAATAAGAAAAGAATTAAACACAAAAGTATCAGAACTGCGAAGAGAACTTCATTATATTGCTTTACCTTCCGAATAGTATTATTTCCTAAAGTGGTAACAATTTTGAAAATTAAAAAGATTTTTTTCTTAATAAATGGAGACAACACAAAATAATGATTGGGATGAAATATCTTCATTTCCTGGTTTAACAACAGAATTTTTAATTGTATTTCAGAATAAATTAAATTGGAAACTTGTTTCACAATACCATCCGTTTAAATTAGAAGAATTAGGAATGTTTTCAAATAAAATAGATTGGAAAATCATTTCGCGATATCAGAAAATCGATGAACAAAAGATCGAGTTTTATTACTCATTATTTGATTGGAACATTATGTCTTTTTATCAAAAGTTTTCTCCAGATACTTTAATAAAATATAAACATTTGGTTAATTGGATAATAATTTTCGAAAGAACTGATATATCAAATGAATTTAAACAAGAACATTATGAAGAATTTTCGAAATATTATAAAAATAGATTTAATGTTGATACTGTACCTTCATTAATAAATTATGTTTTTTAAATTTTCAAACCTCGTCACTGAGACGGGGTCTAATAATTATAAACTACTTTTTAAATTATAACGATTTTTTATCTTAATAAATGGAGATGTATTCAAAATATAATCCTAATATAGAAAAACAACAATTTAAACATTTTTTCCCATCGAATAATACCGAATTGAATTTTAATAAAGAAAATCAGAGAATAGAATTCTTAATCGATGTTGGTGATAATTTTTTAAGTTCCCATTTTCAGTTTGTTATTTCAGGTTCGTTCAATGCCAAAGATGGTGAACACTATGGTATGAATTCGGGAACTAAATTAATAGATAATTTTATTCCTTTCTTATTTCGAAGTATAGAAGTAAAAAAACATAACAAATTAATTGATAGAATTGAAGATCCAGGTATTATAAGTACTGTAAAACATACGATATCACTGTCTCAAGATGAAACTTTGTCTAAAATGAATGGTGCAGTGAAATGTGATCATAAATATGGAAAATTTAATTATTGTGGAACCTTAAACGATTTAGGATTAGGATATTTTGGAGGTATAAACATACCAATATACAAAGGAGGATTTTTAATAACATTTCTTAGAAACACTGATGATGACGGGATTTTTCTATCACTTCAAGCAGATGGAAAGTCTTATGCACCTACAGGTAAAATTACAATAACTGATTTTTATTTACGTGTTCCTATCATAGAGTATTCAACACCTTCAAAAATTGAATTAATTAATGAGATGGACAAGTTTGGTGGAACACAAGAATTTGTATTTAAAACTTGGGAGTGTATTGAAAAAACTGGTATTATGGGATCAAATTTAAGTTTTGATATAACTAATATTTATAGGAACATTGATAAACCGAAATTCATAATTGTAGGATTCCAAACATCGAGAAGAAATGATCAAAAGAAAGATCCTTCTAAATTTGACCATGTTGATGTTAGAAATATTAGAGTTAAAATTAATGAAACATATTATCCGGAAGAAATGTTAAATTTAGATATTAAAGAGAACAATTATTCATTATTATATGATATGTATAAAGATTATAAAAGGTCTTATATCGGAAATATGAATATGCTTTATGATCCTGATGATTTCATAAAAAATAGACCTTTATATGTAATAGATGTTAGAAAAGGACCAATTAATATTTCAAATAGTAAAAATAATATTATTCTGAATGTTGATTTTCAGAATGTAGTTCCTGGTGGTACAAATATATATGTGATTATTGTTTCTGAGAAAAAGTTGAAATATGATTTTATAAAGAATGATTTAATAGAAATTTAGAATGACAAATATTTAAGATTTATTTATGTCTCTCAAGACTTTGAAAGTAATGGTTAATTTTTTTATTTTTAATTTTTTCTAAAAATGTGCAAAAATACCCCGTATTCTCCTTCCTCTCTCCTTTTGGCTTCAACCTTACTTTGTTCTTTAGTTACCTTTGTACTTCCTTTGGAAGTGTTCAACTCGTTATTTTTGAGTTGCTTGAGCCCATCACGGACCATCAGGCGTTTATAGCCGTCTGTCAACTTTTCAGGCTTGGTAACTTTTTTTAGATTTTACAAAGTAAGGTGAGCGTGAGGTATTTTTGAGGAAAATGGCATGCTCTATGAGATCACCGCATGCGTCACATCGTTTCCGGTGTACCTATGGCCATCTCGGTACATCGGTGATGAGATACATTTGGTTCTCTCACTTTTCCACGTCTGAAATACTATTGACTGTTGTATATATACTAGAATCCTGTATGAATGATGAAACCGAGAACTTACGACTTTAATAGTCTATTACTTGTTATTAGATTGTTTATTCCATCCAAGTATTTGTTTGTTATTTAGTTAATAGTTTTAAATTATCAGATTAATCTATTTTCATTAATTAATATTTAAGAAATTCTCGAAATCAGTCGAAAATTAACAAATAGAAAGGTTGTTAGTTGTTGGTAGTTCAAAAAATCAATACCAGACTGCAGCAGCAATCAAGCGAGTACACCCACCGGAACCTCCGCCCATATGTGATATCATTCAGATACCCCGCCCCACTTCGATAACAATGGTGGATTTATATAGAGCATTCTCAGTGTACGAAAATATAATTGTAATAAAGGTTTTTATAAAATTGATTAATTTTATTTGATAAATTTTATTTCTAATAAATGGAAGTATTAAAAAAGATCCAACGAGTTGGTCAATGTCAAAATACTCCAATAAAGAAACTAACAGAATTGGAATGTGGTCAATCTTATTCAATTAAAGAATTTAAAGAAAGTATTACAAAATTTGGAAAACGTATAGTTGTTACGTTAAAAGATAAGGAAGATAAATTTCAAGTTTATCTACCAGATAGATTTAATGACAAATTAAATAAAAAAGATATTCAACAATTAAATTCACAAAAACTATTATTCGTTTATGACGGTTTAAAAGAATTAAATGATGGGAAGAAAATTCATATTATTGACTTCCGAGAAAATAAAAATGAAAATAGATCTAAATCTAAGAAATCTGAAAGTGATATTGATGATTAAACGTGTATAACAAATGGAAATAATAATTAAATTAATTATATAATATTTTTACTTTTTGGGGGTGATCCCAATTTTGTATCGTTTTAAAGAAATATGTTAAAAATATGTATTTTTTTTTTATTTGTTAGGTTTTAAAGAAATATGTTAGAAAATGTATATTTTTTAAAAAAATTAGATGTTTGAGATAAAAATGAAAAATCCTACAAAAATCGACGATCAGGTTTTTTCGGGGAAATAGGGAATTTTGAAGACTGCGCCAGAAACCCTATATTACATCTACTCAAGAAATACTGCTAAAAAAGAAACATCCAGACATTAATAATTGCAACCATCGTCAGTAAAAGTATTGATTCCCAGACAGAAATTAATTTCGATGAATGAATAGGATACTAAACTTATAAAACTGAATGAGAGAGTAAAAAGAATTCCCTTCTGTGGCCATTCTTTCCGATGAATGGACTTCATATTAAAAAACAAATTGGGATTCTGGAAAGAGAATAAGACAGCCAAAGATGGCTTCTGTTCGATAAAAGGCTTTTAGGTTTATTTATACTTACGGCTGATTAACCCTTCCTGGAAGGCAGCGGCTCTTAAGTAGCATTATAACTTCCTTGCAAAGTTCTTTCTCGTTTTTCTAAAACGGTTTGAAACATTGACCTTTTTGTAAAATATTTTCTAATATCTGTTCTTGGTTAAAAAAAAAAAAAAAAAAAAAAATATATATATATATATATATATATATATAAATAAGCGTTTTTAGTGCGGTTCTTCCCTCCCTCCGGGGAAATTCTCATGAGGTTGACCACATGACGGAATCCGAAAGTGCCGACACGAAAATTTCATGTTTGAGATCCTATAGATCAATAATGTAATAGTAGTTCAAATTTGTGTGATATATATATATATATATATATATATATATATATATATATATATATATATATCCTTTCCCACTCCTGGAGGGTCAAAAATAGTCCAATTTGATGAAATTTAGAACAATCATCTTTCGTCTAATTTGAAAGGTCAAGTTCGTTAACCAGCAGAATCACCGGAAATTCGCGCAAACAAATCGGAACACTTACGTTTTCGAGTTCATATGCATGCTGGTACTCGTTTCATAGGTTTTTAACGTAGTAAAACGAATGAAACCAGTTTTTAAGCGATATCTGTAACCGTTTTCGGCATAAAACATAAAACGTTTTTGGATTTTCGTATATTTTCTACTATCTCGAAAACGGTTGGGAAATTAAAGGTGGTAAGTGAAAGGTTACTATTCGTAAGCTTAGTAAATTCGCGACATAAAAGGCTAAGATCTAATTTTTAATGGGGTCGATGTTAATTCGAGAAATAAGTGCTTAAAACATCACAATTTTTAGTTTTGTTCCTTTTAACGGGGTTTTGTCACTGTTTACCTAACGTTTTAATTGGTTATTGTTTTTTTATTAATTGCATTTAATAGAAAAATTAGTATTTTAATAAAAGAAGGTATGGAAATGAGAAACGTGTTGGTAATAGTGTTTTACATGTCGAACGTTAAGGAGGTGGGTGGAGTCATTTCCGCTTAGAATACTATCAGGTTCCTGTTGTGGCACCTTAAATCTCCCTTCTCTTTGAGATGTCTTTTTTTATTCTTCACGAAAGATCAAAAACTACCTATAACTGCTTCTACTTTTTTGCTAATGACACTAGGGATATGAACGGAACCGCGTATAGATGACGTAGCTCCTGCGTGACGAACTTTTATTGTGATAATATTACTTGGTTAGTTTTAGCACGATTCCTCCAACTTTTATCACAAACGGTTCCATATATCGCATTGAAACTGGTTTCATTCGTTTTCCTACCATAGAGAAGCTTTAAAAGTCCGACTCGCAGGAACTCCCTAGGGTCATAAGAACGCCCAAAATAGGAAAAGTACATTATTAACCGCAAACATTTCGTACTGTTCCACCAATTAAGGATAAGGGTTTTGGTTGAATCTTGCGATTTTCACTTTCCACTTTAAAATATTTAATTTTCTGTTAGATATCAATGACATTCTTTCTGGTGTATCTCGAATATTGTAAATACAGAGGAGATTTATTCATCCAAATAAAACCTGTAAGAATGTTCTTCATTTATTCCAGAAGAATGTAAATATACTTTAAAAACCTAATCTACTAAGTTTTTTAATCCTTTCAATTTCCCAACAAATGACCGAGCAGTTTAGGTTTAATAACCAAAGCCTCCGTTCTTAAGAACTTCTGTTGCTCCAAACTTTTATATTTAGGAAGTTTCCGGGATGTTCCCACTTCCCGATTTGTTTATTCAGAAATTTAATCTCTTTAACATTCATTTAAGAAATTATTTGAATGTTGCGAATGAAATTAATTCAACTCAACCTAAAATTAATTAAATTTAAAATATATTAACATTTTTCGTTTCTTACAGCTAGGTATTTGTCTTGTTGTTGAGTTCATATTAATTATTCTATAACATTATACATGTTAAGCAATATTTATGCGTGTTTATTTTTATATATATATATATATATATATATATATATATAGGGTGTCCCACATTGAGATGTCATAACTTTAGGGGTTATGCATCTCATTTGTAGTTCAGGGAGGCAGATATGAGCGTTCTATCTCAACATGCAGAGGAGCTACTCAAACTTTTGTCTTTTTTAAAAACTACTGGCTTTTCTAAAGAAAAACTGAGTTTTCAGAATTTCTGATCAATGTAAATAAAGACCAAATTTTTGGAATCTACATTAAATTTCAAATAATTCTTAACAAATTCTTTAATTTCATAGAATGATGTTGATGTCCCATCCTTCCCAAACTACATGAGGTTTATTACACAAGCCCGTCTACCAAATAACAACTCACTCTAGTTTGAAATGGTTGATTGCCCAGCTCATAATGGACGCCTGGTGACGGAATGGCTAAACAGTGAATTCCCTAATCGTTGTATCGGCCACTATGGACCAGTTCGTTTGCCTCCTGATCTGAATCCTCTAGATTTCCATGTATTGGGAACATTGAAAAGCAGAGTGTACACAGAGTCTGTGATGACGAAGAAGGAACTCATCAACAGGATCCAGGAGCATTGCCAGCTCATGAGAACTCAAAGACAACACGGCCCCCGTAATGTCGTGGATTCAGGTAGACGTTAAGCTTATATTTGTAAACATTTTGAAAATCTACTGGACAAATAGTTATTAGTCTACAGTAATAACCATTTTTGGCCCCATAGATTTCTATAGACATTTCCTAGGAAAACGAGGTAACATTTTAAGCAACTTTTGAGGGTGCCTTTCATTTAAATGGTTTTTTTTTTCGTTTTTTATCTACAGGAGAGTGTTTTTGGTATACAATTTCAAATTATTGTATTGTATAACCCAGTTTACTTATAAGCAGAAATTTAATTAAATAGAATAGAATCAATATTACCAAGACCCTCAAGCCATAACCATGTAATGCATGTATTCATTGTATTTACAGTAACGGTATTTATTACCAATACTACCAAGACCCTCAAGCCATAGCCATATAATACATGTATTCATTGTATTTACAGTAACGGTATTTATTACCAATATGTTCTTCTAAATTCTTTCACCCTTGATTCCGAATTGTTCTCCTATCCTTATTTAGAGCAAAAAATGTGTGTACGCAGTGTGGGAACGGTTATGAAATTCACTGTTTTGCCATTCCGTCTGTTTAGGCGTCCATTATGAGCTGGGCAATCAACCATTTGAAACCAGAGTGAGTTGTTATTTGGTAGACGGGCTTGTGTAATACAACTCATGTAGTTTGGGAAGGATGGGACATCAATATAATTGTATGAAATTAATGAATTTGTTAAGAATGGCCCGTTCATGCTAAAGCACATGAATTGGTTTTGACTTAGAAATCAGAAAAAAATTGATTGAAATAGATTTGTTTTTAAAACTATGAGGTACCATTTTAAAGCTTATTAAATAATGCAACTTTTGAGGGGGAGGAAAACCTCTAAGTCTAAAAATAGCTAATTAAGAAAATATTGAATAATTTAATAAAAAACTAATATTAAACGTTCTCATCTATATGCCTTTGAATATAGCTCTTAATTTCCGTGGCAATATTTCAATAACGGGTGTTTCTTATTGGAAATTTAATGTAGATTCCAAAAATGTGGTCTTTATTTACGATGCATTGATCGGACATTCTGAAAACTCAGTTTTTCTTTAGAAAAGCCAGTAGTTTTTAAAAAAGACAAAAGTTTGAGTAGCTCCTCTGCATGTTGAGATAGAACGCTCATTTCTGCGTCCCTGAACTACAAATGAGATGCAGAATAAACCCCTAAAGTGATGACATCTCAATGTGGGACACCCTGTATAATCAGTCCCCTAACAGGACACAGTCAGTATTCTCAGTACTATACTGATTTTCCCCTTTGCAGGTACTCATTAAAAAATTAGTTGAAGGCTGGTTTAGCCTAGGGACGATCAGGGAGCCCGAGTCCAACCCAAGGACAAGATAAAAATCTTTAGTGCTTTCTAGGAATTTGAACTCCAGCATATTTTTTTTTTTTTTTTTTTTTTTTTTCAATACCTCAGTAACCCTGGATTGCCAAGCGATCCAATATCCTCAGAATCCAATCTCTCCAATCCAAAATACTCCGTAAAATAGTCAACGCCCCTATCTATGTTGCAAACTTCACTATCCATAACGACCTAGAAATCCCCCTTGTCCAAACCCTGTCCAAAAACCGATACTTTAACTTCCACTCCCTCTTGCCTGGTCACGACAATCCTCTACTCAATAACCTATCCTCATCCTCCATTCCCGGTAACCCTCACCGTCGCCTTAAGCGCAAATGTCCTAGAGACCTATTGTGATCTTACTATGTAAACTAATGTAATGTAAGTATTGTAAATAGCTACCTTAAGAGAAAATGTAAACCTGTACTGAAAGTACAAGACAATAGGTTTTGGCCAATGGGCCTTTTAGCACTTTCCTCCGAAGGAAAGTAGCTATTGAGGTTGGACTCATGACGGAATTTTTGAAAAATTTCTTTAAATCTTTATCGATCCTACCTAGTAGACACCGAAAATGACCCTCGTTAAAATTTATATATATATATATATATATATATATATATATATATATATATATATATGTGTGTGTGTCTGTTAACACGATAGCCGCATTTAGCATTAGGTAATGAATTATTTTGATTGGTATGAACTATTCCGTTACAAGAGAATATCAGATGTTAACAATGTTTGGTTCAGTGAATTCACTGAACCAATCAGTGGGTTTGTCCATTCATGAACAGCCAATCACGTCTCCGAAGATCAACATTTGCTTTCCACTTAATAATCAAACTAAAATGTTCTCATCGAATGTTATCAGTTCAAGTCTTGATTGACAAAACTGATATCAGTTCTCCTACATTCCCCGACAAAATTATAGGCCACCCTATATTATGTTAGTTTTGGTCATTATTTAGTGTTATATTTAAGCCAAAGCAGTTACATACTGTTCTAATGTCACTGACTTTTCGAAGAACATGTCCGTAATGATTCCTGATCCTTCTTGCCTAAGGATTACCTGAAATGTAAATATTCACGCGCGACAAAAGTATAGGCCACCCACTCAGTTCTTATCTAAATCTTGCTCTAGGAACACTTTTAGTGATCATTTCATTCAAAAAAAGGCGTTGAACGTTCCTGATGTTTGTTTGGACCCCAGCTTGTTAACAAATTTCGCTCGCCTTGGCTGAAGAGTTGGAAGCACGATGTAAAATGGCTCGCTGCTCTTGGACCGTTGTTGCCGTGGGCCTGTCAATGCTTTTATTTAGGCCATAATCACTACTCAGCTTAAGGAAATTTCCTACAAAATGCCTACTTCTATTTAAAGTTCGAGGGATTTTCGATTTAGTCCAATCTTTATCGCGAGATGTTTTAATCGCGCGTTTTTCACTCTCCGACAACATTTTTCCTCTAGTTATTACTTAATCAGGTTTAATTAGACTCGCTGATTAAAGTAATGAAATGATCACTAAATGCGTTCCTAGAGCAAGATTTAGATAAGAACTGAGTGGGTGGCCTATACTTTTGTCGCGAAAAAATATTTACATTTCTGGTAATCTTTAGGCAAGAAGGATCAGGACTCGTTACATACATGTTCTTCCAAAAGTCAGTGACATTAGAGCAGTATGTATTTGCTTTGGCTTAAATATAACATTAAATAATGACAAAAACTAACATAATGTAGGGTGGCCTATAATTTTGTCGGGGAGTGTAATTAGTCAAATATATGTTACCATGAAAGCCAATTGCATAAAACAAAAATAGTGATTAATAGTGACATTAATTATAAAAATCAACAACTGACATGTACATGTCAGTTGTTGATTTAACCACTTCACTTGGTCACTGCAGCAGATCTCTGAGCCTCTGTCTTCTCTGTCGCCTTGGTGGAGAGAGTGGATGGGTGAAGACGTATTCTAATACTTCAATCCAAAGTCTTAAAGTACCGTCATTCATCCTCCCTCTTGTGTTCCTAACCTCAACATCCAAAAACACCTTAATATAATTACGAGTTAAATATGTTATATTACGAAGATTCGAACGTTTCCACACTATCCACTCATCAAAATCTCTAAGTCCTCTCCCTATCAAGCGTCACTCATCCTCTTACTCCAACAAGGTGACTCACAAGGCAGTGGCCTAGAGATCTGCTGCAGTATCACTCAAGTGATGTATCAGCAAAAGTTCTATCTTTTTTTAAGTACGACAATGTCTGCGTCTCACCGATCTCTCATCGCGTCCTCTTTCATCATCGTCTGGGGTTAATCGAGGATGACGTTTGGAGGCCTAGAGCACAGAAACTTCCTAATCCATCATATTACCGAATATATTTATATACAGAATGTAATACCCCATAAAGAATTAATAAATAACATTAAAGCATCAAAGGTAAACCCATCAGTATCAAGGTGGAGCAGTTAAAAGGCATTAACATGAAATGGAAGACCCACCTATCTTCAGTAGACCTAACCTTATAGAACTTGAAAAAAGAATGCTGAATGGATCCAAGAATAAAGAGAAAGGCCCCTACATGAAGAGAAAGTAGATAGAATTGCTCAATGTTTCTTTTTTTCTCATTTTTCAGCTCCATATAGAGAGCACAGCTGTTTCCTGTATTGTATATACTTCAGCCCTTTTTTCTTATCACATTGATATTTCTCTTTATTTATTTATTTCTTAATCCTTATTTCAACGAACTTATAGAATTTAAACGATTTAAAAATATAAATTTTTATTGCATTTTGTAATAATGCAATTCAATAACCAAATCACCTCCATTCCGAAGCCCCTATAAAAATTTGTAAGTAAATAAATATTTCCTTTATATAGAGCATAGTTACAAAGGAGATTTAATCTTTAACATTCATTTATTTATTAACGCAGCTCCACCATTGCAATTTGCTCATATTAAAATAATTAATAAAAATAAAAGGTTAACAAATAGGTTCAGTATATTAGATTTCCAAAAACATAGAACCAAATAAAAATAATTAACTCCAAAATTTACTATATTACATACGAGAAAATTGAAATAATAATAAATAACAACATAATTGATTCTTTATTGGAAGATGAAAATCATTATTGTATCTGTATTGTAGGTTTTCATAGAACAATCACACACAAAAATATTCAAACATACATTTACTAACCAGGTTATATCTTATAGTTAAAGTTAAAGATGCAATACATTCATATAAATTACAGAAAAATAAATAAGAACCAATGAAGAGTTAGGAAGTAATAATAAACAAGTTACTATGTCAATAAATGTGTTTTGGTAAATAAATAATTGCTTATTAATTATGTATATGTATAAATTTAGATTACAATCACATATTTATATTTTTAAAGTAACCATGCATTAATGATTTTTCTTTTTATAATTTTTTTCATGCGGCTATATTGGAGAAAATATTTTATTTTGTTTAAGATGTCCAAGTAGAGAGTCACGATTCGAACTGCCTTTAGTGAGAAAATTTTTCTAACTTATGTGATTTGTGTAACATAAATATACTGTCATTCGCGTAATTCCCATAAAAATAAGATATGCAGATTGTAGGAAAATTCAACAGTAGCTATCATTACTCTGACATTTTTGGTATTAGTGAGCATCTTGAATCTAGATGTAAGTATGCTGCCAACATACTTTACTGATATTTCCCTCGTGTCTGTCAGACACTTTATACACACGGGGGGTTACGTTCAAAAATTCCTCTGTTGAAGTACCAGTGTCAAAAAAGCACGGAAAAGAGAAATAATTATAGTGAGAGTGTATTATGACGTTTCAATACACTTCAGCAAATAATGAGAAATATAATATTAAATTTCTGCAAAAATGTCAAATCGCTTATTCCCGTTATTCTTGATGTTACCAGTGCCTTCAACTGTGTTTATTACCCTTATCCTGAAATTGAAATTCCTTCATCCGGGAGTATTTCATGTTAGGAATACGTGAGTATGTTATCGTCGGAGAGATTCCTATTCCCAATATTGTTATGCTGTCGACGTTCTGAAGAACTAATTTTCATTCTCACTACATAACATCAGGTCGACTAACTAATGAATCCAGAAAAAAACGGGTTTTCAGATTTTTGGCACGTTTTCACAATCTGTAAAAATTGTTAGGACCATTATTACCTTCATTACTTTTTTAAATAATTTAGTACTCCTAGATAAATAAAAATTGCGTTTTTGTTATGTATTAATATTTTAAAATCATACAAAATAATGAAATGAATGAATGAATGAATGAAAAGTTTTATTCTTATTCCGGGACAGAAGTCCCATAGGAATAATTTTGAAATTACAAAATAATTATGAATTTTACGTATAAACTTAAAAACTTATAAATGCTATCAGTATCAGTATATAGTGTACAGCCTCAATATAGACTAGGGGTTGGGTAAAACTTGGAGGGATAGAAGGTGGTGGAAGAGTCGGGATTTAAAGGTTTCAAGGTTGGTAGAATGGCGGACAGACAGAGGTAAGGAATTCCATAGCGAGGTGGCACGGGTTACGAATGATTTTTCGAATATTGCTGTTCGGTGGGAAGGAATATAAAGATCGGAAGGACGAGATCGGGTGTTACGGGAGTGAACCGAGGATTTAAATTTAAGAAGTTGAAAAATATAAGAAGGTCTACGGGATTGAATTACTTGGTAAAGGACTGAGCCGAGGAAGTACTGACGACGATAAAGAGGGAATAGCCAATTTAGCTCCTGGTAGAAATGTGACTTTATTAATTAATTACCTTTAACAATAAATTACATTGTAGATGAAAGAAAAATTAATTATTCCTTTCTTTATCAGATCAGAAATTTCAGTGTTGAATTAAAATTATGGTCTATCTGTGTGTGTGTGTGTGTGTGTGTTTTTTTATTTTTTTTTTTTTTTTTATAGCTTTTATGTGTTGTCAATTAGAGTTTTTCGTTATGTGAGTCTGATAGAAATACGTGGGCTCTCGACTGTTAACAGTTCGTAAAAGTTGTTTGTTACTAAAAAAAAGTTTCAAAAAATATCAGCCAAAAAAAAAACGAAATAAAATCACATCTCTTAAAGATTAAACCTTGTAAGACAAATAAATAAGTATACCAAATTTCCTTGGAATGATAAGAAAGCTGTCAAACATCTGTTCTGACTGTTTACTCATTGCAGCCTGTAACTAAGTGTTTCACTCAAAGGTACGTTCTATATCCCGCCTTGGAATGATAAGAAAGCTGTCAAACATCTGTTCTGACTGTTTATTCATTGCAGCCTGTTACTAAGTGTTTCACTCAAAGGTACGTTCTATATCCCGCCTTGGAATGATAAGAAAGCTGTCAAACATCTGTTCTGACTGTTTACTCATTGCAGTCTGTTACTAAGTGTTTCACTCAAAGATACGTTCTATATCCCGCCTTTGTGAATTGGTGTCAACACTTGAGCTTTAAAAGCTGTTAAACATCTTTTCTGACTGTTTACTCATTGCAGTCTGTTACTAAGTGTTTCACTCAAAGGTACGTTCTATATCCCGCCTTTGTGACTTGGTGTCAACACTTGAGCTTTACATGCTTGAAAATCAGTAGGCTTGTATATTTTCAGCAAACATTGTTCTCCGTTCTCTTCAGGTACATGGTTGTGTGTTACAAGCCACTAAATTATAGCATATTTCATTATTATTATTATTTGTAGTTCTTTACCTGTATTTTAACATTTGGTTGGCTTTTGATAGAAATTTCGTAATCTGATGTCTGGGCGATTTTATTGTCTTCAGAAGCTTTCCATATCTATATATATAAAAATCACCTGTAAGTTTGTCTGTCTGTTTGTTCTTTATACAAATCCACACCGTTTGACCAATTTCGACCAAACTTGGCACACATGTACTTCTTAATACGAGAAATCTCCTAGGCTAGGTCAAAATAGTCAAATTTCGAAATTTGGTCAAAAGGTCAAAAGTTTTGTTCAAGAAAAATTGGCTACACTGAACCATTCATATTCTGAAAGCCATTTTGAATAATGTCTCAAATTTATTTGTTGATGTTCTTCATAATTAGAATATCTCGAACTCATTGATGACTTTACATCATTATATAATCATATATATATATATAAAATCTTTTAGGCTTCACAGTTCGGAAGTACCGAGTTCCAAACTGTCAATTAAAGAAGAGTGAATTGTTCAGAAATAGTAATTTTCTTTCCAGTGTTGCCTAGGTGGAGATTAGCAAGCTAAAAAAACTTTCTTCTTTATTTGCGAAAAGTTTTTCTTTTGCGAACAAAACATTTCAGTTTTAACCTTTGTATGTTTATCTAAATTATAGCCGTATATTGTCAAGATTTGGACAAGTAATATCATATAAGATCAATTTAATTAATTTCTCATGAAAATGTAGAGCAACACTGAGCTCCTAGAAGCCATTAACTATTATCCTTTTTTTTAAGTTTGGTTTGCTTATCTAATTTCCAAAACTTTTGAGTTTTAGTAAAATATTTGTGTTTACCTAAATTATAGCCTTATATTCTTAGAATTTTGACTAATATATATTAATAAGTAATTTAAAATATTATGTTTTTGATCTGTTGGCTTTACAGTCGCCATTTTCTTTCCAGTGTTGCCTAGGTGGAGATTAGCAAGCCAACAAAACTTTTTCTTTTTTTTTGTTAAAATTTTTTCTTTTGCAAACAAAACTTTTCAGGTATAACCTTTGTATTTTTATCTAAATTATAGCCTTATATTCTCAAGATTTGGACAAGTAATATCATATAAGATCAATTTTATTAATTTCTGATGAAAATGCAGAGCAACACTGAGCTCCTAGAAGCAATTAACGATTATCCTTTTTGCATTTGCTTAACATAAACTATGCCTTCAACATTAACCCATGGATCTGTACAGAACTTTAATAATTTAAATACTTTTAGTTCTTTACCGTACCACCTAAAATCATCTATATGTAACGTACAAAAATGTTGTGATTTTCTAAATTATAACCTTATATTCTCAGATTTTTGATTAATATCATATATTAGTAAGTAATTTGAAATATTAAGTTATTGATCTGTGGACTTGCAGGTTCCCGTTTGGTTTCCATAGTTAATTTTTTTGTATTTGTGAATTGCATTTTATCTCATGCATTTGCTTAACATAAACTATGTCTTCAACATTAACCCATTAACCTGCACAGAACTTTAATAATTTAAATACTTTTAGTTCTTTAACAAACCACCTAAAATCATCTATGTGATATTTAAACATTTGGGTCATTCCATGTCAAATCAACCCAAAAAAATGGGATTTGACACCCATGATCTCAGATTTTAATGAAACTTGGCATGTTCATGCCTTTCATGGATATAAGTAAGAATATAAAATAGTTTTTCTCAATCTCAAATAGTTTAATTTTATGCTCTGCTAAAGTATTTTAAATTTTGCAGTTATCATCGATTGGACAAAGGAAGTGCACTTAGTTCTAGAATATAAATCATACCTATCGACCAATGTTGATGACATTTTCTATGACAATACTTCAATAAATATGGAAGCCAGAAAAAAAATAATATAAGCATAAAGTAATTACAAATGTTCTGAAAAAATCCTGAAGTGTTAAAATGCATTTTTAAAAAATTAAATATGGCGTTCCACACTAAGTGGAATATCATCAAACGATAAAAAGAAAATCACTAAAATATTTTTTTATTATTATTATAAAAGGTATACACTATCACATGAAAAAATAAAATGTATGGTTTTTTCACTCTAATTTTTTTCCCGTTAAATACAAAAAATTGTTCAATTAAAATTTTAGCTAACAATATATTATTTTTTATAGTTCAGCGATTTAATTTTAAAAACTATAAAAAATAACCCAAAGCTATTCAGAATGAAAACTACCTACATGTACAAAATATTCATTACTTCAGTGAAGGGTTTGCTGGGCAATATAAAATGAAATACAGCTTAATTTTTATCACATGTAACTGCACACCAGTAACTAACATTAAAATTTGAAAAATTAAGTTTTTGATCTGTTAACTTGCTGGTTTCAGTTTGTTTTCCATAGTTGAATTTTTGATTTGCGAATTGCATTTTATCACATGCATTTGCATAATAAAAACTATGTCTTTAACAGTAACCTATGGACTGTCCGAACTTATAGCAGGCTCAATATCTACTTGGCTCATACGGAGAATTGTAGTGTTTGTCATTAAACTAGATGCAACATTAGCAAACTCTACTGAGTTTTTTACATTTTTAGTTTCAGATTTGCTCATAACATCCATTAGAGACCAAGGAGTTTACTCTTTCTCCCACCCTATCTACTACACGTTTGTCGTGAGCTGTAGTAAAATATTTCCGCTAAAACGTTTTGTGAAATTTTTCTGAATGTATGTAAATCAATCTTGACATATATTTATTTTTAAACTGAGACGATGGATTATCACTGTAAATAATTTAATTTTGACAAATCATTATTTTTTATTATTATATCATATAATCTTATCAAAAGTGCGTATACAGAAATCATACCTTTATGTTTAGTATCGGAACAAATGAGAAAAGTAGTGCATTTGTTTTTGAAAAATAATGCTGCTGTAAATAATTGAAGTTTCTCATGACCACAATCCTGATTGAATTTTGTTTTAACAATCACAAGAATAAGCCATTGCAAGAACGGACGTTTCATTAATCAGTTATTTTATTTTATTTGATTCATTTATATTCATTCTTTTTTTTGTATTTCTTTCAATTAATTTATAATTTTGATATTATAATTTGTTTCTTTTTCAATATTATTGTTACTATTTTTATTTGTATTATTATTATAGTTGTTATCATTACGCTATCATATTTCTCTATTTTAATATTATTATTATTATACTTAAAAAAAATTATAAAAAAAAATGTATATTACTTTGATTGTAATGCAGGCAGTGTTGGAAGATGGAACCTGCAGAACCTAAATGAACTCCCACAGTATAAGGATACTATATTGTTTTTTTTTTTGTTTGTTTTTTATTTATTTATTTCGAATTTACAACAATGTATAAGGTACATTTCTAGTAAATTATTGCAAGATTATATGACATGGATGTACATGAGGTGGGAAGCTGCACAGTTGTAGTACCCACAAGACAGAATTTATTTTTTCACAGATCTACACTTTCTAAAATTGATCTCTTGGCCACTTGCGTTTCAGTCGGCGAATGGGGTTGTAAGGAATGTGCTGGGAGGATAGAGAGTTTATTAAGGAGTTAGGATGGCCGTGTAGGTTCGAATGGAATTTGCGGTAGAGGGATTTGGCTAAAGGTTGAATAAAAGGGATATGAAGGTCATTATGGAGGGTCAAATTAGAGACATAAAACGGAGCATCCGTTATTTTCCGGAGAATTTTAGACTGCATGGATTGGATTTTGTAGGAGTTGGAAGGCTTTGTGGAACCCCAGAGTTGAATTCCGTTAGTAAATATTGGTCTGAGAATGGTCATGTAAATGAGGCGTTTGTTTGTTAGTGTGAGATTAGATCGTTTGTCAAGTAAGTGTAGTAATAGTCTGTACTGTCGGCTGAGTTCTTGTCGCTTCTGGGTAATATGTGGCTTACATGTTAGTCGTTTGTCAAGTATTAGTCCTAGAGAGCGAATTTGGGATTTTTGCGGAATTAGAGAACTATGGAGGAACACTGGAGGGCAGGATGATCGCCTGAGGGTAAAGGTTGAGTGGCAGGATTTCTGAGGGTTAACTTTGGTTCTCCATTTACTGAGCCAGGGTTCGATCAGTCAGTCCAAGGTGTTCCTGAAGAGACTTGGATGTCAGAATTGGGTCAGGACTGAAGGAGAACAGAGCTGTATCATCGGCGAACATATGGAGGGATGTACCGGGGTGAGTTGGGATATCAGCCGTATACTCGTATGTGAGGTATAGGACAGGAATCAGGATCCCGCCTTGAGGTACACCTGCAAGTTGGGGGGAAATGGGTGAGGATGAAGTGCCATAGGAAACTTGGAAGAATCTGTCGGAGAGATAGGATTTTATTACGAGGTAGTAGGTTGATGGGAGAATTTGTTTGAGTTTGAACAGCAAGCCCCGGTGCCACACCCGATCAAAAGCCTGGGCTACGTCGAGAAAGACACCAAAGCAATACTGTCCATTCTCAAAGGCTGTGGAGATCAGATCCACAATTCTGTGGCATTGATGAATGGTGGAATGGAGTTGACGAAAACCAAATTGGGAAGACGGGATTTTGGGAATAACAATGGGGTAGAGGCGTTTGAGTAAGAGTTTTTCAAGAATTTTCCCTAATGCGGGTAGTAGGGCAATAGGGCGATAGGATGTGAGTTGGCGAATAGGTTTTTTTGGTTGCGGTATCATACGGATTACAGAGAATTTCCAGAGGAGGGGAAAGTGGGTAGTTCTGAGGACAGCATTATAAATGTAGGTTAAGAAAAGGACTGCTTTTTTCGGGAGATGCTTGATTATTTGGGGCGTAATTAGGTCATATCCTGGGGCTTTTTTGTGGGGAAGATGTTGGATGGCGTGAAGTACTTCTTTAGGATTGAAGGCCTTGGGAGGAAGTGACATTGGGAGGGGAGTATCCAGTTGACTCGAGACATGGTGGGAGTGGGTTGGATTGTTATCATCAGGGTGCGGGGTAAAGACATTGGAGAGGTAATGCCCGAAGGCGGTGGAAATTTCTATATCAGTTTTGGCCCAAGAGCCATCTTCTTGTTGGATGGGATGATGGGAGGTTTTGTATGAGAGTATTTTTCTAGTAGCCTGCCAGAGTGATTTGTCGGATGAAGTAAGTTCCTTAGTGTATGTTTTAAATTGTTCGTTTTTATGTTTCAGCAGTTCATTTCTTAGTTGGTTTGTCAGTTGGTTTAACAGTTTTTTGTCAGATGGGTATCTAGAATTTTGCCATCGTTTGCGTGCTTTTCTCTTTTCAGTGAGCAGTAGTTGTATGTGTGTTGGTATGCCAGCCAGTCGTGTTTGTGTATTATGTAGAGGTTTTAGTCGGGTGGAGATGAATAAGGATTCCTGAATGGCTGATACTATATTGTGGAACAAAAAAAGAAAAAGTCATTCAATTTGTTCCTCATATAAATCCACAGCTTTTTAGCGATTTTGACCAAACTTGGCACACAGGTAGGGGTTGATACGGGGAGTGTCATTGGCCAGGTCAAAATCATCTGTCAGCTTTCTGTCTATCTGTTTTTTCCTTATACAAATCCACACCGTTTGACCGATGTTGACCAAACTTGGCACACAGGATACGGGAAGTGTCGTAGGCAAGGTGAAAAAAATCTACCAGCTGTATGTTTGTTCCTTACAACTATATAATATAAAGATGGTGTAGCATGGCACACTGGGTAACAGCTAGTTTACCATAAAAGTTGGCATTTCTTGTTTTAAAAAACTGATGAGTGTCTTCGTGCAATATAATTTTATGAAAATGCTCTAACTTAAATATCAGTTCCTTGAAAATATTTTTTATTTTTGATTCTAAAAAATTCACTGGTATTTTATTTTTTGAATAATAATTAAAACTTTTGCTCTCAAAAGTTAGCAGGTTGATATATAACGGAAGAGTTCGTTCAATCTCATTTTCACTCTATTGGAAGAGTTTCAGCTCTTCCGATAAAGTGTGAAAGATCCCCTAAATTTGATAAAACCGGCTGAATGGTTTTAGGCTGCAATCCGTCAAAGGGAGGGGGAGAGAAGGTTTCAAAACTTTTTTTTTTTTTTATATTTCCAACAGCTATTCTTTTTCTCCTTCTGAACTTCTCCAACTTCACAAACGGTTTTTCGAAAATCGATCATATGTTATCACAATTATCAAATTATCTCAATTATTGATAACTTAAGCTTTTACAAAAGAATTGTAAGATTTGAAAAATTGCGAGAATTAACAATTGTGATAGTACCTATATAATTAATGCATTTGATGTGAAGAGTTTATAATTATTTGGGCCAATACAAGAAACCTATTATGCATCTTCTTTTTTTATCAGGTGAAATGTATAGGTTTAAAATGTCTTGGCATAACCTGTGGTTTATTCGAGAAATTTTTATTTGTCCCATTTGACAAAAGGCGAAGCTGCCGGAGGCTGGAACTGTTTGATGATATTTTCGGACTAGCTTTTCTATGCGAGTGAAAAATGTATCAACCTCCAATTCTCTGTGGATCTGGCTGTTCTGTGGATAAGGCCCTTTGCACACTGGGCCACCACGGTGGCCGCACATGAGCCATCGCTACGGCCACCAGCTAGCAGTTAAATCATGAACGTTGATTAAAGAACTGTGTTGGCATACATCTTTCTGCATTTACGACGGGCACGCCGTAAATATCGGAAGCTTAGGAATAATCCAGACAAATTCTATTTTGTTATTATATCTCAATGTAAAATATTATTCTGTTTAATCTAAAAGTTTAGTTTCAATTTAAAATTTATTTAAAACATTGTAACAAAACATATTTTTTTTTTTCATTTATAGAACGTCCACTACTTAATTTTTTCTACTTTATATATATATATATATATATATATATATATATATATATATATATATATATATAAATGTTTGAATTAAGATTAAAAAGCTGTAATAATGTATTACTGTCATTTAGTTAAAATACAATTCGCATTAAAATTACTAACCACATTCATTTTTGTCGCTGTCGCTTGCGTCTTTTTTATTGATGAAAATCTCCAGAATTTCCATCCAGGACGTTTTCTTACTATCCCTGTCAGCATACAAGTCTGACGACACATCCCATATCGCAAATCTACTTTCAATTCCTATGATAAATCGCTCTATATCAAATTTAGGAACGTCTCATCATGGAACGTCTTTACTACGCAAGAGAAAAAAAAATCGACTGGCAGCGCCGCCAGGAGTTACTAGTTTGCTATGGCAGGTAGGAGACAATGGGATGACCTAGAGGCGCCCCCAGGCTGGTGGCCAGCAAAATCGCATCCCCTAGCCACACCATTTCTGGAAGCGCTGCCAGTCGGGCCACAAACGCCTAGTGTGCAGTGCTCCGTAGAGATCAATGCTACCACGATGCGGCCACCATGGAAGCACCACTGGTGGCCAAGTGTGGCCCTAAGATTGATATAGGCACTCATTAAGCTGACGAAGTTCCTCCAATTCAGACTTTTAATCCTCCCTGATGTATGACATTGCTGGAAAATATATTTTTTGGTTTAGATTATCAAAATCTAATGTTAATTATAATCATCATTAGATTTTGATAATCTAATAATTATTTCATTATAACACTAATTATAATTTTTATCAAATAATTATTTGATGTTTTGTGTTTTCAGGCGGAATCGACTCGTTGCTCACCAGCTTCAGAAGTAAGTTAACTCGAAAAATATTTTGGATATTTATTTTTTTTTTATTTAATAAATCCACAAGCAGGTGGCCTTTTAATGCCGGAGTGGTTCTTGATTTTTTATCTATTTCTTTTCAATTTTTTTAATATTGTCTTCTTTATTTGTGTTTGACCTACTGTTTTGAAATGTTATTGCTGTTGTAGTGTTTTATATACTAATTTGTTACAAGACATTATGTAGGTGCTTTATTCTCATTTGTGTTAGGGTATATGTATATAGGTGTTAGAGAATTTTCCAAAACCTTAAATTATAAAACACAAAATCTTACGTTTGACAGGATTAAACATTCCAGACTTATTATAATTATAGCACACAATCTCATTTCCCAATACAAATTTACAGATATTTACATTCTTCAAAACAACTCTTTACGTTACTAATGACTAACAGAAGAGGAAGAGGAAATCGAAATGAGTACAGCTGTTTACCTACAGGCAAACGCATCGGTCTCATATAAACTATATAACGACTTTCAATTTAAGAAAAACCATACACACTAACACATTACACCAATGGGAAGGAGATTGGTTGAAGAGTGAATGGAATTCAAAAGAAATTATGAACGACACAAAAGTCTAAGAAAAATTACAATTTTCTCGATCAAACAAAGTAATTTCATTTACTTAAATTTTGTCCACTTATACATGACAGAGTTTTTCGGAACGGGTCCAGGCTTCGTACAGAACACTCGGCTTACAGACTCATACTTGCTGGACAAAAAAGATTGACTCACATTCAAAGAACGCAATATAACTATTTAATATACACTGAATGATGGCGCAAGGACTTGAAAATCTCTGTCTTCCATGACGGACTGACTTAAGGTAGCCTTCTTGCACACATAAAATCCACACATTTTTATACAAGAATCATATGAGGAGCTTAGTATCAAAGTTGGACAACTCCACTTTTGCTTTTTTTACAGGAGAGGCAAAAAACCATATCTACTATATTAATGTCAGTATCATGGTGATTTTTTTTTATATGTTATTCTTATAGGCCTCTGAGACATTATTTCAAAGGCACTAAAAAATTATATAAGTATTAAGGCCGTAATTACACTTTAAATAGTGGAGTTGTCCATGTTTGAAACCAAGTCATGGTGTTGTCTGTTTTTGGAACCAAAGGGAGCCATTTTAAAATTGAACCTATCCTCTTTTGAAACCAAACAAATATGAATTTGGTATGCTCGAGGGTGTTTTAATATAATGTAATTATGTCTAATGTATTAAATCAAAATTATATAGTTAAAAATTACATGAAAAATCTTATTTAAATACAGTTTGACAAAACTGAAATGAAACTAAATTATCCTTATTTTATTAAGTTTAGAAAAAAAGTGGTACTTAGCTATCCTCTTCGCACTGTTTTACCTATAAATAAATAATAAAGAGGAATATGTCGAGAACAGTTACCAGTACCACATTAGCTGTTAATTTATTCACCCGAGGTCTTGAAAATATATTTGGAACGATACATAGCTCTACCACTTGAGTAAAGTATGAATATTTTAAATTAAATACTTGCTGTTTTTCACGGTTGTTGTTATATAAAGCCCGTTTATTAATAAAATAATTATTCTATAGAATTGGAAGTGGTCTCATTCCACTCGGCACAAAAGAAATTCTTCAAAAATCATACCTAAATCAGAAAGATTCAAGTACCTAGAGGTTTTGTCCCAAAATCCTGCATTCGGAACCACAGTGTGCTGGATAACAGCTAGTTATTAATAAGAATTATCGCCAAATGCACTTATTACAAGTAACTATAAACATTCCGCCATGATGGATTTGCAGTGCATGTTGGGAGCAGATTGCATGAATGCAAGCTTCTCATTGGCTACTGATGGAGTTGTCATTTTTTGAAACCAAACTATGTTGGAATTGTCCATATTTTGATTCTGAACAGTTGAAATAAACGCTATTTTACCTATTTTATGTCCGTTTTTAATGAAAAACAGTTATAAAATCGAATGCAGCATAAAAATCCACTTAAGAATCGAAAAAAAACTCAAAACTGAAAAAAATGGAGTTGTCCAACTTTGATACTAAGCTCCTCATATACATATATTATTTCAATTTTCATAAATGAGGCATCATTTTATAGCTTTTCTTGACCGCTACACCGGAAATGTAAACAAATTACTCACATTTTTCAAAAACTTACAATTAAAAAAAAACTCGATTTTTTGAAATCCCTCCCTCGACCTACCGATTTGAACTGTTATGCAGGAAAATTATACAAATTACTCATATTTCAGTTGCGTTTCTAAAACTTGCAATTGACAAAAATGTTTTTTTTTTTAAATCCCACCCTCGACCTATCGAGATATATTGAAATGATAGCAATTTCATGCATCTATTACATCATTCCGATTTGATTTTAACTTAAAATATTGATTTAACATATTCAATCTGCTGACCTTTTTATAAGATGAATTTAATTAACTAACCATACGATATGTACTTAACTAAGTGGCATTTAAGCAGGATACAGTGCGAATGCTTCTCACATGTCGAGTAGTAAAACTTTTTCCTTTTTGTTTAAGACTAACCGAAGAACGAACATTTTTTCTGTCGTCCCAATGAGTTAATCGCCATTCTCACGGAGCTTAAATTAAGTAAAAATTAAAAATCATAACATTTTCTGAAAACAATTAGCAAATAGTCATTACAAAAAACATATAGTTATTAGCAAAACATATAGCATAAAATAACATTACATGAACCTTTAAAAGAACATTTCCGGGTCCCCTAGAATTACTCAAGGAATAAATGAAGCACCTAATGAACACTCAGCCTAATGACCTTGCCCGGATATACACCTCTAAAACCCGCAACACTCATCTGTCGTAATGGCTAGTCTTTTCAGGGGCCTTTTTTATTTAATGACTTCCTTTATAATTCATATTTCCTTCTGAAATGAGTTGTGTATTGTTGTTTTTTTCAATTTAGACGACTATGTTTCATGAATTATTGTGTAATTATCTTTTATTATGAAGATTGCTTTATTTGGGGATTCCTCAAATCTTGTTAAAGTTTCAACAATCTGGCCATATTTCAAAGAATATTAACCCGATTCAAACTAAACTTACAGGATCCATAAATGTTCTAAAATGACACATATCCCTCCAATTGTGGTGTTTCTACATGTTCTGGAATCGACGTTAGACACAAAAAAGTTTACGTTTTGTTTTTATTTTGAGGACCATTTTTTACTAGTACTTTATGAGATACAATAGTCATTTATATGGTTAAGAAAAGGAGTTTGTTTTTCTTATGAAAGAACCAAGGACGTAAAAATTGGATTATCTCAAGGCGAGATATTGAATTTCAAAATCGTTAATTTTTCGCTTACAAATTTTAGTCTCTTCCGGACTGGGATTTTTTTTTCGACGATATTTGCCACATTAGAGTTTTTTGGGAGCTGATTTTAAATGTGTTTTTATATTTGGTGTAAAAATATTAGTTTACTTGAAAACGTAAATATATATATATATATATATGCATTTAATTGTCGAAATACAATTTATTGTTTAACGATTGTATTTTTACTTTAGCCTACTCTACAAAACAAATAAATAGTGAAACATTAATGTTGATATCACTATCTGAACTCAAGAAATAAAATAAAGCATTTTAAACCTATTCTATTTTATTTCTCGGCTCCTAAGCCGCATTGGACGGAACTCACGGACACGTGTCGACTATTTTTCGATGCGAAATCACCAGGAAAAAAAATGGGCCAAATCGGTGACCCCACCACTGTATACTCTCCTTGTGAGTCACTATAATGTTGAAAAAGCATATCAAATATTGTGAGATACTGCTTTACTTTTGAGAAAGTAAAAATTAGACATTTTGCACTTGTCCAACTAAATATAAATTTCATGTTGATTCTTTTTTATACTTTTCTTTAGATATTTTACAAGGTGTAGTTCTATATATAGGGCATATTCTATTCAATCAACCTATACAAGGACCTCGTCACCTGACCTATGGAAAGATCAAAGGATGCGACCGTGAAATTGGGTTCAGATTTGGCTCGGAAAACTCAAATACCAAAGGTCCGCATATATTATCCCAAGATATATTGTTTTACAAATTCAATCTTAGGAATTTCCGAGATAATATAAGATACAATATATATTATACGTATACTATAAGATGTTTGTTTTATAACATATAAATGGTATTTAATTGAGTTCACATCACTTTGAAATTTTCAAACATATTTTTTTGGTCAGTTTACACTACTAACAATAATTTTATGTGTCTTATATTGTGAATATTTTCTATTATGTTTCTCAATAATTTTTTTAATGCATGAAAATAACCTCTTTCTTCATAGCCTTTTAATTATGAGAAGAAAGAGTTCAGGTCGATACAAAAGATCTCTCAGGCTGAGAAGATCGATCTTCGATATCACTTGATCTTCGAAATAGATCGATCTTCGATATGTATCGTTTTCTGGATTACTTACAATTACCTACGAAATTGGTTATTTTCGTTCTCTAGGGGTTCTGAAAGTAAAATGTTCTGGTCAACCTTATAAATGGAGATCCTCCCTATGAAGAGAGGGAGGAACCGCGCAAAAATACTATACTATTTTTTTTTTTTTTCTCTTGAGGTGAGTACTTTTTTTAAAAATAATTGTTCGAAATTCGTTATTTCTTCCACTGTCAAAAAGCAAAGGAAATGCAATGTTATTCTCCTAGGATTGTGTAATAGTGTGTTGATTAGGATAGTGGAAGGTTAGGATTGCCACTAGGATTAGCTTATAGGAAGATAGCGGCCTAGATACCGCAGATTTGCAATTCCTTCATTTCCTCTCTTGGTCAGTCCATCACTAGCACTAAGCACAAATAGCTTTTGACAGTTTCGAACGGTCCTTCTAAGGTACAACAAGGCTGTTATTTGGGTACGAATTCTCCATTTCAGTTCTCAAACTAGTTTAAGAAAGAAATATGCATCCCCTTCCATTTATTTATTACTAGCTGAATACCCATGCTTCGTCGAGGCAGATAATTAGTTATTTTATTGCGTTAAATAGTGTATCATCAAAATTAATGCTACCTTCTAATTTTGTGCAAAAGAATACAGCTCGGTTCCCGTCAAACTAGATGTTATTCATCAATTGATAAGTAATCAAAGTATAATGTTTCTTGACAATGGGACGCTCCAGACCAGTATCAACCCCTATAGATAACCCGTTATCTATAGGTTACCAGCAACAGGAGTTAAATTAGTACAGGTTAAAATTCGTTGTCAATAATAAATGTACGTTAAAATTTAAAAATTTATGTTTCCAAGATGTCATTTGGAAACATCCATTATATATCCGAGCATTACTAAGAAGTGTTCTGACTGGAGATGCTGATGGGTGAGGAGGCTGTGCAAGGTTTCGGGATATTATTACCTCGGATGGACCATCACTAGGTATGGCGAAAACTCTATGAGGGACAAAATCACAGTTTAGTTTTAGTAATTCAAGGTCTGCCATTGTAGATGAAACTAAAAATAATATTGAAATAATGGGGTCTCCCGTAGTCTAGTGGCTAGCGCGCTGGATTTATAAGCGGGAGATGGTGGGTTCGATTCCCACCTCCGCCATGAATTTTCTCATCTCAAGGCTCGCTGAGAAAATTCCTCGCTGCACCCTGGATGTCGGCGCTAATGACCTAGAAGTAGATGCGCCGTAAAAAAAAAAAAAAAAAAAAAAAAAAAAAAAAAAAAAAAAAAAAAAAAAAAATTAAATAATACTGATATTGAAATAGATACTGTACAATAACAGCTGTTCTGTTATCGTCCTAGCAAAGAAGGCCTGCATGCTCTGCAACCAACTAACACTTCAACCCTCTCTAAAAAAAACTTAAAAATTTGAATATATATAAAAAAAAACATTCTCAGAAAGTGTTTACATCGTAAAGGGAGTGTCCATGTAAAATTTCAAATTTTTCTATCAAGTAGTTTGGGCAGGGCGATGATAGGTCAGTGAGTGAGTGGCATTTGACAAATATATTGTAGATGGATAGGTCTTCACCACATTCTGTACATTCAGGCCTTTCTTCCCGCTTGAATAAGTAAGAATGGGTGAGACTAGTATGGCCAATTCCTACTCTCGACAGAACCACCTCATCCCGCCTACTGTCTTGAGACGAGGTTTTCCATGCCGAGGTAGTGTATTTATCTCTCTTAATTTGTTATCTCTTTTTCCATTCCATTCATATTGCCACAATGAACATATTGGGCCCAGCCCACACGGCGCGACTGTTCTGCAACTCGAGTTGCAAACTAGTTGCGTCAGAAACCAGTTTGCAACTGAAATGAAACTTCTTTCTGCTCACGGTGTGATTTTTCTACAATTAGAGTTGCAAACCAGTTGCGTATGAAATTATTTTGCAACTGAAACAAAACACGGGAGTATATTGGCTTGTTGTAAATCAATTGCCAACAGTTTCGCAAGTGGTCTGTTTATTTAGTGCGCTACGTGTTTTTTGTAAGAACTTGCGATGTCAGACTCACAGCGATGGGGTCACCGATCTGGACCATTTTTTTTCCTGGTGATTCTACACCGAAAAATAGTCGACACGTGTCCGAGCGTTCCGTCCAACACGCCTTGGAGCCGAGAAATAAAATGAAATAGGTTGAAAGTGCTTTATTTTTTATATCGAGTTTAAAAAATACCGACATGACTCATTCATCAATTCATTTCTTTTATAGAGTTCCTAGATTAAAATAAAAATAAAATCGTTAAACAATAATTTATATTTCATTAAATATATTCAAAAATATGCTTATGTTTTCAAGTAAACTAGTATTATACATTTTTTTATACCAAACATAATAGCAGAAATCAGCACCCCAAAAAACTCTAATGTGTTGAATATCATTGAAAACAAAAAATAATGATTTTTCCCAGTCTGAAGGGGACTACTAATGTAAGCGAAAAAGTAACGTGACGTTTTGAAACTCAATATCTCCTCTTGAGATCATCCCATTTTTAATTCATTGAAATCCTTAAAAGAAGAAAGACTCCTTGTTCTAACCATGTAAATGACTATTGTAATATATCAAAATGTACTTCCAAAAATGGTTCTCAAAATAAAAATAAAATGTTAACTTTTTAGCGCGGTTCCTCCCTCCCTTCATAGGGAGGAACCCCGCTTATAAGGTTGATCTCATGAAACAATCCGCAAGTGCCGACTAGAAAATTTCGCGTTTCAGAACCCCTAGAGACCGAAAATAACGGTGGTTCAAATTTGTATATATATATATATATATATATATATATATATATATATATATATGTATATATTTATTTATACATATATATATATATATATATATATATATATATATGTATATATTTATTTATTTATACATATATATATATATATATATATATATATATATATATATATATATGTATATATTTATTTATTTATTTATACATATATATATATATATATATATATATATATATATATATTTGTCTGTACGCGGATTTCTGGCTTCCCTAATGGTCCGATTTTGATGAAATTTGATACAAAAATCCGTCGTCCAATTTGAAAGGTCAAGTTCTTTAACCAGCAAAATCCGCCCACTGGAAGATGGCGGTTGGGGCGAAATTCACGCAAAAAAAATCGTAACGCTTACGTTTTTGAGTTCATATGCTTGTAAGTAATCGTTTTATAGGCTTCTTGGCAAAGGAAAACGAATGAATTCATTTTCAATGCGATAGCTTTAACCGTTTTCGAGAAACTTGGAAAAATAGTTTGTGAATACCGTTTTTGGTTTGGGTACTTAGAATCATGGGATTCAGTTGAAACATTTTCTGCATGTTCTACTTTCATTAAAACTAATATGTTGAAATTTTGGTTACGTTTGGAGTTAAGGAAGGGTTAGAATAAAATATTTTATTAACAGACATAAAAAGATTTGGTAACTTACTGGTATATCCTTCGCCGGATCCTTAATGCTCCCTTCTACGTCAACAATAGTATCATCCACCGAGACCTCGAAATTCCCTTTGTCGCTGAATTAGCTAAAACCCGATTCTCCACTTTTCATTCCAAGCTACCCTTTCATCCCAATCCCCTTGCCCAATCCCTTTCCACAGATGCGATCCCTTCCAATCCTCCGAGACGCTTGAAAAGAAAGTGGCCTAGAGACCAGCTGTAATACTTAAATAAAATATTTATAATTCCTCAGGGAGTGTCAGCAATGGCTGCCTTCTCCCCTCTATTCTTCCTTGTGCTAGTTTATGAGATACATATTTACTTATTGTATTATATGTAAACATATGTATACAGATTGTAAATATTCAATAAATAAAAAAAAAAAAAAAAAAAAAAAAAAAAAAAAAAACTTTGTATACTTTCCTTAATATCTCGAAAAAGGTTGAGAATCTTGGTAAACGGAAGAATACCATTAAAAAGCTTAATAAATGCTCTACAAAGAAGGTTCTGATGAAAGTTTTGATTCGGCGAAGTCAATCGGAGAAATAAGTGCTTAAAACGTTTTAGAGTTCATATGCTTGTAAGTACTTGTTTTATAGGCTTCTTGGCCTAGGAAAACGATTGACGCCATTTTTAAGGCGATAGCTTTAACCGTTTTTGAAAAAAACGGAAAAATAGTTGCTGAATAACGTTTTTGGTTTGGGTACTTACAATCATGGGATTCAGTTGAAACATTTTTTGCATGTTTGAATTCCATCAAAACTAACATGTTAAACTTTTGGTTACATTTGGAGTTAAGGAAGGGTTAGAATAAAATATTTTATGAACAGACATGAAAAATTTTGGGAGCTTCGTATACTTTCATTAATATCTCGAACACGGTTGGGAAATTTTGATAAGTGTATAGAAACTATTTGAAATCTTTCTAAACTCTCTACAAAAAAGGTTCTGAATCAATTTTTGATTAGGTTATGTCAATCGGAGAAATAAGTGCTTAAAACTTCAAATACAAAAATCAGCAGAAAGGGTAGTTGACGTAATAGTTCGCACCTTTAAGGAAATTGGATTGAGCATAAATCCGAGCAAAAGCACTGCGATAATTGTTAAAAAGGGAGTTCTCTGTAAGGACGAGCTCGCTCTTGAAAACGGGGAAAATATAACTTCGATCAGTGGCAGTGAACAAATAAAATATTTAGGATGTTCATTCGATTCAGAAATTGCTTTTAAAGAAGATTCGGTACGCACATTGACAAGCAATTTAGAGCTACTGACATCCTCTAACCTGCTAAAGCCCGATCAAAAACTGAACATCATAAATCAGTATATTTTCCCTTGCCTCGTCTATCCATTCCAAACAGTGCCTCTCATTAAAATTCCTCAGTCCTTGCTGGAAGGTGTGGATGTCATAATTCGAAGGAGCGTAAAGGCAATAATAGGATTGCCTGCCAATGCTTGCAATTGAATGCTGTATGCACCTCGTCGATACAGGGGACTTGGCTTGCTTCGATGCCACTGGGAAGCTCCGTTGCAGCATTGGTATATTGCTCAAAAGCTCGACGGTGTTTCGGACGAATTATTTCATTCTTTTTTTGATTATACTAAGGAGTCGTTCGAATGTGCCCAAAGACTCGAAATTCCAATGGACGTTATCGGCGACATGCATAACATAAAGAAGCTGAGGCAGACCTTGAGAGACAACTCTTTCAATGAATGGGCTAACTCGAAGTGGCAGGGCATTGGAGTCCGACACTTCAAGGACTGTCCAAAAGCAAATAAGTTCATTTACAACAGAGAAGTTTTATCGGGCTCCGAATGGATAAATGCATTAAAAATCAATAATATTAATTATGCACCTCTTCGAGCTGTTCCTGGCAATAGCAGTGAACGAAGGGATGTTGGTCTCCTTTGTCGCAGATGTGGCAAAGAGAAAGAAACGCCAGCACATGTGCTGGGAAGTTGCGACCACAACATGCTTCTGGTTACACGTCGCCATAACAACGTGAAGCACACTCTCATGGAGCTTATGAAAGACAATGGTCACGACTGCTTCGAGGAAGTTTATAGCATTGACGATGAAGGCTCCTCAAGATATGCTGACATCGTTGCCTTCAAACGGAAATCCAAAACGGCTCTTATCATAGACCCAACGATTCGTTATGAAGGCAATGATAACAATCAAAGCCAAAACATAAACAAAGAGAAGCAAGCCATATACGAGAAGTGCATCTCTTACTATAAGGAAAAGTTCCGGGAGAGCTATGGATCAAGAGAATTCTCCGTGAAGGGACTATGGTTCGGCTCCCGAGGCACCATTCCCAAGGAAACAGCTGCTTTCTTCCAGGAAATAGGAATCAGCGAGGACATTCTAGGAAGAATAGCAGAATCAATTCTTATTGACTCACTCGCCATTATTCAGAACCACATATATGGCTGACCGCATATTTTCTCCTACCGTTTTAATTACTATTTAACTCTTTTGTATATTTATTATTAGTATTTTATTGCCCCCCCTCCCATTTGTATCACTAATTTCATCATTTTATATCATTTATATAATTTTTGTTGTTGTTTTACTCATTCGTTTATATAATTTTTTTCTTTTCATTGGAATACCCAGATTTGAAGGGTTGATTACTATGTTGTGTGTGGAGCAACCCAATTTAGTTGGGCAACCAAACTTTTCTGAAATAAAGTTTTTCTCTCTCTCTCTTATGAACGGGTTTTTGTAATTTTTGTCTATTTCACTTAGTTTTTTATTGCTTTTTATTTTTGTAATTTCTTATTTTGTATTTGCAAAGAAAATGTATGTGTGTGTAAAACAAGATAGGTAAAATGAGACTAATTTTCTGTTGCTAGAAATAATGAAAAGTTTTGGTAACTTCGTATATATCAATAGTTTTCAACAAAGGTTATATACTAAATATTGATAAAAAGTATTTAATTAGAAAAAAAAACAAGATTCCACAAGACTTTTTTTGGTCCATTTGTATCTACTCCATAGACGTAATTAGGTATATTATTCTATATATTGACTCGTTATTCGTCAAGACTTTTATTTGTATCTACTAGATAGGCTTTATTCGGCATATTATTCTATATAGGCTATATTAGGCAGGGTATTCTACTCAATCTTGAGTACTTCTTCTTGATCCTTCTGTACATGGGCTTATATAGAAAACAAATTGGGGGGGGGCTGAGACCATTTCCAAGGTATGGAATACTAAATATTTAGAACTTTGAATAGTTTTAGGCAACTAAAACGCTATTAAACGTAAAATAAAATATATTTTATCAACTAAGTGATCTTATTTAATTTATTTTTAAGGGTTTTACGACAAGTTTGTATCATCAATTCAAAATTTCGGGAGGGGCTGCAGTCCCCTCAGCCCACCTCTCATATACGCCCATGCTTCTATATCCACTAGAAAGGCTTTATTAGGCATATTTTGTATTGATTTATAGAGCATTGCTTTAGAATGAGAGCCGGATTGTGTAATTTCCGCTTCTGAGTATAAGTTAGCTACTGTCGGTGTCCCTGACGCTATAATATCGCTTTTATTCGAGATGTTCGAGAGGATTTTGACAATTTTCACGAGATATATAAAAAAAATAAGTTTATTTCTTTTCTAAGCTTATCAAATGACATTAGGGACAAGAACGGAACCGCGCTAAGATGATGCAGTTCCTACGAGTCGGACTTTTTGTATATAACGTCAATCCCAGAACACGTAGAAACACCCCGATTGAAAGGTAATGTGCCACTGTATGGCCTTTATCGACCCTCCAAGTTTGGTTTGAATCGGGTAAATATTCTTTGAAATATGGCCGGATTCTTGAATCTTTAAAAAACTTAGTGAAATTTAAAATACCTTTTTTTTATATTTTTTTAATATTCACAAAAGTTGAATTTAGGGGTTTTTTCATGTGCGAAAAACGAATCTGACATCCGTTTTTAAATAAAAATTTCTTCACGTTAAGTTCTTGATGGCACATGTTGTTATTGGCTATTTGGCTTAAATACACTTTACTTAAAACTGCCTTTATTTACATAACCCAACATAACATAGCTGAAAAACATATGTAATAAATAAACCTTCATGTAACTAAGCAACCGCAAATATCGATAGAATGCACGGCTGTCCGACGAAAGTCTCGTACAACTCAAATGCAACGCAACTGCAACCGCGGGCCCACGGTTGCGTGTGACTGGTTTCAAACTGGTTTGAAATCGCCAAAAACAAGTTGCGTCGTGTGCGCCTGTCCATTGAAATACATTGCCAAGGTCGCAAAACAGTTGCGCGTGCAACTGGAGTTGCATCGCGTGCGATGGGCCTTAACATGTGATTGGTTTCAGGCTAGTTTGAAATCGTCAAAAACCAGTTACATCGTGTGCCCCTGCCCATTGAAATACAAGCCGAAGTCACAAAACAGTTGCGCGTGCAACTAGTTTGCAACTGGAGTTGCAAAACAGTCTCACCGTGTGCGCTGGGCCTTTGAGTCTTTAAGGTGAGTGAGTATTGTTTTTATGTGTGGACTGTTATCTGTCAAAAGTTCGCTCATGTCGTGCGGTAGATGTAGACTGTCTCATTCTTTGCAATCAGTCAGTATGTGTTTAATAGTCAAGTTTGCGTTGCATATGGCGCAAACTGGTCTGTCTTGTCTTGTCATTAAATAGCGATGTGTCAGCAACGAATGTCCGATACGCAATCTCGTAATGACTACCTCTTCTCTTCGGGGGGCCATCTGTTTCTTGATGGCCAAACACATACTGTGTCCTTCAGTTTTAATCCATAAATAAAAAACGTAATTGAATATTCAATTTCATTTTGAAATTTTCTTCCTTTTTTACGGTACATCAAATGTACATAGTAAAATAACTATTTAGTGGTATTAAATAAAGTTCAGATCCAATATCCCAACCATCTGGGACTAGATAGGATGTAAAACATCTTAATTTAGCAACTTTCTTCAAAACCGTATTGTCTTCTACTTTACAGGCCGCAATCTGTTTTATTACTCCAAGGTCTGTGACATATCCTTCGGCTAAATGAAACTATAAACTTATTCATATTTTCTTAAAGTTTGTGCATTGAATGTGTTCATTAATTGAACTATCACACGTGTTTTATTTATTAATGGGGTTTGTACAAGTTCCACTCTACAATCAATGAATAATATTTTGGATAACACTACTGTGAAATGTGAATTGACATCTGGGAAGGCGAAACCAATATGTAACGGAGAATCGCGCGACCCCTATAAAGCTCGACTGCCAATTTTCGTCCTGATTTTTGAAATAGAGCTCGTCGGGATGTAAATATTGAAGCTGGACTCGTGAAGCAATTTTTGGAAAAATGGATTTCATTTTGTTTTTACTACCCGCTTGATACCGAATATGATAGCCGTTTACATAAATATAATAACAACCATGAAGTTAAACATAATAGTCTCACGTTAATGACCTCAAAGGTTTTAAAAACCTTAAACCCAAAAAAAAAAAAAAAAAACCATTATTGCCAGCACTTTTTAATTGAATTATAAAATATCTTACATTCTAAAAGTGACAATGGTAGATCGAAAGAGGCTTTCATTGACTGGAAAGCAATAACTAGGTAGTTTAGTAGATATTATAGGCTTGTTTAGTGACTAATTAACAGTGTGGTGTGTAATTGGTAAGTGTAATTGTGGTTTAGTGTTAGCAGTGACCTGCACGATCCATTGCTAAACCCTTGCATAGATAATAGCTATTATGGATTCTATTAGACCAACACGTTCCGTTCGGTCCTGTCAAATTTACGGCAGACTATAGAATTCGTAATTAGGTACGCGTATAACTACCCGACGTCCTGAGATTACAACATGGACTTGGTAAGTGGGTTTCGACTTATGAGGAGGATAGAAATGCTGTAAGGACTCAAGAACTCAGTTTGCGTCAAAAGAAAACGTTATTATTGCCATTTTTTAAGAAGAATTTCGATAATAGTTCCTCTAAAAATGTTTATTGATTTTTCCGTTTTTCCACACTTCCTCCGTAGCCTTTTGACCGCTACATTCAAAACACGAGCGTTGTGCTGGTGTTGCGAAAATCATTTGGCCAGTGCTACACGCCTCACGCGGAGCTGATTTGATATTTCTATTGGTTCCCTTTACTCATTGCTGAGCTTAGTCATAATAGAGGAGACAGGAGCAAGTAATACGTCACGTACTATCACTGGTGAACTGGTGGAAATGGGACAACTTAGAAGAAAAAAAGTCCGTCACGCAGGAGCTGCATGACTAAGCACTTTCCTCAGAATTGGGTAGGGTCGAAGGAATTGCTGAATAACTTGTTTAAAATAACCTATATAGATAACCTATTCAGCTTTTATGAGCAGCTGTTTCAATTATTAATTTTGTAATTAATTTCCTTCCAGAGTTTTTTGTATGCGTGGCACTACGCTACGTAATAAATACACAAAGCTTTACATATTCATCTATATATCTTGATGAGTTTCGCAAACCTACGTTTGGCGGTAGGATTGAATTCAAACATAGTACAACGTAACAGACCACCTCCCCCTTCCAATGGACCGATTTAGTTCATTTTTACAACACTTCTTTCTTATTAGATAGCCAGGACGTATAGAGAGTTTCGTAACAATACAACAGAAATTACCACCTGTATAAGGAAATTAGTAATTTCTGTCCAGAGTAAACCCCCCCTTCTAGTCAACCGATTTAGTTTATTTTTACAACACATTTTTCTCTTCAGTTTACCACTACAAATACCGAGTTTCGTTGAAATATAACAAAAATTATGGCTGGTATTGACAAATAACTACTTTACGTATAACTACTTTGGATGGACGGATTTTGTTGGTTAACGAAATCGTTCAATCGTTTTATGGGGGAATACTACAAACCAAGTATCGTGGGGGAAAAAACAAGAACTCTGGCATGTATCCTGTTAACGGACACATATATAAATATATATATAAATTTGAACGGGGGTCATTTTCGGTGTCTACTAGGTAGGGTCGATAAAGATTCGAAGACATTTTTCAAAAATTCCGTCATGAGTGCAACCTCAGTGGAGGAAAGTCCGTCACGCAGGAGCTGCATAACTAAGCACTTTCCTCAGAATTTAGGTAGTGTAGACTGCATTCCAGAACAATTTGCTTAAAATATCCTACATAAATAAAATAAAAACATGAATAGTTCTCTTTTAATTTTGTAATGAGTAACTGATAAATTATTAATTTGCTTCCAGAGTTATGTTTACACATGGTACCTACTACACTACGTAATAAATACAAAAAACCTCATATTATCGTATTTTGATCTAACGCAGGAACCGGATACAGTCCCTCTAGCGCTCCTTGCGGCGCCTTTGTGAACCTACGTCTGGCTGCCTTTTCTATTGAAATATATTACAAAGTAAACCCCCCTTTCCGATTGACCGATTCAGCTCATTTTTACAACACTTCTTTCTCATGAGTTACCCACGACGTATACCGCGTTTCGTCACAATAAAGCAGAAATTACGACCAGTATGAGTATATTAGTAATTTGGGTCCGGAGTAAACCCCCCTCCTAAAGAACCGATTTAGTTTATTTTTACAACACATATTTACCTGTAGGTTACCACTACGAATACCGAGTTTCGTCGAAATATACCAAAAATCACGGTTGGTAGTGGCGAATTTGTATTGTGGGTCCAGAGTAAACCCCCCTCCTAATGAACCGATTTAGTTTATTTTTACAACACATATTTACCTGTAGATTACCACTATGAATACCGAGTTTCGTCGAAATATACCAAAAATCACGGCTGGTAGTGGCGAATTGGTATTGTCGGTCCGGAGTAAACCCCCCTCCTTATGAACCGATTTAGTTCATTTTTATATCTCACTTTTCTCTCTATATTACCACTACGAATACCAAGTTTCGTTGAAATATAACGAAAACTACGGCTGGCATGGTCAAATTAGTGTTTTGGGTTCGGAGTAAACCCCCCCTTCCGGTGGACCGATTTTGGTGGTTAACGAACTCGTTCAATCGTTTGCTAATTGAATGCTATATACCAAGATTCGTGACGAAAAAACAAAAACTCTGGCCGCCATCGTGTTAACAGACACACACACATATATATATATATATATATATATATATATATATATATGCACATATATATATATATATATATATATATATATATATATATATATATATAGATATATATAAATTTTAACGGGGGTCATTTTCGCTGTCTACTAGGTAGGATCGATAAAGATTTGATGAAATTTTTCAAAAATTCCGTCATGAGTCCAACCTCAATAGCTACTTTCCTTCGGAGGAAAGTGCTAAAAAACCAAGATATCGTGACAATTTACTTTTATGATAAATCCAAGAGGGAGTCGCATGGGGAGAGTGTGATTGTCAGCTCGCAGCAGTGTAGGAGAAGGGTTGGGATAAAGTCTTGGTCAGTCTGTCCAAGTACGAGATCCGCATGGGGAGAGTGTGATTGTCAGCTGGCAGCAGTGTAGGAGAAGGGTTGGGATAAAGTCTTTGTCAGTCTGTCCAAGTACGAGATCCGCATGGGAAGAGTGTGATTGTCAGCTCGCAGCAGTGTAGGAGAAGGGTTGGGATAAAGTCTTTGTCAGTCTGTCCAAGTACGAGATCCGCATGGGGAGAGTGTGATTGTCAGCTCGCAGCAGTGTAGGAGAAGGGTTGGGATAAAGTCTTTGTCAGTCTGTCCAAGTACGAGATCCGCATGGGAAGAGTGTGATTGTCAGCTCGCAGCAGTGTAGGAGAAGGGTTGGGATAAAGTCTTTGTCAGTCTGTCCAAGTACGAGATCCGCATGGGGAGAGTGTGATTGTCAGCTCGCAGCAGTGTAGGAGAAGGGTTGGGATAAAGTCTTTGTCAGTCTGTCCAAGTACGAGATCCGCGTGGGCACAGCGTCCTTGACAGCTCTTGAGGTAATGTAATAAGTGGCCAAGTTCCAGGCCGCTCCCGAAAAAATGTTGCCCATGAATGTTATGAAAACATTGTACTTAGGTGAGAGTGCAATCAACTTTTCAAGCATTTTCGCATTTCCAATCACCTGGTCATGGACGGTCGATAAGCTAACCTTAAGATTTCCGATTGTATCCTGGGGGTTTCTTCCACCGATGATCGCAGAACATCGTCATCAAGAGAGGAAGGCCTTCCACGACCTTCTTCATCTTCAAGGCTAAAGCCTCCCTCCCAAAATGTTTTAGACCACCTTTGAACAGTCTCTATATAAATGAAGTTGAGCTTAAGCAAGAGCCAATATTAGTTTATCGCTTCATGGGAGAGCTGAATGCTTAACTGTTCAACTTGAGTAATGGTAGTAATCTGAGAAAACCCTTTCTAAAACACCTCTCCAACTCTCTCCTTCCTATTCAGGTTAACACTTCAATACAGTCTGCCTGTTTTAATGTCAAAACTTTCCTTTAAAATGATCATTTTATAGGTGGAATGAAAGGCGAGTTTGATACCAATCGTTGGGGTACGAATGTTGGAAACCCAATGCATTCCATTAATAATGGTTTTTGTATTAGCATTTTAAGGGAATATTTGATTAATTCTAGATACTGATTTATTTAAATAAAATTTCCAAACATTTTTCAAACCGGTATTTTCCCGTAAATATTTAAAGTGCGGTCTCTGCTCCTGTACAGCTCTGGTATTTTAGCGCGGTTCCTACCTTGCTCCGTAGGGAGGCAACCCGCTTATGAGGTTAACCTTACGAGGCAATCCGGCAGTGCTGACTAGAATATTTCTCGTTTCAGATCACATAGATCACGAAAATATATGTGGTTCAAATTTATATATCGGCTCAAAAATGGTCCGATTTCGATGAAAATTTGGTAAAAAAATCTTTTGTCTAATTTGAAAGGTTAAGTTTGTTAACCAGTAGAATCCGTCCACCGGAAGATGGTTTATGGAGCCAAATTCGCGCGAAAAAAATCGTAACGCTTACATTTTCGAGTTCATATGCTTGCAGGTACTCGATTTATAGGTTCCTTAGAGTAGAAAAACGAATGAAACCATTTTTAAAGCGATATCTGTACACGTTTTTGACAAACATTGAAACACCTACTTTTCCAAAGTAATTTTCAGTTTGGGTACTCAGAAACGAATAATTCAGTTGAAAATTGTTCCAGACGTTTGATATTCATCTAATCCAAGGTAGATAAATTTTGGTTCCGTTTGGAGTTAAGGGAGTACTAGAAATAAAATATTTCATTAACAGGCATGAAAGGTTTTGCGATTTTCGTATATTTTCTAAAATATTTCGAAAACGGTTAGGAAATCGTGGTAAGTGGAAGTTGGCCATTCGAAAGCTTACTTAATTCCCTACAAAGAAGATGTTAATTTTTGATAGGGCAATTTTTTTTTTTTTTAACAGGGGTTTGTCACTGTTTACCTAACGCTTTAATTGGTCATTGTTTTTTTTTATCGCATTTAATAGTAAAATTAGTATTTTAATAAAATAAGGTATGAAAATGAGAATCGTATTGGTAATAGTGTTTCCCTTAGCATACGTTGAGAAGGTGGGGGGAGTCATTTCCGCTTAGAATACTATCTGTTTCCTATTTTGGCGCCTTAAATCTTCCTTCTCTTTGAGATGTCATTTTATATTTTTTAAGAAAGATCAAAACCTACCAGTAACTGCTTCTACTCCTTTGCTAATGGCAATAGGGTTATGAACGGAACCGCACGAGGATTACGCACTTCCTATTTTTTCCTATGCTTGTGAAAGAAGGTCTCTACAGTCTCAACAGGATTTACAACAGTATTTTTAGAATACTGATGGACTAGGTTTGAGAAAAAACATAAAATCTTCTATGAACAAGGTCAGATTCCCCATGCGTGAAAGGTATTTCCCCTTTGAAGCCAATTTTGTTATAAATCCTTGAAAGCTTATTTTTCCATCCATCTAAATGCATCACAAGCAGAATGGGATTTCAAAGGTCTTGAGAAAATATTGTAAAAAAAAAGTCATCTAGTGTTTTCAAGGGAAGAAATATTGATCATTTTCTTTAACGTGGATATTTACTATTAATGGATAGATTAAAATAAATCTGAAAAACTGGTTTGCTATAATATAAATTCATTTAATGAAGAAAAACAATTGTATTCTTTTTTTGGGACACATGTCTCTTAGAAATAATTATAAATTTGACAAAATCAATATAATAATTATTATTTTATTTTTGGGATGTTCCACATCGTCGGTGAATGAATATCAAATAAAATTGCTGTAAATCAATATAAAATAAAACATAAAATTAATTTACAGAATTTTAAAAGAATAGGGCGAAACTTATGGTTATAAGAAGAGATAGAAAAGTCAGAAACTAAATCCCCCCCCCGGGGTCTCCCTTGGTCTAGTGGCTAGCGCGCTAGATTCATAAGCGGGAGATGGTGGGTTCGATCCCCACCGGCGTCGGGAATTTTCTCCTCTCACGGCTCGCAGAAAGTATTCCTGGCTGCACAAAAAAAAAAAAAATAAATAAATAAAAAAAATAATTAATATTAAAATTAAATGCCCCTTGCCAGAGTAAGCTTGAGCCAACAACAGGGAAATAAAACTTCCAGCTACTGGGGCCATATATAAAACTTAGGTATCTGTTAAATCTTCACTATAAATGGGTGGATTTTGTTTGTCATCATCCAAGTTATTATTTTTTTAATATTTATATTATATTTATTAAGTATCGTGGTAAAACAGAACAAATGGTCTCTATTGGTGTTAACAGACAGCCAAATCAGCAAATATGAACACGCTATTCGAATTTTTCTTTTATAGTTTATTTCTTGTGACTTATTCTGATGCCAATGTGAATTTTGATTATTTATTCACTGGCTAAGATTATTTTTGTTGTCATATACTTATCTTTCAGTATATAAAGAAATTCATTTGTAATTACACCATTTTTTTAGGGTAGAGTGGGATTAGAAGGAATTTTTGGCTTTCAAAGGAATAATTAATACATAAGGATGGGAAAAGGCATTTTTTTTATATAATTCTTTTCTCCGAAGACACAGGTGCTCAAGCTTGCCACACTGATGACCAATGGCTATGCGGAGGATGCGATGTGTATTACCTAATGGTTGTAGGTAGAACAATTCGTGTTATTTATAACAGCTATTATGAATGGCTTGCTTTAACTACTTCAGACCCTCCCTTCCTAGAGCTGTAGGACATTTCAGTTATTCCGCTGAGTTTATAATTACTAAATGCATGATCGATATTATAAAATTATTATTATTATAATTATTGTTATTATTTTTTTTATTTTTTTTTAATATATATTTTGGTGCATCTACTACCGAGTTCATTAGCACCAAATAGTGAATTGTTTCATTTTTAACATATGATGAAACAATTCTAACGAGGCTTAATGTAAAAGCCAAGTTTATTTATAAATTACTTCTAACTTTAATACTAAAAGTACTATGTATAAAGTGTGTTAGTTCCCTTTTAACATATATCGGAACTAACATTAATCCTAAATCTAAGCCTAAAGAGTATATTTACATATTTACATTTCAAAACACATTCACGATTATACACATGAAACAGAACACACACACACGCATAATAAATACAGCTACACTCTACATTCATACCAACACTAAGACTAAGCACACTCATACAATAAATACTTCCACTCTTACAAGATAAATAGATTAAAATAATATATACAGATTTAGAATATTTAATCATTACTCAACCTAAATCTGGTTGTAAAGCTTTAGTTCTTTTAAATATTCTATTGTTTTTTTTACAGACGCTTCTCTTTTCGAAAACAGGTCCTTTAGGGCAATTGGGAGTTGATGTCGCTCCCTAGCCTCTCGGAGTGCTGGACAGTCCACAAGAATATGCCGAACATGGAGAATGCCGTCACATTTCTCACACTGTGGTCGGCGTCTTCCCACCAGATGATGCCCATGCGTGAGGCGGGTATGGCCGATCCGTAATCGGGTTATTACCACGTCCTCACGCCTGTGCACACCAGCAGTCAGACTCCCAGTCATGACGCCATCCTCCATGTTCTTTAGGAAAATAAATCTTTGTTACTGTATTCTTTTTGCCACTTTTTCTTAACGAGGGTTTTTCAGGAATAGTTTTTGGTCGTCCAGATGAACTGGATAGGCAGGATCCTCTGTTGCAGATGATGCCTGCCTTGCCAGCTCATCGGCTCATTCCCTTCCATATTGACGTGTCCTGGCACCCACAGGACTGTTACCACATTTCCCCGGAAAGTGAGGTCATTAATATTGTTATTATTATTATTTAAATTACCTGGTCAAGGACTTATAGACTTTAATTCGTCGTTATATATTAGAACATTTCTTTAATGCACATTTGATACATTTCTTCTACTCAAACCATTATGGCACACATTAAATATAGGCATAGCGTAAGTGAACTCTTATTTCATAGGAGCCCACATATTGATACCATACTGACGTACTTAATGACGATAAAGACATACAACAAAATATAGTAATATCACACATAACTCTTTTAACCAAGTCAATGTTTCTTATTTCAGGATAATATACTTGCCATTTATTCTAATCCAAAAATATTATTATGATTACTAATTATTTTATTCATTTATTTTTTTATATTTCAATTTTTTTTATTATTATTTCTTTTCTTATTCATTTTTCATGCCTTTCTGTTAATTTTTAACTTTGTGACTGATCTTGATTTTATAATTTATAAATTTATTTCTTATTATTTTCATGAATTATGTTAGGGCAGATTACTATTGGCGCTCTTCAAACCAATAAATAAATATGTGCAAAATACTGGGAATGTTTTTGTTTTTAGTTACCTGTAATATTTTTAACCGGTTTTTAAAAACTAAGAAATTTTTAAAAAAAATAGCAATAAATGAAGCAGGGAGTCCATGTATTTATTAGAACCTACTAATACTATAACACCCCACTAACAACATCCAGCGAGGTTTGATATCCATACCTAGACAGCCGACTGACATGGAACCCTCACACGAGACTGAAAAGACAAGAACTGAACAAACGATACGGACTACTTAAACGACTCCTTGGACCTTCATCTAAACTATCGACACAGAAGAAAATTACGATATATAAAACAATCATTCGACCAATACGGACTTGAACTCAGGGGATCTGCAAAAATATCCAACCAACATCAACAGAATACAGGCATTCCAGTCAAAAGTCCTCCGTAAAATTGTAAATGCCCCTTTCTATGTATGCAACAAAACCCTACACAATGATCTCAACATCCCATTTGTCCTTGACCTTGCTAAAACCCGTTTCCAAACGTTCCACTCCAAATTGTCTCACCATCCTAATCCCGAAGGTCAATCCTTATCTTCCCAATCCCATCCAGACAATCCTCCTAGGCGGCTTAAGAGACAGTGGCCCCGAGATAATTTACTTTTCTGATCTTTTCATGATCAATAAAATATTTATTGTGACACCTCTGGAAGTGCTAACAATGGTTGACTTGTATTTTTTTTATTTTTTTATTTTTTTACTTTTGCCAGTTTTGTCAACTTGTACATACATCTGCATCAACATGCTTGATCATTGTACTGTTAACCTGTACAGATTTCAAATAAATAAATTCTAAACAAAAAAAAATCGATGTACTTAGCTGTACATTTTACCGTTTATACTTAATTATACATACATCCATTAACAATTGGGTGTCTCCTTCGCCTCGTTATTAATGCTTGGTAATACAACAAGCCTAGTTATCGAGAGTTTTACGAGTTTCAAATTTTATTTTCGTTTATTTTGCACTTTCTTTGATCTATCTTCAATAATATATAGCTTAATTATACTTATGTGAATCATTAACTGGACCGAATAAAAAATATATAAATAGACAAAAAAATATTGCTATTAAATAAATGTTATATGCTATTTCTTCTGGGCACATGTAGACAATAATACATAAATAATATATATATATATATATATATATATATATATGTGTATACATATATATGCATATATGCTCTTACTAATATATAGATAAGTTTTCGGATTGTTGTGAGGCATATAATTTGGTGATTTAGGTTAGGTCCCTGACTTACGAATATCATTTTTACTGCCAGTATTAGGTATTTATAAGATTCTCTGACTCGATATTTCTCTTCAAGTTAATGAATAAAGTGAAATTCGAACGAGGGAATGTTAAATCTCAAGTAAACATTGACAGTAAAAGAGTTACACGTAGGCTAGAGCACGTAGTTTTCCGAGGTTCGTGGAGTGGAGTGAATCTAAAAGGTTGAATTGAATTCAGCGTTTTCATTCAAAGAAAACCTCAGTACGTTTGGAAGATTCACTTTGTGTTTTTATTCACTTTTAGTGACTTCAAATTATTAGTAAAGCCTTAGCAAGATTGTCAATTTGTTATCTACCAAGAAACTTGCAAAATAACATCCAAACCTAAACAGAAACAGTTATTGTAGAACAAAATAAGGATTGCTTTATATTTTGTTTTAAAATTAAATTTGCCTATTTAAGGAGAGAGTTTGAGATTGCGTGTACATTATTCTAGACCAGGGGTTTCGAAACTTTCCAGCCTTAGGGCCATACTGATTACTCCAGTAGGTTCCGAGGGCCAAAACCATATTATCATTGTTGCCGTTGGTAAAAAGTGAAATAGTCCACTGATGAAAAAAAAAGTCCGAAAAAGTACGCAACGTTTAAAAAAGGCTGCAAATCGGACTAAAGTCCGCAAAACGGCAACACTGCATATTATTTATTTTCCTGTCATTATCTGTAATTTCTAGATTAGTCGTAGAGTTCAAGCCATGAGGAGTAATGTGACACGACATCTGGTGGACACAAGTGGAAATAGGTAGTACCTTCTATCGCTAACAGATGGCGCTAATAGCACGTACAGAATAATCTCGTTGGTTCGAGAAAGTTCTGGTGTCTTCCACTCACTTCTAGATGGCAGTAATTGGAATATATAAGAAGGCTAGTGGCGCAACCACAAGTCAGTTCCTATGACACTGTTGTGAAATAAAATAGTGCGTACCTCCTTAAAACGTGTTTGTGCGTGTTTAAGTTTAAGACATCTTTGTAACAGTATTTTGATTTGAATTGATTTTGCTTTGGTGTGTGATTTAGTAGTATGGAAAAGAAGCGAAAAATTGATAGTGAATGCAGAAAATTCAAAGATCAGTGGAACATTCAGTATTTCGTAATTGAGTCCAGTAACAAGGCGCTATGTTTGATTTGCAATGAAAGCATAGCCGTTCTCAAGAAATATAAGATTAAACGTCATTATGAAACAAAACATTTTCAAAATTACTCAAAATATACAGGAAGTTTGCGGACAGAAAAATCCGAAGCTATGAAGCGCGGATTGAAATCGCAGCAATCTTCATTTACAAAACTCAAAACTGAACAAGAGGCTGCAACTCGTGCCAGCTTTCGTGTGGCTCTTGAAATTGCAAAACGTGGAAAACCATTCACCGATGGAGAAATGATCAAAGAATGCATAATTGCAGTAGCCGAAGAAATGTGCCCTGAAAAGGTAAATTTATTAAAAACTGTCAGTATGTCAGCAAACACTGTGGCTCGAAGGGTAGAAAACATTGCTGAAAATATATCCTCTCAACTTTTCGACAAAAATGGACATGTTGAGTGGTTTTCTTTGGCCTTGGATGTGTCAGATACTGCTCAGGTGTTGATTTATATTCGAGGAGTAGATAAAAGCTATGAAGTGCCACAAGAACTTCTTGATATGTATAGTATTCATGGCACAACTACTGGTAGAGATATTTTTAAAGGAGTTGAAATGGCCATTAATCAAAAGTAACTTCGATGGAGACCACAAAAAAATGAGTGGTATCAAATTGGAAATGTCTTGCGAAAACTAACGAAATCAGACCAGAGAACGTTGGTTTTTATATGTATATGTTTTTTTCTTATTTAATTAAGCTAGCTAATAAAAATCTATAAGAAATGAAAAAAGGCATAATTTATTTATTTATTGAAGGGGTCCACTTTATTAAGGATATAATTAGTTTATAAATCTTCTTGATATGATGGAGGGTGACAAAAGGAAATGAGTGATTTACCACTAGGATATTTATTTATAATTGATTCGCATCTACTGCGATTTCACTCCTTAAAGGTAATACCTGTATGGTCAAATGAACCAGCATTAAGATGGGTATTTAATTCATAAATAGAGTTTTGTAAATGCCTGGAAGCCTCTGGTTATTCAGCAGATGTCTTCAAATGCGTATAGGTCTTCAAATTGCACCACTAGGATAAAATCCACTAGGATTTACAAGATTTATTGTGACATAAAATAATTTTGCTCATTATGAAAATAATAATTAAAACATTTATTGTATACACACATTAATTTGCATTACTCTTTTACAGCAGTAATATTCCAATGGCAAAATAAGGAATATAATTTCAACATTTTCCACCGAAATCAATCATTTCGGATCATGTGACCCATGACGTCAGCCGTATGAGTTATAAAATATGCATATTCCATTCCTACAGTTTACTGATGTGTTGGTGCTTGAAATAAAAACTACTGGTATAATATAAAAAGATTTCTGAGATACAAATAATAGTATATGTGTTCAAATAAAAAGATTTTATAGTTTGAACAAATATCTTTGAAATGCATTTGTATTGTTCTTTCCTAAGATTAAGATATATATATATATATATATATATATATATATATATATATATATATATATATATTATTTATATAATTTTTGAATGAATCGAATTGATGAGAAAAGCGCAAATCACATAGGAAGTATTGTTTCTTCCTTCCAAGGATTGCCATAGCCTTCATTAAATTTAATTTTTTTATTGGTCTGTTTTATATAAACGAGTATATAAGAATTTTTGTAGGCGAGATGTCAATTTCAATTTAAAAAGTAAATAACTCCAAAGGTATGTATCCTATAAGAAAAATACAGTTCAGAAAAAACTTACAATCTAATATTTGTTGTTATTAAGTAATGTTTTTCGTTAAGTAATTTTTTTCTGTGGCATTTTATTTTCGTTTGATGCTATCGATTTACGAAAATAATTAAAATAATTTTTCCAAGCGAACTAATATTTATGATAAGGAGTTGACGCTGTTTTTGAGTGTTTACAAATCAGTTTTTTCACTCTCTAAGTTAATGAAAAATACACTTACTGACAGACTGCAGACTCAGCCAAAACACTAACTTACCACAGAACATGAGTGAATTACTTTCAGATGACAGCAAATATAGACATCTTTAAATTCCTTTCAAACACAAAACTTTTGGTTAAAATCTAGCTACACCCTTTTTTCCCCATTTTGCTTCTTTTTTAATAAAATAAAATAAATAATGAAAAATAGTCGATAGAACTTATTGCAGAGTATCCGTTAAGACTAGCTTTAGAAATTATTGACTCACGTTCTAGCAATAAATTGATATGATATTGTGGCTTCTTCAGACATCTTTTAATTAAATCTCATAGTTTTAATAACTCTTGTTATTTGCTATTCCAAACATTCCTGACCTTTGAATTCATGGGCGTATATAAGGGGGGGGGGGCTTAGGGGGTTGCAGCCCCCCCCCCCTGAAATTTTGATTTGATCGGTAAAAATTTTATAAAACCCTTAAAAATAAATTAAATAAGATCGTTTAGTTCATAAAAAATATTCTCTTTTGAGTGTAATAGCGTTTTAGTTGGCTAAAACACTTCCAAGATCTAAATAGTTAGTATTCCATACACCGGAAATGGTCTCAGCCCCCCCCCCCCCGACATTTTCCGAGCCTCCTCCAAATTTATTTCCTATATACGCCCATGTATGAATTATGTTCACTTTTTCGGCTATACATGGCGTAGGTAAAAAAACGATTATTGATAATGATAATTGGTTCACATTTACCTAATATTCAAAGGCTTAGAAAAGTTCCCAAGCCTTTTTTTTATTTTCATGATTTTGACTGTGGGCGATTAACATATTTCTGTAGAGAGTAAATATGTACTGGTTTTGTTAATAGAGGTCTGAAACTAAACATAATGTCTTTGCGATTTCTCAAAATCAGTGCTTTTACTATTTTTTTTTTTTTTTTTTTTTCATTGAGCTGATTCATCTATTAACAACATTTTAATTTTAATTTCATTGCTTAGATGCCTACAGAGGTTCTCAATTTTTTTAGACCTTTAAATGCATATGGGAATTGTTTAGGGCCAAAAATTACTTTGGGATTGCGCCTGATCCGGGGTCAATGGGCCCTGAGTGAACATAAACATACATCAAGAACGGATACAATATTAGAACGATTTACTTTCCTCTAGTAAGCTCTATATTCCGAACATGACAAAACATTTTTACCACAAGTACCCTTTCTGCATAGGATAAGGATCAAACAAGCCCATTTTCCCAAGCATCTTTTATTGGAAGTACAGACTCTGTAGTAGCTAAGGTGGTGTTGTTTAGAAATATACTAGAACGGAAAGAAGGAGATTATTTAAATGAGGTACAGGAGTTTATGATAAAATGATTTTGTAGGGAATTGGCTGCTGGAAGGACGTGCCCTAACTGCCACTCTCAAACCACTTCCAACTCCTTGTCAGACAATCTCTCTCTTTTATCTTTTCTCTTTCTCGGGGCATTAAATATGTCTCGCCAAGTCATTGTAACACAACATGCAAACCCGATGACATTTATTCGTTTTATTTAATTGATTGCGGAAAAGTGCAAACTAAGATATTAAATGTATGAGGTAATTTGCAATTGAGGCTTTGGGGATAGGAATGGCGAACTCAACATATGACTAATGTTTTCCCCCCGCAATCCGAATCTAGAGGCTTCAGAGAATCTACAGGTATGTTTTTCATGTTTCGTTCGCCCTCTCAAAATACACACGCGTAAAAAAAAAAAAAAAAAAAAAAAAAAATTTCGTTCACAGCCTTCTGCTCAAATTCAGGCACATAAATATGCTTTAGCTCCACCCGACAAACCCATGTAATGTACTGTATAACAGAGATTGGCAATTTTATTTATAAATAAAAATACGAATTTATTCGTACTTCTTATATTTGTAAATACGAATATAAATAAATTCGTATTCATAAGTGTGAATACGAATTTATTTTTATTCACATATATTAAATATAAAAATACAAATAAAATTTTCCTGCCAATACAAGTAAATTCACAGAAAAAATTTACAAAAAATCAAGTGATTACAAACAAAAATCACATTAAAATATACGAATACAAATTTATTCACATTATAATTTGTGGATAAAAATTTACTCACAATAAAATTCGTATTAAGATGATATTACGAAAGTTATTCAAGGCGTTTTTTTTTTCTAGGTTGTGAGCGCGTTTTTTTTTTTTTTTTTGTTTTTTGTTTTTTTTTAAGAAGGTACAGATGACAAACTGGAATAGCGGAATGGAAGCAACTAGACGTTTGCCATTTGCAACACAGAACTCACTATTAAACACATATTAGCGGAATGGAAGCAACTAGACGTTTGCCATTCGCAACACAGAACTCACTATTAAACACATATTAGCGGAATGGAAGCAACTAGACGTTTGCCATTCGCAACACAGAACTCACTATTAAACACATATTAGCGGAATGCAAGCAACTAGACGTGCGCCATTTGCAACACAGAACTCACTATTAAACACATATTAGCGGAATGCAAGCAACTAGACGTGCGCCATTTGCAACACAGAACTCACTATTAAACACATATTAGCGGAATGGAAGCAACTAGACGTGCGCCATTTGCAACACAGAACTCACTATTAAACACTTATTAGCGGAATGCAAGCAACTAGACGTGCGCCATTTGCAACACAGAACTCACTATTAAACACATATTAGCGGAATGCAAGCAACTAGACGTGCGCCATTTGCAACACAGAACTCACTATTAACACATATTACCGGAATGCAAGCATCCATGAAGTTAAATCATGCGTACGCTTGGCAAATTAAATGTGTATTTTACATTTCACTATTTTTAACTTTATAATTAGTATTGTAACTTCATTATATGCTATATATATATATATATATATATATATATATGTATATATATATATATATATATACGAGACACTGTGATACGAGAATTTTATATATATATATATATATATATATATATATATATATACATAAATATATATTTATATACATATGTATATATTAATTGTGATATAACTTTAAACCTGTTAATGGATTCTACCCACTAATCAATTTTCAAAAGAGAAAATCGCGCATTAGCGAGCTGTAAAAACAAATAAATAAATAATGAGATAAAATTATTCCCTGGACTCTTTTATCTTATAAAATTGTTGAAACTCAGGAAACGTGAGACTACTATCAAGCGAGTTAAAAACCTAGAGAAGGAAGAATAAGAATTTGCTTATCCAAGTAATGTTTCTACCTCCTAATAGTAGCCAAGCGATATATAATTTGTTCTATTTATCCACATACTAATTTATCAGTGACAGTGAACGATATCAAGTGCAAAAACTCATAGAACACAGGTAACAGTGACTAGAAATAACGACTCTCTTCCAGTCATAAATTAATAGGTTAATTTTGAATTTTAAAGTTATTAACAACCAATGTCTGTAAATAGTAGGTATATATATATATATATATATATATATATATATATATATATATATATATATATTATTTTGAGAGGTAGATATACTTATTTTAATCTGTACCTATCAAAATCATGAAATTCATGTATATTTAATTTTCCCTTCACTTTTCGTTAATCTTGGGTCTTCCAGGACGTACTGAAGGACGATGACCAAGTACTTGGTGACAGTGGTGATGAACTGAAAAACATTAAATGATTATTTTATTTTATTTTTCTAAAAACGTTTATTTAACATCTGTACGATAATAATGTAACATTTGTTAAGTTCGATGAGTTTATAGTATAAACTTTATAAAGAAGTATACACTTTATACTTCTTTATGATCAGAAATAATGAAATTAAGAAATAAGTAATAATAATGCATATATAAATTAATTAAAATAATTATAAAAATCATAGATAAATAGCAAATGAAAATTTAATATAATTAAAAAAGATTATAGAATAAGGTAAATCAATTTATTTTAAACGCTTCATACAAACAATACATTATTTTTAACATTAATTTGATGAAAAAAAAGTGATACCTACACTTGGCTTGACTATAGTGAATAAATTTAATAACATATATCTGCAAATATTATAAATGGTAAATTATGTAATCCATCTTGCAGAGAATTTTAAATATCAAAATTAAACTGAAGTCTGCATTAATATCAAAGGGTAAAAACACAAATATAATGTTTGTTTTTAAATTCAATAATTAAACTTCCTAATAATTGATCGTCTGCCGTGTACAAATTCATTGAGTATAATTACAATTATTCCAGTAGCTTACAGAATAACCTTTACATCTCCCTGGAATGATGAATCTTTAAAAACTTTTTTGTCTTCGTTTTTCTGACTGGTTTTAAATTGTTACTTTTTAGCCATTGCATTTAACAGCAAATGGAGTATTTTAGTATTAATAATTGTTGCTTAGGATGCTTTAATGTCTTTTTTTTTTTTTTTTTAAGGGAGTTGGAAGGATTAACATAACTTTGTCCTGAGATTAACAGTGACTAAGTTTGTCCCCGTGAGCAAGTGGCTAAGGCTTTTCTCATGAGGGAGATGGTGGGTCCGAGTCACACCGGCGGCGGATAAGAAATTTTCTTATCTCACGGCTCGTTGAGAAAATTCCTCGCTTCACCAGGGATGTCGTCGTTAATGGCCTGGAAGTCGATACGCCGTAAAAAGAAAGAAAAAGAAAAAAAAAACATTGACTAACCTAACTAAACTAGAATCACGGATACTTAAAAAAGTACAGGAAAACCTGTTGTTTAATTTATTTTGAAGAAAGCATCATCTACATCACTTACCGTACATAACAGTGAACGATTCACCTTGAAGAAACCGCATACAGAAAACTCAGATTCCCTTTTCGCCATGAAAACGAAATTCATGTAATCCTGAAAAATAATGAAATTTTCTTTTATTTGTATTACAATTATAAACACTACATTATAACGCAACGTTTTTAGCGCGGTTCCTCCCTCCCCCATAGGGAGGAACCCCGCTTATAAGGTTGATACAATGAAACAATCCGGAAGTGCCGACAAGAAAATTTCTTGTTTCAGAACCCCTAGAGACCGAAAATAACGGTGGTTCAAATTTGTATATATATATATATATATATATATATATATATATATATATATATATATGTATATATTTATTTATATATATATGGATATATATTTGTCTGTTCGCTCATTTCTGGCTTCCCTGATGGTCCGATTTTGATGAAATTTGGTACAAAAATCAGTCGTCCAATTTGAAAGGTCAAGTTCGTTAACCAGCAAAATCCGCCCACTGGAAGATGGCGTTTGGGGCGAAATTCGCGCAGAAAAATCGTAACGCTTACGTTTTTGAGTTCATAAGCTTGTAAGTACTCTTTTTATAGGCTTCTTGGGCTAGGAAAACGAATGAAACCATTTTCAAGGCGATAGCTTTAACCGTTTTCGAGAAAATTGGAAAAATAGTTTTTGAATGCCGTTTTTGGTTTGGGTATTTAGAATCACGGGATTCAGTTGAAACATTATCTGCATGTTCTACTTTCATTAAAACTAATATGTAGAAAGTTATGTTGGAGTTACGTTTGGAGTTAAGGAAGGGTTAGAATAAAATATTTTATGAACAGACATGAAAAGTTTTGGTAACTTTGTATACTTTCCTTAATATCTCGAAAAAGGTTGAGAATCTTGCGAAACAAAAGATTACCATTAGAATGCTTACTAAATGCTCTACAAAAAAGGTTCTAATGAAAGTTTTGATTAGGCGATGTCAATCGGAGAAATAAGTGCTTAAAATTTTAAAGTAATTGATTTCGCTTATTCGAACTGTTCTTTTTGTCTTTGATTTTGGTACTTAGAATCATGGGCTTCAGTTGAAACATTTTCTCCATGTTTGAATTTTATCAAAACTAATATGTTGAAAATTTGGTTACGTTTGGAGTAAAGGAAGGATTAAAACAAAATATTTCATTTTTAGACATGAAAAGTTTTGGGAACTTCGTATATTTTCATTAATATCACGAAAACGGTTTGGAATCTTGGCAAGCAAAAGATTACCATTCGAAAGGTTACTAAATGTTCTACAAAAAATGTTTTGAAGACATTTGCGATGGGATGGTCATATTTGGAGAAATAAGTGCTTAAAACATAGGTAATTTCGTTCATTTGAACGAATCTTTTTGTGTGTTTCCTACAGTTTTTTTCACTGCTGGTTATTTTTGTGATTGCTTATAGTAGTCAAATGTATTAGTCAATAAAACAGGATACGTATATATAGAAACAATATTTTGTTTCAACGGTATCTTGGAATTCGAAGATGCCCTATGAATATCTAGATTACTGTACTGGTGTTGATTTCGTTCTTTAGAATTGTTTTTGGTATTCCCTATTTTCAGAAGTTTTTATCTATTTATTAATTTTTTTTTTAAATTCATTGAACGAAATCATATGAATTCGAAGGTGAGGAGCTAGGACGCTTAGGGTGGGGGGCGTTTTCCATGTCCCCAGGTACCCTCGTCTCCCTGTGTACCCTCGTCATCTTCAAGTCCTTGTCTAGAGTCATAAAGTTAAGCCTCCAAACAACTTTAGGAATGTAGGATTTCTAATTTTTGCCAGTATCAGAACAGCCGCTCTTTACATACCACAGTGGTGCAGACGTACCGGTCTATACTAGTTGCACTCCACACGGTGGTAGTACGTGGTGTATGCCACAGCGGATCGCTCATTATAACCTTATTTTATACGTATTAAATAGGTACCTAAAAAAAGTTTATTTGTGTATAAGTGTTGCGTTATTGGGATTAGAATAAAATATTTTATTAACAGACATGAAATACTTCGGAATCTTTGTATATTGTCCTACTTTTTTTTTTTCCTTTATGGTGTATCGAAATCTGAGTCATTAGCACCATTTTTTCCTTATGAGCTTATATAATACTTAGATTTAGCTAGCAACAATATTTTACACCGCAATTAAAGTGATTTGCTCTTCTTATAAACATAATATTTATATTATAATATAAACATAATACACATACCGATAGCTGCTACTATTCCTTTACTAATCGCACTTCGGATAAGAACGGAACCGCGCTAAGATGATGCAGTTCCTGCGAGTCGGACTTTTATTTTATTATTACATCGTTTACTATTTCATCGGATCGGTATCTCAGCATTCTCTCGTACATATTCTCCATGAAATCCTTTGCCTGAAAAAAGAAAATGACCTGAAATGTTCATAATTTTAGTCAATAAAACAATTTAATAATTATACGTTTCCTAACTATTCATAGAGGACAAATTAACGTGTAATTAGTTACCATGTTTCCAGGAATTTTCATTTGTTATTTCCTTCTCCACTGGCCAGGCTTTATTCAACACATTTCTTATTCAATAATCATTCAAATAAATTATTAATAATTGAAAATGTTATTCATAATTGAAATTAACCCCTTCAGTTCCATTGTCCAGCCAATGGACATAACTTCTTTACTTTGTATCACACTGCCTATGGTCGATAGATGTTTACTAGCACTTTGGTTTGAAGCTCTATGTATTTTTCTTCCACTTGACATCTAATATAAAATGATTCCATTCAATTTTGAAAGGTTATGTGTAAACTCTTCTCTGCTCCACCACGGGCAGTCATGGATTCTAACAGTTACTGACTTTTCTTTATATATTTAGTCCAAATGGTTTCTTTTTAATGTATACAACTGCACCAAATTTAATGTACATGATCTTTTTGAAGGTTGGAAGTTCAATTTTATCAATAAAGTTTGTAATAAGGTGTCTACGAATTTTTAAAAATCCATGTCCAGTATACTGTACATGGGAAGTCAACCCTCATATTTGATGTAGCAATATTTTTTATCTATTTTTCAAATATTTACTGTTATATTTTGTTATTATGTTGTCAGAATTGTTTTTTTTAAGTACCATAATAATCAATAATTTTTTCTGAATGGTATGGGCTAGAAGGCGCCCAAACTATTCAAAAATATCATCTGTCCATTCACATGATTTTCAAAAAATATATTCTTAGTAGTTTTATGTTTTGTTTTTTTAAATAATCAAATATCTCTTTTGAGAGTAAACTGTAAATATTTCAATTTCATTAATTTTCATTATTACTGTGCGCTGACAACAATTTCATGTCTAAAATTCTAATCTATTTTTACAATACCTTATGATATTTGAGCTTTTACAATAATATTTACTAATAATTTTTCAACTCTATTTTTTCTGAATTAATTTATTTTAAATTAGTAATAAATTACTGCTTTAATTATATATTTTTTTAATATTTCGAAATTTTGAATTTCGGTTTTCATCCACAAATCGCATTACTTGAGAACCAATGTCCAGTATACTGGACATTACATAACTCCTGTCAGGTAAACCATAAAATTCTGAAAAAAATCAGGAATCTTCACAAGAGCAATACACAACTATGGCAGGAAAATAAAATTGTTTTATCAAGAAATAAAAATTCGGACCTGAAGGGGTTAAGTTATTCATCCACTGATTTTATTTTTACTATTCTGTGAATAACAGAGTTCGCTCATTATTCAAAAAATGTTGATAATAAGAAATTATTCATTGATTCAGTTATTCATTTAGCAATAATTCACGAATAATCCATTACTAATTTTAACGCAACCTCTAACTTCCCTTCCGGTCCACTTACAGTCCACTATTGGTCCTCTTCCGATCCTACTCTAGTCCAATTTGACCACTTCCGGTCATAACTGGCCATTTCCAGACCTCTGATGGTCAACTTTGGCACGTTGCCATTCCACTGAGGGTACTTCTGGTTTATTTCCGGCTTACTTCCGGTCGCCCGTAATAACTTTTGGGTCACTATATTCATCCCTGGGTCATTTTTTCTATTTATTATTCTCAATTGGCAATAGTTGAGGAAAATCAATTATTTAATCATAATCATCAAATATTAGCGATTATTCATCAAGAAGAACAACGGCCAGTAATAGAGAGGATTTTAAGCCCCAATAGCTGTTGTATCATTAGAAAAAAAAATCGTGATTTGAGATGGAATATGTTCCATTGAATTTAAACTAACAGAATCAGTAGAAAATCGAAAACTCTCTATGTTTAAAGGATGTCTAAGTCTATTTAATTTCTTAGTTATTAATAATGGACGTTAAAATTTAAATAAATATCATTACAATTTAAAAGTAAAGTACTGAAAATGAGCATACGTTTTGGACAACTTTACAGACTTGAACCTCATGTAAGTGAAATGGACCGGAACTTCTACGCCCTCCAGTTGAACCCTTTTCCTGTTTTCGCCCATCTCGGTTCATTGTCAAGCAACATGTTGAATCTATTGCTTTATTAATGCTTGTTTGACTTGTGAGTTGTTCTTTAGTATGGGTAAATTATTATCTGAACATAATTCGTGTAGAACGATTTGTATTTAGTAAAATAATTAAATACACCTCCAATGCCTCAATGTTGTATACCAAGTATTGTGTGTTATGTGGTTGTTTGTGCGTGTGCAGGAGTAAGTTTTAGTTAGTTGGATGCGTGTGCGCAGTATCAGGAGGTCGCGATAGAGTGCGTGTTCTTTTATTGGGATTCACCTCGCTTATCACAGCGAGTTTGAATGGGGATACTGTTCCGCTTAACACGGCGGTGAAGGAATGAGGAAGACAAGAAAGGTGAGAGGAAGACTGCCGCTCAGCACAGCGGGCGAGGATATCTCACTTAGCACAGTGAGGAAGGCAGATATAGGATAACCGCTTAAGACAGCGGGGGAGAACCTTACTTAGCACAGCGAGGGGAGCTAAGAAAAGAAGGTCACCGCTTAACACAGCGGGGGAGAACCTCACTTAGCACAGCGAGGGGGGCTAAGAAAAGAAGGAGACCGCTTAACACAGCGGGGGAAAACCTCACTTACTCACTTAGCACAGCGAGGGGAGCTAGGAGAAGGAGGCCGCTTAACACAGCGGAGAGACCGGAGAAGGTTAGGGTAAATCAGAAAACAAGTGTAGAGAAAAAGTAGGTATATTGGAATAAGGTAGAGAGAGATGTAGCGGAGAGCGGAGAGGAGAGAGAGGAACAAATTACACAGCTGCTTGGAGACCTCTTTCTAAAAGAAAGTAAAAGAAGAAAGAAAGCAAAACTGCGCGGGTGCAACTGGAAGTTAAGCACTGCGGGGTAAAGTGATTGGAAAGTGACTGCCTTATACTGTGCTCAAGCACATTTGAAGGCTTGTAGCTTATAATAAGGGTAGTAATAAAAAGTCAGCCGTAACAGAGGGTATAGGGTCAAAACTAAGCGCCTGGGAAATCGCTAGTGTTGTCGCAAATGGATAGTTGAAAGAAGGGACAGTGTGAGGGGAGATGGAAATCGAAAAATATATATAGCTCTGCCTCTAGTTTTTTTTTTTTTTTTTCTTAAACCCCACTTAAGAGAAAAGATAAATAAAAAGCATGCAAGGAAGATCATGATGAAAACGAAAGTGAAAGAAAAACGTGCAGAAACGCAAAGGAAAACTAAGGACCTCGAACGCAACAGGCGTCCATAAGGGCCACAGGTAGAGGGAGGATGAGGGAGGAGGTGTCCTTATTCTGCATAAATGCACTTGAAGGCGGTCTGCCTCTAGTTTTTTTTTTTTTTTTTTTTTTTTCCTAAACCCCACTTTAGATAAAAGATAAATAAAAAGCATGCAAGGAAGGGCATGATGAAAACGAAAGTGAAAGAAGAACGTGCAGAAACGCAAAGAAAAACTAAGGACCTCGAACGCCACAGGCGGGCGTAAGGGCCACAGGTAGAGGGAGGATGAGGGAGGAGGTGTCCTTATTCTGCATTAATGCACTTGAAGGCGGTAAGTAAAGGAGAAAAAGGTGTAGGATTCCCAAAGGGAGGTATGTGTAATGTGCTGTGTGGGGCACAGCGATAGAGGAGGAGGTAAAACGAAAGATAGTCGGAGAGTAGAAGAAAGAAGAAAGGGGAAGAAGGTCAGTTATACTGTCTTACGTGTCAAGTGTCAGTGTAACTTGTGTTTGTTGGATTGTTCCTAGCGTGTTCTAAAATGTGTTGTGTTCTAGTACGTCTACTAGTCGTCGTGTGAACTCTGTTGGTCCTTGCCAGCGTCCTGGTCGTCCAGGTGGTGTGATGTCGTTAAAGAGTGGATTGTCATGGTACTTAAGTCCGTCAAAGAATTTGATGTGACGTCGTTTTATGAATTCTGAAACTGTAGGGAGTTCTAAAAGTTTGTGTAAGTCGGGGGCTTTGAGTTTATTGTGTGAGGTGCTCCGTGTGACTGTTTTGAGTATTCGGTTCTGAAAAGATTGTAGTGTTCTGAGTATGGTGGGGTTCAGAAACCGAAAGAGTGGTGTGCCGTATAGTAGTGCCGGTCGTAGGACTCCTTTGTATATGAGTAGCTTCAGTCTGAGTGAGAGGTTTGGTGAATTGAGTAAGTAACCAAGAGAGCGGCGGGCTTTCGTCCTGACAAGCTTAAAATAGCCGCATACGCCGACGATATCGCGATATACAGCACATCCATGTCACATTCAAAGGCATTAAAACAAGCTGAAGAGGTTTGTGCAGACGTAGTAGACGAACTGCGACGAATACACATCACAGTAAACCCGACCAAGACAGACGCACTACTCTTCGCCTTTCATGGCAATTCAACACGAGCGCGCCCCAAGTATTTCACGGTTAGAAACAAAAGAAACAAGTTAAAAAGACATATCAATTACTTGGGGATACACTTAGGAACACACCTCAGTTTTCACACACACTTTACCAAGAAGCTGCCTCTAGCTGCTGAGAGCGAGCTTATATACCTGCCCGTCATCCTTTCCACTCTGTCGTCGGTAGTGGGGAGTCACGCATGCGCTCTCGCCACTCCCTTATGAGACTTGGAGGAAGCAGGCCTAGGTGAATTCTCTCTCTCCCTCTATCTCTCCACCCTTGAACCGCAACACCAAGCTATAATGTAGACAATTGAAGAGAATGACCAAATGAGACCAAATGAGAGCATTTGTTGTAGTAAATGATCCATTACAATGTGAGGATAGATAAATAGATCTGACTATCACATCACAAGTTGAACGAATCATCATACCTACAGAACTCATGTTCCAGTTCATTGTGTGCTGCTATCAAACACTCCATCAAAAAAGCAAGGATATCGATTGCACTTCTGCTAATGTCCTGCTTTTCTACCTCTTTGTCAAGCACGTATGCGTTTTATTAATCAGTTTAAACTTATAAATCCGTTGATGCTCAATGAGATCACACATTAGGAATATACAGGATGTCCGGAATTTAAGTGGCAAAACTTCAGGAGCGTGTAGGGGACTGAAAAACGAAGACAAAAAGTCATTTAGAGATTTCCTCGTTTTGGAGAAAATCACAAAACAAGAAACGAAAGAAGTTTTAATTTTTGTACTTACTTATTTAAATTTTTGAATGAAAAAAAAATTATCATAGCGAATTTTTTCGAGAAACGAAAATTCAATCTCTTGATGCTTGTCATAACCTGAATTTGGAACATTTATGAGGCCAACTTATTTCAATATGTTTACTACTTTGATTCCCACATCTGCGTTACAAAACTACTTCGTTCACTTATTCGCATGTACAAAATAATAAATAACTTGTTCAGCCCTTAAGCAGTTGCATCTATCACATTGGCGACGAGGATGGGATTTTAAACACAAACAAAGCAATGCCTAAGAGAAGAGGAAGAAAAACAAACATCGAAGAAGATTGTCAATCAGTCTTGCGATCTTCTAATAGTTCTCAGGGACTAATACAGGAGGCTACGGTAAGATCGATTCATCATAATTATCCTAAGGTCGATTCATTTCATGGATCTGAAGGTGAAGAACTGAAATACTGGCTCCAACGCTTTAAGATCTCTGTGAGGACATCGGGGATTACAGATGACAGCTTACAAAGAGATATTTTGCTATCTCATATGGGTTCAGATCCATTCAAGTTATTGGTTGACCATTTTTATCCAGAAGTTGTAAGTGAACAATGTCTGGATAGTATTATTGATGTCCTAAAGCAGCGTTTTTATAAACTAGACAACCCTCTTCCTGCGCGTATAAAATTTGCTGACAGGTATAGGCAAGAGGCAGAGACCGTACAACATTTCATGGACGATTTAAGAAGCTTATCTTCTTCCTGTGAATTTCACTCTGGACGAGCACATGAGGGACCAGCTCATTATTGGCATTAATAATGAGTGTTGGCAGCGGGAATTAATACGATTACATTCTACTGCAACGGCGGTTTTCGCAGACGTCCACAAAACCGCACTGCTATTAGAAAATATTGACACCCAATAAAAACATTTGCAATCTCTTAGCTTAGGACAGAAAAATCATGAGAACAAAGTTAACCATGACAAACACAGTAAGAGGGTGCTTAAATTGAAAAAGGGAGTCCACTGTTTCAGATGTGGAAACAAATTGCATAAGAATTCAGACTGTCCTGCCCGAAAAACAACATGTAGAGCATGCCACAGGCCTAATCATTTCGCAAAAGCTTGCATAGTTTCGGGAAATGCTATTATTGAACGAGGAGCAGTATCGAAGTTATCATCACGGTTGAGTGCTCGTTCTAAATCTAACTCCAGTTCTTCAGATGAAGAAAGCATCAGTTCACAATCTTTTAAATTAAACATTCACTCTTTGAAAGAAAATATTACTAAGGCGTCTAAGGTTATGCTTAAGGTGAAGTTAAATAAGAAAGGTGGTAACATGCTTTACCCCATGCCCTTAAGCAGTTGCATCTATCACAATGCTGATCTAGTTTTTGTGAACGGTGTCTGCAACGGTAATGCTTTAGAAGCGGAGAGTGTGCGCGCCGATTCGCAAATTAACGATTGCTTAATCGACGAGCCTTTTTGTTAACTTTTTATGGACAACGAGAGACTGGGTCATTTTATTTCTTTACATTTTTTGGTAAAAATGCAGTTTCCAGCCCTCCAAACCGATTTCTTTCAAACTTTGCACAATAACGTATTTTGATGCACTAAACACGAATACGATAAAAAAAAACGTCGGATTTAACTAGGAAAGAAGTTATTAAGCACTTAAGTTCACTGTTGTGCAGGTTATGAGAGCTAATGTAAACAACTAAATTTGTCAACATACGCATGCGCGGGTATGGAAAAGTTCGTAATAAGGAAGTTTAATTGAAATTTACCATAAATTATCGAAATTCATCAGCAGTTATTTATTTACAATCATTTTTTTAAATAATGAAACACTCTTCACATTTCTTGTTTCGTTCATGAAAAGTATTATATATCAGAAATCCCTTAATAATTTGCTAATGCCTTTATAATTATCGTTCTAATTCGCGCCTATCGAACTTCAATTGTCAACAAGTCAATTGTCAAACAAATATTTTGATGCTAAACAGAAGAACATTTAGATGGATATTTGGCCGAATTTCTCTTCAAACGCGCTCATAAATATGAAGAGCGTTTAAAGGCATTTTTCAGTGCGATTGGGGGGTGCGATCCACCGAACATCCAGTCTCAAGAAGAAGAAGAAGAAGAAGAAAAAAGCTAAAAGAGATGTCTTGGAGGATTAGAGGAATGTCTAGGAAGACTTTAAGGGCATACGTGCTATGCGTTTCCGCTCGCTCCGCTACGCTCCGCTCGCTCAAGAAAATAACAAAACCCCAGTCAATCCAACTCGCTAAAATTAATAGAATTCCATTAATTTTAGCGAGTTGGATTGACTGGGGTTTTGTTATTTTCTTGAGCGAGCGGAAACGCATAGCACGTATGCCCTTAAGCGACAGGTGACGACGGGTGAGGATGCCCTTAAAATTAACAATATCTTTGAATAAATGGTTTCTGAACATTTCAAATGAGAGTTCTCTGTTTCCCAATGTTACATATCTGCGCATGCGCGTGTTTACAAATACGCTGATGCCTAGTTTTATAACCTTCCTAACTTTAGTGCTTAATATTATAGTCTATTAATTTTAGCGAGTTGGATTGACTGGGGTTTTGTTATCTTTTTGAGCGAGCGGAGCGTAGCGGAGCGAGCGGAAACGCACAGCACGTATGCCTTAAAGTCGTAATTTATGCCTTAAAGTCATCACAAATTTAGTTGTTTACATTAGCTCTCATAACCTGCACAACAGTGAACTTAAGTGCTTAATAACTTCTTTCCTAGTTAAATCCGACGTTTTTTTTTTATCGTGTTTAGTGCATCAAAATACGTTATTGTGCAAAGTTTGAAAGAAATCGGTTTGGAGGGCTGGAAACTGCATTTTTACCCATTTTTTATGTTATCATGTATTTAATTTAGTTATTGCTGAAAATGTTACCCTCTTGCAGAAACACAAGCATTACATCTAGCACTGACTTGATAAATTGCAGCTAAACACTGTTCTGATAATATTTGGTGCACTTCATCTATAATTCGATCTCTTAGTTGCTGTCTTGAATTGATTGGCACCGAATGAACTTCCTGCTTGAAGGTTCCCCAAACGAAGAAATCCATGGGTGTCATAACAGATGATCGGGCCAAGGTAATATTGCAATCCATCGTTGTGGATAATTTACGGTCAGCTATTTATGTTTTTAATCTTTCGAGTAAATAACAAGTTCCTGCAAGAGGGCAACGTTTTAAGCAATGCACATAAATAAAATGACCCAGTCTTTCGTTGTCAAAATGTTAACAAAAAGTCTCGTCGATTAAGAACTATTCTATTTGCAAATTGGCGCGCATACTCTCGCGTCGCTTCTAAAGCATTACCGTTGTAAAAACCGTACACGAAAACTAGATCAGTATCAAGAGATTAAATTTTAGTAATTGGTTTCCCGAAACAATTCGCAATGACAATTTTTTTCCATTTAAAAATTTAAATAAGTAAGTACGAAAATGAAAACTTGTTTCGTTTCCTGTTTTGCGATATTCTCCAAAACGAAGCAAAAACGAGGAAATCTCTAAATGACATTTTGTCTTCGTTTTTCAGTCCCTTACACGCTCCTGAAGATTTGTCATTTCAATTCGGGACACCCTGTATATTATACAGGATATATATTAATGTGCCAAAGTATTTTCTCTAGTAGATTGAATTTTCAAGTGTTGACATACGAAAACGTTTCTTATGTTTATTTCTAAATAGCGACCTTCGTAAACAAATCATTACTTACAATTTCAATGTGCTTGTTGCGTTCCTTAGAAAGGGTTTATTATTTGTGATTTTAAAAAAAATGATCCAAAACTTATCCAACCATTTTTGTAAATAAGGGCATAATGCCAGTCAACAAAAGAAAATAACATTTGAAAAATTAGTCATTATATTAAACGTGCCTAACCGTTTTCCCATCCATTGAAGCCACTTTAACAGATATGAAGGCGGCAGGGCAATTTAATAATAATAGTCCAAGAGCTGGTAACCGCACGTTTCATGATGTGTTTTATGCACCTTGAAACTTTGCTATAATGTACCTCTTGGTTAGATAAGAAGATAACTCTGCCATTTAAACCGGGGCATGTGAGCAAGAACCAATGAGTGCGCAAAGAACAACCACAATTGCGCGGTGCTCTCATACACTCTTACGGTTACACGCAGTGTCTTGCAGTCTATCATAGGCAACATTTATTTTCATGTACCCAGATAATTAAACCCAAAAAAAGTTTCTGCAGTTTTGTAATTATTTTCAATTATGTTTATGGAAGACGCTGTTTAAATCGCAACGGGAATTTACATTTTAACTCCCTTAAGAGTGCCAGCCTTATTTATTATTCATTGCATAATTGCCTTAATTTTCAATTTTTTTACATTAATGATAGTTGGCTTCTGAACAAAAGACTATTTTTGGGCTTTTTTGTGCATTTTCCCCCTATTTGCAGTAGCTGGTTTAAGTCTAGCCAACACATATTTACGTTCTTATCTATCCAAGAGGTACATTATAGCAAAATTTCAAGGTGCATAAAACACTTCATGAAAAGTGCGTTACCAGCTCTCCGACTATAAAATAAAGAACGGCTCATAGATGAGAAGACATAAAAATTAATTAATCAAAATTTAAAAAATAATAAGCTCTCTAACAGGCTCAAAAATGTTTATTCAGGAATTATTCGGTCGAGGGACAAAGCAGAAAAATTATTAATAAAGAATTACAACTCACCACAGCTGTGATTTTGGAGGCAGCAATGATTATCAATATTAGAAGGAATTGAAAAATACAGAAACAAAGACAAAAAAACTCCAACAGACTCTATTTCATGAACGCTCTCATCCCTTTTGAAATACCAAAAATACCACATCGAAAACTCTTTCAAGTCTTCAATAACGTAAACAAATATCCATATTATATAGAACATAAAATGGAAGCGATAAATTTTTAAGAATTCGTCTTTCATAGTGACAACCTCGTGGAAATTCTTGACAGCCTCTTCTAGACTGTAGGAGCAGAGTACAGCAGAAGATACCTCACACAGTGATTCGTAGAACAGAACAACTTGGCATAAGAAGCTAATGCAATATATATTAGTAATATTAAAGAGGATTATGTGGAAAACAGTAAGAGATACCATTCCTGGGTGGAAAAAAAAGAAAATAACACTAATGACATTACATAAGCACAACAAAAATATTGAAATAATTATCAACATAAATAATACAATTTCACTAGATTTACACTTTTTCTCTTGTTCCCTTATAATTCGATCAAACGTTGTTTTTATTTCAGATAAAATTTCTTTATTTTTTACAAGAATTATGCAGGTAAAAAAGTTTCCTAAAGTTGCCAAAAGAGCGCGCATGAAAGTTATAATAACGATGATTTCAACGTCCCTGTTTACCAGAGGAACCTTAAAAAGCAAGATTTGGAATTGCGAAAAAATTAGAATTGTAATAAATGAAAGGACAAGCGTGGATATAACTCTCCATTTTGTTAATGAATATTTTTCATCAAAAAGAAAAGTACAAGATAATGTTATAAACCCCCGTACAAAGGAAATAATCTTGCTTTGTTCGCCATTTCACAACTACTGAACTGTAAGGTTCATGCAAATGGAACTTTAACGATTGTTTACTATCGATGATTAGAATCAGATAAAACCATGTGATTTAATAATGAATTATTTATTGGTAATACTCTTAGTAAATTACCAATCCAATAAGGCTTACAGAGATTTGTTGTTTTAATATTTAGTATCCGTAGCTAAGGCGATTCGTTCAAAACAATTATCAAATACACTATATATATATATATATATATATATATATATATATATATGTATAAGGCGTTTTGGATACGAAAGGATCCACAAGATTTTCAAAACACTTTTTTATTGTGGGACGTCTCATTGTTTGCTTATTAATTTATATTCATTAACAAATTATATAATAATTGACCAGGAATTAGTGTAAACTTCACTTTCAACGAAAACAGCATTTTAAAACAGCGCGGTTACTCCCTATCCCCATAGGGAGAACCCGCTTATGAGGTTAACCTCCCGACGCAATCCGAAGGTGCCGACTAGAAACTATCCTATAACGTAGATCACGAAAATATAGGTGGCCCAAATTTGTATATATATATATATATATATATATATATATATATATATATATATATATATATATGCTTGTCTGTTCGCGCTCTAGCAAGCTCAAAAATGGTCCGATTTTAACGTTATTTAGTACAAAAATCTGTCGTCTAATTTGAAAGGTCAAGTTCGTTAACCACCAGAATCGGCCCACTAGAAGATAGTGTTTGGGGCGAAATTTGCGCAAAAAAAATCGTAACGCTTACGTTTTTGGGTTTATATGCTTGCAGGTACTTATTTTATATGTTTCTTAACATAAGAAAACGAACGAAACCATTTATAAGGCGATATCTGTAACCGTTCCTGAGAAAAGTTGAATCAATGTTTTTGTAAGTCATTATTTTTTTGGGGGTACTTAGAATCTCGGGATTCAATTGAAATATTTTCTACATCTTAGAAATTAATCCCAACTAATATGATTAAATTTTGGTTATATTTGGAGTTCAGGAAGTATGCAAAAAAAAAAATATTATTAGACATAAAAAGTTTTCGGATCTTCATACATTTTTCGTAAATATCTCGATAACGGTTTGGAATTCCTGGTATGTGGAAGGTGACCATTCGAATGCTTACTAAATTCTGTACAAAAAAGGTTCTGAAGCAATATTCGATGAGGCTTCGTCAATCAGAGATATAAGCGCTTAAAACTTAAAAAGTGTTTGTTTTGAAAGGGGTTTTCTCTTTGTTTATCTCACTTTTTAATTGATTGATTCTGGTTTTAAATTGCATTTATCAGTAAAATTAGTATAATAGTAAAATAAGCTAAGAAATGGTGGGCTGTGGTAATCAAGCTGGCTGTGGCTAATCATGATGACGTAGTTTGTTTTGATTTCTCCTGTCTATATAACCTTCCTCTCAGCCTCCAACTGAAGTTATTGTTATTTCTTATTTTATAGAAAGAATTTAACCCACGACAGAATGGAATTTTATTCGCCATGAAGCACAAATTTACAGTTGATTATAACAGTAAAACGAATTTGTTAGTAAAACAAGATACTTAAAATGACAATTAATTTTTGGTTGTTAAGAATAGAGCCTTCTGAGCAGTAGTCGAAGAGTAAGTACGTTTTCAGTATTGACTTATTCAGCCTTCCTCAAGAATGAGGATTAAGAATTATCCGTATTATTCAGTGTAAGTTGGCTACTGTCAGTTTCCTGTGATTTGTGATGCTAATCTATTCCATTTCTTCGAGATGTACGTAACCGCGCTAAGATGACGCAGTTCCTGCGAGTCGTGGTGGGTAGTGTAGTGTTGAGTTCGCCTTCCGTATCCGCCATCCTATGGCAGTTTCCAGCAAGCTTGTTTTCATTATCTGTACTTATTATGAAGGAAAGAAGTGTGAACTCACCTGTAGATACCTGTAGATTCTCTGAAACGTCTAGATTCGGATTGTGGGAAAAACAAATTGGACCGAATGTTCAGTTCGCCCTTCGTACCCGCAAAGCCTTATATATATATATATATATATATATATATATATATATATATATATATATATATAAATGGGGGCGAGGGTACTCAGTGGTAGAGCACTAGACTAATAAGCTGGAGGACCTCAGCAAGCACTAAAGATTTTTTCTTCTAGTGTCTTCGTTCATGGGTTCCCGGCCGCCCTGACCGTCCCTAGGCCAACCTAGCCTTTAATTTATTAGCGCGGTTCCTCCCTCCCTTCATAGGGAGGAACCCCGCTTATAAGGTTGATTTTTTTTTTTTTTTTTTCTTTTCATGTTTATTTAAAATCTGTACAATTATAAGTACAATAATTAATTGTGCTGGCCTAAGTATACATGTCAATGAATAGTATATGGAAGGAGCCAAACATTATCGGCACTTCCTAATATATTAAAACAATCTGTGCTGTTTTTGACTGCTGTCATGGTAGCTGGTCACGGGGCCAAAGTCTCTTAAGCCTCCTGGGAAGGTCTTTAGGGTGGGCCTGAGTGGAAAGGGATTGACCTCTAGGATTTAGGTGGGATGACAATTTGAAATGAAACGTCAGGAAGCGGGATTTGGCGAGGTCGTTTACGAAAGGAATATTAAGGTCGTTGTGTAGGGTTTTGTTGGAGACATAAAAGGGAGCATTGACTATTCTACGAAGGACTTTGGATTGGAATGCTTGTATTCGTTGTATGTTTGAGTGTTTTGTTGTTCCCCATAATTCGAGTCCGTAAGTCCAGATAGGTCTGATTATAGTTTTGTAAATAGTAAGTTTGTTTTGTGTCGTAAGCTTTGAAGTAGGTCCAAGTAGTCGTCGTAGGAGTCCATATCTCCTGTTCAGCTCTAGTCTTTTCAGTCGTGTGTGTGGGTTCCATATGAGTCTGATGTCTAGTAGAAGTCCCAGGTAACGTACTTCATTCGATGTTCGAGTTGACGTCTGCAAATGAATACAGGAGGGCAGGCGCTCCTATTAATAGTGAATGTAACTTGAAAGCATTTTTCGGGGTTCACTTTAATTTTCCACAAGTTGCACCATTTCTCGACAGACTCAAGGTGCTCCTGTAGTTGCTGGGAAGCTGTAGAGGGATCAGGGGAAGAGGAAAATAAGGCTGTTTCATCGGCGTAGTTCGTAATGTGGGTAGTCGGATGAGTGGGGATTTCTGCCGTGTACAGGAGGTAAAGGACAGGACCTAGGATGCTGCCTTGTGGGACGCCTGAGGATATGGGTCGAGAGGAGGACAAGGTAGTACCAGACCTTGCTTGAAAGGAACGATTCGAGAGGTAGGATTGAAGGATGAGGTAGTATGTGTGAGGTAAAATACGCTTTACTTTGTATAACAACCCCGGGTGCCAAACCCGATCGAACGCTTTGGCGACGTCGAGGAAGGCACTCGTGCAGTAGTTTTTACATTCAAGCGCGTAGGATATTGTTTCAACAACGCTAAAGCATTGTTGGATGGTGGAGTGCCGGGAGCGGAAACCGAACTGGTGGTCAGGAATGGAATTGGAGGATGTAACGATGGGAAGGATTCTCTTCAGGAAAAGTTTTTCAAAAATTTTGGACATGATTGGGAGTAAGCTTATAGGGCGATAGGAGGATGGTGTATTTGGAGGTTTTTGGGGTTTTGGGATAAGAATTATTATTGAGTGTTTCCATGGTTTGGGGAAATGAGTAGTTCTTAGGATTGAATTGAATATGTAGGTAAAAAAGATTATGGCTTTCTGGGGTAGGTTTTTAGGATCAGGGAAGTAATTAGGTCATACCAAGAGGATTTCCTGGGGAGATGCTTAATGATGTATTTTACATCTGCAGGATGAAAAGCTTTGAGAGGAGCGGAGAGAGGAAGAGGGTGGTCAAGGTAATCGTGAACCAGCTGGTCGTGGATAGAATTTGTATTTGGGTGCGGAGAAAAAGTGGATTCGAGATGTGCGGCAAAAACTTCGGCCTTATCTTCATCGCTCCTTGCCCATCTGCCGTCACTGCGTTGGAGAGGATGAGGAACGGTATGAAATTTTAGGATTTTACGGGTAGCAGTCCAAAGGGAATTATCTTTTGTGGATAGGGTTTGAAGATAATCATTGAATGATTTTGATCGACATTCGGAAAGGGCCTGTTTTAGAATTCGACAGAGTTTGTTGAAGGAGGTACGGTGAGAGGGATAGCGGGTTCTCTGCCAGAGAGCTCTTGCTCGGCGCTTGGCGGTTAGAAGGTCCTGGATGTGGTCTGGAAGCTGAGGTTTGGGATGGAAAGGGATGTGTGTTCTTAGTCGACATGATTTTGTGACACTGTCCTGGATGGCTTTAGTGAACATAAGAATGGCAGTGTCGACATCTGATGGGGTTTTGAGGGGGACAGTGAGGTCAATGGAAGCGGTAAGGATTTCTTGAAATAATTCCCAGTTGATAGGACCTTGGATGAGGCTAGGATACTGGGCAAGACGTTGAGGAACGGTATCTAGCTTAAGGAGAATGGCTGAGTGATCTGAGGATAGATCAAGCAGTGACTGCACTGAGTAGGATATACTTCCTAGGCAAGAAGAGATGAAGAAATCGACCAAGTCTGGAGTTCGAGAGGGAACTGTTGGCCAGTAGGTGGGAGTGTTTGTGGAAATGGATTGGTAGTTTTGGGATTGTAGGATGTCGTATAGGATTCTGCCACGGGAGTTTGTGAGACGGCTTCCCCATCTGGGATGTTTTGCGTTGAAATCAGCCCCTATGAGGAAGCGAGGACCAAAGGATTTGAATAGTGAAAGGAATTCAGGATGGTGGATGGTACTATTAGGGGAAAAATATGCAGCCGATATTATGAAATTGTGAGAGGAAAGGGAAAGGGATATTGAACTTACCTGAATATTGTCTGTCGAGATTGTGGAGTGAAGAAAATGAGCCACTGAGTTCTTCACAAGGACAGCTGCTCCGTTGTGGGCTACAGATGGATGATCAGCCCTGTAAGATGCGTATCCTGGGACTGAAAAATGGTGTTTGTTGAGTAAGTGGGTTTCCGTTATCAGTGCAATGTCGATGTCTTTTTCTGTGAGTAGAAGTTCCAGTTTGAGTCGTCGTGTTGTAAGTCCGTTTGCATTCCATAGAAGTATGGTGTGAGAAGTATTAAGGGGTGGAATCATTTTAGGAGTTTAGGTAGAAGGTCGGTTATAAGGGAAGTCATAAGGGAAATAAGTGGGGTTATCAAGGTTTCAAGTTTGTTGAGGAATGCGGACATGATAGTGAATGGGTCTTGTGGTTTTGGAGGATTAGGTGTCTTGGGAGTTTGTTCAACATTTTTAGGGAAATCATTTATCTGGGAGGTTGAAGATTGAATAAAAGTGGGAATACAGGGTGTGGATAATGGTTTTTCCTTTTGAAGGGTTGGAAAGGATTTGTTTTGTGGTTGTTTGGAGGTTGAAGAGAGAAGAGAGGCGTACGAAACGTTTGGCCGATGAGGTGGAGACAGCGTAGTCTTCGATGGTTGATGCAGTGGTGGAGGGCGATGACATGAAGCATCTCTCCGGGTAGTCTCTGTGGTCGATGTCTGGTATGCGTTGGTCACTCTGGATCTTGAGCGCTCTCTGTGTGACTTCAGTGCGCGGAGAGTTCTTTACACCTGACATCCTCGGTAGTTGGCAGGGTGATTTTCACCACAGTTCGCACAGGAAGCTGGGAGTTCTGTAGATTTAGTGCAGTCCTTCGAGTTATGCTCATCGCCGCATTTCACACATTTAGGAGCGTGGCTGCAGTATCCCTGTGTGTGATTGTATTCCTGACATTTGAAACACTGAGTCAGACCTTTCCGACGACGAGGCTCTTAAGGTTGATTTAATGAAACAATTCGGAAGTGCCGACTAGAAAATTTCGCGTTTCAGAACCCCTAGAGACCGAAAATAACGGTGGTTCAAATTTGTATACATATATATATATATATATATATATATATATTTGTCTGTTCGCTCATTTCTGGCCTTCCTAATGGTCCGATTTTGATGAAATTTCGTACAAAAATCTGTCGTCCAATTTGAAAGGTCAAGTTCGTTAACCAGCAAAATCCGCAAACTGGAAACGGCGTTTGGGGCGAAATTCGCGCAAAAAAATCGTAACGCTTACATTTTTGAGCTCATATGCTTATAAGTACTCGTTTAATAGGCTTCTTGGCCTATGAAAACGAATGAAACCATTTTTAAGTCGATAGCTTTAACCGTTTTCGAGGAAAATGGAAAAATATTTGCTGAATAACGTTTTTGGTTTGGGTACTTAAAATCATGGGATTCAGTTGAAACATCTTCTGCATGTTCAACATTCATCAAAACTAATATGTTAAACTTTTGGTTACATTTTGAGTTAAGGAAGGGTTAGAATAAAATATTTTATGAACAGACATGAAAAGTTTTGGGGACTTCGTATACATTTATTAATATCTCGAACACGGTTGGGAAATCGTGGTAGGTGGATGGAAACTATTTGAAAGCTTACTAAATTCTCTAAAAAAAAAGATTCTAAACCTATTTTTGATTAGGTTATGTCAATCGGAGAAATAAGTGCTTAAAACATAAAAGTAATTGATTTTGCTTATTCGAACTGTTCTTTTTGTCTGTTTTTATTCCTTGTTATTTTTTAACTGCTTATAGTTGGATAATGTATTTGATAATAAATCAGGTTAGGAAATATAAGGAAAACAATTTAATCTTAGAGATATGGATTCCCAAGATATAGCTTTTCAAATGCCTAGCGGGGCCCTTCCTAGGGCGGGGACCCATCCAGGTAAGATCGTAAATAAGACCTTTCTTGAAAGTAAAGATGGAACTGTCAACTTTGGTCCTCCTCTGTCTCCCGGCACTTTCATTGCTGACGAAGGCTACCAATGAGTAGCCAAAACGTCCTAAATATAGATTTTTTAACAAAAATCGTATTGAGGTTTCTTTAGCCGAATCCCAACCATTCCATCTTTACTTATCACCTCGACGGCTAACTATTTAATCTTCATGCTTTCTAGAAATGTGGAGAGATAAGAACGGAACCGCGCTAAGATGATGCAGTTCCTGCGAGTCGGACTTTTATTTTTGTAATTCTTATATTAGGTAAATGTATTTGTGTTTTAAACAGGATAGTTAAAATTTGAACCAATTTTCTGTTGTTAGAAATAGATGGGTTGAAAAATATGAGTACCTTTGCATAAATTCCTAGCAACCTGAAAATTTGCATGAAAGATAGGGACAACATTATAAGGGAATTGGGAAAAGCCCTTATCGATCCCATGAGTGCAAAGAATTTTTTTCGATGTCAAAGTTCGCTAAAAAAGGTTTTTAGGAATTTTCAGCGAAACGTTTTGTTTTATGGTAAAAATAGTTGAGACAAAAATTGTAGATCGTGCAATTATGTACAAAACTTCATTACACTTCACTTTCATTAGATTAACCATTTCTGAGAAAAGGTGATTCCAGAATTATCTTTAGTTTCATTCAACATAATATGCTAGACTCGGCTGGAAGTTTGTCGAGGAAACAATACTATGGCTGGCTACATGCTCCTCTTTCTAAGGTCCTGACAATAAGTACCGTTACAGCCCCAGCCATAAACATCCAAAAATGACCTGCTTGACATTTGATAATATTAAACTCGTGAAGTAGTTCCACTTTTTGTGTCTCTGTTTACTTGAGTTATTAATTTTTATTTATGTTGTACGCCTTATTTTTTAATTGGATGCTGTTATTTTGATTGCATTTTTCTTTTTAATAAAACAAAGCTAGTAAATGAGAAGGATGTTCACGCTTATAGAGAAAATAATTTTGGAGGGGACTGGGAGAATTTCGGGGGGGGGCTGAAAGGATTTTGGGGATATGGGATAATAAAAATCTAGAACATGGAATAGTTAGACAATTAAAACGCTATTAAGCCCAAAAGAAATTATTTTTTTTCTGAAATAAGTGATCTTATTATTATTTTTAAGGTTTTTACGACACATTTTTACCGATTGCGGGGGGGTGCAGCCCTCTCAGCCCCCCCTTATATACGCCCATGCATTTTTTTGTTATATTTTATTGATAGAGTTTTACTTTAGAATGAGAGCTGGATTGTGTAATTTCCGCTTCTGTGCAAGTTACTACTGCCGGTTTCCCTGACGCCTTAATATCACTTTTATTCGAGATGTTCGAGAGAATGTTGACAATTTTCACGAGATATATATAAAAAAAAAGAAGTTTATTTCTATTCTAAGATTTTCAAATGACATTAGGGATAAGAACGAAACCGCGCTAAGATGATGCAGTTCCTCCGAGTTGGACTTTTTTATTAATGGGTACCTTGGTGTTACTGATCCTAGCAGTCGAAGCAGCAAGGGGAAAATCAGGGGAAAATATATTGATATTTCATATTCTTCCCCTTGTTTTTTAAAACATGGAACCATGTTGTAAAATTATGTAACTTAATTATCTTCTCTTTTACCTATGTCTAATTGGTTGTGTAATTGCACGTAACCCAGGAACTTATATGATTGTTCTTTGATTTTAGTTGAAAATGATCTTGTGGATTGAAATGTAGCTGCATCGCTAACGTACCCAAGAAATTACAGATTTTGACACTGCCTCATTATCCTAACCTCATTATTTAAATACATTTTTTGTCTAAATTTATTGGACAAAGAATAAAAAGTCCGTCACGCAGGAGCTGCATAACTAAGCACTTTCCTCAGAATTTGAGTAGTGTAGATTGCTTTCCAGAACAATTTGCTTAAAATATCCTACATAAATAAAATAAAAACATGAATAGTTCTCTTTTAAATTTGTAATGAGTAACTGATCAATTAATAATTTGCTTCCAGAGTTATGTTTACACATGGTACCTATTACACTTCGTAATAAATACAAAAAACCTCATATTATCGTATTTTGATCTAACGCAGGAACAGGATACAGTCACTCTAGTGGTAGAAAGCGCTCCTTGCGGCGGCTTTGTGAACCTACGTCTGACGGGCTTTTCTATTGAAATATATTACAAATTAAACCCCCGCTTTCCGATTGACCGATTCAGCTCATTTCTACAACACTTCTTTCTCATGAGTTACCCACGACGTATACCGCGTTTCGTTACAATACAGCAGAAATTACGACCGGTATGAGTATATTAAGTATTTGGGTCAGGAGTAAACCCCCCCTTCTAATGAACCGATTTAGTTTATTTTTACAACAGTTATTTACCTGTGGATTACCACTACGAATACCGAGTTCCGTTGAAATATACCCAAAATCACGGCTGGTAGTGGCGAATTGGTATTGTGGGTCCGGAGTAAACCCCCCCTTCTAATGAACCGATTTAGTTCATTTTTATATCTCACTTTTCTCTCTATATTACCACTACGAATACCAAGTTTCGTTGAAATATAACAAATATTACGGCTGACATAGTCAAATTAGTGTTTTGGGTTCGGGGTAAACCCCCCCTTCCGGTGGACCGACTTTGGTGGTTAACGAACTCGTTCAATCGTTTGCTAATTGAATGCTATATACCAAGTTTCGTGACGAAAAAACAAAAACTCTGGCCGCTATCGTGTTAACAGACATATATATATATATATATATATATATATATATATATATGCATATATATATATATATAGATATATATAAATTTTAACGGGGGTCATTTTCGGTGTCTACTAGGTAGGATCGATAAAGATTTGAAGAAATTTTTCAAAAATTCCGTCATGAGTCCAACCTCAATAGCTACTTTCCTTCGGAGGAAAGTGCTAAAATGTGGCTAATACAAAACAGGTTTTTTTTTTTTTATCTTTCTCCGGATAATCGATTTTGATGGTTGGACCCTATCGACATTTCAAACAGCTTATAAGAGACACATTTGACTGTTTCTGTGTAAATGATCTTCACTTATGGCGTGGCGGAAGGTTTTTCCTTAGTTCCATTTGGCTGTATTTAGTTTTTAGGCACCTAAAGAGGCATGAGAAGATGCGAAACATGTAGAACCATTTTTAATAATTTGATGATTATGTTAGATTAACAATTTATTCATCTATGTTCCCCCTACACAAGAAACACTGCTGAAATTTAGGTCACTACTTATTTTAATAGCCATTAAAGTTTCAATTTTATTATTATTGGGTTCGTGTGTTGATCTAGAAATCTAGCAATATTTAGTACAGGAACAAAACTTACCACAAATTAGATTTTGGAAACAGCAATTGTCATCCCAACAAGAAGCATGTAAAAATTTATAAAATATGCAAATGTAACTCCAAAAGCCTCATAGTCATGGAAGTTGTCGAATCATTTGAAAGCCCCAACAATACCACGTCAAAAATTCTTTCAAATTCTCTATAGTAAAAAAAAATATCAACGAAATGTAGAACATGAAAGGAAAGCGGTAAACTTTTAAGAATTGGTCTTTCATAGTGACAACCTCGTGGAAATTCTTGACAGCTTCCTCTGGACTGTTGATGCGGAGCATAGCAGAATATACGTCACATAGTGATTCGTAGAACAGAACAATTTGACATAAGAAGCTAATGCAATATGTATTTGTAATATTGAGGAGAATTAGGTTAAAAACACGAAGAAATAGAAACTGCGTGTGCCGATAAAAGAAAATCGAACAACAATATAAATGGTGCTATTCTACGTGAGGAATCACGCTCTACTTCTTGTTCCCTTTTAATTTGATCAAACTTAGTTTTTATTTCAGATAGAATTTCTTTATTCTTGACCAAAATTATGCAAGTAAAAAAGTTATTAAAAGTTGCCAGAAGGGCACGTGGGAAATTTAAAATAGCGTTCATTTCCATGTCTCTGTTTCCAACTAAAACGTGAAAAAGCGAAATTTGGTAATGCACAAAAATTAACATTGTAATTGTTATGGCGGATAGTGGCTCAGGGTAAGCCATTCCTACTCCGACCATAATACCATAGGCTGTCACAACTAATCCCTGAAACCAAGGAAATAGAGAGAAAAAAAAAGAAAAGAAGAATAGTTTGCTGAATACGGTTTAATTAGTTTGCCTTAAAATAATCGTAAATCATATGAGATATATCAAGAAAATATCTTAATAGTAATTAAATAAAACTTCTAATTTATTTAGTGAAACATAAATCATAATAAGACCTGTGCTTAGGATATTAATTTAGTTAAACTTTAAAAATGCCAATAAATGATATAATTATATTTTAAATTAATTTACAAATTTTGATTGATTAAATAATAAAATATTTTTTTCCCTATGAACATAGAAAAAAAAGAAGAAAGAAAAAAAAATAAGTGTCTTAGCCTGGGATCGAACCGGGCCCTTTTAGATCTAAGCTCGATTTACACTATGATTGTGAGGCCTATCATCTCCTACGGAGCAGTAGTGTGGTGGCATCGTTGCGGCACTGACAGTGTTAGGAAGACTCTGTGCTCCCCACAAAGGCTGGCTTGCCTGATGATTACGGGAGCAATGTATTCCACACCGACAGGAGCTATGGAGATCCTACTTGACCTTAAACCAGTAGAGATATATATCGAAGAGATAGCTAGGTTTACAGCGTACAGATTCGCCATCTTAGGGCACAAACCTTGCCCAACCCTAGGGTCTCACTGTGCAATTATCCGAAGGAACTGGCAGGACCCAATTCTCTGCATGCCATCGGACTTTCAGAACCAACAATCCTTCACCTCGAACTTTACAACTGTGATTAAGCCGAGGGAAGCAGCGCTGGAGCACAAATTAACACCAAGCCGGGTGGATCGGTTCTGTTACACAGACGGCTCAAAAACCGAATCTGGCACAGGAGCTGGCGTGTGGATTCAGGGGTCCACACATAATGTTGCCTTGCCTCTGGGGAGGTATACTACGGTATTCCAAGCTGAAGTCACCGCCATTGGCGCATGCGCAGACATTTTGAACAGCGGCTCTCCAATAGACAGGTGCTTCACTATTTTTTCCGACAGCCAAGCGGCCATAAGAGCACTATCCACGAATAGGATCAGGTCAAAGGTGGTACAGCAATGCAAGGACAGCTTAAACATACTGGGATGACGTGAGAAAGTCAGACTAGAGTGGGTCCCAGGCCACTCTGGTACCCATGGTAATGAAAGAGCTGACGAGTTGGCCAATATCGGTGCAGCGACAATCCCCCTATCACCAGAACCTCAGTGTGGGATTGCGCCAGCTGTGGCCAGATTAAGCATTAGAAGGTGGGCGGAAGCTGAGCATAGGAGGAAGTGGTGTATCAGCTCCACCCAGAGACAGCCGAAGCTGTTCCTTTCCTTTGTGGACAAGAAGAGGACGGAGACTCTCCTTAATCTGTGCAGGTCCAAGGTAAGACTAGTAACAGCTCTTCTTACAGGTCACTGTAAAATGCACCGGCACCTCTACTCTATGGGGCTGACCAGGACAGCATGGTGCAGACTGTGCCTTGAAGACGACGAGACGCCGCACCATATCATATGCAGATGTCCAACTCTTGTAGGGAAGAGAAACCTGCATTTTGGTGCAGACTTCATAGATGACCCTAGAAGGCTACCTGAACTGAACCTTCGGACTCTATTAAGGTTCATCTCGGATACGGCGCTTTTGGTGTAACAGGCTGGCTTGTCGGGTGGCACAATAGGCCTTGTTCGCCTCGGTGCAGCTCCCTCTCTCTGGGCACCCGCATTAATAATAATAATAATAATAATAGACCGAAGCTCCGTGACATAGTCCTTGAGCCATGGAGGCGATGGCTGATGAGCTACAAATCTGAGACCTACGCCGCCAATTTTACGTGTCCAGCCGTAAAAGCGTAACGGATAGGGCATTAGCTTCACAAGTATATTCCCCCAGAATAACAATAAAATGTTAGTGTTGTCACAATAGAAACAAACTCACGAACAGCGAGCACAGACTTCCGCAAATGTGCGGAGGCTGTGGGATGAATAATGTTCATTTTAGGTGACTCTTAACACACAAAAGAAAAGGTGAGCCGTTGAACAGCACGCGTTGACCATGCTCGACGCCAACAGCCAGCCTATCTGAACCGACCGGCCGAGAAGAGCCGAGGGCGCCCGAACCCAGCCGAAAGACACTTATAGAAAACTTACGACTAACTTACGTGCTAATATACATACATATTTACAAGCGAAAACGACCATGTTGGCCACAAAAGTAATAAATGAAAGAAAAAGCGAGGACATAGCTCTCCATTTTGTTAGAGAATATTTTTCATCAAAAGGAAAAGTACAAGATAATGTTATAAACCCCCTTACGAAAAAAATGAGTCTTGCTTTCTGCTGCATTTCTCAACTACTGAATTCTATGATTCATGGAAATGGAACTTTTATCGATTGTTTACTATCGGTGATTGTAATCTGATGCATTTATGTAATTAACTATTGTATTATTTATTAGGAATACTATTAGCAAATTACGAATACATTATCACTTGACCTATCCTATTATCAACGCAACGTTTCGAAACAACAATGAGTAAGGAAGTAAATCAAACACTATTTCAATGAATGTAACGTAACTGCAAGATTTGCAGATTTATAAATATCTTATGTAACACTACTAAACAATGTGGAAACACTAGAATAAATTATATGTTTAGATGGTATTAGCTCTTGAGGTGCTTCTTGTTAATATTCACCGCTTTGGTCCATTACAAACGAAATTAGTAAACAACCTGCTGTTTTTTGTAGCACAGGTTAGGAACTCAGGGAAGGTAAAAAAAAAAATAGTATTGGACAGCTCTGATGGAAAAACACTCTGGAAAGGAATTTCACTATTTTTTCACATTAGTAACAAATCAAGACATAATTTATTAAATTTAACAAACCAATAATGTTTTTCTTGCGAAATAATAATAATTCTGCATGTCGTAGTGCTCTTCTATCATTTTTCCAGTGATGTTGATTTCTCATGTTTGCATTTATTTACTCATGTTCAAGTCTTACTCACCCCCAGTACACTAGACCAGTATAGTAGACTTACTCACCCCCAGTACACTGGACCAGTATAGTAGACTTACTCACCCCCAGTACACTAGACCAGTATAGTAGACTTACTCAGTACCTCATGAAAAGACAAGAGAGACCATAACACAATAAAATCTATTTATTATGGTTCATGACATTATCCGAGTAAACTCGCGCTTTAATGAGAAAAAACAATGACATTGTTAGATAAAAAAAAATAAAATAATTTATTATGGTTCATAACATTACCCAAGTGAACTTGTGCATCAATGAAGTAAGAAAAACAAAAAACAACGATACTACGGAGGAAAAAAACCTATTAATTATGGTTCATAACTTTACCCGAGTAAACTCGTTCTTTAATGAAGTAGAAAAAAAAAATAAAAAACCAACGATATTTTGAGAAAAAAACAATAAAATCTGTTTATTATTGTTTATAAGATCACCCGATTAATCTCGTGCTTCAATGAAGTATTAAAACTAAAAAAAAAAAAAAAAAAAAAAAAAAAAAAAAAAAAAAAAAAAAAAAAAAAACCCTAACTAGTCAAAATTACTACAAAACTGTAATCTATTTAATAATAATAATATTATGATGGGTATTGCATGTTTTTAAAACTCTCCATAACTAGATATTATTGTAGTTTAGCTCATTCTGCACCGCGTTTGACCATTTAATTTACTTTTTGTTATTTAAATATTTGTTTCGATTTTTTCCTATTATTACATTAGAATTTCCGGAGTGTGATGCCGATTTGCATGTTTATTTCCATTTAATAATGATCAGAAGATTAAAGTCACCTTTTGAATCAAACAATTTTTGCACCACTTTGGCTATATATATTATTGCTTTTAACATTTCAGGGATTTTATTCTTTTAATTATCTGAAGCTTGGTTCCCATCGTCTGGATGAACTAGGAAAATGAAACAATTCTAAACTCAAAACTATTTATTTAGCATCTCTAAAGACTACAGGGTCATAAGAAATATTTAATTCACAAATGGTCACATAATGTACAATATTGTAAAAGCACCTTCTATAGGTAATTTATGTGCTTCGTGCAATTCTTTGCTGCCTTCCCCTAAAGATAAATTACTCCATGGTTTTCTTTATCTCGGAACTAGTGTTTCCAATCTTGTAGAAACTCTAGGAAGGCCAGAATTGTCTTAAGTGCGCTAAAGCACTCATAATTTTGCGAAACAAAAACTATTACATTTAAAAAAATAAATAAAATTGCCAATCTATGAAATCAAGTGCTAGCAAACAAGACCTAGAGAAAATATAGTTTTGTAGTTCTTCTCTCTACTTGTTCAGTGAACTTTTCAATTAATATATGCATTATTTAAATTTAATTATTAAATTGTACACATGTATTTAAACACATGTGATAATAAAAATTATGTGTATTTACTTTCTTCTTCAATTCTTATCCAGTACGTACTGAAGGACTATGACTAGGTACGTGGTGATGGTAGTGATAAACTGAAAGATAAAACCATTGTTAGACATACATAATTTTACGTTTTAATATAAAAAAATGGGAGCGACTTTCATGTAAAATTCCATGTATTATTTTATTGTTATGATTTAGTTATTTTTCGTGATCGCAACGAGGGTAATTAGCAAATTTGAAGGTATGTAGTGAAAGTAAGCTTGAATTTTAGAAATATAAGCTAAATAATGAATAAATCATAATAATCCTAAATATAATTTTAAAACTGTAAAAATATGAAATCAATTTAAGTAAAAAAAAAAAAGAAAAAAAAAAAAAAAAAAAAAAAAAAGAAGCTGAAATTACTCCATCCTCTGTCACAACGTTCGCAACAATGAATGAAAACGTTAGATGAACAGTTCCAAAAACCCATTCAAAAGATAATATATTGCATAAAGATATCTTACAGTGCATAACAGTGGACGATTCACCTTGAAGAAACCGCATACCGAAAACTCTGAGTCCCTTTTCGCCATAAAAATGAAATTCATATAATCCTGAAAATTTATGAAATTTTATTTTTCTATAATATTAAAATTATTACTATATTATAGCTGTAACTTCTTCTCTGATTACATCATTTACTATTTCGTCGGACCGATATCTTAGCATTCTCTGGTACATATTCTCCATGAAATCCTTTTCCTGAAAAAGAAAATTTAAATTAAGTGTGTTAACGATTGGCGGCCGTGCAGCAGTGTTGGGCATTATTCGAATAAATTATTGTTCGAATGATCATTTAAATAAATTTTTAGTGAATGATGGAATAATTCACTAAATTATCTTATTCAAACAGTACATCATGAATTATTCACAGAATTATTCGTTATTCATCATTCGTTATTCATATTTCATTATTCATCATTCGTTATTCTTTATGTCCAGTTGGTTTACTGAATAAATCCACCTCAAACATATATATATATATATATTTCCGGCTATCGATATCATAATATGTCTTTCATTATTCAATAAAATATGATTATTCTGATTGATTATTCGAATAATTTGTAAATAAAATATAAATTTCATTCACAGAATAATGAATAATGAATAAAAGTAATTATTCTTCATTCGTGAATAAAATAATACATTAATTCATTATTCTGAATAAATGTTGCCCAACACTGCCGTGCAGTAATAGGGAGGCAGTTCCATTTTTTCATTTGGCTAATTAAAGAAAAGGTTTTTAAATTCAGTTTCTTTATACTTTTTTCCATATATTTTTCTTAAAAGTAAGACTAATGAAAGTAAGTCCATAAGGACCCCATCCTAGCTTTTATAATGAGGTAGTGTCAGGTTTATGGTTTGGACCGGCTTCCTTCTAGGCCACCTTCTATAAATGAAACAAAATTTACGGATTTTTCAACTAAAATGAACATAATTTGCTTTTATTCACACTTTTAATTTAGGAAGCTCATATGACAATACAAACAAAGAATGTAAAATACAGAAATTAATCAATTAATGCAAAATTGAGTCTAATTGTAGCTCTGTTTATATAAAATCATCAGCGTAAGTACAGCTGAAGAAGCTACACATTTTAATGGATTGTAGAACGGCATCTGATTAACCCTTTCCGTACGCAAATAGCCGCAAGGTGTGTAGTCTCCTTTAAGGGATACTGGCACCCGGCGTTGGTCCCCCTGTATGGGATACTTTTACTACTCTCAGTCACAGCGCCTCGACTTGCAGCGATCTTCTGGCCGTATTAAAACTCGTATTTTATAATTTTGATTTTTATTTTGGTTACAATGATTATTAATTTTTATTTATGTTGAATTATTTTGGCGTTTCCATAATTATTTTTAAGTTGAATAACTTTGTTTAAAAATAAGTCATAAAAAAGTTATATTATATAGGCACAAAAAAGGAAGGCTTTTCTGTTTATCATTTGCCCTTTATTTTATGAATAATAAGCAAGGGAATAATATACTCCATAACTACGGCAAAAAGTTTCCCTTCTTCCTTTTTGATCCGTGACTTTGTACACTTGCGGAGCTAAAAACTTATTTTATTTTTATTTTTTGTACAAAACATATTTAAAAAAACAAAAGGATTATTATAAATATTTACAGTGCACTTAATGAATTATTCTAGTAAATACATAATATATTAATCTTATCAATTGAATATTACATTTATTTTTAAATGGAGGACACGCAATAAAAAAACGTTTTTTCTAAATTTAACAAAAATAAATAATAAGATCTTAACACTTCAAGACTAAAAGTGAACTAATTTTGCAAAAACAAGTTTCTGGGAATGAACAGAGGTATAAAAACAAACGATAATTTGAAGAGGGTTGATCGGGTAAATGTGCGGAGAAGGCAACGAGTTCTAATTCGACTGAAAACGACCAAAAACTTCATTCAAATGCCATCTAGTAATAGGCAGGAATACTAGAAGTACAATACGGTAACGCTAAATAGCACTAATGTCGAGAAATGAGAAGAGAAAGAATGCGAGAGATTCGCCGAACTCTCGACTGCTGTACAAGTCCACGGTACGTAGGTCCCGTCTTCCTTCGACTTCTACACAAGTCCACGGTATCTGGGTCCCGACAGCTCTCGACTGCTGTACAAGCCCACGGTACGGAAAGGGTTAAGTCAGATATATTTGTGTGCAAGGCTCATTACGGCATTGTATTTCTGAGTTTTTAAGAGCAGGGGTTGGCAGTACGCAGTTGGAAAGTCAACAGCGGACCTTACACAGAAGTTTAGTTACTGTGATTCCTCTATTGAAGTAACCAGAGCTGCTTTCTTGTTGTACCAGAAGATAGGGATAGTTTTTAAATCCATGATAATGTGCTGACCTGGAAATCCCAAAAAATGGAGCTGCCTCCTTATTGCTGCACGCCTGTCAATTGTTGACAATATTATGATTACTTAATAATAGGCTTTCCTATATTTCTATAAAGCTAAATTAATGAATAATTTGCTTAATATAACTCTCATGGCATGTAAACCTTTTATTTGCCTGATTTCTAAAGTATAGAATAGCAATTCTTGAAACGTATTGTGCTCATAAATGTCTTTCCATTTGTGCTACAAACTTTATAATATATTCAATTATTCGTATTAAGGTTATTAACAATTCGCCATTTTTACGAATAAAGAAATATTCGACGCTAATGTTGAATTAATATAATAGAACTGTCATAATTCTTAGAAGATAATAGTACCGGTAATAGTGTATTGTTATATTGTAACGAAACTCAAAATACGTCTTGGTTATCTAATTAGAAAGAAGTATTGTAAAAATGAAGTAAATCGGACTATCGCAAGAGAGGTCTACTTTGAACTATGATAGAATAGAGCTCCCAGCGAAACGTAAGTTATAAAAGCTGCCGCTAGGTGCCTCTGTCTTGATATTACTTCCCAAATCTAACGCTAGGCGTTCTGTATCCCGTTCCTGCCTTAGGGGAAAGTGTGAAGTTTTCGAGTATTTATTAAGTAGTTTAGTACCAAGCATACACAAATCTCTGCAAGGAGATTATTTAAAACATTAATAATTAAAATAATTTGATTGTGTTGCTCATTAAAAATGTAAAAGATCAGAACTATTCACGTTTTTATTTTATTTATATAGGTTATTTTTTTGCAAATTATTCAAGAATGCAGACTACACTTCCTAAATTCTTTGGAAAGTGCTTAGTTATGCAGCTTCTGCGTGACGGACTTTTAATCACTTAATGTTTATTTTTATAAACATTATACTTTATGTTCGGACTTTTAATCGGTAATGTTTATTTTGATTATTTTTTTTTTTTTTTTTTTTTTTTGTATTACTTAATAATAATTATTTATGATGAATAGATACAGAAAGAAAATTTTAAAATAAAATTATAATTTTTATAAATAGTTTATATTCATGTTTAAAATTTTTGGAATACACACATATTCTGTTTGTAAATTATTATTTGTCGATTTGCTTTAATTAATTCTATTATTAAAACCGCGAAAATTATTAGAACCATAGTCATATTTTATGTTTGTAATTTATTTGTTAAATAAACATCCTTATTCATTCATTAATTCGGTCAACGACCATAGCCATGTTGAATGCACACGTTCTCGTTGATCACCGAAGTTAAGCAACGTCGGGCGTAGCCAGTACCTGCATCTGTGACCACCCACTTGATGTTGGCATTATAAAAGGTTGGACACCTGTAGATAGCGCGGCGTTAATAAACCAGGGTCTTTTGTATAATAAGCATACGCTTTTCAAGAACTAGTAACAGTTACTCATTTTATTATTATTTGGAACATATGATTCACCTCTAACCTAATTCTGTATTTAAACGCATTCATTTATCAGATTTACATGAAAAACACTAATAATGAATTTGCTTAAGTTAAGCACTATCCAGTAAATCATAGTGAAAATTTTGTAGATCCCATTACTAGAGCCCACACACAGAGAATTGAGTCTTTGTGGGCTAGTTTGAAGCGAAGGAACAAGATTGAATGCGGAACAAGTAGGGCATTATTGGATTCATATTTGTGTGAATTTGTGTGGAGAAGAAGATATGAGAAGGAAGACCTATTTCATAAAATATTGCATTCAATGATTGAATATTGGCCACCTTCAGCATGATTTATTTTGTTCAGTATCAAATAAAGTTATTTTCTTTTTTATAAACAAGCATTTATCTTGTTCTGTAAACATAACCTAGAGTTTAGTAAAGTAACAGTAGAGTAACTGTTACTAGTTCTTGAAAAGTGTATGCTTATTATACAAAAGACCCGGTGCTCAATATATAGCTTGAACACACGAGCAGTATAATGTCTGGGTGGTAGAAGAACAAAACGATAAACAAGCAAAAGAGTAAACAACCAACAAATATTATAACAATTAATAGTACAAATAAAAGAATTCCGCTGGAAGAATGGCGCTTTATATCTTTTTCTCTTATAATTCGATCGAAATTAAACATTATTTCTTTTAGAATTTCTACATTCCTAAGCAAAATTATCCAGGACAAAAAGTTACCAAATACACCCAATAGAATTCGCGAGTGTTCTAAAATTAAATACATTTCAGTGTCTCGGCTGTCCAGAGGATCATAAGAATTATTTGAAATGAAATATGGCGCTAAAAATAATATCGATATAAATGAATGAAAAATTGTCAAAAAAAGTTTCCATTTTTTTTATCAAATATTTCTCGTCAAAAGGAAGAGTACAAGAAAAGGTTATAAACCCCCGAATAAAGGAAATGAGTGTTGTTTTCTTCGTCATTTCTCTCATATTGAATTGTAAGACTTGGACGAAAGGTACTTTATTGATCGGGTATTATCAGATATTGTAACAATATATTATGAAATTAAATAATGAATTATTTATTCCTAATTCCATTGGAAATTTGATATACAAAGATGGCACCAAAACTAAGGATGGCGGTGGTTATACAGTAGTGGATATTGCCAGTATACAAATGTTAGTTCAATACAAAACTTCTATTCCCGCAATGCAATCATTTCAGACCTTATTACAGGAATAGATTATCATTACAAAATAAATCGACACGTCACTCTCTGCTCGAGCCACAATAATATAAGCGGGAGCGATAAAGGGGATTTAGCAGCGAAAAAAGCAATTCAAGATGGCTTGGAAAACCTCGTCTCAAGACATTAGGCGAGATGAGGTGGTTATGTCGAGAGTACGAATTGGCCATACTAGTATCACCCATGCTTACTTATTCGAGCGGGAAGGAAGGCCTGAATGTACAGTATGTGGTGAAGACCCATCCATCTACTATATATTTGTCAAATACCACTCACTTACTCACTGACCTATCTTCGCCTAGCCCAAACTGCTCGACAGAAAAATTTGAAATTTTGCATGGACGCTCCCTTTAGGTTGTAAACACTCTCTAAGAAAGGATTTTTTCAAATTCGATTTTTTAAGTATCTTTAGAGGGGTTTGAGTTTTTAGTTTTAAATAGAACATGCTCGCCTAGGCAGAATGCGTTGCTAGGACGATAACAGCTGTTACCGTAATGTATCTATTCCATAGTACTATTCTTGATTTTGGTTAATTTCAACTATGATGGCAGCCCTTGAATTACTAGAAATAAACTGTCCCTCATAGAGTTTACGCTATGAGGAACAAAATCACCATTTTAATTGTGGTTCATTTCAACTTGTCCCCTATAGAGTTTTCCTGGTGATGGTCCATCCGAGGTATAATAACCTGAACCCTTGCACAGCCTCCTCACTCATCAGCATCCCCAGTCACAACAATTCTTGGTAATGCTCGCAATTATAATGGGTGTTTCCAAATGACATCTGAGAAACAAAATTTTTTAAATTTTAACGTAAATTTATTATTGAAAACGAATTTTAACCTGTACTGGTATAACTCCTATTACTGGTAACCTATAGCTAACGGGTTACCTCTAGATTATCTGTTCGTTGACACTGGCCCGGAGCGCACCACTGTCAAGAAAAATTATACGGGAACCGTGCTATAATAAACTGAAAACAATTATAGAGAAGCGTTAATTTCAATAATACATTATTTAAGGCAATAAAAAAACTACTTATCTGCCGTGACGAAGCAAGGGTATTGAACTAGTACTTAATAAAAAAAAGTCCGACTCGCAGGAACTGCATCATCTTTGCGCGGTTCCGTTCTTATCTCTAGACTCATTTAAAATGATTAAAATAGAAGCTGTTATTATTTTGGGTCCACATTTCTAGAAAACATGAAGATTAGATAGTTAGCCGTCGAGGTGATAAGTAAAGATGGAATGGTTGGGATTCGGCTAAAGAAACCTCAATACGATTTTTGTTAAAAAATCTATATTTAGGACGTTTCAGCTACTCATTGGTAGCCTTCGTCGGCATTTAAAATGCCGGAAGGCAGAGGAGGACCAAAGTTGACAGTTCCATCTTTACTTTCAAGAAAGGTCTTATTTACGATCTTACCTGGATAGTCCAACCCGCCATAGGAAGGACCCCGCTAGGCAGTTGAAAAGTTATATCTCCATATAGTCCATATCTCTAAGATTAAATTGTTTTTCTTAACCCGATTTATTATCAAATACATTATCCAACTATAAGCAATTAAAAAATAACAAGGAATAAAAACAGACAAAAAGAACAGTTCGAATAAGCGAAATCAATTACTTTAAAGTTTTAAGCTCTTATTTCTCCGATTGACATCGTCTAATCAAAACTTTCATCAGAATCTTTTTGGTAGAGCATTTCGTAAGCTTTCTAATGGTATTCTTCCGTTTACCAAGATTCTCAACCTTTTTCGAGATATTAAGGAAAGTATACAAAGTTACCAAAACGTTTTGTCTGTTAATAAAATATTTTATTCTAACCCTTCCTTAACTCCAAACGTAACCAAAATTTCAACATATTAGTTTTGATGAATGTAGAACATGCAGAAAATGTTTCAACTGAATCCCATGATTCTAAGTACCCAAACCAAAAGCGGTATTCAAAAACTATTTTTCCAATTTTCTCGAAAACGGTTAAAGCTATCGCCTTGAAAATGGTTTCATTCGTTTTCCTAGCCCAAGAAGCCTATAAAACGAGTACTTACAAGCTTATGAACTCAAAAACGTAAGCGTTACGATTTTTTTTGCTCGAATTTCGCCCCAAACGCCATCTTCCAGTGGGCGGATTCTGCTGGTTAACGAACTTGACCTTTCAAATTGGACGACGGATTTTTGTACCAAATTTCATCAAAATCGGACCATAAGGGAAGCCAGAAATGAGCGAACAGACAAATTATATATATATATATATATATATATATATATATATATATATATATATATATATAAATATATAAAAATTTTAACCACCGTTATTTTCGGTCTCTAGGGGTTCTGAAACGCGAAATTTTCTAGTCGGCACTTCCGGATTGTTTCATTGTATCAACCCTATAAGCGGGGTTCCTCCCTATGGGGGAGGGAGGAACCGCGCTAAAAAAGAAAAAAAAACTCCCTGTAGTAACAATAGAAAAGTACAACTCACCACCAATTGGATTTTAGAAACAGCGATGATCATCAACAGAAGAAGGAGTAAACAATTTAGCAAATTTAGAAGCCATGCAGCAAAAATTTCAATCGCAAGCAAGTTTTCAAAACGTTTAAATCCAAAATGGAAAACTAAAAAACCTTCCTTCAATATATTCAGCATGTACAATAGACTCCAAGAGATATAGAACATGAAATGGAAGCGGTATATATTCAAGAATTGGTCTTTCATAGTGACAACCTCGTAGAAATTCTTGACAGCTTCTTCTGGAGTATCACAGCAGAGTATGGCAGAAAATATGTCACGTAACGACTCGTGGAATAGAACGATTTGACATAAAAAACTTATGCAGTATACATATGAAATGGTGCTCAATATATAGTTTGAACCCACGAGAACTATAATGTCTGGGTGGTTGAAGAAGAAAACGATAAACACGCAAAAGAGTAAACAACCAACAAATATTGTAACAATTAATAGTACAAATAAAAGAATTCCGCTGGAAGAATGGCGCTTTATATCTTTTTCTCTTATAATTCGATCGAAATTCAACTTTATTTCTTTTAGAATTTCTACATTCTTAAGCAAAATTATCCAGGATAAAAAGTTCCCAAATACACCCAAGAGAATTCGCGAGTGTTCTAAAATTAAATACATTTCAGTGTCTCGGCTGTCCAGAGGATCATAAGAATTATTTGAAATGAAATATGGCGCTAAAAATAATATCGATATAAATGAATGAAAAATTGTCAAAAAAAGTTTCCATTTTTTTATCAAATATTTCTCGTCAAAAGGAAGAGTACAAGAAAATGTTATAAACCCCCGAATAAAGGAAATGAGTGTTGTCCTCTTCGTCATTTCTCACATATTGAATTGTAAGACTCGGACGAAAGGTACTTTATTGATCGGGTATTATCAGATCTTATTAAATTGAAATTAAATAATGAATTATTTATTCCTGATTCCATTGGTAAATTAATAGTCTAAACCTTGTAGCGCGTTGGTTTTATTTTAAAAAATCCGACTCGCAGGAACTGCTTCATCTTAGTGCGGTTTCGTTCATATCTCTTCTAGTGCTATTAGTAAAGGAATAGTAGCAGTTATTGGTGGGGTTTGATCTTTCGAGAAAAAAATGAAATTAAATCTCGAAAAGAAAATATATTTAAGGCGTCACAACAGGAAATGACAGCATCATAAGCGACTTCCCCCATCTCAACGTTGGTTCTTGGAAAAACTATAACTCTGTATCACATTTTCTTGCCTTGTTTTAGTAAAATACGATTTTTACTGTTAAATTCAATTAAAATTAGTAACAACTAATTAAAACGTTACGTAATACCTACAAAAACCCGTTCAATGGGGCAAAACTAATTATTTCGAACTTTCAATCCCTTATTTAGCGCGGTTCCTCCCACCCTTCATAGGGAGGAACCCCGCTTATGAGGTTCACCTCATGATAAAATCCGGAAGTGCCGACTAGAAACTTTTACGTTTTGGAACCCCTAGAGAACGAAAATAACGGCGGTTTAAATTTGTGAATATATATATATATATATATATATATATATATATATACAAAAATCTTTCGTCTAATTTGAAAGGTCAAGTTCGTTAACCAGCAGAATCCGAGCACCGGAATATGGTTTTTGGAGCGAAATTCGCGCGAAAAAAATCGTTTTGCTTACTTCATATGCATGCAAGTACTCGTTTTATAGGTCTATTACCCTATAAAAGCGAATGAAACCATTTTCAAGGCGATAGCTTTAACCGTCTTCGAGAAAAGTGGAAACATATTTGTTGAATCAAGTTTCTGGTTTGGGTACTTAGAATCATGGGATTCATTTAGAATATTTTCTGCACGTTTGAAATTCATGTAAACAAAGATATTCATTCTCATTTTGGTTACGTCAAGTCCTTGGATTTATCTGTAATTTACAGAATGTTTATCATTCAAAAATGATTTGTTATTTGTCAGGATTATAAAATAAGTAATCTTATTTGGGGATTAAATTATCTAATGCTACATTTAACCAAGATTTCTGTAAAAACCAGACAAGCCCATAAGTTTTTTTTAAAATATTTTCTCAAGTATCCTCTTAAAAAATGTATGTATTTTATTTGCAATGCAAAGGTGTTATTTTAACAATAGCAGGTATAAAATCAATTTTCATTTCATCCAGCACGCATGAAGCTAAGCATTTTCTTTAAGTTTCTGAAAATTTTAGTTTAACCATTAAAAATATGTTCTGTGATACATAAAGAGTTCGAAACATATCTCATTATCAGTGGAAGTCTTAAAAAGCTCTAAGGTAGAGAGGTTTACCTGTACAGGGTACTTGTGCAGGCAAACCGGAGCGCATGTGCCAGCCACTTCCGCCAGACCTATGCAGGCAAACCGGAACGCGTGTGCCAGCCACTTCCGTCAGACCTGTGCAAGCAAACCGAAGCGCGTGTGCCAGCGACTTTGGTCAGACCTGTGCAGGCGAGCCGGAGCGCGTGTGCCAGCCACTTCCGTCAGACCTGTGCAGGCGTAGTGACTTGTACAGGTGACCGGAGAAGAATCGAAATTCAAGTCTTTTTAGCTGCGCAGGCGAGTAGACCTGACCGTGTGTGTGAGTCATCCAGTAACCCTGCACAGGCGTGAGGTTAGCTTTGGCGAATACTCTCTGCACTCGCGTGCCATAGCCCGCTCTACATTGTTTAGCTGGGTTAAAGTCATCGTGTCTGTCCGAAAACGGAATCGAAGTCTCATTGAAATTTACAGATCAGAACCCTGTTTGCGATTTCGTCTTTTTTTGCTAGTAATAACCACTAACAAACCGCACCAAAGCAATCACGTCATCTTGTCGGCTCGCCATTTCTGTACTGTAGCAATCCTTCACTTTTCTGGCTTATCGCAGCTTATGTGAGCTCTTGCCTGTTCAGGTAAACCGGATTGTCTACCTACAGGTACACCTTTCCGGTAAACCGTAACGTGTATGACCGGCCTTAGAAAAGAGAATCCGTTTCCATTCACGTATGCTTACGGTGTTTACTAATATTTGTCGTTTGTCACTGAAAAAGAACCTCTTTACACGTAGGCACAAGTGCTTAGAAGACAAGCTTCAAAGGCTAAACTGGTATTAAACTGGTGAAAACTAGACATGATTTACCCAATGTAAACGAGATTAAGAGCAATCACATAAATGTTTACAATTAAAAGAGAAGCATAACTCACCTCGAATTGGATTTTTGAAACAGCGATGTTCATCACCGTAAGAATGAGTGAATAATATACCAAGTATGTAAACCATAATAAAGAAAGCTCAATCATAACCACGTTCTCAAATCTTTTAAACTCCAAATGTACGTTTAAAAACAATTCTTTCCAACGTTCTACCATGTACTACAAAATCCATGAGACATAGAACATAAAATGAAAGCGGTAAATGTTCAGGAATTCTTCTTTCATGGTCGCTACCTCGTGGGAATTCTTCACTGCTTCCTCTGGCTTATGGCAGCGGAGTATTGCAGAAGATACGTCACAAATAGATTCGTGGAACAGAACTATTTGACATAAAAAGCTATAAGTCCAATAAGTTTGTGTAATGTTAACCAGGATTTGGTTGGAAATACCGAGCACAAGTACTTCCGGTTGCCCAACAAACAGAACAAAACTCGCTGCATATTGTGGCAATTAACATTATTAATAAGACAATTCCACGGGAAGAATCGGGCTTTATTTCTTGTTCACTTATAATTTGATCATATTTGAACTTTATTACAGCAACAACTGCTTTATTTTTAATCAGAATTATCCAAGCTACAAAATTACTGAATATTCCTAAGATAATTCGCGGATAGTCTAAAATATAGTACATTTCTGTTTCTAGGTTGTCTGCTAAAGTGCAATGCAGAGAAATTAAATATTGACCCAAAACTAATATCGACATAAATGAATGCAAGAATGTCGAAAGAACTCTCCGTTTTGTTAGAGAATATTTCTCATCAAAATGAAAAGTACAAGAAAATACAAATATTATAGTTTTCTGGTATTGACCGTGTCACAAATTTCTTTGCCGACGTTTCGCTAGTCATACTGCCAGCTTCCTCAGGGCTTAGTCTAAAAATGAGGATGTTCTTCTAGTTGTTCAGTATAAATACTCGTCTTTGTATTCATCCGCGGGCGTAATCTGCTCTTCCATGTATCTGATTGGTTGGTCCCTATTGCCATTCTTAACCGCCTTCACATGTTCAGAGATTCTTGTACATACCAATCTACCTGTTTGCCAAATTACTGTGTATGTAATCAGATACATGGAAGAGCAGATTACGCCCGCGGATGAATACAAAGACGAGTATTTATACTGAACAACTAGAAGAACATCCTCATTTTCAGACTAAGCCCTGAGGAAGCTGGAAGTATGACTAGCGAAACGTCGGCAAAGAAATTTGTGACACGGTCAATACCAGAAGACTATGATATTTGTAATGACTCGGACCGTGGAAGCCTAAGAGTTAAAAAGTACAAGAAAATGTTCTAAATCCCTTAATAATGGAAATGAGTGAAGCTTTCATCGCCATTTATATCTAACTGGATTCGAGGGAAAGATATATTATCGATTGGTTCCTATCACAAATCAAAATTATCTATAATAAAGTGATTAAATAATGAATTATTTATTACTAATAAATAGAAAGATCTAGGAATAAATTTCACCTGGATTAAATTAATAAATTGAATATTCTATTAAACTTTCATATATTGATCATAACTGGAGTATATCTTGTTTTACCGGGTCGGAGTAACCCTTCATTGAAAGAATTTGTGTTGAAGTACGCTTTCCATCCTTCCTGGACACTACCATGGACATAAATAAGGGAGACGGAGAGGGCTGCAGCCCCCCCCCCCCCGAAATCGGTAAAAAAGTGTGATAAAAACCTTAAAAATAAATTAAATAAGATTACTTAGTTCAGGAAAAACATTTTTTTCTGTGCGTAATAGCTTTTTTAATTGGCTAACTATTCCAAGTTCTAATTTTTTAGTATTCCAGCCCCCCCTCTCCCACGACATTTATCCAGCCCCCCCCCCCCCCGAAATTACTTTTTATATATGCCCATGGACGCTACAGGTATTTCAATTACTTACACACAAGTATAATTCCTTTAAACTTACCAATTATTAAAAATATTAGATAACTAGCTGACCCGGCGAACTTCGTACCGCCTAACAGTCAATTCTTTAATTTTTTTTAATACTTATTCTGCTATTTGGGACACCCGGACAGCTAGTAAGATAAAAAAAAACTTAATAAGTCGACAATTAAATTATGTCAAAAAATAAAAATTATAAAACACTAAAATTATTTTAATAGTCACTAAAAAATCACAATCAAAATTACAATATCAGATTTCTTATTATGATACCTACTTATTATATTTCATTTTATTTTTACTTATTCTAAATTAAGTTTCACTTTTATTGTATTAATGGTACACGATATTTTTTGTTTCATTACCTGACGCGTAAATAACCAGAGCAGATGGTTTTCCAACACGGGAACAGGCAACATACAATTGACCATGCAAGAAACATGGGTTTTCTAGATTAATACCACAAACACTTAATGACTGCCCTGGGATTTGTTTATAGTCAAACTGAGTTCATAGGTCCAATAGCAACACAGCTGCAGGCACTGTAATGAATTCACAGCAGCTCGATTCAAACTTGCACCATTATTAGTCGAATGACGTGCTTCGCGGGTCTGTCTTAACCAAATTCTTTCACGTTCATTGCGATCTAGAATTAGCTAAATCAGTTCAGTTGTTCTCGAGATTTGCGCTTACCAACACATTTAGCGATTCATTTTTATATAATAGATATACAAATACGTTAACTGTTAAAAATATTATGATTGAGAACATATGTTTTTATTTAAAAATGAATTTGCGTTAAGGAAGTAAAAAATACCCCAAAAGTGTTGTTTTTAGACTTTTTCAGGCAACTTTTTAAATTTTATAATAAATGAATCGGTTAATGTTGTGTGTCCAATGCGTTATCGACTAAAGGCAACTTCCTGTTTTTATTCTGATGCTGAGTATTTACGTTCTTTTGAAGGAGTTTGTGTCCTTCTTTAGGTATTGTATGTTTTATTTTTTCATTTGTAATTGTTTTCTTAAAACAAGGTAAGTAAATGAGAAGTATTTTTGTATTACTTTTTTGTGTGTGTTTTTTATTTAAATTTTTTACGTAATATCAAAACAAAGTATTGACTCTTTCTACTCCCAGTTTTTCAAATGACAGTAGAGTTAAGAGCGCAAACGTGTTATGATGATTTATTTCTTGTGAGTCTGCCTTTTTTATAGAGTGCATTTTACTCTCGAATTACCTTTACTATGAGCGGGATGGTGTACAATCGGAAATTGGGGAAAATATCGCCTTGAGTAAGGAGACATAAAGAGTAAGAGTGTGCCCACATGGTGACAAATATAGAGCAGTAACGGGAGCCGTAAGTAGTTTTAAGTGCTTTAGTTGTAGCTAAAAGTGAACTATAGGGTAGTTGTAAGAGATGACGCCACAAAGGCCCCTAGGGGCAGAACCTGATTCTGGCTGGCTAACTAGATCAGTGGCCGCTTCTCTGCCTCTTGATTCACGCTCTATTCTATCAAGGACCAGCTATATAGATATGTTATTGTTCGGTGACGTTTACTTTATGGTAAATCGACCCAAAATAGTTCCTCGATGTTTGTGTTGACCACTCGGAGGAACTGTGTTAGCAGAAAAGATAGATTTATAGATCGGTCCACGTCTATTTTACGTATGTTTTAAGTATCTATGTTCTTTGACAAAGATCATCCGTGAAAGAGGTTTGACAAGAAGATTTCACAGATTATTAGCTGATCTTTGATAAAAAGAAAGTCCGTCACGGATGGACTGCGTAAGTAAGCACATTTAGAAGAGGGGAAGTGGATATAACATTCCTGACAAATTTGTTTGAATATAATTTAAACATGATTAGCTTTGACCTTTAATATTCGTAATGAAAGATTGACTCATTAATTATTTTATTAATTTTTTTTCCTGACTGTTCTACAATACTTAATAAACACAAGAAAACCATAAAAAAACATTTTTAGCTCGCCTCCCGCTCCCTCTATAGGTAGGCAACCAGCATACGACGTCGGCACCCATAGTTCACTATAATAACGGTGGTTGGGGTCTCCTGTGGACTAGTGGCTAGCGCCTTAGATTCATAACCGGGAGATAGTGGGTACGATCCCCACAGGCGGCAGGAATTTTCTCATCCCACGGCTCGCTAGGAAAATTCCTCGCTGCACCCTGGATGTCGGCGCTAATGACTTAGATTTGTCGATGCGCCGTTAAAAAAAAAAAACCAAAAAAAAACGGTGGTTCAAATTTGTAAATACTTTGTCTAATTTAAAAGGTGAAGTCCGTTGACCAGAAAAACTAACCAATGGAATTTATGTGCAACATTCGCTTAAAAAAAATGGCTTGCGGCTTTTCTGTTATAGGCTTCCAGGTACAATTTCCATACGTTCTCTAACGAGGGAAACGAATGAAAACATTTACAGAACTCGATATCTGTAATCGTTTTCGCGAAAATTGGGTAAAACTGTTTTTTCAAACAAAGTTTCGGTATGGGTACTTAAAATCGTTAGATTCATTTGAAATATTTCTAAATTCATTCAAACTAGGACATTATAGTTTCGGTTACATTTGAAGTTAAGGAAGTATTCCTAAGAAAATTGGCGGTAAAAATTCTCTCTGTTATAACCTTATCACTAAGAGGTTTAAAACGATTTCAGCGTTATCTTTGGCAAAGTTTTCATAAATATTGAAAACTATATCCCTTGGCTGACCTCTCAAAGTCTTCCTCAGTCTTAAAATTGACATGATCAGTTTTTCTAGTGTTCCATTCATTTCATTTAAATTTTAACGTCCATTTATTATTAACTACGAATTTTAGGACGTTTTATTTATAGGTTACCACCATTTTCTAGCCAGGATAGGGGTGATGCCTTTTCTTTTTTCGAAAGAAAAGCCACCTCCCCTAGTGGGAATCGAACCCACGACCTTTGGCACAGAGTGTTATGTGCTCACGCCTTAACCCTCACGGCCACCGGGTCTCCTTGTAGTGTTTCAAGTATGGTGTTGTTCCTTGAAATTGGAATTTTCAAACGACGGAACCTTCGGAATTTTAACAATATCGGACCATTGTTGAGCCTGATACAACGCGAAAATAAAATAATATATATATATAAATCACGTGTCTATCTGTTTATCTGTTTGTCGGGTTTTATGTTTGTTCCTTATAGAAATCCACACCGTGTGACCGATTTTGATCAAACTTGGCACACAAGTAGGTCTTAATACTGGGAGTGTCATACGCTAGGTCAAAAAGTTCTACCAGCCGTCAGTCTGTATGTTTGTTCCTTATACAAATTCACACCGTTTGACCAATTTTGACTTAACTTGGTACAAAGGTTGTTCTTAATTCGGGGAGTTTCATAGGGTAAGTCAACATTTTCTAACAGCTCTCTGTCAGTATGTTTGCTTCTTTACAAATCCACACTGGTCTAGCATGGCACACCGGAAAACAGCTCGTATATTAATATAGATATGCACGTATTGGAACCACCGTTTCGAGGATCTGGAAAGTGATATTTTTCAGCCGGCAGTTTCGGATTGCGTCATGAGCTCGGGGACATAAGCTTGGTTCCTCCCAATGGAGGGAGGGAGGAAACGCACTAAGGCTAAATTTAAATAATTTTGAAAATATTGGTTTAATAGAAAGTGAGGAATGAAGTTAGTAGCTCTGATAACTATTTACAATAACCATACTTCTGTTGAGACGGCTTGCTATAATAGGGAGCTACCAATTATTAACCTAATAAAGGAACTAATAAAAAAAAAATTAGGTACAGTAAATTAGGTTAAATTAGGAGAAAGGGCTCGTACAAGAGCAGGTATCTGAATATAACCTTAGTGAATCTCTGACTTCATCAGTTATTGCTTTAAAAGGAATAAATTGCCAAACTCTTACGGATTCTCGTTGATAATGATATTCTGACGTATGTGAGTTATTTTACATTGACGATATGTTCTTAGAGGTTGTGCTCCCATTTGCTCCGTACATTAGTGAAAGTTCATATTGATGGAAGATTATTCTCTACCTCTGCAAGAATAGGCACTTAGTACTCGGGCAATTAGAATTAAAGTTTTTGATAGGTCTACACGATCTCATGATATTAATCTGATGCAGGATTTATGGAATAATTTAAAGAGACTTCTCATACTCATACGGGTAACCTAAATCAGATTTTAAGTACTCTTCAAGAAGAAGGGAACGCCGTGCCTGCGGGTTACGTTCACTAACTTGGATTCTACGCCAGACAGAATACGCCGAAGTTACAGTCTTCATAAGAAACGATGAATACGCCGAAGTTACAGTCTTCATAAGAAACGATGAATACTGTTATTGTAAGACCCTCCTTTGTCAGAAAACGTCCAACTCACGCGAAATGCATCATCTTTGCACGCGCCATAATAGGTACTAATATCTCTTATAATATAGAAATATTTGAATATATGAAACCAAAACTTTGCCACGTTTCCTGCAACTGTGGTTGTTCCTGTGGAATTTACAGAGCACATTTTTTTTCGTGTAATATGTATTAGACTTTTGAATAAAAAAAAAAATACGGTGTGTACATTTTCCCAAACATGTATATCGACGCGACGAATCCGAAGTTGTGGTCCGTTTGGCTAAAAATACCTCAAAATTCCGAAGCAAAAAACTTATAAAAATCCCAGAATCCGGTGTTATGGAAATGAGGAATTACCTGACTTTATTTCGATTTCCCAGCCATTTTAGATATGTTAAACAAAATATACGGGAAGTAAATTCTATATGTCTTCTATTAATTTCTTCTTTTTTTTTTTTAATACTGCCGCCATTTCAAACGTAAATAACACTTATATCTCTTATTGTTAGTTCTGATAAATGTGCGGAAAGAGAGAACAATTTCAAATAACTGTTTTTTCAGTATTTTTAAATGAAACTAATTCATCATCATCATCATATATGGCACGACGTCCCGTCACCGAGACTGGGCCTCCTCTAAGAGCCTCCGCCAGTTGGCTCTGTCTTCTGCTGCAGCTCTCCAGTTCCTAACGTCAAGCAGAGTTCTGGTATCGTTGGATACGCTGTCCAGCCATCTGATCCTCGGCCTTCCTACTCGTCTTGTGGAATGCAGGTCCTCGGTCATAACTTTTTTATAATGAAACTAATTAGTACTGTTAAATTTGAAGCGGTGGTTCCCCAACACCAATACCCACCGATGGAGAATTCCCAACGTCAAAATACAAACCAAAAATTGTACCTGTAAACCCATTAACCCAAAATTGTAAGCGCGCAAATTTCATAAGGTGATACAGCCAGTGGATTCCGATGGGTACCTAATATGAAAACGTGTTTTAGACAACGTGCACAATATTTTCGAAAATGCATGTGGAAATTTTGAGCCCCAAGATTGCACTTCTACACTTCCGGATTGCCTTATCGCGTCGAATGCAATTAACGCCATAAATGCATAAAATTTTTTAGTGCTTACAGGAAAATCTGTACTTTAGGCAACAGCCTACAATTGTTTAGTGCTTATAGGACAATCTGTACTTTAGGCAACAGCCTACAATTGTTTAGTGCTTATAGGACAATCTGTACTTTAGGCAGCAGCCTACAATTGTTTAGTGCTTATAGGACAATCTGTACTTTAGGCAACAGCCTACAATTTTATGCATTTATGGCGTTAATTTCTTTCGATACGATTAGGCAATCCGCATGTGTTGAAGTGCAATGTTGGGGTTACACATTTCCAAAAGAGACCACCAGGTCTACAGAGCAGCATGATCTTCTTGTTTAAGGTTATGCGATTTGGACTATGAACGACTAAAGGGTTAATATAACCGTAGTTTAAATTACTCTACATTGACGAAGCAATGTGGATGTGACAATTATTTCATTATGTTAATCGGAATGAAACATTTTGACATAAATTACAATCCGTATTCGGAGCAAAATTCTCCAATCACCAGAGCGAACAGCCCTCGAACAGCTAATGAAATCTGTTCGCCCTGACCAATACTCCTATTAATATTGATAAAGGTGGACTGCTGAATCTCATCTACCCTCAACCCATGTCATTCTCAATTCAAGCCTCTTCATCGTTTATTTCACGGGGTTTTTATATTAAGCTCGTGTTTCCTAGTTTAATTCACCTTTTTTTGGAATTCACTTGATTGGTAGCGTAAATTTATCTTGCCTGACCTTTATGAATGCTTTTATATATATATATATATATATTTATATAATAAGTAATGTCGGATTTTAATGTTTTGTCTGTTTATGTTCCCTTCATTTCAATTTATTTTTGTTTACATATTTTTTTTATTATAGCATTAAATACACTTAAATTTATTATGTTTTGGTTGTTGAGGCTTATTTATTCTGTGGTGAAATTTCATTTGAAATGGATCTACCAATACACTACTCACGCCATGTTATGTTTGGGAATTCAATAAAGGAGAAAATGCAAAATGGCGAAAATGAAATTAGTCAGCTAAAAGTGCAGGGGTGGTTTGAAATATTTCGAGAGGGGATGCAGATACGAAGGGCGACATCAACAAAAGTAAGTTTTGATCAGGGACCGAAAATAACTATTAATTTTTATTTCAAATGAGATTCACTTAACCTTTAATTTTTATTTTTTGGAAATAAAAATAAAAATTTCATCGTAATTTATATTTTTAAAAAAAAATTGTCTAATAATTTGTATTTCAAAAACTTAAAAATAAATATTATTTCAATAATGTTATTTCAAATTTTTTTTTTATAAAAATGTTTAATAACAATTTTTTATTATTTTAACTTTTAAAGAACAATATTAGTGCCATAATGAATATATTTATTGATTTTAAGAGCTCGCACACATAGCAACTAATAATGAATAGAAACGAAAACAAAAAAAAAAAGGAATGGCCAAAAACAAATTCTAGAATATACAATATATACTCATACAAATCAATTGGATTTAGACGAACTTTGATTCACTCACATAAACAAATATCATAATATAATAAACAGAAGGTTCCAAATCAAGTATTTACTTATTTGTTCCGAGGATAAGAGATATTTAATAAATTAGTTTTACTTAATCTTTAATTTTTATTATTGGGAAATAAAAATAAAAATTCCATCGTAATTGATATATTTTATTATTTAAAAAAAAAATTAATAATTTTTATTTTAAATACTTAAAAATAAAAATTATTTCATAACAGCTATTCATTAATTTTAAAAATATAAATTATGAAGTAATTTTCTTGCCATAATTTTTAGGAAACATTTAATTTTTATTTCGGTCCTTGGTTTTGATGAAAATGCGTTTGAATATTTTTTTCCGTAAGGGCGAACTCCACTATAGTAAATTCAAAACATTTTTTTCGTCGTGGGAATGTATCATTGTTTGTTTATTAATTTATATATGGTAATTGAATTAGTGTGAATTTCACTTTTAACGAAAAGGTCATTTCATTATCATCGTTGAGTTGGCCATTCGTATCCACCTTCCTATGGCAGCTACCAGCCAGCTTGTTTTCTTTCGTATCCACCTTCCTATGGCAGCTACCAGCCAGCTTGTTTTCTTTCGTATCCACCTTCCTATGGCAGCTACCAGCCAGCTTGTTTTCATTCGTATCCACCTTCCTATGGCAGCTACCAGCCAGCTTGTTTTCTTTCGTATCCACCTTCCTATGGCAGCTACCAGCCAGCTTGTTTTCTTTCGTATCCACCTTCCTATGGCAGCTACCAGCCAGCTTGTTTTCTTTCGTATCCACCTTCCTATGGCAGCTACCAGCCAGCTTGTTTTCTTTCGTATCCACCTTCCTATGGCAGCTACCAGCCAGCTTGTTTTCTTTCGTATCCACCTTCCTATGGCAGCTACCAGCCAGCTTGTTTTCTTTCGTATCCACCTTCCTATGGCAGCTACCAGCCAGCTTGTTTTTTTTCTCTGTGTATTTTCAGAGGGAAAGAAGGGCGAACTCAACATGAAAAATATACCTTTAGATTGTTTGAAGTGCCTAGGTTCGGATGGCGGGAAAACAAAATTCTACCGGATGTTGAGTTCGCCTTTCGTATCCACCTTCCTATGGCAGCTACCAGCCAGCTTGTTTTCTTTCTCTGTGTATTTTCAGAGGGAAAGAAGGGCGAACTCAACATGAAAAATATACCTTTAGATTGTTTGAAGTGCCTAGGTTCGGATGGCGGGAAAACAAAATTCTAGCGGATGTTGAGTTCGCCTTTCGTATCCACCTTCCTATGGCAGCTACCAGCCAGCTTGTTTTCTTTCTCTGTGTATTTTCAGAGGAAAAGAAGGGCGAACTCAACATGAAAAATATACCTTTAGATTGTTTGAAGTGCCTAGGTTCGGATGGCGGGAAAACAAAATTCTACCGGATGTTGAGTTCGCCTTTCGTATCCACCTTCCTATGGCAGCTACCAGCCAGCTTGTTTTTTTTCTCTGTGTATTTTCAGAGGGAAAGAAGGGCGAACTCAACATGAAAAATATACCTTTAGATTGTTTGAAGTGCCTAGGTTCGGATGGCGGGAAAACAAAATTCTACCGGATGTTGAGTTCGCCTTTCGTATCCACCTTCCTATGGCAGCTACCAGCCAGCTTGTTTTCTTTCTCTGTGTATTTTCAGAGGGAAAGAAGGGCGAACTCAACATGAAAAATATACCTTTAGATTGTTTGAAGTGCCTAGGTTCGGATGGCGGGAAAACAAAATTCTAGCGGATGTTGAGTTCGCCTTTCGTATCCACCTTCCTATGGCAGCTACCAGCCAGCTTGTTTTCTTTCTCTGTGTATTTTCAGAGGAAAAGAAGGGCGAACTCAACATGAAAAATATACCTTTAGATTGTTTGAAGTGCCTAGGTTCGGATGGCGGGAAAACAAAATTCTACCGGATGTTGAGTTCGCCTTTCGTATCCACCTTCCTATGGCAGCTACCAGCCAGCTTGTTTTCTTTCTCTGTGTATTTTCAGAGGGAAAGAAGGGCGAACTCAACATGAAAAATATACCTTTAGATTGTTTGAAGAGCCTAGATTCGGATGGCGGGAAAACAAAATTCTACCGGATGTTGAGTTCGCCTTTCGTATCCACCTTCCTATGGCAGCTACCAGCCAGCTTGTTTTCTTTCTCTGTGTATTTTCAGAGGGAAAGAAGGGCGAACTCAACATGAAAAATATACCATTAGATTGTTTGAAGTGCCTAGGTTCGGATGGCGGGAAAACAAAATTCTACCGGATGTTGAGTTCGCCTTTCGTATCCACCTTCCTATGGCAGCTACCAGCCAGCTTGTTTTCATTCTCTGTGTATTTTCAGAGGGAAAGAAGGGCGAACTCAACATGAAAAATATACCTTTAGATTGTTTGAAGAGCCTAGATTCGGATGGCGGGAAAACAAAATTCTACCGGATGTTGAGTTCGCCTTTCGTATCCACCTTCCTATGGCAGCTACCAGCCAGCTTGTTTTTTTTCTCTGTGTATTTTCAGAGGGAAAGAAGGGCGAACTCAACATGAAAAATATACCTTTAGATTGTTTGAAGTGCCTAGGTTCGGATGGCGGGAAAACAAAATTCTACCGGATGTTGAGTTCGCCTTTCGTATCCACCTTCCTATGGCAGCTACCAGCCAGCTTGTTTTCTTTCTCTGTGTATTTTAAGAGGGAAAGAAGGGCGAACTCAACATGAAAAATATACCTTTAGATTGTTTGAAGTGCCTAGGTTCGGATGGCGGGAAAACAAAATTCTACCGGATGTTGAGTTCGCCTTTCGTATCCACCTTCCTATGGCAGCTACCAGCCAGCTTGTTTTCTTTCTCTGTGTATTTTAAGAGGGAAAGAAGGGCGAACTCAACATGAAAAATATACCTTTAGATTGTTTGAAGTGCCTAGGTTCGGATGGCGGGAAAACAAAATTCTACCGGATGTTGAGTTCGCCTTTCGTATCCACCTTCCTATGGCAGCTACCAGCCAGCTTGTTTTCTTTCTCTGTGTATTTTCAGAGGGATAGAAGGGCGAACTCAACATGAAAAATATACCTTTAGATTGTTTGAAGAGCCTAGATTCGGATGGCGGGAAAACAAAATTCTACCGGATGTTGAGTTCGCCTTTCGTATCCACCTTCCTATGGCAGCTACCAGCCAGCTTGTTTTCTTTCTCTGTGTATTTTCAGAGGGAAAGAAGGGCGAACTCAACATGAAAAATATACCATTAGATTGTTTGAAGTGCCTAGGTTCGGATGGCGGGAAAACAAAATTCTACCGGATGTTGAGTTCGCCTTTCGTATCCACCTTCCTATGGCAGCTACCAGCCAGCTTGTTTTCTTTCACTGTGTATTTTCAGAGGGAAAGAAGGGCGAACTCAACATGAAAAATATACCTTTAGATGGTTTGAAGAGCCTAGATTCGGATGGCGGGAAAACAAAATTCTACCGGATGTTGAGTTCGCCTTTCGTATCCACCTTCCTATGGCAGCTACCAGCCAGCTTGTTTTCTTTCTCTGTGTATTTTGAGAGGGAAAGAAGGGCGAACTCAACATGAAAAATATACCATTAGATTGTTTGAAGTGCCTAGGTTCGGATGGCGGGAAAACAAAATTCTACCGGATGTTGAGTTCGCCTTTCGTATCCGCCTTCCTATGGCAGCTACCAGCCAGCTTGTTTTCTTTCTCTGTGTATTTTCAGAGGGAAAGAAGGGCGAACTCAACATGAAAAATATACCTTTAGATTGTTTGAAGAGCCTAGATTCGGATGGCGGGAAAACAAAATTCTACCGGATGTTGTGTTCGCCGTTCGTATCCACCTTCCTATAGCAGCTACCAGCCAGCTTGTTTTCTTTCTCTGTGTATTTTGAGAGGGAAAGAAGGGCGAACTCAACATGAAAAATATACCTTTAGATTGTTTGAAGTGCCTAGATTCGGATGGCGGGAAAACAAAATTCTACCGGATGTTGAGTTCGCCTTTCGTATCCGCCTTCCTATGGCAGCTACCAGCCAGCTTGTTTTCTTTCTCTGTGTATTTTGAGAGGGAAAGAAGGGCGAACTCAACATGAAAAATATACCTTTAGATTGTTTGAAGTGCCTAGATTCGGATGGCGGGAAAACAAAATTCTACCGGATGTTGAGTTCGCCTTTCGTATCCGCCTTCCTATGGCAGCTACCAGCCAGCTTGTTTTCTTTCTCTGTGTATTTTGAGAGGGAAAGAAGGGCGAACTCAACATGAAAAATATACCTTTAGATTGTTTGAAGTGCCTAGATTCGGATGGCGGGAAACCAAAATTATACCGGATGTTGAGTTCGCCTTTTCTATCCGCAACGCCTCAATAATATATTATAATATATCAGTGGATAAACTTCATAAAGCTTGGACGGTTAGGTTGGGCTGGGCACGTCATACGAATGGGGGAAGGAGAGATACCAGGGAAGGTCCTTGAAGCCAGGATGGAACGAACTAGGAGGAGAGGGAGACCCAGGCTGAGATGGGAGGACAGTGTGGCAGCTGATGCTAGGGTCCTTCTCAATGCACCGAACTGGAAGGCGGCGGCAGCAGATAGAGATGGTTGGCGGAAGCTCATAGAGGAGGCCAAGACCCGCCTAGGGTTGTAGCGCCAAATAAGAAGAAGAAGAATATCAGTGGATAAAAAAAAAATCATGATAATCACTAAAACCAATGTGTTGGTTGAGTGCCGCGTAGGAGGCAATTTTGTGGTAGAAACTGTTGTATTCTTTTAATTCTGTCATATCTTCGCAGAATTTCTAGTGTTCATCCTTTATAAGAAATATTTCGTTTAGTTTTAAATTATAAATAGATTTATTTAATTAGGTTATGAATAGGAAAACATGGACATTTATTTTCCTTTCTGATACTTATTACCGACGTCTAGTAAAAAGTAGTAGCTCACCGAATTCTAATTTGAACATTTAATTAATTAATCACTACGGATTATCATTTTTTTTTTTAGAAACGAGTGATGCTTTAAATTTTTTATCGCAAAGTCCCCATAACTACCAGATACACAAATATTTGTCACATAGGCCATTAACCGGCAATATTACCCATCAAAAAAATAAAGTAACAAACCTCACAAGCCCTATTAACTTACCAATCACTCGACATTCCTTATTATGTTTCTTGTACATATTCAAGTTTGTATACTGGATCCAGATTGTGCTAACGATGTTCATATCATTAACTCCATCTATCATGGTGTTTATGTTTGATTGCTTGGATTACAGATAATTAGTAACCTGTCTAACAAGGTAGTAGTCAAGTCATGAGCTATGCAACTCCATCTTATCATAGTTATACCATGATAAGTCAGATGCAATAATCAGGGTCTTTTAATAATATTAGATATAATAATTTATGATAATTTAATAATCTATTCAAATTTGGAGTAATCTACACAAATCACTAGAAAATATCCCCGTTATAAATGTCAGGCGTGATTATTTTGTATGATTGTCAGTTTTATTCGGACTTTATTCGTTTGGTTATATACTGACTTTATCGTAGAAGATACTTTGTTTAAAATGCAAAATCATGTTTGTGCTAGTCATGGAACATGATTTTGCATTTGAAACAAAGCATGTCTACGATAAAAAAAAAAATCAGTCTATAACAAAACGAATAAAGTCCAAATAAAATTGAAAATCAAACTGTTGGCGAAATTAATAATAATGGTGGCTCCGGTGAAAAATTGACTGAAATGACTCTTCAACGTAATACCATTAATTGTTTTTGAGGGAACTAAACAAAAAAATAAATAAATAAATGAGGTGTCGACTTTCAAAAATGCATATTTCCAAGTCGTAAAACTATTTAAAGGACACAAAAAAAGTCTGACGTAGTATAATTCCTTTAGGATATTAATATTTACGGAGGCCAAACTAACATTGATATCCTTATTTTCGATGAGATTTAATGAATTTCTAAAAAAACGTTTTTGCTGTGAGGAAAAAAAACCGTTTTTAGAAAATAAATTAATTATATGGCAAAATGGACTGGTCCCATTTTAAAATACATCGCCTCAAATATAAGTAATACTTCATAAATTGAATAATAATGCTTATTCTTCTTTAAATCAGTTCTATTTACTAATTATTAACCACTTTTGCCCACCACACTCTCTCTCTCGCAACTATCTACCAGTTATTTCCAACTCTATTGAACATTTCATCTCTCAATCTTGTTCTTTGTCGGCCAACTCTTCTGACATACTCCCTAGGGGTCCACTCCGTTGCTGTCTTGCTCCATCCCTGAGGTGACCTGCCTATCTTCATTTCAACCGACGGGATTCTTGGCTCAGGCTGCTCGAAACTTTGCCTAGCTCCTAGACTCTTCAGCACTGCCATCTGAGTTGTGTAGAGCCTCGTTTACAGCTTTATAGTTAGAACTATTTAGTAATATAAAACAAATAAGAACCCACTAACATAAAGGATGGAACGATAAGATTTCCTTGAAACCTAACAGTTTGTTAGTCCAAGGCGATTGATGAAACTTTTGTAAAATAATAATAAAACAAATTATTAAATGAGGAACAGGTGAAATCTTTTGGGGTGAACGAAATATAAATTCAATATATGATTCCGTTGAGAGACCTGGCTTTATCGAAGTTAGTGAATGGGCTGGCCGTGTCTGATTGAGAAGAGATCCCGCTGCTCGAGACCAAGGCATCCTTGATCCCTAAATCCGAGGTCATCTCGGACGTGTCTCCAATATCTATGAGTAAATCATCACTCAGTAATTAATCGATTTAGGGTTTACTTACACAGTAAAGGTTATGTGCGCTGTTGATTGAATTACTTTAGAGATCGGATTGGATTAGATTAGTTAGTGCACATCGGGCTTTTGTCCTATTGTGCGAGTCCCAGGCTGGTGAACCTTACCTTAAACTCCTCATGGACTTGAGGTATTGTCTGACCTCAGTTGACCTCCAGGCTTCCAAAATGAAGGGATCTCCTTCAATACAAGCATTACATCTAGCATTGACTTGATAAATTGCAGCTTAACACTGTTCTGATGATATTTGGTGCACTTCATCTATAATTCGATCTCTTGAATTGATTGGCACCGAATGAACTTCAGGAACTTCAGGAAGTTTCTTCCATGCTTCCCCATATGAAGAAATCCATGGGTGTCATAACAGATGATCGGGGTAACCAAGGTAATATTCCAATCTGTGTTCTGCAAGGAGGCCAGTTGGAAAAAGTTTATAATTTTCGATGTATTTTTTCTTTGTTTTAATTAAACTTTTATGTAAGACTTACTATAACCATTAAATATTAATTACTTATAATTAATAATAATAATTTTTATTTATTTCTGATAATATCACGAAAATAAAGATAATGTTACCTTTATTTATTTGATGTTTTTTTTTCACTCTAGAACTCCAATTACATTATGAAATCGAGAGATATTTGCCATTCGCCTCCGTTGCGATCAAGCATTAAATAAATCGAGAGATAATCTCATTTTTGAGTATATCATTGGAAAGCTGATTAAATTATACTTTTTTGAGATTCGGCAATCTGCAGGATTGATTTTAGAAGAGTAGTGATTTTCGAAACGTTGACATTACGGTCTGAATGAAATAATTCTGCATTATTCTTCAAGGAAATGTAATGCTGTTTTTAAAAACGTAATGAATTGTACTTCAAAAAAGACGATTTCCTCTAAAGAACCTTTAGGACGGCATATGTCTGGAACGGATCAGATACCTCTACAGCATCTGCCCCTCTGGGCCCTTGTGGCCAGTTACGGGACTGATTTTTTTTTTTTTTTTATGTCTGGAACGGAGTGAGATAGAAATGTGTGGTTGGTGGTGTTGAACTACATTTTTGTCTAGTTTCACTCCCTGAAGGATTGTCATTAACTTGTGATACACCCTGCATATATATATATATATATATATATATATATATATATATATATATATATATATATATATATATATACATATATATATATATATATATATACATATATATATATATATATATATATATATATATATATATCTAGAGCGAACGTTGAAAAGGCGTGGGTCATTTCTGCTTAGGATACTGTCAGTTTCCCGCTGTGGCACCTTATATCTTCCTTCTTATTGAGATTTTACATTATATTTTTCAGGAAAGTTCAAAACCTATCAAGAAACGTTTTCTGTTATTTTACTAATGGGATTAGGGATATGTACGGAAACGCGCTAAGATGACGCTGTTCCTGCGAGTCGAACTTATTGCGAAATTCTATTGTTTATGGTTATGTCCAAGAGACTCCTAATGTCCTAATACTGTTTCAACTAAATTAATTTCTATAATGTATTTTGACACAATCAAAATATGACATTCTATTATAAACACATAAATCAGGGTATCCACTTATAAAGGCTTCATTTAAACTTTCCTTTTATGAATTACAATGTTTATTCACACAATGTCGGCCGAACAAAACGTAAAGAGTTGAAGCGGAGCGTGTAAGGTGCACGTGGGTGGGTCATGTTTTGTTCCATGAAAAGTTTAGTTTGAGTGATTTCAGCATGAGCTGTTCAAAAAGCTCTTATCTAGTGGGCTTTTATACATTCAATAATGCTGAAGTTACAGGGGGACAGCTGAGTGATAGGAGAATGGACTCGCTCAGGAATAATACATTAGTTTTAACATTTCAGTGCGTTTACTCCCTAAACTATTACGCTTATATATATATATATATATATATATATATATATATATATATATATATATATATATATATATATATATATCACCCTGGCTGTGGCGCTATGTAGCAACATTGGTGTAATTAGTATTTAGTTCCTTCAATAAAGGGCTTGTGTAACCTACTTTGGATTATTCAAGTCAAAGAGGATTCGTGCAAAAAAATACTTATTCATATCTGTCATAAAAATGCGAGTAATTTATTGATAACGTTTTGCCTACTAATATATTTTGTGTTATTTATTTTAGGAAATGTGGTGGAGCTTTTGAAAATGATTAATCTTGAACCTAAAATTGTAGCATGCTTTATTAATTATTAAATAGTTCTACCATGGTGTTATACCTCTGAGCCATCCCATGGTCAAAGGTATATGTTGTATCTTCGACAACAGTACTATTGTTTTTTTTGTTTTGTTTTTTTAAATTAATAAATAATATTAGTAAAATTAATAAATAATATTAGATGTAAAACTAAAACTTTGAAAAAATTAAATATGATAAACAATAGTATACTGATTACAATAAAATAAAAAAATGAATTTATCCTTAATATTTAAGCTAAAACAAATTAAATTTTGCAAAGTGGTAGAAGGAACAACAACGTCCACTCTATATATATATATATATATATATATATATATATATATATATATATATATATATATATACAGGATTCTCATCGAGTTTTGGAAATGGAATTCCCTGACATTTTCCCTGGCCTCCCAGATAGTAACCGAGGGAGGCGGTGTTAAGGTACAGTACAATAAACCCAGTATGTTTCAGTTTGTTTAGAATTACCTAATTAAACGTTTCTGGAAAACTTGTAGGTAAGATTAGGTTAGGAAGAAAAGAGAACAATAGAAAAAGAAGAAGAAGCCATATTTCGCTCTTTGTTTGGCCTCTTCTCATCCCCTAATAGCCAAATCCATCCTCACATTAGAAGATATTTTCTTATTGATTTTGACGGGTTTTTTTTCTCTTTTTTTTATGAAAACAATTGAAAATGTTTTTATTTTTATTTATTTTGTTTTATTTAGAGAAGAAATTATAAGACCTAGTTGAGCATCACTAAACAGGGATTCATAATGACACGGGTATAGAATGAATATTTTCAAATCTAATCGATTTGAAAGCATTATTATATTAATCAGAATAATATAATATATTATAAAATATATCATATTTTATAATAATAAATTATAATATTATAAAAACTCTTCTTAGTTAATGTATATTATACATTAACTAAGAAGAGTTTTTATTGATTTATTGACTACACACTATTACCACATATTCTAAAGATACAGTTACATCATTAATGAACGGAATTTAACCTAACAAGTCTCTAGTAAAGAGCCTTAAAAATATGTCAAAGACCATGTTATGATTCTTTACGCAACACTCCCACATGTTGCATTACACAGACCAAAATATTTAAAATAAGTCAGTGAGAGAAAGAGAAGACGAATTTGAAGAAAAATATTCATTCAATGCAAATCAATTTTTCCTGTTTCTGCCTCAACCCTTTCCTTACTAAAGACTTCTGTAGAAGTCGAGGCGCACCGTGCCCCTGGAACGAAGGACGTGACTAGCAGTGGAGAGCTTCCGTGCCCCTGGAAGGAAGGACTTCACTAGCAGTCCGACCCTCCTCTCTCGTTTACCGGCCCCCTATGCCTGTCTTTTCCAGGCGTTTGACCTTGGGGCTATTAAACAAGGACTGTGGAAAGCTTTAACTATTTCTTTCATCGCTAGTTGTCGGGGAAATTAACACTTTGTAACGAGAGAGCTAGGGATTAGGGATACCTGGGTTGGGCTCGAAAAAATTAACACCGCTAGTGTTAGATCCAACTCGATCCAAATCGAAAAGGAGGATGGGTTTTTCTTTGTTTTAATAAAAAAGAGGATATTTATTTATTTAGCTATATCGATTAGTACATATATCATACAAAAATGATATTTTTCGGACTAAAAAATATAGACTGTAAAAAAAAATTAATGTAGCATCTAATTATATAATTCAATTTTGATATTTAGATCTAAAAAGAAAACCTGTAGATCTGTATGTTTCCTTTCTACGAGACTCAAATAAAATCCGATTTTGATGAATTATTTTTAGTGAGGTTTGAAAGTTCCTTGACCAGCCGAATCCGCCTACCAAACACTGTATTTTTGGACAAATTAAGGCCAAGTAATCGTATATTTTACGGTTTTGCATCTAAAGGCTTTCATGTACGCGTTTTAAAAGTAATTGGGAGTTGATGCTCAAATGAAACCATTTCCAAGGCCACATCTATTTAACTAATTTTTATGACATCTATTAAGTAAAATTTTTATAACATTACATTTTATATTTACGTTCTGGCAAAAATGAAGTCAAAATGCTATTTTTAATAACATAATACCCTCATAAAATATAAAAATAAGGATACTTAAGCATAACAATCAAGAATGACGCCATTCAATTCCTATCTTAGGAAATCTTCGACGAGTTATTAGAGGAAAAGATTTTGCTTTAATATGAAATCCTCTTAACATTCGTCAGAATAAATCTTTATCCATGATTGATGAAATTGCTATATATCCTGATGAGAAATGGGGGCAGCTCGGTAGAACGATTAGAACTAAATTGGGGATAATATTTCCAGATTATATTTTAAATATAGCCTTTAAACTTACTTTTAAAAAATTATTGTACAGAGCACTTTTCTTAAAAAAGGTAACTTTATTGTAAAAATACTTAACTTTGACGTGGTCCGGCAAAACTAGAACAGAAAAACTTAATATTCCGCTTTCAATGAAATAAAACCAATACCCTACATATTTTTTTTCGCTTTTTCGAATTGGGGTTGCACTCATAAAATAATTTTAGAAAAATTTCTTCAAATATTCTTCCATTGTTCCAACTAGATACTGAAAATTACCCTCGTTAAAATGTATACATATATATTTCTGACTGTTAGCGATAGCGTCCATATTTTTTTTTTTTTTTTGTTGCAACGAAACATAATATACATCATACCCATTGCATAAAATTGACGAGATCATTGACCAGCATAATCGGTATTTCTCTGCAACGAAAGTCGGTAGGAATCTAACTTTGCATAACGGGATCTGGAGATTCGTTAATAATTAGTTTTTGGCCAGTATTGATCAAGACTTTCTGCGGTCATTCAAGTTATACTAATATTTGAATTGCATGGAATTTAATGGCCTACAACTTTCATCACAAAGTCTTTTTTTTTTTTTTTTTACGTAACACTTGTACTTAAGAAGTTATCCGCAATTAAAGCTTAGAAAATGTGGGTTCAGGTCATCCAATAAGCATTTCCGAACCCATGTTGATAACTTTTTTGTTCAGAATCGAGTTTTCTACAAGTACCTTGAATCTTAAACACTACTTTGGGCCACCTTGTATATATATATACATATATATATATATATATATATATATATATATATATATATATATATATATATATTACATGTAGGGCATGAAAAATAAAGTGGTGTGATACAAGGAAGTACTACTTTTTCCGACCCTAAGCCTAAAAGAACGAAACGCATTAAGAAATATTTTGGGTCATCTACAAGAATAATATATATATATATATATATATATATATATATATATATATATATATATATATTGCAAAAAGTTCAACGGTAATTATTTTCGTCAAGGGTGGCAACTTGTAGGTAGCCTGGCGTTAATAGCCAAATCGTTGGTACGCCGTTAAACACAGAAATAAATATTTTCGTCACCTATAGGTTATGGTCTAGCCGGACATTTCGGGGGACGACAACAGTTAAACAAGTTTCCACCCCCTAAGGAATAAAGTTAATGAAAATGCTAGTCGACTGTAAATGAGGCGTCGATAAAGCTTGGCCATGAAGAAAATCAAAACTCAAATAGAGCACCATTAAATCATTTTTGGAAGATATCTGCTGAAAATCACCTAGTAGGGATGGGCGATAGTCATGAACTATCGATATTTTTTTACTTTTTTTCTAGAATCGAAGTTCTCAGCGTCCGGAAGGCTGTGGTATTACATACCGACACGTCGGGTGAATTAAATGCTGAAAAATAACCGTCTGGTGAATACAACCAACTACACCATGTAGCCAGAAAATACCTTTGTGTTCCAGGTTCGTCTGTAGCGTTAGAACGTTAATTTTCAGCCGCTGGAAAAATCGTTTCTGAGCTGCGGAACAGACTGAGCCAAAAAAGTGGAAATGTTGGTCTTCCTTTCTGGTAATATGTGGCTCAAGGAGAAAAACTTAAACAGTTTAAAATAATTGCATTTTTGGTGCCTCTTATGATTAGTTTTTTGTTTTAAACCTTTGTGCAATCTTATAAATATACCTAATCCTACAAGTAATAGATAATTCAATTCAATAACATTAAATTCTTCATTGGACAGGTAGGTAAAGAATATGGAAAGCCACTATCGAATGACTATCGATAGTATTGATATTTTTTAGCCGATAGTATCGGCATATCGATAATGCTGAACTATCGACTATCGCCCATCCCTAGCACCTAGCAGTGCTGTAACAGTCTTTCATGGTTGCAGGTGTAATCAGCCTAACTGCTCCGCAAAGCACAATGGATTTCTTCGGCCTAGCATAATCCCGATATTCTATGAATGGAAAGGTATGAGTCAGGCTATTAGTGTAATGGAAAATGCTTCTAAATACATTGATTCATTCACACACAGAACATCAATAACTTATATTATGGATACATTTTATATTGAAACACTCACAGCTAGTTGCACATAGATGGAGAATCCTGATAAATACAGGATTGTCGTAAACTAAGTAGTTTTCATACGGAAACAGAATTATTGACAATGAAATGATTTTTCAAATGATAGAAACTCGGTGGATTATAATACCTATTATTAGAAATTGCATAATTCTAAAATATATGGGTCAAAAACTCCATTTTCACAATCTTATACACGGATTTCTCAGTTGACAATCTACTATCGTAATTAACTTATTATCTTATTAGTAATCAATTGAATTTCTAAGATTTCGAGATGATTAAAAGAATATAAGGAATTTTATATAGGTACTAATGACATATTTTTTATTTTAGCATAAATATGCTTTAACTGAAAAAAAAAACTTATAAAAAAGTTTCTCAAAAAAATGTCCGCTGGCGATCGTGCATGCACGGTTATGACAACGAAAAGGAAGACTGCATGTTATACCGTACATTACATAGGTTTGTCGGGTGGACCTAAAGCATATTTATGTTCCTGAATTTGAGCAGAAGGCTCTAAACGATTTTTTTTTTCTTTTTCTAACGCAACGAAAATGTATACCTATTTACATCTTAGTTTGGACAAATGTGGAAGATTTTAAAAGTAGATTAATTCGATTTACTTCTATTACCAGGAAATGCAGAGAGATATCTATATACATAGATATAAAAATCACTTGTCTGTCTGTTTGTTCCTTATACAAATCCACACCCTTTGACCTATTTTGACCAATCATGGAATACTGGTAGGTCTTGATACAGGAAGTATCGTTGGTTAAGTCAAAAACGTCTACCAGCTGTCTGTCTGTATGTTTGTTCCCTATACAAATCCACACCCTTCGTCCGATTTTGACCAAACTTGGCACACAGGTAGGTCTTGACACTGGGAGAGTCATATACTAGATTAAAATCGTCTATGACTCACAGCTCGGAGATCACGAGTTCGAAACAATGAACCCAAATAGTTACAGATTTGCGTTATTAGATTTTAATATTACTTATTTGGTTTCTAATTTATTTTTGTTTTTATAGAGCCAGAAAGTAGGTGTAGCATGGCACTCAGTGTAACAGCTAGTATATTATAAATGTATCTTCCCCTAAGCACGCCTAAGGACATCGGTAAGCGAGTAATTTACAGAAATACTGCGCAACCTGTAAACACCAAAATCCTGCAACATGGGTTGTTAGAAACCGGACAGATTAAAGTTTCAACATAGGATTGCTATTATTCAAGGAATCCATGAAAATCTTTAGGTTAGTTTTAGCAACTAGTTGGCCGACATTATATCAGCTAGTTCCGTCGACCAAGTTGTATATCTCTCTTCCTATCTCGCTGGCCCTTTCCTACAGCTCCTACAACTTTACCACCCAATAACAGCTACTATATTCCTCTTTCACTTCTTTCAGGGCGAGGAATAACGCTGGTTTTCTAATAATTTTAGACACCATTTACATAGGTCCACAATACTGAAAAAAAAGCGAACGTTACAGTCTGCGCAGATTACTTTATATGCATTGAATATGGAAATCACCCATTATTCGTAAGGGAATTCACATAAATATGATCATTGTACAGGGGTCATGTCACTCGCTTTTAGGAATTTTTTTTTCCAGGAGTAGATTGAGCACTATTAAATTCTGTTTTCCGGTACTTTACTGATTTCATTCATAAACATCATATTTTGACGACTATTTTACTTAGAATAGCTAATAATTGCATATTGCTGTTATTGCACACACAGTTTGAAGGGCCGTCTTATAGCCTCGGACAGACAGGCCAGACATTGGCTCAGGGTTTTATATTAGGTAGTTTATTTTCTATAATTTTCAATATCCGGTAGGTACCAGCCATCCATACTGTACGAGTATGATGTTTGAAACTAGTCAAGTGAATTAACCAAGTTAAGGAGAGTCAAGTTGAAATTGTGTACTTTTCCATTTTTTTGTAGTTAATTATGTTTGAGTTTCAATTAATGAATTGTGTTCGACCTTTTCACGTCCAATAAGCGATATCAGTGTAATATGGTTATCTAATCGGATAATAGTACTAGATACGGGTAGAATTATTGGATGAATACTCCATGGGAGAGTAGGGAAGATGAAGAGGCAGTAAATAACTATTTACAAATTTATAGAAAATGGCTCAAGTCATGGGCGTATATAGAAACCATTTTCCGGGTGGGGGCTGATAGCACTTGGGAGGTATGAAATACTAACAATCTAGATCTTGGAAAAGTGAGCCAATTAAAACGCTCTTACACCCAACAAAATTTATTTTTTCTGAACTAAGTGATCTTATTTAATTTATTTTTAAAGTTTTTATGACACGTTTTTATCGATTTCATACAAAACGTTGTAAACATTTTGAATAAAAAGCAATTAATTACAAAAAAAAAAGAGGAAACAAATTACGAATTTATGTAAATATTAATTATTTAATGGTCCAAGGGTAGCCGAGTAAATATCGTTTCATTGCTAATTACATTCTGATTGACTTACAAATAATGAATAGGAATATTTCTAATTTTGTGATATTTACATTATCTAGCATTTTTATAATATTTTGAATATTAATATTTATTAATTTAATTTAAATTTTAACGTCTATTATTATTACCTAAGAATTTAAGGACGGGTTATCTATAATAAGTTACCACTCTTTTCTAGCCAGGATAGGGCTGATGCCTATTTTTTTCACAAGAAAAGGCGCCACCCCTTAGTGGGAATCGAACCCACGACACTTGACAAGGACTGTTAAGTGCTCATGCCTTGTCGCTCACGGCCACTGGCCCAGTAATATTCATTAGAAATTTTTCTGAAATTGCTTTGAAAATAATCATCTAATCGAAGTTAACTTTTATCAAATATTTTACCCCACTATCGTGAAATCCTGGGTGGATGGATTACCAAAACGGTTAAAATTACAGAATAGTTTTGAAGAAATGTCAGGAAAAATACACCAATTGCTTTCAAGTTTTGACGCAATAACACTTAATCGTGCCCCTTAAGAAGTAGAATCAAAGACGAAATTTGATCACTACTATAAAAGAGATACCTATTCGTATGTAACTTCGGAGACCCGAGGGTTAAGGCGTCAGCTCTTAACACTCTGTGCCAAAGCTCGTGGGTTCGATTCCCACTAGGGGCGGTGGGTTTTCTTTCGAAAAAAGAAAAGGCATCACCCCTATCCTGGCTAGAAAAGGGTGGTAACCTATAGATAACCCGTCCTAAAATTTGTAGTTAATAATAAATTGGCGTTAAAATTTAAATAAATAAATATGTAACTTCATCGTTACCTACCTCAATGTTATAAGTATATACTTTAAGGTTACATATAACCTTAACATCGTTACCTACCCCAATGTTATAAGTATATACTTTAAGGTTACATATAACCTTAACATCGTTACCTACCCCAATGTTATAAGTATATACTTTAAGGTTACATATAACCTTAACATCGTTACCTACCCCAATGTTAAAAGTATATACTTTAAGGTTAAATATAACCTTAACATTTCTCAGCTAACATAACTCTTGCATGATGTAATGCCGGTATTGAAGAGCCACTTCGGTCTATATGTCTTATTGATCCAGTTTCGTTTTACACGAGGTGAGCTGAATACACAAACAGTAACCGTGTTTCCAATTAACTTATCAGTCATTATAGTGCTTGTGAGTAAATGTTATTACTCCCATTTCAAGGCTTATGTTGTCTTCAGAGCTTACAGTTCTAGCATTGTGAACTGTGTGGTCTATTGTTCCATGGGGGGGGGGATGGATATCAGATTTTTTCGGAGCATAGTCCTGACCAAACTATCTCCCTAGTATGACGTATAGTCAAGAATCGGATACCCCTACATTATCCACCCTTTTGAGCTGTTTTTGTATATATATATATACTATCTGTTCCCCAGCGTGCCATGCTACACCTGTGTGGATTTGTAAAGAAACAAACATACAGACAGACAGCTGAAAGACAATTTTGACTTAGCCTTTGAAACTCTCCGTATGAAGATCTTCCTGTGTAAGTTTCGTCAAAATCGGTCAAACGGTGTAGATATGTATAAAGAACAAACATACGGACAGACAGCTGGTAGAAATGTTTGACCTAGCCAATGACACTCCCCGTAACAAGACCTACCTGTTTGCCAAGTTTGGTAAAAATCGGTCAAACGGTGTGGATTAGTATAAGGAACAAACAGACACGTGGTTTATATATATATATATATATATACATGAATATTGTCTTTTTGAGCTTATTATAAAAAAACAAGACACATTTTGGAAAAAAAGTGAAAATTATTCAATCATGTTGAGCACTGATATTTTTCCAGTTTGTTGAATTCTCCAAATTAGTGACTTTTCAACTGAAAATAAGTTTTTCATTACTTATATTACTGTTTTTTTTTGTTTTTTTTGTTTTTTTTTTTACTTTATTTTAAAATAAATTAATGGGGAAATGTTTCAATATTTTGAGAATTAATTTAGCCTTGATCAATTTTTCAGGTGGTGTGTTTTTCAATTTGAAATATATATATATATATATATATATATATATATATATATATATATATATTTGTATTTGAATATTCAAATACAAATAAATATTTTTGGAAGGATATTGATGGAAGTCAATAATTTAGTAATAAAGACAATTTATTTACAACTAAATCAATTTTGATAAAAAAATATTTAAAACATCATTTAAAAGTTACACGAATCCAAAAACAAAGGAAATGAAACCCGTCAAGACAACTTTTAAAAATTGTGGGAAAACTAAAAGAACATCCTAATTTTAAAATTTGTAAAGGTTTTAGTTTGGGAAAACATCAAAGTGTTTCTTATTGCATTGGGAAAACAAATAATGCTTAGAGTTACTTTTTAAAATTAATTTAAATGTTTTTTTTAGTTTTCCCACAATTTAAAAAACAGCGATAAATGATAAAGAAACAATTTATTAATAACTTAGTAATTATGGAGCACTTGGAGCCCCCCGGTTGGCTTTAGACGTCTTTAGACGATTCATGCCTTTCTAAGGGGGGCTCTTAAAATCCCTTGGAAATAAAACCTTTTTGCGGAGAAGCAAACATTGTAAAAAGTCCGTCTCGCAGGACTGCATCATCTTAGCGCGGTTCCGTTCATATCCCTAGTCTAATTTGGAAAGATTAAAATAGAAGCAGTTATTATTTTGGTTCCACCAGTCTTTTTTTTAAAAATTAATTATTATAATGGCGTGTCAACCCTTAAGGTCACTAACGCCATTCCTGTGAGTAGGAAAGTCTTGAAAGGTCATGATTTACAAATCTTACCTGGAAGGGTCCGCTACACTAGAAACAGACCCGCTAGTGACAAGGTCTTGGAATCTTGGAAATCTATATTTCTAACAATAAATTGTTTTTGTTATTTTACTTAACCAGTTTTATTGTCAAATACATTATCCAACTATAAGCAATTAAAAAATAACAAGAAATAAAACAGACAAAAAGAACCATTGGAATAAACGAAATCAATTAACTTAAAGCTTTAAGCACTTTTTTCTCCGATTGACATCGCCTAATTAAAACTTTCTTCAGAACCTTTTTTGTAGAGCATTTAGTAAGCTTCCGAATGGTAATCTTCCGCTTCACAAGATTGTCAACGGTTTTAGAGATACTAACGAAATTATACAAAGTTACCAAAACTTTTTTTGTCTGTTAATAAAATATTTTATTCTAACCCTTCCTTTACTCTAAACGTAACAAAAATTTCAACATATTAGTGTTGATGAAACTCCAATATGCAGAAAATGTTTCAACTGTATCCCATAATTCTAAGTACCAAAATCAAAGACAAAGAACCCTCCCTAGGAAGGACGCCAGGCAGTTGAAAAGCTATATATCTTGGAAATCAATATCTCTAACATTAAATTGTTTTTCTTATTTTTCTTAACCTGTTTTATTTTCAAATACATTATCCAACAATAAGCAATTAAAAAATAACAAGGAATAAAAAACAGACAAAAAGAACAGTTCGAATAAGCGAAATCAATTACTTTAAAGTTTTAAGCTCTTATTTCTCCGATTGACATCGTCTAATCAAAACTTTCATTAGAACCTTTTTTTTTAGAGCATTTAATAAGCTTTCTAATGGTATTCTTCCGTTTACCAAGATTCTCAACCTTTTTCGAGATATTAAGGAAAGTAAACAAAGTTACTAAAACTTTTTATGTCTGTTAATAAAATATTTTATTCTAACCCTTCCTTAACTCCAAACGTAACCAAAATTTCAACATATTAGTTTTGATGAAAGTAGAACATGCAGAAAATGGTTCAACTGAATCCCATGATTCTAAGTACCCAAACCAAAAACGGTATTCAAAAAATATTTTTCCAATTTTCTCGAAAACGGTTAAAGCTATCGCCTTGAAAATGGTTTCATTCGTTTTCCTAGCCCAGGAATCATATAAAACGAGTACTTAGAAGCTTATGAACTCAAAAACGTATGCGTTACAATTTTTTTTGCGCGAATTTCGCCCCAAACGCCATCTTCCAGTAGGCGGATTTTGCTGGTTAACGAACTTGACCTTTCAAATTGGACGAAGGATTTTTGTACCAAATTTCATCAAAATCGGACCATTCGTCTTCTATCTAGAGAGCGAACAGACACATATATACATATATATATATATATATATATATATATATATATATATATATATAAATATATACATATATATATACAAATTTGAACCACCGTTATTTTCGGTCTCTAGGGGTTCTGAAACGCGAAATTTTCTAGTCGGCAATTCCGGATTGTTTCATTGTATCAACCCTATAAGCGGGGTTCCTCCCTATGGGGGAGGGAGGAACCGCGCTAAAACGCTTTACGGTCATACTGTAATTGAAGGGATCGGGGCAAAATAGTGCCAATCAACATTTTTGACAAAACTTAATTGTAGCTGCTATATGTTGGATATGATGTGGGACTAGCAATTGAAATGGTTAAGGGCAACAAGATTAAGTAGCACACAGAGCTTGTAGTCATGTTTTAATATCATTTACATCATAGACTGATACATAATATCCAACATATAGCAGCTACAGTTGAGTTTTGTTAAAAATGTTGCTTGCCCAGACCCCTTCAATTAATGCATGTATTTCTGACAAATTTGATTTTTCCCTAAATGTTTTGGACAGATAAATAGAGCACATGGTGGGTTTTGAGTACCACTACTCTTGCGCTTCCTGGAATGTAAGCATTACTCTTGAAGCCATTGGAGACTCGACAATTTAAGCTTACAGATTCCTAAGAAGGTGATCCTTTAAACTGCTTATTACTGACCTTTAAATAGCTTGTCAATACAGAATCAGTTTTCTTTTACTGGTTACTGTTTTCTGTAATCCTCCTCTCTTTTTCTGCTTACAGTTCCAAAGCGTAGCCTAATTAGGAAATATTCTCAGTTTGATTTAATTAGTCTGAAAGTACAATCTTAAGTTAATTAAATCCAACCCCCCCCCCCCCCTCCTCTTTTTCCCTTCCTTTCACTCTTTAAACTCCCACCTTGAAGCAGACTTAGCATTACAAAGGGAAAAATCTTCTTTTTCTTTAAAGTAATTGTATAAAAAATCCTAACCCGATACTGATAGAACATCGTAAGCGTTCTTAACATCGAGAATAATTAAACGATAGCCAATTTACAATTGCAATCTGATATCTTTTATTCTGAAACATACTACGTCCGAAGTGGTCTTAATTTTCAACATCCCAAATGTGACCGTTTGTGCCAAATTAATGATTTGGGATAAACATATCGTAAATATTAGGTGCTTTAAAAGCATGCATGGGAGTCACTAATAGGCTAACGGGATTTCGAACCTTTCGTTTCTCTAATGTAATAGTCACTCTGTCACCAATTTTAGTGTAAAGAGCGAACGCAGTTGCTAAGTTGTTGACTATAATTATTTAATAATATTAAGTATTTTTTTTCAATAAACAAAATAATAGGCCTAGATTCTTTTTATAAAGAGAACTACAATATTATGTGTTTTCTGGACATAGATAATAAGTCTTAAACCATTTTTATTAAAAGTTATTAAGAGTTATTAAAAGTTAAAACTTCAAAAATAATAACATTTTAATGGGGTCTCCCGTGGTCTAATGGTTAGCGCCTTGGATTCATAAGCGGGAGATGGTGGGTTCGATCCCCACCTCCGGCAGGAATTTTCTTATCTCAGGCCTCGTTGGGAAAATTCCTCGCTGTACCCTGGATGTCGGCGCTAATGACCTAGATGTAGATGCGCCGTAAAAAAAAATAAAAAAATAAAAAAAAAAAAAATAAAAAAAAAATAACATTTTAATGAATTACGCATTGCTAAAGAGACACGAAAAGAACCATTTTCAAAAATGTATAGTTACGAAAGCTCTCATTATACAAGTTGAATTTTTTACATTAGTTTTATTTTACAATGAATTATAACATATAAAAATATTAGATTTTTATCAAGTCCCCCTCCTGAAATAGGTAATAAAAATGTTTAAAAAAATAAGGTTACAAATATCAGGGTTATGAACATTTTTAATACATACTACTTAGCTAGGTTTATTATCATGCTAAAAATCAACTTTGATAAACATCCCCTTATGCCAAAAAAGTATCCTCAAAAACGGCATTTTGAGAAATATAAACAGTTGTTTGCATTGACAGTTTTGAGGTATTGTACTTCAAAATATCCAAATAGTAAAGATGACATAAAAGATAGACCAGACTATGCGCAAAACAATAGTGTTTGATTTATTAGTCTATGACCTACCAGTCTTAAGAAAAGAAGAGAAAGAGTTTTCCTTAAGAGCTTATAAACTCAAAAATCAGTATGCACGAGGAAACAAATATGGCTGCTATTTCTAAACGGTTGATCCTAAAAATATTTTAAAAATTGTTTTGAACTACCGATAGCATGTGTAATTGATTGTAAAAATATCAATGTTTTCTGAAATGGTCAGGCAACCAGATTATTTTTTCTGGGCCATTTCAAATAGATTGATTCGTACAAAATAAATATTGATAATCAATACGATCGTGTTGTGTTAAATTTTTATTTTCTTGTGGCGAATCTGGCATATCTTAAGCGATAAAAAATAAGAGTGTAGATGGTGAACATACCCTCCACCTGAGGACTGTCCAGAAATGGCTTGAAACATTTTATGTTGGAGAAAGCAGCATTTATGATGAGCCCCGTTCAGCGCTTCAAGTTAATTTTAATAACGACGTTCTCAATGATTTTTGGGGTCAGAGACAAAATTAACAGCAGAAACGATGTATAAAAAACCGCTCGTGAATAGGAAATGTCATCAAAGGGTTGTTTTAACACATATGTGGGGAACAACCGGTCCTCTGTAAGATTTGATCCGGCCCGCGAGACAAAAACCCAATTAAAAAAAAAAAAAAAATATATTACACCACTCACTAACACTCCCTGCAAATGAGGAAAATCGAGTGTGATTGGGGTCGTCGCTTGCTCATGTGGAACCGAGTGAGCGAGCAAGCCGAGTGTCTCATTGATTTCCTGTCGCTGGATGGAATTATTTTTGTTTTGTTTGACCTGTAAAATATCAATGTTTGCAGTTGTGTCTTTATTGTTCCCAAGGAGCGATAAAAAAAAAATAAGCCAACGAATTATAGACATTGTTTGGCCACAAAAATATAAAGTGTGTTGAATATGAATTCATTAAATTTCTAAAATATGATGTTGTTAAATAAAAGCAAATAAACCCTCCATTAATCAATAGATATTAATTGGCGTTTCTCCTTCATTTTCATGCAAACGAATATACTGCACCATTTCAATTATGTTTTGTCCTGTGGTCTTTAGTCCTTGGCAAAATTAATTCTGGAAGGAAATTACAATGCCCATCGAAATTACTCGAATATGTGCTTGCAAGAATTATATATAAATATTTTAGATGAAAGCAATTCATCCACTAGATTAAGTGGTGTATAAAAGTTTAAGCGAAACAATCGTAATACTGACCGTTTTTCTTAGCTACACTTTTTATTGGCGTATCGGACTGGAGAATCAAATTCAGAAATGAAACCACTTGAGGCTTGAGCATATATAGGGGAAAAATAAATCACTAATAAAATAATATCACTTAGTTCAGAAAAAAATATTTTTTTTTGGGGTGTAATAGCGTTTTAGTTGGCTAACTATTCCAAGTTCTAGGTTGTTAGTATTCTATAGCCAGCAAAAGCTTCCAGCCCCCCTCCCCCCCCAGAAATTATTTCTCATATACGCCCATGACTTGAGGTTATGTTTTCCGCATGTTTTTGAAAAAAGTGATGAAAACTGATTGTTTGACTACGATTAATCCAGAAAGACGGATTGATTTTAAAATGTTTTTAGACATTAGATATTAATTTAATCTCATATAAATATATTTTAGTTGTTAAGTAGAGGAATCATTATAAAATATATTTCAATAACAGTTAAGGGAAATTTGGGACATTCTGTATTTTTTCTCATTTATTGCGAAAACGATTGGGAATGATGATGAGTAAATTAACCTTTCAAAAGCTAAATACAATTTCTGTAAAAGAGATAGCAATATAAAAATCGATAAGATTGTCTCACAAATGACTTACAATTTCGAATTATTTTGTCCCCTTAAACCCGTAGCCCAAATATGTTTTAATTTTTCGTCTTTCGGGAAGGTTTTCAACGTCCAAGTAGAAAGAAAATCGATGGTATATTAACGTTTCCACTTAAAATTATGAAACGTGCCAGGACAAAAAAAAAAAAATGATTAAGTACTAAAAATGATAAAAGACAAAAAGTATTAAAGAATAAAATTTAGGGGTTCTTCGAGCAAGGTTCGCCCAGATCTTTTCAAAGCCCCGTTCTTCAGATCCTAAACAATGAAATAAAGCCGACGACCCTGTCTACAAGAAAGTTACACGCCAAGGTATTAAAAAAAAAAAGATTTGATCTATTGTTTCCCCACTTGTTTAGAAACAAGTGAAATGAACAATCCATTCCCCAAATACATTATCCTGATAGGAAAACTAATTGGAGAAATCCCGGAATTCATATTCCAAATAATGCCAGATGACAAGGAAGCCAGGTGGCTCTTGAACAGAACTTTGGAAGAAGGACATCTCAAAGTTCAGGACAATCAAGATAAGACTAAAGTTTTCTCTTTGAATGTTGAGCTATCAATCCAACAAAGAAATTTTCAATCATTTTAGCACTTCTAACAATTTGTATAAAATTGCATTTATTGAGTCAATATGAGGATAATATCGTCGATACAAATGCAAAGTAGCGAATTTGAAAAAAATGCTTAAACTGATGTACGTTGTGGTAAACTCTCAGGAGTTAAAGAAAATAAATATCAATTCCAGAAAATCAAACCAACGAATGTGCATTAAGTCTAATTAAAATATATTTAATTCGTCAAACATATCCTCCTCAAGTGTCCTGCTTTCCACAAAGAAAGAGAAGCCCACGGAATCCCGAAGAGCCTTCAAGAAGCACTAAAGGATAACATTGAAAGAACACAGAAGACAATCAACTTTTGTAAAACTATAAAAGTACAAGGTTAAAAATCAAATGTACTGACCTGGCAATGACTGAAAAAAAAAATTTAGATAATTTTTAACCAATATGACGGAAAAGCTTTGCAAAATTCCATTTTAAGAGATTTTTTATTTAAATGCACCTCATCTAAAGGAGTATTTACGCAGGGCATATCCGAAAGTAAAGCTTTGGTTGTTTTGAAGAAATTTCGTGGAAAAACATTGTTCAGGTAGGCGAATTCTCTTGATTAACGAACTTGGCTTTTAGCGCGGTTCCTCCCTCCCTTCATAGGGAGGAACCCCGCTTATAAGGTTGATCTCATGAAACAATCCGGAAGTGCCGACTAGAAAATTTCGCGTTTCAGAACCCCTAGAGACCGAAAATAACGGTGGTTCAAATTTGTATATATATATATATATATATATATATATATATATATATATATATATATATATGTATATATATATATATATATATATATATATATATATATTTGTCTGTTCGCGGATTTCTGGCGTCCCTAATGGTCCGATTTTGATGAAATTTGGTACAAAAATCCGTCGTCCAATTTGAAAGGTCAAGTTCGTTAACCAGCAATATCCGCCCACTGGAAGATGGCGTTTGGGGCGAAATTCGAGCAAAAAAAATCGTAACGCTTACGTTTTAGCGCGGTTCCTCCCTCCCCCATAGGGAGGAACCCCGCTTATAGGGTTGATACAATGAAACAATCCGGAAGTGCCGACTAGAAAATTTCGCGTTTCAGAACCCCTAGAGACCGAAAATAACGGTGGTTCAAATTTGTATATATATGTATATATTTATTTATATATATATATATATATATATATATATATATATATATATATATATATATATATATATATTTGTCTGTTCGCTCTCTAAATAGAAGACGAATGGTCCGATTTTGATTTTGAAATTTGGTACAAAAATCCTTCGTCCAATTTGAAAGGTCAAGTTCGTTAACAAGCAAAATCCGCCTACTGGAAGATGGCGTTTGGGGCGAAATTCGCGCAAAAAAAATCGTAACGCTTACGTTTTTGAGTTCATAAGCTTCTAAGTACTCGTTTTATATCATTCCTGGGCTAGGAAAACGAATGAAACCATTTTCAAGGCGATAGCTTTAACCGTTTTCGAGAAAATTGGAAAAATATTTTTTGAATACCGTTTTTGGTTAGGGTACTTAGAATCACGGGATTCAGTTGAAACATTATCTGCATGTTCTACTTTCATTAAAACTAATATGTTGAAAGTTATGTTACGTTTGGAGTTAAAGAAGGGTTAGAATAAAATATTTTATGAACGGACATGAAAAGTTTTGGGAACTTCGTATACGATCATTAATATCTTGAAGACGGTTGGGAAATCGTGGTAAGTGGATAGAAACTATTTGAAAGCTTACTACATTCTCTACAAAAATGATTCTAAAACTATTTTTGATTAGGTTATGTCAATCGGAGAAATAAGTGCTTAAAACTTCAAATACGCCTGTTTTGTTCTTATGAACGGGTTTTTGTCGATCTTTTTGTAATTTTTGTCTCTTTCCCTTGGTTTTTTATTGCTTTTTATTTTTGTAATTTCTTATGTTAGGAAAATTTATTTGTTTGTAAAACAGGATACGTATAATTAGAAGCAATATTTTGTTTGTTAGAATTCGAAGATGCCTTATGAATATCTAGATTACAGTACTGGTGTTGATTTCGTTCTTTAGAATTGTTCTTGGTATTCCCTATTTTCATCTGTTACCCATAGTTTTTTATTTCTAGTAGTTTTTTCTTATTGATTATAGAATATAAATCTATTTGGTTATAAAACAGGATACGTAAAATTAGTAAGAATATTTCGGAGATTTCTGAGCGAAATGCCTCGTAAGATTGTCTACCACCACGAACGGCGTTTTTCCTCTATTTACCTCACCTTTTAATTGGTTGCTGTTTTTAACTCGTTTCCTGCTTCACTCCACAGATAGGAAACACGCTTCTGACGTCGACCCAATGACGTCATCCGAAGTGCCTAATAAATGATTTCACGTTTTAGAACAGGTAGATATCGAAAATAGCTGTGCTTCAAATTAGAATCTATTGTTGAGTAATTATATGAATCTTTGGATAATAATTCCAATAGTTAAAATTATAACTACATTGGAAAATATGTATTTAATAGAACTCATTAAACCTTTTACAGAGAACTCTATTTTTTATTTTAATTTTATTGATCAACAGGTCTTTGCATATATTTAAAAACTCTGTTGATATAACCTCTATATCGTTTTTGTTTGATTCAATAATAAGAAATCCTTTTTTCAATGATTTTATGTTTTTAGGCCAATCTATAATTCCTGCGGGTTAATATGTTTTTTTAAATTGAAGCTTTAAAGCCTCAACAGGAATATTTGTGTAATCACCCTTCACAGTTAATTTATTAGAATCATGAGTGACCGTTTTTGTGTTACAACTAACAATCTTTGAAAACGAAGTTTGACTATCCTTGTTATTGTTATTTTCCTTCTGTTTGGCCGAGATTTTCTATTCATGATCTAATTCTTTTTGAATTTTTTGACTAGATCAAGAACGTATTTTAAGCACTCATAAATTCCATAAATTCCTTAATTTAATTGAGGAAGTTTATCAAGCCTGATATAATCACTTTTGGGTTAATACGGGTGGTCTATACCGAGTCCTTTGTTTGTAAACACAAAGAGCTTTCAGAGTAACGGTAAAGGTCAGTAAAAGTATATGACTTTACCTGGAACCAGACCCTGCATACAGAGAATTACAATACGAGACCTTCTCATACATTCTTTCACACCTTAGATCTGTTTATATTGTTAGCGTGTTCGTTAACCAGCAAAATCCGCCCAATGTAAGATGACGTTTGGGGCGAAATTCACGCAAAAAAAAATCGCAACATCGCTTACATTTTTGAGTTCATATGCTTTTAAGTACTCGTTTTGTAGGCTTCTTGGCCAAGGAAAACGAATGAAACCATTTTTAAGGCGATAGCTTTAACCGTTTTCGAGAAAATTGGGAACATAGTTGCTGAATAACGTTTTTGGTTTTGGTACATAAAATCATGGGATTCAGTTGAAACATTTTTTGCATGTTCAAATTTTATCAAAACTAATTTCTTAAACTTTTGGTTACGTTTGGAGTTAAGGAAGGGTTAGAATAAAATATTTCATGAACAGACATGAAAAGTTTTGGGAACTTCGTATATTTTCATTAATATCTCGAACACGGTTGGGAAATTTTCATAAGTGGATAGAAACTATTTGAAAGCTTTCTAAATTCTCTACAGAAAAGATTCTGAAACAAGTTTTGATTAGGTGATGTCAGTCGAAGAAATAAGTGCTTAAAACTTCAAATACTTCTGTTTAGTTCTTATGAACGGGTGTTTGTCGTTCTTTTTGTAATTTTTGTCTCTTTCCCTTAGTTTTTTATTGATTTTTATTTTTGTAATTTCTTATGTTAGGAAAATGTATTTGTGTGTAAAACAGGATAGGTAAAATGAGACCATTTTTCTATTGCTAGAAATAATGAAAAGTTTTGGGAACTTCGTATAATTTCTTAATATCTCGAAAACGGTTGAAAATCATGGGAAGCGAAAGGTTACCATTCGAAAGTTTACTAAATGCTCTACAAAAAATGTTCTGACGAAAGTTTTAATTAGGCAATGTCAATCGGAGAAATAAGCGCTTAAAACATTAAAGTAATTGATTTCGTTTATTCGAACGGTTTTTTTTTTGTCTGTTTTTATTCCTTATTTTTTCTTAATTGCTTATAGTTGGATAATGTATTTTACAATAAAACTGGTTAAGTAAAATAACAAAACAATTTATTGTTAGAAATATAGATTTCCTAGATTCCAAGACCTTGTAACTAGCGGGACCCTTTCTAGTGTTGACCGACCCTTCCAGGTAATATCGTAAATCAAGACCTTTCAAGACTGGTGGAACCAAAATAATAACTGCTTCTATTTTAATCTTCAGGTGATTCGCCAAAGTTGCGAAGCCTTATCAATAAATAAATATTTTAATCTTTCCAAATTAGACTAGGGATAAGAACGGAACCGCGCTAAGATGATGCAGTTCCTGCGAGTCGGACTTTTTGAGTTCATATGCTTGTAAGTACTCTTACGTTTTTTGAGTTTTATAGGCTTCTTGGGCTAGTAAATCGAATGAAACCACTTTTAAGGCGATAGCTTAAACCGTTTCTGAGAAAATCGGGAAAAAAGTTGTTAAATCAAGTTTTTGGTTTTGTTACTTAGAAACATGGGATTCAATTGAAACATTTTTTGCATGTTTGAATTTCATCAAAACTAACATTTTTAACTTTTGGTTACGTTTGGAGTTAAGGAAGGGTTACAATAAAATATTTTATGAACAGACATGAAAAGTTTTGGGAACTTTGTATAATTTTATTAATATCTCGAACACGGTTGGGAAATCGTGATAAGAGGATAGAAATTATTTGAAAGCTTTATAATTTCTCTACAAAAAAGATTCTGAAACAATTTTTGATTAGGTGATGTCAATCGGAGAAATGCTTAAACTTTGAAGTAATTAATTTCGTTTATTCGAACGGTTCTTTTTGTCTGTTTTTGTTCCTTGTTATTTTCTAATTGCTTACAGTTGGATAATGTATTTGACAAAAAAACAGATTAGGCAAAATACGAAAACCAATTCATTGTTAGAAATATAGCTTGCCAAGAGAAAGAGATCCGATGACGTCTTTTGAATATTTTCAATTGCCTTCATGCTGTTGTTTTTTTTTATTTTATTTTTTAATTGATTTTATTTGTAGAATTATTACTATGGTAAAAGAACACAGGAATATGTGAAAATTTTTGATATTTTCCAATTCATTGAAACGTATGAAATGAAGTATCGGTAGAAGAGGATTCTAGGGTCTGGCGGACCCGAACGGGTAAAGTCATAAAGCCCTTTGAACGAAGGCAGAGGAAAATATTATCTGTTTCTATTCCAAGCTTTTCATATGACAATAGGGATATGAACAGGAACTGCGCTAAGATGATGCAGTTCCTGCGAGTCAGACTTTTTCAATATAATCATGATGCTCTCAAAATCGAAGATGATGCAGTTTATTTGAGCAGAATCCACCCGCTTACAATTTAAAAGTGGGAACGAATTTGAGATGGGGTTCTTGAAAACGTGACGACAGCAGCATAATTGTATAGTCTTTGTCGTGATATCATCATTTCAGAGATACTTAAAAAATGACACGCCGTGAATGATCACGGTTTCATGAAGCTTTTAGCTCTCTGCCTGGCTTTTCAGCGGCACACCAAATCCCTCTTCAACCTCTTAGGACTACTTTAGACCCATTAGGATTTTCTGTCTTCTGGCTGTTCAAAATTCTTTCTTTTCCTCAAATTCTAACGCAGATCTGCTTATGATCTCTTCGCGTTCTCTCGCTCTTTATCTGCCTATCCCTAAATGTCGACCTCTAAATCTACGGGAGCATAGAACATGGCACTGCACATATTGGCGGGAGGCCCAACATTGTTTTTTTTTTCATTAGGTCCGGCGGTCATTAGCGCCGACATCCAGGGTGCAGCGAGGAATTTTACCAGCGAGCCGTGGGATGATAAAATTCCTGCCGGAGGTTGGGAATCGAACCCACCATCTCCCGCTTATGAATCCAAGGCGCTAGCCATTAGACCACGGGAGACCCCCCCCCCACCCAACATTGTTGTAAAGATTTTTGAATTATTGTGTCCACTTCTTCCAGAAACGTGGAACGTAATTTGATTAATGGTGCCGTTTGCAGCGGATTGTATATTACGTTTAGTATGTTTAATTTATGATCTGCCCTCAGTAGGTTAGACGTAGCTAGAGCAAGGAATTGTCGTTGATTATTTGCTCATTAGCTCATATTCTGGCAAGTTGTTGTGGTTTACCAAACACAATCACTGATACAACTCTTCAAAAAATGCTTCCAGTCTTCCAACTGCCACAAAATGTTACCAACTATTTAGCCGTATTTCCCTGTGAGATGAGAAAAAGGTAAAAATAGTTGTACCCCACCGCCATTTACGAAAAAATTGCAAAAGTCTAGGTGTCATGCGTGACACTTTGCCAGAATAAGGGTCAGATAAAGTACAACCTAGGTATTTTATTTTTTCTCCCACGCCGATGGATCAAGTTCATCAATAATCTCGGTACATAATCTTCTTTTTCGGAGGATGGCTTTTTCTATGACGGTAGCTGTACTTTTTTGGGGTTTATATACAGGCTGATTACCAAGAACATTCGTATTATAGTGTTTAGGATGTAGGATGCAAATTTATTTGGGCGAGTAACTGCGAGGTTTTTACTCCCTAGAATTTATTTACGTATGTTTTACATTTGTCGACAAATATTATTAATTTATGAGAGTTTAAAGAAGTTTATATATACCACAGATTTTTAAGAAGTCAATAGCATGCTGACAATTTTTAAGAGCCTTTGATAGATTCCGAGGTATATTTATCTGTCTAAATCTTGTTTCATGTACCGGGCATTCCTCTATTATATGGCTTATCGTTAAAGGCTCTATGGTTCACATAGAGGTGGAGGTTCTCTTTAAATTATATTGTTTATAACCTGCTCTGCTGCTGACACGCTGCATGCTGTTACGGATTGACCGTTAGCCAATCTTGTGAATACGACATTTTCAGCATTGTCTTGCAAATTATAGCTTAATTCGTTGGAAAACCCTGGTTCATATCAACAGACCGAAGTTTCCATGTGTCGGCATTTAAAGCCATCATAAATCTTAAAACACTTTATTGCATAACTTAGAATTCAATGTTATAATGCATGGCAAATTACAAATTACAAACTCGGCTCTATTCTCGATCTCTGAAATCTTAAGGCTTTTAATGTCAACGAAACCTATAGTAAGAGCAGAAAAATCAACACTCTTGTTGTTTGTCACATGCACCATTGTAAATGTAAAGTTCCAAAATAAATGATTCTTTGCCAACCTTGATAACCGGTGTACCTAACCATTAGAAAAAAAAACTATAAATCCGACTTGGGACTTATGTGGGCGGTATTTATAGTTTGAAGGTTCATTTTGATTTACACAGCTGATTGCATGCAGTAAACTTGAGAGTTTTATCGAGCCTACACAAACAATCCAGTTTCTAATGAAGAACGCTTCAAAAGACTCGATAACGCCCACAAACACATCACTTTACTCATTGACAACCCATTTTATATCAGTTACCCGTTCCCCTTGTTTCTTCATTGTAATCTATAAATTATGGTATAAATTATAGTTTACATTTTACCTTCAATAACATGATCAAAGTCTTTTATTTTTCAAATCTTTATTTTTTCAGGAAAAAAACCTCCTTTCAAGGTAGGTCTTTGAACCCAGATCCTCATGTTTTACGCTTATTATAAAATAGGGAGTAGGTTCGCCCAATGCTTTTAGCGCGGTTCCTCCCTCCCCCATAGGGAGGAACCCCGCTTAAAGGGTTGATACAATGAAATAATCCGGAAGTGCCGACTAGAAAATTTCGCGTTTCAGAACCCCTAGAGACCGAAAATAACGGTGGTTCAAATTTGTATATATATATATATATATATATGTATATATTTATTTATATATATATATATATATATATATATATATATATATATATATATATTTGTCTGTTCGCTCATTTCTGGCTTCCCTGATGGTCCGATTTTGATGAAATTTGGTACAAAAATCCCTCGTCCAATTTGAAAGGTCGAGTTCGTTAACCAGCAAAATCCGCCCACTGGAAGATGGCGTTTGGGGCGAAAGTCGCGCAGAAAAAATCGTAACGCTTACGTTTTTGAGTTCATAAGCTTGTAAGTAATCTTTTTATAGGCTTCTTGGGCTAGAAAAACGAATGAAACCATTTTCAAGGCGATAGCTTTAACCGTTGTCGAGAAAATTGGAAAAATAGTTTTTGAATTCCGTTTTTGGTTTGGGTACTTAGAATCACGGGATTCAGTTGAAACATTATCTGCATGTTCTAACTTCATTAAAACTAATATGTTGAAAGTTATGTAACGTTTGGAGTTAAGGAAGGGTTAGAATAAAATATTTTATGAACAGACGTGAAAAGTTTTGGTAACTTTGTACACTTTCCTTAATATCTCGAAAAAGGTTGAGAATCTTGGGAAACGGAAGATGACCATTAGAAAGGTCACTAAATTCTCAACAAAAATGGTTCTAAAGAAAGTTTTGATTAGGCGATGTCAATCGGAGAAATAAGTGCATAAATCTTTAAAGTAATTGATTTCGCTTATTCGAACTGTTCTTTTTCTCCTTGATTTTGGTACTTAGAATTATGGGATTCAGTTGAAACATTTTCTGCATGTTCTACATTCATTAAAATTAATATGATGAAATTTTTGTTACGTTTGGAGTTTAGGAAGGGTTAGAATAAAATATTTTATTAACAGACATAAAAAGTTTTGGTAACTTTGTATACTTTCCTTAATATCTCGAAAAGGTTGAGAATCTTGGGAAACGGAAGATGACCATTAGAAAGCTCACTAAACGCTCTACAAAAATGGTTCTGATGAAAGTTTTGATTTGGCGATGTCAATCGGAGAAATAAGTGCTTAAAACTTTAAAGTAATTGATTTCGCTTATTCGAACTGTTCTTTTTGTCTGTTTTATTCCTTGTTATTTTTAAATTTTTACTCTAAGAACTGCTGTTGATTTGAATGGCTCAGAGAATTATTAATTTAATTATCAAATCTTTATTTTTTGAATGTAAGTACACAGAGCCACCCGCTTGGAGTCTCCTAGGCTCACTACAGGTGTTATTGTATTTACATATTTTTTTCTGACTCTTAAATCGTAATTGATGATAAAATTCTGCACGTTTTAAGTGATTTTAAAGCTTTTAAACAGGTTTTTATTTTACATATTTTGTCAAAAATCTATATATTTACATATTCTGCCATAAATACATATTTGTGCTACACATTGTGATTTTTGATTTTATTTTGTAATGGAAAAAAATAAAGAGGAAACCAAGAAAGAAGGTAATGCTTTATCCATTGAGTCTAGATCACTGTATTTTTTCTAATTCTAAGAAGCAAAGGTGTCTGGAAGCCATTATTGATTAACAATTATATTATTCCTTTAATCAACTCTCAAAAACTAGTGGAAGAAAGGTGTCTGGAAGCCATTATTGATTAACAATTATATTATTCCTTTAATCAACTCTCAAAAACTAGTGGAAGAAAGGTGTCTGGAAGCCATTATTGATTAACAATTATATTATTCCTTTAATCAACTCTCAAAAACTAGTGGAAGAAAGGTGTCTGGAAGCCATTATTGATTAACAATTATATTATTCCTTTAATCAACTCTCAAAAACTAGTGGAAGAAAGGTGTCTGGAAGCCATTATTGATTAACAATTATATTATTCCTTTAATCAACTCTCAAAAACTAGTGGAAGAAAGGTGTCTGGAAGCCATTATTGATTAACAATTATATTATTCCTTTAATCAACTCTCAAAAACTAGTGGAAGAAAGGTGTCTGGAAGCCATTATTGATTAACAATTATATTATTCCTTTAATCAACTCTCAAAAACTAGTGGAAGAAAGGTGTCTGGAAGCCATTATTGATTAACAATTATATTATTCCTTTAATCAATTCTCAAAAACTAGTGGATGAATCATTTCGATATTATTTTCCAAACTCGAGATGTAAAATAATGAATTTTGAACCTATTTTATTTCTTAGCTCCTAAAGTGCATTGGACGAAACGCTCGGACACGTGTCGACAATTTTTCAATGCAAAATCACTAGAAAAAATGGGTCTGATCGGTGATCCCATCTCTGTATCAGACCGGCGTCATTTCACGTGTGATAATTAAAAAAAGAATTTTGTTGCAAACAATTTTCCAATGATGCTCATCTATAGAAACTTATTTTTTCTCTTTTAAAAAGAGTTCCTAATTTTAGCACTTTCCTCCGAAGGAAAGTAGCTATTGAGGTTGGACTCATGACGGAATTTTTGAAAAATTTTTGAAAAAGTATATTTCGACGAAACTCGGTATTCGTAGTGGTAATCTACAGGTAAATATGTGTTGTAAAAAGAAACTAAATCGGTTCATTAGAAGGGGGGGGGTTTACTCCTGACCCAAATTCCTAATATACTCATACCGGTCGTAATTTCTGCTGTATTGTAACGAAACGCTGTATACGTCCTGGGTAACTCATGAGAAAGAAGTGTTGTAAAAATGAGCTGAATCGGTCAATCGGAAAGCGGGGGTTTAATTTGTAATATATTTGAATAGAAAAGCCGGCAGACGTAGGTTCACAAAGCCGCCGCAAGGAGCGCTTTCTACCACTAGAGTGACTGTATCCTGTTCCTGCGTTAGATCAAAATACGATAATATAAGGATTTTTGTATTTATTACGTAGTGTAGTAGGTACCACGTGTAAACATAACTCTGGATGCAAATTAATAATTGATCAGTTACTCATTACAAAATGAGAACTATTCACGTTTTTATTTTATTTATGTAGGATATTTTAAGCAAATTGTTCTGGAAAGCAGTCTACACTACCCAAATTCTGAGGATAGTGCTTAGTTATGCAGCTCCTGCGTGACGGACTTTTTATTTATGCTTTCTTTTTCAATATGTTATTGGGTTTTAGTCATTTTTATCTTTCCATTTATAATAACCATTTATGTATAATAAAGTTCGTACTAATTATTTATGCTTCTCTTTTCAATATTTTATAGTGTTTTAGGTATTTTTTAATTCTTTTCAATTCTTTATTACATATTTCGTTATATATAGTTAAATATACCTATATGTACATATTTTGAATTTTGTTTTAAATGGACATCCGTTCCCTACTCATTAGTAACACATAATATACAATTACTTGTGCCTGCAATGATAGCATAAGCACCATTTCTTCACGAACTATCACAGCACGGATCTGTTACAAACACCGTCACCATGTGGTGGAGTCCTGATTACAGGAACGGCTACTGAATGCTAACGAGGTCACACCACTGAGATCAGTAATATCGTTACAACAACTATCTGTGACCAGGCATGTCTGAACTGCTTCTGAATTCGATTTCTAAAATATAAATAGGCGATAAAAGACATTTTATGGTTGCATTAAAGTTTGGAACAGATTGCGGCTCTTGGAGTTAATTATGATCAACAGATTAAGCAAATCGAAAAACATTGTCCTCATAAGTAGATCAAGATACAATTGTTGCTCTGAATCCACAAGAATGCTGTTATTAAAGTTAACAGCCAACGGCCATAACCACGTTGAATGCACCGGTTCCCGCAGATCACCGAAGTTAAACAACGTCGGGCGTGGTCAGTACCTGAATGGGTGACCGAACACGTGCTGTTGGCATTATAAAAGGGTGGCAACCTGTAGATAGCCCGGCGCTAATAGCCAAATAGTTGATGCGCCGTTAAAAACGAAAAAAAAATGTTGCTGTTTGTATAGAGTTGCTGCTTTTTCCAACACTACACGATTTTACAATATTTTTGGGAAGTCTTTACACTGATGTTTAGTAAGTACAATGAAATTTTTATCGCCGCATATCTGGGAGATTTGCCACACGAATATAAAAATATAACACATCACGTTTGCATTAATTATCGATATTAATTTTCATTGTATAAAAAAATGCGTAATCAATCTTACCAATTTTCTTAAATTTGAGTTTAAGAAAATTGGTAAGATTGATTAATACCTTATTCACTTGTCTAATACGTTACTTTATTATATCATGTACTTAAAATGTACTTGAAAGTCTGAATTCCCCTCTACATTTAGGATGATTGTTTTTTTTTTTAATTATTAATGCTCTTACGGTCTCCCATACTAATGGCTTTAGCCCCAGTTTCTCATGCGGGAGATGGTGGGTTCGATTCCCACCGGTGACAGGACTTTACACGGTTCGTTGAGAAAATTCCTCCGTCCCCCTTGGGTGTAGGTGCTAAAAAAAAATACCCTTATTTTTATGAATATTCTAAAGGTCTCCCGTAGAAAAAAAAATAAATAAAAGATCTATTCGTAATTTGCGAAAGTTTCTTATCCTTCTTAAATTATTTAATTCCATTCGATTTTCGTAATAAGGTTATGAAAAACTAAGCAGCTATATTTTCCAAATCCGGATCATATTTTTTTTTTTATATTCTTTTTAATACAATCACCTTAATTTAGGAGAGCTGACATCTTTATGAATGCTTTGAAGGGGAAGAATTTCGTCTTGATTTAATTGATTACGTCAAAAGGATTATCGCGACAAGAACGCGTTGATTAGGATAAATTGTGCCACGCTCCTCCGCACAGGTAGCTTCGTTAGAATTCCCCCCAATTATTCTGAGTATTTAAGAAACTGGAAAACTAAACTCTGAGAATCAGGTTGAATAAATTGGAATCTAGGAACTGGATGGGGGATAAAAAAAAATCAAGGCTTCAAGGAACGTCTTTATAGAAGGGTGAAATAATAAAATTTCCCCGTAAGAAACAACTTTATGGGGGGAAAACATTCCTACCAACTCTAATCGACCAATTTCCCTTTATTTATCCAACCATTCAACTCCTATAAGGCTGCGAGGACTCTCTCTTCATATTAATGCACCTCAAGTCTTTGCATATTTCTAAACCACTACTAAAATGTTCTTCTACCGTCTACAAAAAGTCTGTTCGCCATCTTAAAATTGTCTGTTAATTATCTACAAGAAATCAGTCTAGACAATCGTCGTGAAGAAGTTGTCCTTGCAAGATTGAAAATCGGACATACGCGGCTAACTTATGAATACCTTATGACCAAAACTGAAAATCCAACCTGTACAACATGCGAAAGCGACCTAACCGTAAAATATATCTAAACTGACTGGCAATGACGACTTAATTTGGACATTCCTTACGACATGACAGAACTCCTTGGAGATTGACTAGATACTCTCACACCTAAAAGACACCAACATACTTGACAAAATATAATATATATATATATATATATATAAATATATATAAAAAAAAATCAGTCCCGTAACAGGCCACGAGGGCCCTGAGGGGCAGATACTATAGAGGTATCTGATTCATGACCATACGGCACACTAGGGAGATAGTATGGTCAGTACTATGCTCCGGCGGCCTGATTTTCCCCTTAGCCGCTTCGACTGCTAGAGTCATTAGCACCCAATGTACCCATTATTTTTTTTTTATTTATTTTTTTTTTTGGTGCATCTATTTCCAGGATCATTAGCACCATTGTGAATTGGGTACCCATTATTAAATTAATTAAAGGGTGGGTCGGCCTAGGGACGGTCAGGGAGGCCGAATTCAACCCATGAACGAAGACACTAGAAGAAAAAATCTTTAGTGCTGTCTCGGGATTTGAACTCAGGCCTCCAGCTTACTAGTCCAGTGCTCTACCACTGAGCTAACCTCGCCCCCTTATAAATATATATATATATATATATATATATATATATATATATATATATATATATATATATGTACGTATATATATATATATATATCTTTTCTTTTTTTTAAGTAAGATTTTTTATCACAACTGATTGCATGTTTCACCGCAAAGTAGATCACTTAGCTGTATAATTAGATTTATACGTGGAATTAAAATTCACAGAATTGTATATATGTACTAATTAACATAACTATATATATATATATATATATATATATATATATATATAATGTATAATTGTAAGTATAATTGTAGTAGGCCTTGGCTATATACTAGTAGTAGTATTAAAGTAAATTTTATTATATACATATACAAATAATAGGTCCTTGCGAAATTTACAATAAATTTACATAAGGTTGCATATAATCCGTCAGCTACGCGACACCACATAATATTATATACATGAAAATAAAATAAAAACAATATGAGAGATTTGAAATAATATAAAAACAAATAAATAAGTAAAACAAAAATTGATCCTCCTTATTCCTGATAATCAAATTTAAAATTCATAGCCTCTTTAACGTAGTGGTATAGTTTTGAGTATTCCTGGCCTTGATTATATATACAGAATGCACATATAAAGACAATAACGTAATAATATATACATGATGTAAGTATACAAACAATTATGTAATTTAACCCTTCCAACGGAACATCCGTCTCCCAGGCGGGTATAGTTTAAAGAAGTAACCATATGTATGGTTGTATGGTGTTAAGGATGGCTTGGCTTTAAGTTTGCTCAGTTTACACCTTTCCCTCCACGGACAGCACGGTAGTTTAGCCAACATCCGTCTCTCGAGTCGGTAAGAGCGCTTTTTCTCAAAGACACTCCGTCTACAAGACGGATGTTCCTACTAGCGTACGTTCCGAGTAGCCGTCTGCTAGACGCGTGTTCCGATTAATGTACTCATTCTGACGCTGACTTACGCAGAACTTCAAGCAATGCATACTAAAATAAAAGATTAGGATTCAGAAGCGTACAAAAACACATTTTTTTAGTACTAATTATAATTTTTCGTAACTTTTTATCAGTCTACATTTTTGTAACTTTTTACTAGTCTAATACTTTTGTACTTTTTTTTTCTAGTCTAATTCTTCGAGTTTTGACTTTTTCTATTTTTTCTCATGGTAATTTTTTACGAGTTTACATTTTCGTATCTTTTTATTAGTCTACATTTTCAAAAATATTTACTACTCTATTATTTTTGTATTTTTCATTTTGTAACTTTTTTCTCGTTGTAATTTTTTGCTGTAAATTTGACTGAAATTAATGTAATAAAAGTAAATAAAAGAAAGAAAAAAAAGACTGCATAGGCAGAAATAATTTGGGTTTCCTATACAAACATTTCATAATTTTAACGAAATTCAGAAATAAATATTTTTCTTTTGTAGCATTTATTTTTCCTTTAACAAACAAAACTACGGACCAATTATTAGATAAATGATAAGTGACTTAAAAATAATTATTAGGGTGGTGACAATGTGGAAAACAAGGTACCCGTAACAGAGACGGATGTTCCTACTAATAGAAGAAAAAAAGATGTTCCGCTATAAGGGTTAATGTAATGTAATAATATATAAACGATATAAATATATAGAAAATTACTTAATATAACATAATGTAATAACATATACACAATGTAAACATGTAGACAATAATGTAATATATAAAAAAGTGTAAGGTGTAAATCGCTATAAAGCATTACAACAAAAAAAAAAAAAAAACAAAGAACTCAGTCTACCCTCTAAAAAAATTTCGTTTGCCAACTAATAAAAGGTTAGCTATCATCTACTAAAAGTCCGTCAACTACCTATAAAGAGTCCGAAACCAAATCATATCATTGAACAATTATTAGCATAAGTGTCATTTGGAAACTCTTTATTGAAAAATTTAATACTTTTTCAATAAATTTTAATGTTTTTTAAACTTGTTTCCAATTTTACTGTTATCACATATTTATAAAAACTTTTTATTTTAAGGTCTTAATAATCGAAATCTCCATGATGCATGTGCAAACTTTGGTTCCATTTTACGTAAATATTACACTTTGAAAATAGATTCATTCCAATCTACTTATCGATAAAAAGTTTAGGCTATCAACGTCACATCGTTAGCCCTATAATAAACATATTATAGGGCTAACGAACGTCGCGTGAGAATCAACAAAAATGTTTTCAAGAGCGGATTCTTCTGGTTGCCCAAATTGGACAATCCTTTAGATGCTAAAGCATTGGCTGACTCACACACACACACGTATATATATATATATATATATATATATATATATATATATATATATATATATATACTCTCGCACAAACAATAAACACAACCATTTCTCATCTTACTTTAAGTGCGCTGGAGTTTTCCGATTTTGCTAAACTTATAATTTGTCCTATTTGAAGACTTATACCTCCAAAAAATCTTCTGAACAGAATTGTAACCCTAACGGTGCATTTTCTATATCTGGGCATATCAGTGTTGCCCCACAGGGTGTCTGGTGGGAAATTTATATCTTTAAATACGATTATTTCAAAAAGTATTAAACAGTGCGGAGGGAGGGTGGCGCATTTGGAATTATCGATTGTGCGGATTTGTCAGTCACGATGCCGCAGTGGTCGAGTGAGCATCGCGCGTTCGCTATGGAGACATTTTTTAAGAGTAATGATTCTTACGTAATTGCCCGTCGACAATTTTGTTCAAAGTTCGGCATTCCTTATCCACGCATGAGATAATTGGACAATTGTTTTCGAAAATTCTCGACGCAAGGCGACGAATGACAACGGTGAAAATTATCGACGCATGATTACGGAATTCTTTTGGCCAAACCTGCGAGCTCTTCCATCGTACTCTTCACACACGTGGTTTCAACAGGATGGGGTGACTGCACACATAGCCAGAGCATCGATGAATTTGCTTCGGGAAAATTTCCCCCTAAAACTGATCAGTCGCTTTGGGGATATCCCATGGCCACCGAGGTCGCCCGATCTAACTCCCATGGATTTGTATTTTATGGTGCTTCGTCAAAGAGAGGGTTTATAATGACAATCCCCAATCTCTTGTGGCTTTAAAGGAAAATATTCGTCGAGAAATCAGCATAATTGAACCACGTTTACTGCAGCGTTTGACGCAGAACACAAGGCTCCGTTTTGAACAGTGTTTTCAACTCCACGGAAGGCATCTGGATGGCATACTCTTTAAAAAATAAAATCCGCATTTCCATTCTATCGTTCAATGCTCTTAATTAAACTTTGTGTCAATTATTACGTTTTAGCGCGGTTCCTCCCTCCCCCATAGGGAGGAACCCCGCTTATAAGGTTGATACAATGAAACAATCCGGAAGTGCCGACTAGAAAATTTTGCGTTTCAGAACCCCTAGAAACCGAAAATAACGGTGGTTCAAATTTGTATATATATATATATATGTATATATTTATATATATATATATATATATATATATATATATATATATATATATATTTGTCTGTTCGCTCTCTAAATAGAAGACGAATGGTCCAATTTTGATGAAATTTGGTACAAAAATCTGTCGTCCAATTTGAAAGGTCAAGTTCGTTAACCAGCAAAATCCGCCCACTGGAAGATGGCGTTTGGGGCGAAATTCGCGCAGAAAAAATCGTAACGCTTACGTTTTTGAGTTCATAAGCTTGTAAGTACTCGTTTTATAGGCTTCTTGGGCTAGAAAAACGAATGAAACCATTTTCAAGGCGATAGCTTTAACCGTTGTCGAGAAAATTGGAAAAATAGTTTTTGAATACCGTTTTTGGTTTGGGTACTTAGAATAACGGGATTCAGTTGAAACATTATCTGCATGTTCTACTTTCATTAAAACTAATATGTTGAAAGTTATGTTACGTTTGGAGTTAAGGAAGGGTTAGAATAAAATATTTTATGAACAGACATGAAATGTTTTGGAAACTTCGTATACTTTCATTAATATCTCGAACATGGTTGGGAAATCGTGGTAAGTGGATTTAAACTATTTGAAAGCTTACTAAATTTTCTACAAAAATGATTCTAAAACTATTTTTGATTAGGTTATGTCAATCGGAGAAATAAGTGCTTAAAACTTCAAATACGTCTGTTTTGTTCTTATGAACGGGTTTTTGTCGTTCTTTTTGTAATTTTTGTCTCTTTCCCTTGGTTTTTTATTGCTTTTTATTTTTGTAATTTCTTATGTTGTATTTGTAAGGAAAATGTATATGTGTGTAAAACAGGACAGGTAAAATGAGACCAATTTTCTGTTGTCAGAAATAATAAAAAGTTTTGGGAACTTCGTATAATTTCTTAATATCTCGAAAACGGTTGAAAATCTTGTGAAGCGAAAGGTTACCATTCGAAAGCTTACTAAATGGTCTACAAGAAAGGTTCTAAAGAAAGTTTTGAATAAGCGATGTCAATCGGAGAAATACGTGCTTAAAACTTTTAAGTAATTGATTTCGCTCATTCGAACTGTTCTTTTTGTCTTTGATTTTGGTACTTAGAATAACGGGATTCAGTTGAAACATTATCTGCATGTTCTACTTTCATTAAAACTAATATGTTGAAAGTTATGTTACGTTTGGAGTTAAGGAAGGGTTAGAATAAAATATTTTATGAACAGACATGAAAAGTTTTGGAAACTTCGTATACTTTCATTAATATCTCGAACACGGTTGGGAAATCGTGGTAAGTGGATTGAAACTATTTGAAAGCTTACTAAATTCTCTACAAAAATGATTCTAAAACTATTTTTGATTAGGTTATGTCAATCGGAGAAATAAGTGCTTAAAACTTCAAATACGTCTGTTTTGTTCTTATGAACGGGTTTTTGTCGTTCTTTTTGTAATTTTTGTCTCTTTCCCTTGGTTTTTTATTGCTTTTTATTTTTTTAATTTCTTATGTTGTATTTGTAAGGAAAATGTATGTGTGTAAAACAGGACAGGTAAAATGAGACCAATTTTCTGTTGTCAGAAATAATAAAAAGTTTTGGGAACTTCGTATAATTTCTTAATATCTCGAAAACGGTTGAAAATCTTGGGAAGCGAAAGGTTACCATTCGAAAGCTTACTAAATGGTCTACAAGAAAGGTTCTAAAGAAAGTTTTGAATAAGCGATGTCAATCGGAAAAATAAGTGCTTAAAACTTTTAAGTAATTGATTTTGTTTATTCGAACTTTTTTTTTTGTCTTTGATTTTGGTACTTCGAATTATGGGATTCAGTTGAAACATTTTCTGCATGTTCTAATTTCATCAAAACTAGTATGCTGAAAATTTACTTACGTTTGGAGTTAAGGAAGGGTTAAATTAAAATAATTTATTAATAGAGATGAAAAGCTTTGGAAACGTCATATACTTTCCTTAATATCTCGAAAACGGTTGAGAATCTTGGTAAACGGATGGTTACCATTCGAAAGCTTACTAAATGCTTTAGAAAACAGGTTCTGAAGAAAGTTTTGATTAGGCGATGTCAAACGGAGAAATAAGTACATAAAACTTAGAAGTTTGATAAACGATAATTGATTTCGTTTATTTATACGGTTCTTTTTGTCTGTTTTTATTTCTTGTTATTTCGTTATTGCTTCTAGGAGGAGGATGTATTTCTCAATAAAACAGGGGAATAAATACAAATTCTTTGAACCTGTAACAGAACTGAAAACGTAAATATTCGCCGTGTAGGGTCAGTCCGGGTCGAGGTAGTCTGCCGGTTCAGGTAGGCTTTTATTGCACTTCATAAATCAAGATTCATTGTTCTCATCAAGCATTCTAGGACAGCTGACAGTTACCTTTACCTGTAGGAAGTCATGCAGCCAAATTCTATACTAGAAATATAATTATATTTTGTTGTTGAATGTGGCCGTAGTTCAATAAAAAATAACACTACTTTCTCATTTTCATGTACAATTTTATTTTGTTTAATTGCATTTAAAAGTAAAATGGATATGTTAGCACTGCAAGTTAAGTAAATTAGAAATATATTCGTAGAAGAGTCTTCGTAGACCGAAACTTGGGACGGCAGAAAGAGTAATTTCTGCTTAGGATAGTTTCATCCCTAGCCGAAAATCTTGTTGTTTTTTTTCATATTTGTTTACATTAGGAATGATCCAAACAAAGTAATAACTGTTTCTATTCTAAGTCTACAAAATAACACTAGGGATATGAATGGAACCGCGCTAAGATGACGCAGTTCCTGCGAGTCGGACTTTTTTTATTTAAGTTTGAAAATATAAATCTGCTACCAGACACCCTGTATTTCTATTTCATGGTGATATTGAGGTATATATTTTTTTGGTCAGGATTTTAATGTAATATAGTTTGATGATGAAGTAAAGCTCATGATAAATTGTATACATAAGCGGATAATAGACTTGTATTGTTGATTTAGGTAATATTTCTATTGTTATGCATTACTATTAACTGAAGAATATGCTCGATGTTATGGGGATGTGAATATGTATGAGGGATAAACCCTTAGAGGCTTTAGACTCGGAGTCGAGGATTTGCATGGCGGAATCCTTTTGTTAAGAAATATATACATTTTGACTAACTAACGCATTTTTACACTAATAATTACTTGACGTATGACCTAGGTATATTATATTCCCCGAACATTAATTATAGTTAAATAGTCTGTAAAAATGTATACAGTATGAATGCATACATAAAATAAACAAGAAAAAAAAAGTTACGCATATATTTAGCACATCGAACTGTAAATAAACGAGATTGTAAATAGTAGATCGCATGTAAATAGTATGTAAAAATGTATATAAAGTAGTATGTAAGGCTGTGTATAAAGTAACATGTTTATAGTATGAATACATGTCCAAGAAAAAAAAAAGTAATGCATGTCGTTAGTCTATGTAGAAGTGAATAAAAAATAAATAAATTGTTCATAGAGAGCATGAACTTAGTATATATTATCTTCAAATATAAACAACAAAAAAAATGAAATTAAGAAAATAAAAGTAAAATATTAAAATAAAAATCCATCCATTATCAAAAGATAACACTACATCACAACACAAGTGATGCTCAAACAAAAAATAAACTAGATGAAAACAAACAACGATAATTCGGGCAATAATAACCATGAAGTTGTTTGCCCTAAACCCCAATCCAATCCAATTAACAATTATTATTATTATTATATTTATTTATCGTACCGCATCTTTGGCGAAGTGCATTTTTTCGATACTTTTCAGTAGAGGGCGATGCAAAATAGGTTTAGACTAATATTTTCCTAAAACAGTGAATGTCCTTAAATAAAAATTTTAAAACATTTTAACCAGATATTTTGACTTGGTATTTACTTAATATTTTGTTTTAGATGTTGTTGTAAATGTCGATGTCCTGTAAATGTTTGAGTATTGTATCAATGTGGTGGCTGTCGTCTCCGAGGAGTTCTGTCAAGTCAATAGGTACATCAAGGTTCTGTCTTAAATAGCAGTTAGTCAGTATATGCTTGATTGACAGTCCCGAGTTACATGTTGGGCATGTCGGTTTGTCCTTGTTAGTCATCGGGTACTCCTGAGTCACACGACTGTGGCCGATACGTAGTTCTGTCAAGTCAGTAGGTACATCAAGTTTCTGTCTTAAATAGCAGTTAGTCAGTATATGCTTGATTGTCAGTCCTGAGTTACATGTCGGGCATGTCGGTTTGTCCTTGTTAGTCATCAGGTACTCGTGAGTCACACGACTGTGTAGGTTGTGTATTTCGTCCTTTATTTCTATACATGTCGGATGTGTCGTGTATATATTTTGTAAACATTGCAGTGAGCTGAAAGAGTCACTGCAAATGATGAGTTGAGTTGATGGCAGACTCTTCAACGCGAGGAGAATGGCTTGCAGTTCTGCTCCAAGCATGCTAAAGTTTGGTGGGAGTTTTTTTGCTGTACACATCATCTTGTAAGATTGTAGCTGCTCCTACACCGTGTTTTGTTATTGAGCCATCCGTGTAAAGAGTTAGGGAGGTTTTGTATTCTGAAGTGAATTTTGTGAAGAACAGTTTGTATAGTGAATTTGAAACTAGGTTTGTCTTTTTGAATTTGGTGAGTGTCATGTCTATGTTGAAGTTACGTATTGTCCATGGAGGTGTTCTTGATTGTATGTGTGTTTTTATATAAGGAATTACCAAGCCAAAAGTATCTTCGATTTCCTTACATCTAATAATAAATGGTCGGATATGACTTCTTTTTTGTTCGTAATCCTCGGTATACGCATTCTGTATTATACTACTAACATTAACAATTAGAAATAACTTGCTTTGGGATTATTTTATTTGTTTTATTGTTAGTTGGTTAAAAACATGATTGCCGAAATTCTTACTTTTATTAATTCTTAGTTCTTATTTTGAGCAACTTCGAGCAATTTTCTTTGATTAAGCTATTTAATAAATTATATTATGAATTGAGTATTACATTAATTTGATAAAATGCCATAGAACTGAAGAATGAGATATTCATCTGAAATTCCGTTTCCAATTAAAATAATACAGCCTTTGGAAGTATTTGGTAATTTTTCCATGCTCCTGTTTTAATACTGTATTTTGCCTAATGGATTACTAATGGTTCTCCTATCTAAATCAAATCAATCAGAAACCTACGAGACCATATGATGGTTAATTAATTACCGAGATTGGATTATTGATTATTCTCATAATTCCTTGATGCACCTTCCGGCTGTTTGTAAAGGTAAAACTCGCCTCTACGTTGCACAGTAGTGCCGAATAGCCAGAAAGCGGAAACAAATCAATATATCGAGAAGGGATTAACTTAGAAATTTCGAGCCGGTCTTCGATTAAAAAAAATCATCAAGTGTTTTTATTGTAAGTTTGAAAACAATTAATGAGCTAATGAGAAAATGAAAGCCTATTGGTTGGATAAAATATTTTGAAATTTTCAAAATAGGTTGTACTCATCAAAACAAGTTGCAAGAAGTATTTTGAATGTATATTTAAATTAGTTCAGGGTAATTTTGCCTATGGAATACGTCGAAGTTTGTACCACCACGACACGCACTCACACGGTATTTAATTTTTATAGAGCTCATGACTAGACAAGGTTTTGATAGATCTTGATTTAACTGTGTTTTGACGTTGTTTGTTTGTTTGGATAATATGGGGCGAAAAACCTCACGGTCGTCAGCGCCCTACCCTGTTATTGTAACGCACACCCGCACATCCCATGTCCCTGGTGGCGTGCTTTGCTTAGGTAGTCAGGAATTTTTTTTTTCCCTTGTATTTTGTTTATATATATATAAATAAGTTAGACCTTGTACTATGTATATATTTTTTCGATACATTTCCATTTAGGGGATTTTTCTTTTTTTGACGTGAGGACATGTATTATCTGAGGCAATTGGTTAAACTAGATAGTGCAGCAAATAAAGGCGTATTCTAATCCTTTCCTTTCCTTGCGGTGTTATGATCGGATTGGCAGATGATTTCTTTGATGATTCTGATCTTTACTTAAACACGTCTTGTTTGAAAAGTAATCATTCACATCACGGAGGAAGCCGGAGCTTTTTTTTTTTGTAATCATAGCTGTTCTCAATACTTATTTAAAAATCGTAACTTATAGCGTTGTAAAGCGCTTTAATTATTTTTCCCAGTTGACCATCGTAGAGCAAAGGAAAAAAAAGGATAATTTTTTTGTCCCTCTTTACAATTATATATATCACTTGAATGCGCTCTGCTTTCAATTTTTGTTGATTTAGCAGTAGCAAGCTATAGATTGTGCTGGTGAAATGTTTAGTGGACTGTATGAACAAGAAAAGGCTAATATAATTGTTGAAATAATATATATAATTTAGAAAGAGGATTTAAACTACTATTAAAATATTTGACATTAGCGATTAGGATGATATGCTGTTCATGATGACAATGGTGAAGGTAGTTTTGATGGTGAAGTAGCTGAAGATCCTGGGGTGATGCTTTTATTTATCTTAAGGTGATGATTCTTCTTCTCCCAACTCCTGTGGCCCAGCAGGCCTGTGGTGAAATTCTTTAGCCATTCATGGGACCTTAAAAGGTCACTAAATAAACTAAATGAATTTTAGTTACCTTGTTCTAGCAGAAGAAGAAAAAAGTCCGTCATGCAGGAGCTGCATAACTAAGCACTTTCCTCAGAATTTGGGTAGTGTAGACAACTTTCCAGAACAATTTGCTTAAAATATCCTACATAAATAAAATAAAAACATGAATAGTTCTCTTTTAATTTTGAAATGAGTAACTGACCAATTATTAATTTGCTTCCAGTATTAATTTGAGTTATTTTTACACATGGTACCTACTACACTACGTAATAAATACAAAAAACATCATATTATCGTATTTTGATCTGACGCAGGAACAGGATACAGTCCCTCTAGTGGTAGAAAGCGCTCCTTGCGGCGGCTTTGTGAACCTACGTCTGGCGGACTTTTCTATTGAAATATATTACAAAGTAAACCCCCACTTTCCGATTGGCCGATTCAGCTCATTTTTACAACACTTCTTTCTCATGAGTTACCCACGACTTATACCGCGTTTCGTTACAATACAGCAGAAATTACGACCGGTATGAGTATATTAGTAATTTGGGTCCGGAGTAAACCCCCCCTCCTAATGAACCGATTTAGTTTATTTTTACAACACATATTTACCTGTGGATTACCACTACGAATACCGAGTTTCGTCGAAATATACCAAAAATCACGGCTGGTAGTGGCGAATTGGTATTGTGGGTCCGGAGTAAACCCCCCCCCCCCCCCTTTTAATGAACCGATTTAGTTCATTTTTATATCTCACTTTTCTCTCTATATTAATACTACGAATGCCAAGTTTCGTTGAAATATAACAAATATTACGGCTGACATAGTCAAATTTGTGTTTTGGGTTCGGGGTAAACCCCCCCTTCCGGTGGACCGAATTTGGTGGTTAACGAACTCGTTCAATCGTTTGCTAATTGAATGCTATATACCACGTTTCGTGACAAAAAAACAAAAACTCTGGCCGCTATCGTGTTAACAGACACACACACACATATATATATATATATATATATATATATATATATATACATATATATATATATATGCATATATATATATATATATATATATAAATTTTAACCGGGGTCATTTTCGGTGTCTACTAGGTAGGCTCGATAAAGATTTGAAGAAGTTTTTCAAAAATTCCGTCATGAGTCCAACCTCAATAGCTACTTTCCTTCGGAGGAAAGTGCTAAAACACTGTCTTTTCACCTATTCTTATGTCACTTGTTTCTTTTGAATTTGGAGCCTCCAAAGAGGTAAGACATGAAGGTTATGAGGGTGAGGGTTTCTGGATTACGACATCAGAGAGTTCTCTGAACATCACTCGTTTAGAATACTGCGTAATCTGGACCATTACGCTGACAGAGTGTCTAAATTAATAGGAATACCCTTGAAACAGGGATAAAATCACCCTTTTTCTAGATCCTTCAGCCTAAGTAGAGTGAGAATCACAAACTAGATAATCGAAATCAGCGCTTTCGAAAATCGATTTTTTCCGCTCTGGCAACACTCTAGACTCTATCAGGAAATGCTGACGATCCATGTACGTGTGCTTGTACGTATGTATACTTATATATATATATATATATATATATATATATATATATATATACATATATATATATATATATATATATATATATATATATATATATATTTGAATGACCGGGGAAATGTGCTTAGTTCTGCAGGTCCAACGCCATTGAGATTTTTATTTCTGTAGAGTACAAAGAATGTCCTACATAGAAATGGTCGAATACTCGCTGCTGTTTAGATGAAAAACTGAATGTATTTCTGTATTATTATTAAATATTTTACAGGTTTCCGGGGAGCAAAAGTAAATTTAATAAATGCAGAGAAGGGTCGGTCGAATGGTATTCAAAAACCCTCTTGGGGAATGAAGAATATTTCATTAATATTAAGAAATGCTCTAGGGATATAAAATTCAATATAAAAGTAAAAATAAGAATAAAAAAAAATAAATGTAAAAGTATCCAATTCAATGTTTGTAAAGAGCTAAATCGTGAAGGTCAAATACCACAATGGCGGCAGGGTATTGAATACCGCAATAGTCGCCTATTAAACATGGAGTCAATACAGAATTTAATTAATGAGGCATTTTATAAAAAGGCTTTTAGTAGCTTAAATTATTTCTCATTAAATGTTTTACAATCATTTCTTTTTTATATACCCTGGTAAAATGAACCAAACTGTTGATAAGGTTAAACTTTTGGCGATAAAAACAATATGACGACTTTATAAAAGGAATTTATATATTATTATGGGAAGACATAACAAAGACGGGAGCGAGGAGACAACTGACGGTACTCTGCTTCAAATGTTATTATTTACAACAAACATATTTGTGTATAGGTATTTTTTTTTTTTTTTTTTTTTTTTTTTTTTTTTTTTTTTTTTTTTACGGCGCATCTACATCTAGGTCATTAGCGCCGACATCTAGGGTGCAGCGAGGAATTTTACCAGCGAGCCGTGGGATGATAAAATTCCTGCCGGAGGTTGGGAATCGAACCCACCATCTCCCGCTTATGAATCCAAGGCGCTAGCCATTAGACCACGGGAGACCCCTGTATTGGTATTCTTTATATAATAAACAAAGCATTGCCAAAGATTAATTTTTGAGTTTTAGAAACGATATTGTACACTTCATAAATCGCACTTGGTATTCCCTTACAAAATATAACTAATAATAAATCTAAAAGGTCCAAAAACGTTATGGATATGGATAATAAAACAAAATGAATAGTTGTATTACAAAGAATCGTGGGAACTGCGTCCTCTTAGCGCGTTTTCATTGTTATCCGTAGTGTCATTTGGAAAGATTGAAATAGAAAAAGTTAATGTTTTGCCTTAAACAGCCGTGAAAAATGTAAACATATGTAAGAATGTAAAATGGCACCGTAAAGTGAAGTAAGATCTTAGGCGGCACAACAGGAAACTGACAGTATCCAAAGCGGAAATTACTCCATCGCATAAAAATCATATTATTACAACCGTTGTATGATTACATTTAATTTATAGTCCTTCACTAAGTCACTGTCATGAGCGGGTTTCCTACCGGTGAAATTAGGGAGGAAACCCCACAGTATCGTTTGAAAATCTTTGAGTTCGTGGATACGTACGACTCTACGTTATCGTTTCTACACGCGAGAATAACACATAACAACTAAAAAAACTAAATTAGAACATTAAGGCCGGCCATACACGTAACAGGTATACCGGAGAGGTATACCTGCGCAGGTTTACCTCTCCGGTATACCTGTACAGGCGAGAGCCCACACACGCTCCGGTAAACCGGACGGGTGAAGGATTTCTAAAGTCTAGAAATGGCAAGCCGACAAGATGACGTGATTGCTTTAGTGGGTTTGTTAGTGGCTATAAACTACAAAAAAAAAAAAAAAAAAAAAAAAGACGTAAACGCACGGTTATGGTATTCCTTGCTCTTAACTAGCGACAAACAGGGTTCTGATCGATAAATTTCAATGAATTCCTCCAGAATTCGGTTCCGTTTTCGGACAAACATGATGACTAACACTGTAAACAAACGTAAAAAATATAGAAACGTTCTAAATAACCACTGATAAGCGAGTGCAGAGAATAGACTGTAAGATAAGCGCAACATGACGCTCTCTAGTCAGAATATTTGCCACAACTAGCCCCACACCTGCGCAGTTATACCGGAAGGGCTGGCACACACGCTCCTGTCTACTCGCCTGCGCAGGTAAAAAGAATTGAATTTTGATTCTTCTCCGGTATACCTGTACAGGTCGCTACGCCTGCACAGGTATACCGGAAGGCACACACGCTCCAATTTACCTGCGCAGGTCACCTGTGCAGGTATACCTCTCCGGTATACCGGAACGTGTATGGCCGGCCTAAGGATACCTCTCACTGAGACTATTTTTAAAACTATTTTGTCAACTTTTTATTGGGTATTGGCATGGGCGTATTTAAGGGAGGGGAGGGCGTTTTAGTTTGCGAACTATTGGGTATTGGCATGGGCGTATTTAAGGGAGGGGAGGGCGTTTTAGTTTGCGAACTATTGGGTATTGGCATGGGCGTATTTAAGGGAGGGGAGGGCGTTTTAGTTCGCGAACTATTGGGTATTGGCATGGGCGTATTTAAGGGAGGGGAGGGCGTTTTAGTTTGCGAACTATTGGGTATTGGCATGGGCGTATTTAAGGGAGGGGAGGGCGTTTTAGTTTGCGAACTATTGGGTATTGGCATGGGCGTATTTAAGGGAGGGGAGGGCGTTTTAGTTCGCGAACTATTGGGTATTGGCATGGGCGTATTTAAGGGAGGGGAGGGCGTTTTAGTTCGCGAACTATTGGGTATTGGCATGGGCGTATTTAAGGGAGGGCAGGGCGTTTTAGTTTGCGAACTATTCCTAATTCTAGATTGTTAGTATTCCATACCCCAAAAAGCTAAACGGAATCCAGAAGACGAAACAAACTAAATACCCCACATGACATGAACTAAAAGGCAGCAGCCAGTACATAAAGACAAAGTTCTGTTACATCCTTGTATTTGTTTCTCGTCCTTGTCTATACACCATCTGAAAACTGGTAATGACCTCATCTTCATCGTCTAGATACACTATCTTCCAGTAAAATCCTTGTTATATTTGCCTCTTGTCTATAATGTTTTCACACAAAACTGTTGGTCACTATAAATACATCTTAAATTTTTGCCTATTACCGCATGCACAATATTATCTTAAACATAACATACAATCTTGTTGAGCACAACAAAAAGCTAGTTCAGTAGGTTAGGGGAGAGAAGTGCACGCCATGAAAAAATATAGCTGTGAAAAAATAAACCTCCCTCGACCTGTTATCCCGTGAGGGGAATATAGGTGAGTAAATATTTGTTCTCGTTGGATGGGAAGACAGAGTCTTACTCAAACCCATTATTCCTGGGATCGGACCTTCGCCATACATACATGATTATGTACCTTAGCAACATTATATTCATCCAGCTCGAGTAGCAACAATTGATGCTTTAAAAATGCATGAGTCAATTTGGACTCCATTTTCAGGACAAAGGGTCAGTTGTTAAGAAAATTATATTATACTGACCCAAATGCTTTACCGATTGTTCAAGAATGTCTCTAGTCAAAATTTTAAGTTTATAATCGAAACAGAAATGAATCACCAGAATCCCAAATAATGGAGGTAATTTTACATGTGAAAAAAATGACACCCACTGTTCCATATTCTCACCACGAAAAATAATATCTCTTTACCTATCAGGCGGAAAGTAAACCAAATAGTATTCGTGAATTAAAGAATAAGATTTATGAATTCCAGCTCAACTGATTTCGCACATTTAGAGTCTTCTCATCGGGGGCTAATATTAAAATTGTTACAGACTTAGTAGGAAAAAGTACCTTCGATATCAGGAACATGTAAGGACTGTATAGTCATCATGTATGGCGATCGGATGGCTACAAGGGGCTTCATGCTACAGATTCAAAATAAATAAATGGAATACAAAGCTAAATTTCTGTATGGCTCTGCCATTCAACGAAAACTTCGGAAGGGTTGGTTTTGATCCATTCTACGCTTTCCAAATAAAACCAGATAGTAGCGTTCAGTGTAGAAACACTGAAAGCTGACGCAGTTGCAGCAATTAGGACTTTTTTGAAAGAGAAAATGTCTGCTAATCTTTCTGCTCGACATACTGACCAGTCCATGGCGCATGTCCTTTCAATGCAAGCATAACCCCCAGGAATGAAGACTTCTCCATGGATAAAGCCAGCTAGGCTGGGGATGACGTTAAGTGCTGACGTCATATGGTACACATAATAGAGAGCGCCACCTCAACAAGTACAAGAGTGGCTGTCTACAATTCATCCTCTGTTTACCCCCTCTGTTGCGAAATTCACTCTATAGATCAATACATTTTTCAAAAATATGTAAATTTCCAAAATAGAGGATCATACGTATTTTTCGTCTTTTGGCGTATTTCGTCACTCACCAAAGTGAGAGAGGACACCGTGTTTGTGGCAGTGGTGCCAGAGTGGAAAAAAATCAATTTTTGAAAGCGCATTTTGAAATTCGATTATTTAGTTTGTGATTCTCACACTATATTAGCTACAGAATCTTGGAACAGCACACTTTTCCCCCCTGTTTCAAGGTTATTCCCATTAATTTAGGCCCAAAGTCAGAATAACATAAGTTTGACCCAATTCCTCACGACTATAAATAATTAATATATAATTTCAAAAGAGAGAGAAAAAAATTATCAAATTTTTTCCCTGCCCTACTATGGTCAACTAAGCCACACATCAGTCAAACTGGGAGAAGAAAAATTAGAGTGCATTACAACATTATAAGTTACGAATTTTATGTAAGCATTGAAAAGAGCAGTGAGAACAAAAAAAGCTCCGTCTTCCTCCGAGATGTGGAAGGTCACATTTCAAACTAGAAATGTTAAAGTAAAGATAAGAACAAAAATAATCTGCTTTATCTGCTTATCCGATCATAACACCGCAACGAAAGGAAAGGATTAGAGTAGGCCTTTATTTGTTGCACTAACCAGTTTACCCAATTGGCTCAGATAATACATGTCAAAACTCTTTTAATTCGAGTTCATTCCAGGTGCTACCGTTGTTTAGTCATGAGCTTTCATGATTTAAAATTAAATACCTTGATTTTTTGGAGTGCTTGTGGGCTTGTAAAAACTTCTGCGTATTCTTTCAACAAAATCACCCTAAATTAATTTAAATATACATTCAAAATACTTATTGCAACTTGTTTTTATGAGACCAACCTATGCCGAAAATAAGAGTCGTTTCAATAATATTTAACTTTTGACGTATCAGTTAGAACTTGAAGTAAGTCCCTTTAACGTAATCGCTTATAATTTGGTTCGTAGACAATATTGTTGTAATATATGTGGTACTCCCACTGGAACATTGCGTTGACAATGGCAAATCGGCTTAATATTACGAACTCATACGTGGGTCTGCAGGAATTAATCTTACCAGGAGAGGGCAAAGCCATATCCGCGTTAGGACAACTGCCAGAAAGGCTGTGTTTATGACTTACGAGGGTTCTAAGGCCATTTAGGACTTAAGGCTTTAATGTCGAGTGGGCCCTTCCCGCATTGTACACCATCTGTGGGATTTCATTGTACACTACTAATTAGTTCTACTACATCACAAGGTTTAGGCGCTAAAACGCTATTGTCAGGAGCTTTTAAAGTAGCTCAAGGAGAACTTACGGACATCCTTTTGGGCATTCGGCAAATTCGGTTTTCCATCTCCGGTATAATATTGCCTATTTCATTTATTTTTTTTGTTTTTTGCTTTACATCTTAGGCTATGAACATTTGGAGCCATTAAAGATTGAATTTTTACGGGCAAAGCTTTATCCTTAGCTTTAATTTTTACAATTTGGTCAAAATCACCTCCCTCTTCACCATCCACAGTCAATTTGTTAAAAACATTGCAAAACATTGCAAATAGCCGGCGTTTTCGTCTGACAAATTATATTTTGTCCGTCAAACAGCTCTTTTCGTGGAATCACGCATGTACCTAAAAATTGATGTTGTTTAAAAAGTTGGATGAGGTTGGTTACAAAATAATTATGCAACTCCCTTAGGTATTCCGGAGAACATGTTATGTTTGGATTCGTACTTAATCTAGCCTAACCTTACAAATTATGTACACTTCTATACTTTTAAATTTTACGCGTGCAAGACATGTTGCTAATTCCCTCCGTTGCAGTCCAACAATAAATAAATACTAATAATAATAAAGTATTTTATATGACTTTACTAATTGACTTTATTTTCAATTCGTAGTTAATAATAAATGGACGTTAAAAATTAAATAATAATAGTAGAGGATGCTGATTCCGATTGAAGAGTGATTCTACACTTCAACAGAAAGTGTAATTACAAAAAATACTCGAGACCCGAATTGGAAACGCTGTCTAATCCTAACTGGACTCTAGACGGTGTTGACTTAATATATTAAAATTAGAGAATTGAAATATTTACTCGGCAGGCCTTTGATTTGACCAATCAACAGGATATTGATTTAAATATCGTCACTCCGTTTACTAAGCAATTTCATCAGAGCATTTTTTCCCTGAATATCAAACAACTTTTTAATGTTTTGATAACGTTTTAGGACTTTCCTCCGAAGGAAAGTAGCTATTGAGGTTGGACTCATGACGGAATTTTTGACAAATTTCTTCAAATCTTTATCGATCCTACCTAGTAGACACCGAGAATGACCCCCGTTAAAATTTATATATATATATATATATATATATATATATATATATATATATATATATATATATGTATATATGTGTCTGTTAACACGATAGCGGCCAGAGTTTTTGTTTTTTCGTCACGAAACTTGGTATATAGCATTCAATTAGCAAATGATTGAACGAGTTCGTTAACCACCTAAGTCGCTCCACCGGAAGGGGGGGTTTACCCCGAACCCAAAACACTAATTTGACCATTTAAGCGGTAATATTTAAACGAAACGTGGTATTCGTAGTGGTAATATAGAGAGAAAAGTGAGATATAAAAATGAACTAAATCGGTTCATTAGGAGGGGGGGTTTACTCCGGACCCACAATACCAATTCGCAACTACCAGCCGTGATTTTTGGTATATTTCGACGAAACTCGGTATTCGTAGTGGTAATCCACAGGTAAATATGTGTTGTAAAAATAAACTAAATCGGTTCATTAGAAGGAGGGGTTTACTCTGGACCCAAATTCCTAATATACTCATACCGGTCGTAATTTCTGCTGTATTGTAACGAAACGCGGTATACGTCGTGGGTAACTCATGAGAAAGAAGTGTTGTAAAAATGAGCTGAATCGGTCAATCGGAAAGCGGGGGTTTACTTTGTAATATATTTCAATAGAAAAGCCCGCCAGACGTAGGTTCACAAAGCCGCCGCAAGGAGCGCTTTCTACCACTAGAGGGACTATATCCTGTTCCTGCGTTAGATCAAAATACGATAATATGAGGTTTTTTGTATTTATTACGTAGTATAGTAGGTACCATGTGTAAACATAACTCTGGAAGCAAATTAATAATTGATCAGTTACTCATTACAAATTTAAAAGAGAACTATCCATGTTTTTATTTTATTTATGTAGGATATTTTAAGCAACTTGTTCTGGAAAGCAGTCTACACTACCCAAATTATGAGAAAAGTGCTTAGTTATGCAGCTCCGGCGTGACGAACTTTTTTTGTTGTTTAATTTTTGAATAAAATATGCCTGCACATTTGGCCTTTTAGGATTTACCTAATATTATTTTATGGATACATTTTCACAGCCAACTTTTTTTCATCTTGTAACAAAAACAAATTGGTTGAAAACTTTGTAGAGAGGATAATAACTTTGTATAGAAATGTATTTCAACTTAAGTCAAGTACTGGAAATTTTTAATTAATTCTATTTAATAACAGAGATTTCTCGACAGAATAAAGTCTGTTAAATAACACTATGCACAAAACATAAATTGTTGCAATATATGTTAATATTGTTGGTTTCATGAATCGTTAATTGATGTAATTTTGTTTTTGACCTTCCTCTATGACTTAAAAAGAATACTTCATATTATAAAATTGTGACCCTTTTTTTTCTTTTAATATATTATTTAATTTTTTAGTATAACCCGATTGTTGCGAATAAGATAAAAAACGCATAGGTAAAATATCTCCAGGAATTTCTCGATTCGTGCACACCTTAATTATTATTATTCTTCAACTGACCCTTTTTTCCAATCTTCTTATTTCCGTTGTAGGCGGAAGGTCAATTAATAAAAACTTCACCATACAGTATCACCAAATTTATTCCGTCCCCACATGTTTCACACCCCTCCTGGCGCCTCTTCAGGGGGAAAATTACATATATAAAACTTACAGCCTCAATCTGAGGAGGACAACCCTCCACCAGTACGGCCACGTCTAGAATGATCATGGTCTGAAAGAATCCAAAATGGCGAAATATAATCAGGTGATCCAGATGGTTTTAATTTTTAAGAGTATATTTCTTCTGGAAATTAATTTTAAATTTTAAATGTTTGACAAATCGATTATGGATCAACTGATTATATTTCGCCATTTTGGATTCTTTCAGACCATGATCATTCTAGAGGGTTGTCCTCCTCAGATTGAGGCTGTAAGTTTTATATATGTAATTTTTCCCCTGAAGAGGCGCCAGGAGGGGTGTGAAACTTGTGGGGACGGAATAAAGTTGGTGATACTGTATAGTGAAGTTTTTATTAATTGACCTTCCGCCTACCACGGAAATAATAAGTTAATTATTATTATTTAAACAGGCGGAAAGTCATGCATGTATACTGTAAACTCGTCAACTTATCGTGGACGTGCCAAAATAAAATTAAAAATTCTTATAGCAGAATAAAAGATAAATTAAAACAGAAGAAACCCAAATATGGACGCCTTTAAACGGAAAGGAACCAAGCGCCATTTTTAATGAAATTGAGTTTTTGGTGCTATCTTGTAGAGAATTAGAGAATTTATATAGTAATAAAAAACTGGTTAAAATATAATGTTGTCATTAAAGCAAGAAAAAATACCAAAAAAAAGGTGGTGTATCCAGTATGCTGTAATAAACAGAAAGGAATCAAGCACCATTTTCATAGATAACTATAAAAATAAAACCCCATTACCATAACAACAGTTTATTTTAATGAGAGAAAATGAATGAAACATTTTCAAACAACCCAATTCTCTAAAAAATGAACAGATGGCACTTGGTTCCTTTCGCAAAGGCGTCCATATAGTGTTTACCAAATTAACTGTGCTACGTGTGAAAAAGGATATGTAGGAGAATCTGGACAGCTTCTAAAAAAGATGATAAAACGACACGTTAAAAAAATAGACGAGAATGACAACCGAACAGCGTTAGTAGACCATGCAAAAACAGAGACACGCATTGATTTTGGAAATGTAAAAATTTTAGATATAGAAAAGAACCCCATAAGTAGAAAAATTAAAGAAAATATCATATAATTAAAAATAGGGGAAAAAAACAGTAAAAAACGGAGATCAAATATTTAAACCACGCAATAGCCAATGATCCTACAGGGTAGAGGCGAAATGAATAAAGAAATAAATTAAATAAATAAACAATAAAATTTTTAGAGCATATTTTATTAAAATAATAATTTAAAATTAAAATACCCATTTATTGCTTTTTTCTATATTTATTTTTTTATCCCCCCCCCCCAGAAAAAACATTTTCATTACGTTTAAATTAATCTAAGGAATATTGATATCAATCGTTTTATTTTTATTTTAACTTTACCGTTTATGACAAAATCTTTCCCCGGTATCGATATACGAAGCTAGGAAACTATCGATTGAATCAGCTGTTTGAGAACAGCCATTTTTTAAATTATTTTATTTGTTTTATTTACAGGTGTATTACACACCTACACTTTACACATTAACACAATGCCATATCGATTCAATAGATCGATCTTCTTGGTTCAAAAGATCGATCTACGATAAAGGTCGATTTGAGTTATGGCTCGATCTTTGACACGGATGGATCTTCGATATGGATGGATTTCACGATTTCTTATACAAAATTCGTATTTCATTTCCATCCAATCGATTCTCATTTCAGAATCGTCCATCATTACTACATATCGACCTAAATAAGTCGATTTGAATACTTGATATATGAAAAATAGAAAAATTGAACACCATTTTAATCAAAAGAATATATAATGAAACTACTACTATTACATCATATTGAAATATATGGGTACTATTACATATAAATTTTTATCAAATGAGAAAAAAAAATAATTAAAATAGAGAAAAATGGCCATACAAATTAAGAGCACAGTTTAAAACCTTATTTTTATTATAATACCTCCTAGTGGGAGAAATGGAAGGTATTGAGACGTTGTATGATGTTATTGTTGTATTAAAAGTCTGTTACTGCACACAGGACACTGTTCTGTAAACTAAAAAGTTCAGTTAATTAAATGAGAATTCTTTAGATATGAGATTGAGTAACAAGAGGTGAGATTAAGTATTTGAATATTTGAAATAAAAAAGAACACTTTGTTTTACGGTATTTTAAATAGATCGATTCATTTGGATAAGCTAGAACTACTGGACTTACGACATGAACTCACAACGAAAATCTTTACTTATTATTACTATCTACTTGAACCCACACATATCACTTACATTCAAACACATTTCACATATGATTTGTAGTTGGTTGTTCTACCACTGAACTACCGAGGACCTGAACAAAATGACAGCAACTGGCCTATGCAAACTAGCTGAAAATAAGACAGTAAACGACTGGCAGACAGAATGGACTAACTCTCAAAGCAAACTACGGGAAATAAAAAATACAATAATACCCTGGTCAAGAGAAAACCTAACAAGACGAGACCAAGTTATTATTACAAGACTTCGCTTAGGACACAGTTTACTAACGCACTCCTATCTAATGGAACGACAAGACAGACCTGTATGCGCATGTTGTAACGAGACATTAACAGTTAAACACATACTTACTGACTGCAGATTACGAGACTACCTAACAATTCCTCATGACTTACACGACTTACTTGCCGAAAATAGTCCACATATTAACACCATACTAACTCACTTAAACACAATTAACCTATATTCAAAAATCTAGCCTTATCTCCAATTTACCTCCTAAAGTTAATTTAAAATAATGAACGAAATAGCCTTTATAAAATCATTTACATTTTTAAGAAATTAAGTTAATTAACCTACATTTAAATATAAAGCCCTATCTCCAATATAATCTTACCTCTTCTACCCTCCCCCCCACTTTTTTTTTTTTTTTTTTTTTTTTTTTTTTTTCCCCTCTTCACACTCTATTTAATATCTATCATATTACCGTATTGTTATTGTGAAATATATTATATAAAACATGTTATTGTTATTATTAATTAGCTCACTAATGTATTAGCTATCCTCATAAAATGTACTGACTTGTTATATATACAATGTGCAAAAAGTATTTTGTAATATCTTGATGTATGTTAAAGAGCAAGTCGCCAAAAGTTGCGAAACTCTTAATAAATAAATATCAAATATCACATATGATTACTATAACTGAAAACTTGTAATACCTACATTAACGCTACTACATCAAGAAAATTGTGGATTCTTTATTATTATTCTCAAAATGTTTGTTGCCAAAGTTGCGTAAACATTAATAAATAAATAAATAGATCCATTCTTTAAAAGATCGGAGCTTGAAGATCGATTTTTTGAAAAGATCGGCCATTGGAGATCAATATATCGTTATACAAATATCGAACTTCTAAAAGATCTATTCAGATCGCCCATCCCTAATCTGAGCTATCAACAAATGTTACATAATTAAGATTAAACTTAAATGCTTTATACAGGAATATAAAGAAAACTAAAATATTTCTTATTTTTCTTTCCAGATGAAAAATTTGATTTTGTTCTGTTGCACCCTTGTGGTGATAATCGGCTGCCAAGGTGAGCCTGCGCCAGCTGATGCAATGATCCGACCAGCGCGCCCCAAGTCTTTTGCCTCTCCGGACGACTTGAGGACTTATCTGGACCAGCTTGGACAGTACTACGCAGTCGCAGGACGCCCTAGGTACATTTAAGCATTTATTACATAAAGGTTTCTATCGTCATAAATAAATAGGTAACCTCTGAACGAGTATCAATTCTCAATGACATTTATTTTAACACTCCGATTTTTCGACAAAAATATATTATTTATCTCATGAAGTAAGAACAAGAGTATCAGTTTAGCACCTAAGAGCTTCTAATCCCTGTAGCTCTTCTAATTAATTAACGCGAAAACATAAACGATACAATTTTTCTTATTTTCACGATCAAAAAACCAGAGATAATGATTACTTAACACACATTTTAATAGATCTGGACCTCAAACCACTCATTTTATTTTTTCTCTCCTACTTCACATCATAGTGACCTCAACATCCCTTTCGTTCAAGAACTGGAAAAATCCCGCTTCCTAACCTTTCATTCCAAACTGTCCTTCCATCCCAATCCCAGAGCACAAACACTTTCCTCCCAAACTCACCCCAAACACCCGCCTAGAAGGCTCAAGAGACATTGGCCCCGTGATCAATTAACTGAATAAGGACAAAACATTATTCTAAGTAGGAAGTGCCAGTATTGATTGGCTCCTTCCAAAAGTGTTATTATCTTTATTATTATTGTGTTATTATCTTTATTATTATTGTGTTATTATTTCCTATTCATTGTTTTTGTTTGTTTTGTTTTTTATGTACTTTTTCTTTCTTTTTTTTTATTTTATTTATTTGCTTATTTGTTTTTTATTTCTTTTGTAATTCAACTCAATTTCTGTATATAATCATTATTTATATCTGAGAGCAAACTTAATGTACTCTCCAAATGTACAGATGTTAAATAAACGTATTACTAAAAAAAACAAAAAAAAAAAAAAAAAAAAAAAAAACTTCACATGATACGTTTAGGCTATTTTGGCCTTTCTAATCTAGAAGAAAATTTAAGAGTTACACATCTGATTGACCCCTAAAATTTACCATTAAATTAATTTACCTCACACTAGCTGTCATTGTTTTACAATTTTTAACATTGGTCATTGTCATCTTGGCCATATTATTCCAAACCATCTTTCATTCTTAAAATTATAATTATATAATGTATTAATTTTATTTTAACATCTTTAATAAACCAAATTCCAATATTAAAAATACCTTACATTTATTTATTTCACAATTTAAATCCAGATCCACGTGAACCATTTCTTCCTCTATTTTCTTTACTCTCACAAATACTAATAAACCATCACATGATCTATATTATTTACCTACGACTATATAAATATAAAAAAATTTAATTATTTAATATGATTATTATTATAAGTTATTAATGTGCTATTATCCTTATTTATTCTTACATCAATTCCTTACTTTTAATCAATCATGTTATCATATATTATTATATGTTCATTACGACTCTCGTATCAAATGTGTTTTTACTTATTTTCTTACCACGCAATAGCCAATGATTCTACAGGATAGAGGCGAAATGAATAAAGAAATAAATGAAATAAATAAACAATAAAACATTTAGAGCATATTTTATTAAAATAATAATTTAACATTAAAATACCCATTTATTGCCTTTTTTATATTTATTTCTTTATCACCCCCAGAAAAAAAAAATTTCATTACGTTTAAATTAATCTACAATTTACTAATTTATACTTATCTTAACATTTGACTTTTTTTAAAATATAGCACTAATCATATATATAAATATATCTTTCTTTAATCCCTAATGTCCTCACCAACTCCTTTCCCTTTAGTTTCCTTGTATCAACAGTCAGAAATGATCCCGCATCTTTGAGGCATAGTTCTCAATCTTCTCATCGATAAGCCCATCTTGTTATTCTTATATCCGTTCCCATGTACCTCTAATCTAAGCGCTGCTATTGCATATTGTTTTTCCAGCTATATATTATGTTTTTATGGTTTTTTTTTCATATATATATATATATATATATATATATATAAAAAAATCAGTCCCGTAACAGGCGACGAGGGCCCTGAGGGGCAGATACTATAGAGGTATCTGATTCATGACCATACGGCACACTAGGGAGATAGTAGGGTCAGTACTATGCTCCGGCCGCCTGATTTTCCCCTTGGCCGCTTCGACTGCTAGAGTCATTAGCACCCAAGGTACCCATTATTAAATTAATTAAAGGCTGGGTTGGCCTAGGGACGGTCAGGGAGGCCGAATTCAAACCATGAACGAAGACACTAGAAGAAAAAAATCTTTAGCGCTTGCTCGGGCTTTGAACTCAGGCCTCCAGCTTATTAGTCCAGTGCTCTACCACTGAGGTAACCTCGCCCCCATATATATATATATATATATATATATATATATATATATATATACATACATATATATATATATATATATATATACATACATATATATATATATATATACATATATATATATATATATATATATATATACACATACATATATATATATACATATATATATATACATATATAAATATATATATATATATATATATATATATAACAACATGATATTAGCATTAAATCTGTCCTGCTTGTTTTTACAGCCCTGATGAGGGCTTGAATTTCAAGCCGAAACGTATGCAACAATAAAACCATTTTCACTTGTAAAAAAAGTCCGATTCGCAGGAACTGCGTCATCTTAGCGCGGTTCCGTTCTTATCTCTAGTGTTTATGAAGGCATAGAATAGAAAAAGTTATTACTTTGTTTAGATCAATAGCGAAACAGCTATCCAAATGAAATCTCAAAGAAACCAGTCTTGAAAGGTCTTTGTTGATTTACAATCATACCTGTATGGGTCAGCTCTCCCATAAGTCGGGCAGAAAGGCCTCCGCTCAGAGGCATTTGGAAAGCCTTGGGATCTCTCTCTTTAAACGCTACATTTCTAACAATAAATTGATCTTCTTATTTTACTTAATCTGTTTTATTGTCAAATACATTATCTGACTATAAGCAATTTAAAAATAACAAGGAATAAAACAGACAAAAAGAAAAGTTCGAATAAGCGAAATCAATTACTTAAAAGTTTTAAGCACTTATTTCTCCGATTGACATCGCTTATTCAAAACTTTCTTTAAAACCATTCTTGTAGACCATTTAGTAAGCTTTCGAATGGTAACCTTTCGCTTCCCAAGATTTTCAACCGTTTTCGAGATATTAAGAAATTATACGAAGTTCCCAAAACTTTTTATTATTTCTGACAACAGAAAATTGGTCTCATTTTACCTATCCTGTTTTACACACACATACATTTTCCTTACAAATACAACATAAGAAATTACAAAAATAAAAAGCAATAAAAAACCAAGGGAAAGAGACAAAAAGAACGACAAAAACCCGTTCATAAGAACAAAACAGACATATTTGAAGTTTTAAGCACTTATTTCTCCGATTGACATAACCTAATCAAAAATAGTTTTAGAATCATTTTTGTAGAGAATTTAGTAAGCTTTCAAATAGTTTTAATCCACTTACCACGATTTCCCAACCGTGTTCGAGATATTAATGAAAGTATACGAAGTTTCCAAAACTTTTCATGTCTGTTCATAAAATATTTTATTCTAACCCTTCCTTAACTCCAAACGTAACATAACTTTCAACATACTAGTTTTAATGAAAGTAGAACATGCAGATAATGTTTCAACTGAATCCCGTTATTCTAAGTACCCAAACCAAAAACGGTATTCAAAAACTATTTTTCCAATTTTCTCAACAACGGTTAAAGCTATCGCCTTGAAAATGGTTTCATTCGTTTTCCTAGCCCAAGAAGCCTGTAAAACGAGTACTTACAAGCTTATGAACTCAAAAACGTAAGCGTTACGATTTTTTCTGCGCGAATTTCGCCCCAAACGCCATCTTCCAGTGGGCGGATTTTGCTGGTTAACGAACTTGACCTTTCAAATTGGACGACAGATTTTTGTACCAAATTTCATCAAAATCGGACCATTCGTCTTCTATTTAGAGAGCGAACAGACAAATATATATATATATATATATATAAATATATACATATATATATATATATACAAATTTGAACCACCGTTATTTTCGGTTTCTAGGGGTTCTGAAACGCAAAATTTTCTAGTCGGCACTTCCGGATCGTTTCATTGTATCAACCTTATAAGCGGGGTTCCTCCCTATGGGGGAGGGAGGAACCGCGCTAAAAATGTAGTTTTATTAAGAAGTAATGACCGAACCCCGACAATCCCTACCTTCGCATCATCAACGGTCTACGATCCCCTCTCAATATATATTTTTATTTAATTCTACCTAAAATTTCTCTAATACATAAAGCCTTCTACCTGACTTGTAATACATGAAGCCCCTAATATTCTTCTTCTCCTCATTCCACTTTCGTTGTGCAAAATTCTTGGTAACTCTAAATCAAAATTGTGTCTTTTTAGCATTTTTTTAGGATACATTACCTACTGTATTCGAAGAAAAACTCCAAAATATTTCGATATAGCATAACAGAGACCTTAAAGCTTTTCTTTGTTGGTATGAGGGCTTGGAGACCGAGCTGCATACCATGAATACTAACATAACTTCTGTGCTAAGATACCTTTAGTACATTCTGTCTTCATAACTCTTAAGTAACAAATAAATGTTTATTGTTATAATATTTGTTTTATATATAGGATTTGAATCGTTTAACTTTTTGATAATGTTGATCTGGCCAAATGGCCGTCTATGAAGACTCCTCATGAGGGGGTTGGGTTCAATTCTCACTGGATGTGGTAGCTTCTCTTTCAGTTATGGTAGTTATGAAAAAGCAGTTGTTTTCTTTTATGCGTGATGTGTGTGTCAGTATCTAGATTTTCTAAGTTCCCAGAGGGAAACACAATGATTCTGTAGGGTAAAACGTATTCTTGTAGCAATTAAGAGCAGCTGGAATGATGGATGAATGTGGGAATTCACGATACAGCAGTGAGCTTTTTCGTTAAATGTTGCACACAAAAAGTGATTAAAACGTGGCGACTATTAGAGTGCGTTAATATCTGACACTTCTCGCAGGAAATAGATCTCAGGTGTCGGATAGATATTCTCTTGAATATTTACACACTGACAGAATTTATTTCTTTTTTAAAAAATTTGGAATAAATGTACGGCACACATAAATTTGTGTCGTGTGTCTTACATAATCAGTGTTTACATCTGTTGGTGCAGAAGTGTTGATGATGCAGCTAGTAGCCAAGATCTCTGACATTAAATACTTTATAATCAGCGGTACTGATGCTGTAGAAGTGTCGACACTTATAGCTTGTGATAGAAATATATATCTCAGACAGAAATTGATCGCAGTTTACATTAGTTACAATATCTGTCTGACATAAATATCCTGCAATAACTGTCAGGTGTAAACGCACCCTAAGACGAAGCTGGAAGTGCCCTCGCTTCATATGCCCTACACTCCTGACGGAGTGTAGGGCATATGAAGACGAGCGAGTTCGACTGAGTCTCCCGATACACCTTAGAGAGCTACTAGGCGATAATTCAGTTCATCTGACAAATATTTTTTCTTTCCTTGATAAAACCAATTTGAAAAACAAAATTTAGTTCTGACTTTAGCGATTCTTAATTGTAAAGTAAAATCTTTTACCCAATCAACACCTATTATAAACAGTATTGGCCTCTAGAATATATTTCGATAAAAATTTCATCTCAAACTCACTTAACAGTAAATGTAAAACATATTAGTCCCTTAAAAATTGTATAAGCCATGATTAATTGATATAATTCAAATTATTAAGACATTTACTTAGGAACATTTTGTTATAATTACTTTTTATCTTTGACCGTTGGTGGCGTTCGGGGCGGAGGCGGGGCGCGTGGGTCGGCGGGAGCGATGGGCTTGGCTAGGGTTGGGGACGAGCCCCCCCACATGCGGTCTGTGAAGGTTTGGTTGCCCTGGCACCAGCAAGCACACCTTCTATCATAGACCTAGCAGCCAGTCACCAGATGCGGGCCACTAAGGTAGGACTGGCACGGGGACTCTACTCGACCTTGGCTAGGTCCGCCTCCCGCTGGCCGTCGGGCTCTGTCTCTGCGTTCGATGCTACCAATGGACCGACCAAGAGGCACAAATGACCCAATAGTGGTTGAGTGGTCTTTAAAAACCAAGAAAAAAAAAAAGAAGCTGGAAGTAAGTATATGTTCTACGTTCCCTATAGAATCAGACGAGATACCAGGTTTACACTCACAGAGATGGCTACGAGGCTCGCAAAAAAATCCGATTTTGTACCCTTAACTCCAGAACTGATTACCAAAGGGAAGAACGCACAGCCAGTAGCAAATACCAGCTGAGCCCAGAATTCGTTTGAGTAAAAGTGTAGATACCTTGGAAACGGCCTGCAGCCTACACGTGTGAGCTTGGATTAATATCTATAAATCTATCAGCACTCCATTTAGTGGAATCTCCAAGACTTTAAAAGACTCCATCCGTCAAGGTTAGGGTCTGACAGCTCCCCTTTATCTGGAAACTTGGCTGGAGATTTTCTATCGCGAGTCGGCTCCTTGTAATAACAGCATTAAATCTTTCCGGAAGAATAAACAGGATTCCATTAAACAATCTTGGCACTTGTGAACTTTAATAAGTTCAAAGTAAGAATCCTCTTAATATAAATAATTATATTATTATTATGGTATAAAGAAATTTCCAATAAAAGCGGCTTCTTCTTTGCCCTTTTCTGGAATGATTTTAAATTATCATAACATATAGGCAGTTTATAAGATGATGACCCTATTTTTCACAATGTATTTTATCTGGTAGAAGGTCAAATTTCTCAAAGTACTCATTATTTTTCAATAATCCATTATTTCGCTCTACTTGTTAAAGTGCTGCATTTCGTGCTGAAGAGGCGAGTTGAGCGGCTGCCGTAGGGGGTGTTCTAGCTACGGCAGCCTCAGCCGCGTTCGCGGCTGTTATCGGTTCATGGTCAGATTTGATGCTCCCGATGACGTCACTGGCAACAGAGTGCCAGTCAATGTCCAGTGGATATTCTATAAAGTCTATGCTCTCCATAATCCCAGATCTATAAGAGACAATAAGCAGCCAACATTTGAAAACACATCGTTTCTGTAATTTATAAGATGGAAATACTTAGGATGACCATTTAAGAATTCTATACGCTGATTATATAAATCATAACTAGAATACCTTCTTCTATATATATATATATATATTATCAACATGGTCATCCCTATCAAATGTTTCGTATATGTAAGTCATCTTATAAGCTTGCTGTGGAGTCAAGCTATGAATATTACACATGTAAATTAGTCTAATCCCACTATAAATAGATATTCCATTTTTATTAAAAAAAAAAAAAAAAAAAAAAAAAAAAAAAAAAAAAAAAAAAAAAAAAAACAGACAGCTTTCACTGTGTTGACGTGATTCATATAAGTGCAAAATATAAGTTCTCGGAAATATAATGGCCAGTGACGTGGAGAACCAAATATTTCAGAAAACTCTTCAATATCTTGTATTTTCCTTTCCAATTGAATAAGGTCAGACACTAAAAAAAAAATCCACTGAAATTTATTTATTTTATATTGTTCTACTTTTACAAATTCCCTATTAGTATTATCTACAAAAGTCCAAAAGCTATTACATTCGAATTCAAAGTTTACAGTAATAACATTCATCTTTATTTTATCGTCTCTATATAAAGCTTGATCCTTAAAAGGTCTAAGATATAATACATTTAAAGATCGCTCAGCACCCATATCAGACAATAATGAATTAAAGTTAGTATAATCTGCAATATTATTACTAGAGATATACTTTTTTTCATTTGGGATAGATCTTATGAAAAATTTTAGAATAACATGTCATACAATTTCTCTCATATTTTATGAAACGTCTGTTCAAAAATTGTTACATTACAAATCACACGCTCAGTCTTAACCCATTTACTGCTAACACATATGTGCGCTGGGTCGGCTTGCCCCTGGTGCTACTAACACAGATCTGGGCACTTGGCCGGCGCACAGTGGTGGGGCCGAACGACAGATCGTATTTCAAAAAAGGCTACAGCCTCTAAATCTTAACCGGTTTCAATTCATTTTTATTTTAAATGAAAAATAATAAAATTTATTACAACATCAGTCAGATTTTTCTTCTTTTTTTTTTTTTTTTTTTTTGTTTATTAAATTACGTGTAAAGAACTTTAATTCATGAAATTTTACAATTGAACATTAAATAACATTTTGTGTCAGTCTGTTTTTTCCAAGTCTAATCAGGATTTGAATGATTAATTTCAATGATATCAGTGCTGATATTAGGTTACATGAAAAATAAAACATGATTTTATGTTCAATTGTAAAATTTCATGAATTTAACTTCTTTATACGTAATTTAATAAACCAGGTAAACAAAAATCTGCATTTAAATCAGATAAAATTTAGCGGCTGAAGCCTTTTTTGAAACAAGATTTTGTTTGACCCCACGGTACGGAGCGCCTCCAGTGCTACTAAGACAAATCTTTGAATCTGAAAACTGCTACTCTGACATATGCCTCTGAACCGGTATCTAAATTTACTAGTAGACTCTCAGTGCCTGTAGATAGTGTATGCACTTACTTTTCAAGCAATGGGAGCTTTATGACTAGAGCCCGGAAGTTAGGCAAAATGCCTGTTTTATCTGAATGGATATATTGAAGAATCAGATAGAAATAAATATGTTTTCGTGCATTTAGGAAGTGTAAAGACAATTTTTATTTTGCCTTTTTTGCCTATTTTAAGATTTAAAGCCTTTTTTGATCGTTAAGCATTTTTTTCTGCGATTTAAACATTTAAAGCACATAATGAATTTCCGTTCATCGAAGACAAACAAGGTTGCACAAATTAAATTACACATTGCCGTCACAAATATCTTTTCGAAAGCTTATTTTCCAAACCCATGGATTTAACCTCCGTAAATAACAGAACCTTCCTTTGTAGAACTTCTACAAATGCTTGTGCATTCCTTCTACAGTAGAAGGAATCCACAAGCATAATGAATAGGAGGAAAGAGAGAGGATGAGAGAAGTACGTCTCCTTCCTCACACTCCTTTTGCTGTGACAATGGTGTAATTACCTGGTATTCCGGATTCCGAAATGATGTGATAATGCAGAGGAAATTTTTCCATGATGAAAAACATTTTTTTTGAGGTCTATAACAGTTGATACTTTGAAAAAGCATCTTGTTGTTGCTTGTAACAAGGGGAAGTAAGAGTAAGTACACTAATTATGTGATAAATTGATAATAAAGAAATGAATGAGTATTTCAAATACATATTTTCATTAATAATGAGTGAGATTCCTCTGTGCCTTCACTCCTAATAAATGCCTATTTTAATTACAGTACTGCCTATTTTCAGTATTTCAAGTGCCTTTTTGCCTGCCTATTTCAACCCTATTTAAAAATAAGTGCCTAACTTCCGGGCTCTATTTATAGTTAGCCCTCAGTCCTGCTTTCAGATGTCAGTACTATATACATAGGGGGTTGTCTCATACAATCCGATGAAGGCCAAGCCTTGCACTTCTCAGCGGCAAATGGGATAGATAAACCTTCCGCATGCTGGGCAAGGAATCAAGGATATCTGTATATCAGCTGTTAAAATCTATTGCTTTAGGATAAATGTCGATTCCCTAATATAATTTATTGTTATTGTATTAAATAAGTCATTACATCGTCGGTGCAAATGCAAAGTATCGAATGTGAAAATCACCACTTTCCAGAATGAAAATACACTTTTTTATGCAGCTAAAAATTTAAACTTGGCCCTAAGGTCATGTGTTTAGCATTATAGTTTCCTCGCTCTCTTCGCCGAGGAAATCCAGATATTGTATCGTTCCGATATTTCAACATGGAAGTGCTGATGAAAAATGTCGACTTTTGAAGGTAAAACATAAAAATTTATATTGTAGTATTTTCAAATTAAAAAGGGATTAGCATTGTAAGCTAAAATGATGTAGTTCCTACTAGAGGCACTTTTTTCTGCGTAAAGAACTAGCAGACAACTATTAATAAAAAAGCTGTAAGCCATCAGATTATTACACGTGAAAAACTGCCGCAAAACCATAAATACAATTTAAAAATTGAAATTAAATGTTACTTATTTTAATATAATTATTCCATCCAGCGGACACAATTCGCTTTTTAACTAAATTATAATTTTTTTACGATTAATTCATTTATCTGTTAATATTCTTTGCTGAATATTTCGTTTCGTTAAGATACTCCACATCTAGCAGACCTATTACTCTCCTCCATTGCCCCTGAAAGTGAGGGTTGACTAGAACTCGGATCTATAATGAAATGTCAGAGCATCCCCTAAATGCTAGCATAGCCTTCTGTCAGGCATACTTCATACCTTATCCAATCTCTCTCATTCATAATTTAAATAGGTTCTTAGCTCACTTTCTACAGGCACCATACTTTTCAATAATAAAGAATTAATTTATGCATTACCTATATCAACAACGATTCGAATGTTTACATTTTAGAACATTTTTTATTAACTTTTTTTTTTAATTATGCAAGCACTAATGTACATGATCTATTGAAAATAAGGATTATTTGTCTTCTGTATGTGTGTGGATATGGCTCCACGGTAAAATAGCCGATTCCTTAAAACAAATTATTGTTTATTATATTTTTGCATAATAAAACTATAACCCTCTTTTCCTTATATTTTAATTAGTTAATTTTTTTCTGTGAACGGAATGCTAAATTCATTAACACTTAATTAAATATCTTGTTAAAATACACCCAGAGGGAGGCGAATGTAGTCATTTTAGCGTGTTTGTCGCTGCCTTTAGGATGAGAACCGTGTTTTTGGGTGCTTACAGAAGGAGGAAGAAGCGAAGAAATTATACACGTGAGGTAAAAGGGTACTATACAGAGGGGAACAGCTGGAAAAGCAGAGAGCATCGTTTTTCGCTAGGCTCTTTGCTTTCCCTTTTTGCTATATCTATGCACCAATCTGTATCTGTATACGCTCTAAGGTGTCGATCCGAAGACGCAATGCCTAAGCAGACATTTCTTTGTGTTTAGGAAGATTGGGGTAGAAGATACGGCCAGTGTTAAATTTTTGAATTTACAACGCGTTTGTATAGTTTGTTCTGATACATGCGCTCTTCCCTATACGGTTACAACAACCAACCTTTTTTTGTGCGTGCTGATATATAGCCTCAGATCTTAAAAGTGTAGTCTTACATAGATCTTAAATTTGTATAGAAATGCATGCACTAAGCATTACAAAATGCGGATCTTGTTTAGGTTGTGGTCCCTTCAGTGCTTACAAATCTATTTGAATAGAAAATATTTTGATAATCTTTTTGGTGATAAAAGTATTATTTTCTTTCCAATGTAGAAGGTGAAACTTGTCTGAATAGTTTGTGCTGATACATGCGCTCAGCTCAAACAAAAGCGACATGCCAGAAGCGTTCAGTACTTTCAAGTGTTGAACTTATAACGCGTTTATATAATTTCTGGTTATCTTAGAGGAGTTCTGGATTCGACCTGTATAGTTTGTACTCGTCGGATGCGTAAAGTGTTTCCAGGCGTAAAAGTTATGAACTTTATGGGAATTTTGTGGCGATAAAAGAATTAGGTTCTTTCAGATGTAGAAGGTGAACTTGTTTGAATAGCTTGTGATGATAAAAGGGCATATCCCTTAAAGATTTTGAAAATGCAAATTTGTGGATTTGGTTTGATACATGCGCTCAGTACAAACAGTTGTGCAAGATGCAAGGGAAAATCACTGAAGTATTTTTTAGTGAAAGAAAAGCTTGCAGGTGCAAGGCATCTGTGATGATATATCCTGGCAGCTCTTATAGGAGAAGGAGATGCGAAATTATTTGTTTCTGCTAATATTTCTGCTCACTTCCAAAAAATTGGAGGCATTGCAATGTTTATGGGTAGTTGGTGATGATACCAGCACTTAGTCCGTACATGTGCAGAATGTGTAATACGTATAGTTTTAGTAATAAGTGTATCCATTGCAATAGGTTTAAGAAAAGCAACCCTAACATCAAGTTATTATTTAAAGACTTTACTAATGCTCCAAGCTCTGCGCTTTGTAGACATTTGTTAACGGAAAATATAGCGTATTTATGAGAAAGATGATAAATTAGCGGTATAGAACCAAGGCAAGCGAGTTTAATTCAATTACAAGAAATTTGCATATAGCTATGATGAGAGCATGCTTGAGCGATACGGATGTTTAGTGATGGTGAAGATTGTCTCTTGTGAGATAATTAATCTAGGAACAGCGGTTTAGCTCGAATATTCTAAGCGCTGGCGATGTGGGTCATAACATAAATATGTGTTCATATATGTACATGTTTGTGCTTCGGTTTTATTCGAATTTATTTATCGTCCAGACAATCATTCTGCCATTGAAATTAAGTCACAGTAAAAAACAGTACTTAAGTTGTAGAAATTTAGTAAAATCAAGACATACCTGAAAAAATTACTCATTAGTCTGTATTACGAAAATAAACCTTTAAAACACATACCAATACATTTTATGAAAACCAGAATCCATGGTAATACAATACGTAGTCGAAAATTGGTTTACATGTTGCGTGAAAAAAACGTACAAAATCACAGAAACGTTCTAGAAGGGTTTGCCTATATATAAATGTTCATAGCATGTTTGTTAGAGCACCGATCTTTCTGTGTTCAATGCGGTTAAACTCTCTTATTGAAACCACAAAAATAAAACAAAAAAATATATAAAGTGCACATACATAAAGGGATTAAGTGAAAAAATAGCTTTTAAACAATTCGATGTTAACCCTCAACTGGTAACATCCAAATTTTGTACGTTATAAGTAACATGCGTCTGTGAGACGTGTGCGTGGTAAAAAAAGTCAGTCACGCAGGAGCTGCATAACTAAGCACTTTCCTCAGAATTTGGGTAGTGTAGACTGCTTTCTAGAATAATTTGCTTAAAATATCCTACATAAATAAAATAAAAACGTGAATAGTTCTCTTTTAATTTTGTAATGAATAACTGTTCAATTATTAACTTTGTAATTAATTGGCTTCCAGAGTAATGTTTATACATAGTACTACAATGCTTAATAAATACAAAAAAACTTCATATTTTCGTCTTTTGATCTGACGCAGGAACAGGATACAGTCCCACTAGTGGTAGAAAGCGCTCCTTGCGGCGGCCTTGCGAACCTACGTCTCGCGGGCTATTCTATTGAAATATATTACAAAGTAAACCCCCCTTCCGATTGACCGATTTAGCTCATTTTTACAACACTTCTTTCTCATGGGTTACCCACGACGTATACCGAGTTTCAATAGAGCAGAAATTACGACCGGTATGAGTATATTAGTATTTTGGGTCGGAGTAAACCCCCCTCCTAATGAACCGATTAGGTGTATTTTTACAGCCCATTTTCCTCTATGGATTACCACTACGAATACTAAGTTTCGTCGAAATATAACAAATATTACGGCTGGTAGTCGCGAATTGGTAATGTGGGCCCGGAGTAACCCCCCCCCCCCCCCCTCCTATCGAACCGATTTAGTTTATTTTTACAACCCATTTTTCTCTGTTTAATGCTACGAATACCAAGTTTCGTTGAAATATATCAAAAACTACGGGGTGCATGGTCAAATTAGTGTTTTGGGTCCGGGGTAAACCCCCCCCCCCCCCCCCCCTTCCGTTTGACCGATTTTGTTGGTTTACGAACTCATTCAATCGTTTGCTAATAGAACGCTATATACCAAGTTTCGTGACGAAAAAACAAAACCTCTGGCCGCTATCGTGTTAACAGACACATATATATGTATATATATATATATGCTTATATATATATATAGATATATATATAAATTTTGACGGGGGTCATTTATGGTGTCTACTAGGTAGGATCGATAAAGATTTGAAGACATTTTTGAAAAATTCCGTCATGAGTGCAACCTCAATAGCTACTTTCCTACTGAAGAAAGTGCTAAAATGTTTTGGGGGGCAAATATTTTGAAAAAAAAACTGCTTATAATGAAGGTATAGTTTATTAAAATAATTAAAAAATAATAATTTTCACCACTACGTATTAAAATCAGGCCTAAAAACAAGCAAACATGCATTTTTAAGCTGTTTGTGTTCTTTTTGAGTATGGACTTTAGCGACGTGTTTTCTATTTGGGAAAATAACCACAAATTTCCTAAAACCTGACAATTTTTTCTTCACGTCCCCCAAGCCCAAGAATATCACGTCCCATTTTCTCGACGTCATCTTGGATGTTCAACAATTATTAAACGACGTCTCCTTTTTTTTATCAAAATTTTAGGCGGAATTCCCCCCCCCCTTTTTCTTATAGTGCCAATGATTGAAATGATGTGCATCTATTCATTTACTATTTCAAGTAATGAAAACTCATTGGCAACAGTAGCGTTGGGAATGAAATGTACAATTGGTTTCGGAAAAAAATGTAAATAGAGAGGAAAAATAATTAAATTTTGTTTGGAATGGTTATTGTTGATTTGCTGCGTACCTCAATTGTAGTAAATAAATAGTTTCAAATAATACACGTCGGTGAGATGAACATGAAAATGAGCGCTATTTGTAACACGCGTCTACCAGACGTGGTACTTTTTAGTTAGTGCCTTACTACTACCACAAAATACAATTGATCGGGTTAAAATTTCACTAGCGTTTATTACATTATCTAACGTGAGCATACACTGGGGGTTTAATTTTACAAATAGCTCTAAGCACCACAATGCGGGAACATACTATGCATAGGCGTCTCTCAGACGTATGTTACCAGTTGAGGGTTAATGAAATTGAAATTGCACACAAACATATTATTGAAATTAATAATTTTCATAATTAATAATAATGTCTTAAAGGGCAGTTTTGAAGTAAAAAATAAAACTGATTTAGTTTATAGGGTTCAGTGTTTAAAATTCCCAGCAGTGTATAAAGGGGAAACTTGTCAATATATAGAGGAAAGATTAATTTAATTTAAATTTTAACGTCCATTTATTATTAACTAGGAATTTTAGGACGGGTTATCTATAGGTTAGCACCCTTTTCTAGCCAGGATAGGGCTGATGCCTTTTCTTATTTCTAAAGAAAAGCCATCACCCCTAGTGGGAATCGAACCCACGACCTTTGGCTCAGAGTGTAAGGCGTTAACCCTCATGGCCATCGGGTCTGAGGAAAGATTAAAACTACACAAATATGATGGGAAAAACAAAGCTAAAAATCCCATAGTTAAGACTATCTCAAAAACGGTTAGGAAATTGTGGTAAGTGGAAGGTAGCCATTCGAAAGCTTGCTAAATTTTCTACAAAAAAAGTTCTCATGCCAGATTTGATTAGGCGATGTTAATCCGAGAAATAATTGCTTAAACCTTTAAAGTTGGTGGTTTCGTTTATTTGAACAGCTACCTTAGTTTTTATTGCTGGTTATATTTGCAATTTTTTATGTTTTTCGTATTTTTAATAATACTCCCTCAACTTTGTTAGCTTCATAAAACAAAATAGACACAATTGTTTTTTTGTGTGTGTGTTTTTTTAGTTTCGTTATTTTTCTTTATATTTTTTTATAATCTTTTGTTAACAAAGGTTAAAATGTTTTTACACTGAGAAATGCAATTGTTGCAAAGCACAATTGCAATAAATTCATGACTCATCAATAGAATCTTGACTTACTCCACTTCCATTCTTATCCCCTCATTTATTTAATAATTTAAAAAAAAAATAACAATAAAATTGATAAAAGCTTACGTTATTGGATTTAATTTTTGGTTGGAATGATATTCTTGTAGATATTTTCTGATGTTACTCAGGTCAATCACGATCCAAGATACAAAGCGAGCCTAACATCGACTGGCATTTGTTACGCTTGACTTATCAAAGAGAAAGTCTTCCATGAATGACTGGGCCACAGATTCATATTACACACTCATAAAAATACTTTATTGAATGAACAAAAAAACCATTGATTAAAAATTGACTACTTGTTAAGAATTCAGCTATTATACTGTAATTGCTTTTAGGTTTCTCACAATTAAATCATGTTGAAATACTGATTTCTATTTATACAAAAGAAATAAAGTCTTTCGGAATAATATTTTGAGAATAAATTATTTGTTCTGTTACTCCTTCTATTGCTCCTCAATTATAAATATCAATAAGTTTCTGTATACACTATGAATAATTATTCATTATTATATTGTCGTCAAATTTTATTGCCCGTAAGTGACTCAGATCGATCCGAAACTGGCCCAGGGATGGGTGTAGCGACCCAGAAGTGATTATGTGAGACCGGAAATACGCATAAAGTGTACCGGAAGTGATCCAGATTCACCCGGAAATGATATAGGGATAAATATAAGTTACCCTTTAGTAATCATTAGAGACCGGGCGTAAGACAGAAGTGAAACAGAAGTAATCGGAAATGGCACAGATCGACACAGAAGTGACCGAGGGATGAATACAGTGATTCGAAAGTAGTTATAGGAGACCGAAAGTGGGTCTTGTTTAGAACAGGCCCGCCAGTGAGTAACTGTTACTATATAATTTGATACCATCGATACAGAAATAAAAACACATGTTTAAATACTATTTAATTTAGTATTGTTTGTGTATTTGGGGTTATAAAAGTATTAAACTATGAATATTTTTGATGTTTACGATTTATGCAAAGAAGAGCAACGAGCCAGGATTTTCTTTGTCGAAAGAGGAATTCTACCCAAGGAAAGATATTGTAAAAAAGGCCACATTATGATATTTTACGAAGAAAGGAAAAAATATAGATGGAACAAAAGAGAATGTCGGTTTGAATGTGGGGTGTATAAGGGTACGTGGCTATGTGACAGCAAGTTACCGTTAAGTAAGTAATAATTAAATAAAAAGGACCGGTGTTGACACTCAAAGAGTTGAGCCTATGTGGGCGAAGGCCAAAAGGAGAAACAAAATGGAATGTGGGCCACATCGCTCTATGATAGACTCCTATTTATGTGAGTACATGTGGAGGCAGAGAAACTCAAATGAAGATGTTTTTGATAAAATCCTTAAGGACATAGTAGAATTTTGGCCTCCAGATGTACTTGGAGGAACTGATTAAGGGTATGATAATGTTTTTGGTTATGTGTAAAAAGTTTTTATTAAATAAATCATATGTTCCTTTAACCCATATTTTTTTATTTATCAATAAGTAACTGTTACTAGATAAAATCACTGGCGGGCCTGTTCTAAACAAGACCCCCGAAAGTAAGTCGGAAGTTGGCGGGATGCGAAAAAGGTGTCATGCTGGTTAAAATTCTTTATGAATGAAAAATAATGGATTATTCATGATGCATAAATAACTGAATCAATGAATAAATTTGTGTATATGTATATATATATATATATATATATATATATATATATATATATATATATATATATAAAGAGAGAGAGAGAGGAGTGGGACATGATTTAGACAGAAAAAAGATAGTTAGGTTGCTCAACAAAATTGATGATTTACGAACTATTGAAAATGGTCCTAACTTTACTTTAATATCCCACATGACATGTACGATCTGTTGAGAGACAGCAGCCAGTACATAAACACAATACTTTCTTACTTGCAGGACACTAAGCTATACACTCGCATTTGAAGACATCTCCTGAATAACCAGAGGCTTCCAGGTATATAACAGACATTTCAAAACCTCTGGTTATGGAAATAATTAAATTAAATATTCATGTTAATGCTGGTTCATTAGACCATTCAGGTACCACCTTTAAGGAGTGAAATCGCAGTAGATGCGAATCACTTATAAATAAATAACTTTACCAGCCGTCGATACAAAAAAAAAAAAAAAAAAAAAAAAAAAAAAAAAAAAAAAAAAAAAAAAAAAAAAAAAAAAAACCCTAATAAATAGCCCACAATATTTTCATATCTTTAAATTTCTATTGAGTAAGAACCTCCTTATCATTCGTCCAATGAATGAAGTATACTTCAAATCAATGGATTTAAAAGCTTTAAGACAAGTTGACTTTGATTCCCTAAAATTGAAATTCTAATCCAGGTTTGGATTTAAGCTGCCCTTCATTGTCAAACTCGTCAGGTCTCGATAAAACAACTGACGTTGAGGTTTTGTTACAGGTATTCAAACATATTCTACTAACCTTTCTACAAAATTATAAGAACCCCTGAGCTCTATAATTTTATAAACTATAAAATTAATATCGAATTATAGCGTCGAAACTTTTATTTGATAAATATTCAAAGTTAAAAGAAATTTCAGGATTTTAAAAGACCCTCATAAAAAGCTTTATGCGGCACTGAAGTGGACTTCGGTATATTAAAAGTCCGGCACGCAGGAGGTGCATAAGTAAGCATATTCCTCAGAAGGTGGAAGTGTACGCGGCATTGATGACACATTTGTTCAAGTACAAAATAAACATGAATAGTTTTGACTTTGATTATTACTAATGAATAGCTGACACAATTATTATTTTATTTATCAATTTTCTCCAGAGTATTGTTTTTGTGAGTCGTGTGTAAATATACACAAATTTTTACCATTTTCGGTATGAATTAGGAAGTGTCCAAGAAGATTTGAATAAAAGTTTTTAAACAAAAAAATTGGAGGCCGGGTGGCCTTGAGAGTTAAGGAGTGAGAACTTAACACTCCGTGCCAATGGTCGTGGGCTCGATTCCCACTACGGAGTGGTGGCTTTTCTTTAAAAAAAAAAAGAAAAGGTACCAGCCCTATCCTGGCTAGAAAAGGGTGGTAACCTATAGATAATCCACCCCAAAATTTGACAATTGTCAAAATTCTAAACCTATTCATATGAAACTTCGGAGACCCGGTAGCCGCGAGGGTTAAGGCGTCAGCTCATAACACTCTGTGCCAAGGTCGTGGGTTCGATTCCCACTAGGGGCGGTGGCTTTTAGATAACCCGTCCCTAAATTCGTAGTTAATAATAATGGACATTAAAATTAAAAAAAAAAAATTATGAGTGCAACCTCAATAGCTAATTTCCTTCGGAACCATGGAGACTGGGTGAAACCCCGCTAAAAATGCCCCCTTATGGTTGTATTTCAACTCAAAATAAGGAAGCAAAATACCTAGAAACAACAGGGCAGAGAGAAGATATGCTCGTAATAACTATTGCAGTACAATGTATTCCGTCCATCTTATTAACCTAACCTAAATTAAGGAGAACCTATCAAACTAAGGGGAAGGAATCCCGGGTTAGTGAGATATCCCTCTTGCCAGCATCGAAAATTAACTTAGCTCTCTAGTGGCCGACACTTAATCACACTTGTTAATCCTCTCAAATTAATTATCTTGATGGAACAAACATTTTCCTATCCCTAGACCGGAGGAAGTTCCGCCGAAGGAGAGTTACGAAATGAAGATGGTTCTCTGAATTCAAAAACAAGTTTTTGATTCATTAAATGCAGACTTATAGCTTCTTTCACTACATCTATATATCTATATATATATATGTATATATATTATATTATATTATATAGGGGCGAGGTTGGCCAGCCTTTAATTTATTAATGAGTACCTGCCAAGAGGAAATTCAGGCGACCGGAGTATAGTTCTGACCACAACATCTCTGAGTGCTGTATGCTCAATAATCAGATACGTCTACAGTTCTGCCATTCTGCACCGTTGTGGCCTGTTACGGTACTGATTTTTTTTTGCTTTTTGATATATATATATATATATATATATATATATATATATATATATATATATATATATATATTAATTCTGGTGAATGATGACCCGATATATATTTTTTCACTTTTTATTGTTTCTTTTTCTGGCAGGGGGTCAATAAAGTAGTACACACTTTTTTCACTTTAACTTCACTTTAGGGCGAAACATACAAAATAAAGTAGTTAAAGTGAAAAAAGTGTGTACTACTTTATTGACCCCCTGCCAGAAAAAGAAACAAGAAAAAGAAATATATATATATATATATATATATATATATATATATATATATATATATATATATATACAGGGTGTCCCGCATTGAGATGTAGTTGATTTATAGATCAGGGACGCAAAAATGAGCGTCCTATTTCACAATGTAGCAGAGCTATTCAAACGTTTGTATATTTTCAAACCTATTGTTTTTTTATGAAAAACTGTGTTTTCTTGATTCCTGGTTAATGTGTCGTAAATGACGACCTTAGTTTTATCTTCTACATTAAATTTCCAATAAGAAACACCCGTTATTGAAATGCTGTCATGTAAATTAAGTGCTATACAAAAAGCTATATAGTTGTGAACTGTTGTTATTAGATTTTTCTTAACTTATTCAATATTTTCTTAATCAGCTATTTGAAAACTTATGGGTTTGCCTCCGCTCCAAAAGTTTACCCCGTTGTTTTAGAAGAAAAAAATTATTTAACTCTATTTTTTCTGATTTCTATAGCCAAAACCAATTGCTTTTCTTTAGCGTGAAGGAGCCATTGTGAAGACATTCTTTAATTTCACAAGATAAGTGTGATGTCCCATCCTTCCCAAACTTGGTACATACACTTTTTGCTCTGATTAAGGGTAGGGGACACTTCGGAAACAAGAGTGAAAGATTAACTTTTTGCATAACGTTTTTGAGGCTCCACTCTCAATGCCTTACGACTTTTATTGTGAAGTGTATACTTTCTAAGTATGTTATTTTACAAAAAAATAAAAAATAAATAAAGAAACAAACGTAAAATTATATTTAGAACACTCAGGATTGATTTTGTTAGTTCCTCTTTGAACGTTTAATGAGATGAAAGGTTTGAAAATCGCCATTGTGGTATTTTTGGTGAATGTGAGTTCTACTTGAGAGGATTGTAGCTAGAATGAGAGGTGGCCGAGTGGTTAAGCTTGGTTGCGGGGAGTGGTTGAAATACTTGGTTCAATTAGAAATCCGATTGACCTGTTGCGGAAGGCTTTCAGATGTGAAATTCCATTTGTTGACCGAACGGCTGAAATTCAAGAAAGAATTTGATTACATTTTTGACACAACTCCTGCAACCTATTCATTATTTTAACGGAAGATAAGGAAGTATTCGAGAATGCACAATTTTATCGTTTTCTAAAGTATTTTCTGCTTCAGAGCTTTCCCTCCCTGCTTATTGGGAAGAAACCCGCCTATGAGATGAACACAATGACGTTAGGAAATAGTAACAATTAGAAATGTAAAGATTTCATGATCGCACACCAAGAAAATTGAGATCAATTAAATTTTCTATTTATAAGTATATACTTGTCTGTTTGCGCTCAATCACCAACCGGAATAATCCGATTTATATAAAATTTGGTAGATAAATACTGCAGGTCTAAAACAAAATTTGAGATCTTTAATCACATGAGTCCGCCCAACAGGGCTTTTTTAGGCTTAGAGGTAAATTTTATGGATGTTTTTTTCAAGAGGAATTCAATAAAACCATATTCTAGGCGATATTAACATTTACAATAAAGCTAGAAAATACTGAAACTTTTTGTTACTCCAACACGAGTTAAAAGACGTTTCACACTTTCGACATTCATTGAAACTAATATATACGAGTTTTAGTTCCTATTCGAGTAGAGTTATCATAAATAAAATAATTTAATTAACAGATATGAGCAGTTTTGGACTTTTTGTGTATTTCCTTAAGCAAAAACAGTATGCCGTTTCTACCGGGACTTAATAACTTAAGGAGAACAACAGAAGTATTCATGGACACAAGAGGATGTACTGAAGATACACCACTGATTACAGAACCCGAATCGGAACAGGTTGTAAGGAATCACGTATTCAATAAATGGCAGGATGAATGGTTATATTTCAATGACAACAAGCCTCGGGAGATAAAGCCTTTGATAAAACAATGAAACTCCAGATATACAAGCTGGCGGAGTGTAGTCCTCAGAAGACTTAGAATTGGATATATTCTACTTGCCCACTCACTCTTAAAGAAAAAAAGTCCGAATCGCAGGAACTGCATCATCTTAGCGTGGCTCCGTTCTTATCCCTAAAGTCGTTTGGAAAGGTTGAAATAGAAACCGTTATAATTTTGGTTAGACCATTGTGGGTACATACCACACCTGACAGAAAAATGACTCCCTGGCCTTGTCAAGGTTCGCTCTAAAAACACACTGCTTACTGTTTCTTATTTTCTTTTACCATAATACTAATTATACAGATAAATTCAATTTAAAAAAATCAATTAAAAGGTGATTTAAAAAAAAGACAAAAACCCGTTCAAAAGAACAAAACAAACACATTTGAAGTTTCAAGCACTTATTTCTCCAATTGAAATCACCTAATCGAAATTTGCTTCAGAATCGTATTTGTAGAGAATTAAGTAAGCTTTCAAATGTTTTTATCCACATGCCACGATTTCCCAACTGTTTTCGAGATATTAAGAAAAATATGCGAAGTTCCCAAAACGTTTCATCTCACTTAATAAATTCTGCTGTTTAGCCAACTTGAACTTTCAAATTAGTCTAACCACCGTTATTTTCGTTCTCTAGGGTTTCTGAAAAACAAAATTTTCTAGTCGGCGCTTCCGGATTGCTTCATGTGGTCAATCTTATAAGCGGGATTCCCCACTGTGGAGGGAGGGAGGAACCGTGCTATAAAAAAGCCACACCACGGTGGACAAAGGTTCGAGTAAAGCTTTAACTGAACTATTTTCTAGTTAAGTACTACACATACAGAAAGTTTCGTTTGAATCGTTGAGGGGCACGTCGTGCACTCCCCTTGTTAGAGGTAGAGCACTTGACTAATATTTTAAAGGACCCGTGTTCAAAACTCTGTTGTTTACTAAAGATTTTATCTTCTAGTGTCTTCGTTCGAGGGTTGTATTCGGAGTCTCAAGCCTTTAATTAATTTTATGGGTACCTGCAAAGGGGAAATTCATGCAGCCTATGGTAAGCATAGTACTGACCATACTATCTCCCCTCGCCATGGTATTGATATCTGATGTTATTAATTGCAATATGAGAAGAGAAATACGAGAAGAATGTATCTCTTTAATTCCATATACAATGGTAAAACCTTATTAGGCTAGAAGCCTTTCGTGCTTTCTGTTGATTTCCTTGTTCATCTCATCACTAGATGGCTCGAAGATTGTTAGGAGAACCTTACAAGGCCTACAGCTCGATATGGAACAGCCATACTCTAATCATAGGCTGAAGCTAGGATTCTTCAAAGGGACCAATCCCTTTTTTTTTCTTTTTTTTTTTTAACGGCGCATCGAAAAATCTGGGCCAACACCCAGGGTGCAGTCAGGAATTTTCTCAGCGAGCCCTGAGATGAGAAAATTCCTGCAGCCGGTGGGGGTTGAACCCACCATCTCCCGCTTATGAATCTTAGGCGCTAGCCACTAGACCACGGTAGACGCTTGACCACTCTTATTATCATCTGGCGTACAATCCTAACGCTAGGTTTTACTTTTTTTAAATGTCATTAAATCTTCATCGATCATATCTAAAAGACGCTAGCCTTGTTCATATATATATAGTAGTTCCGGTGGCTGTGAGTGGCGTATTCAAATTTTCATTGATATTTGGCACTAAAAAATTAGCTGGGTGTGCAATTTTGGACGAATATCTTCAACAGCCAATCATGATTTGCGATAGGTTTGATTCAACTACATTTTTAAACCCCCCCTCGTCACGATCGACTTATTCATGGTTCCAGACGGATTGCTGCCCTGGAAACAGCAGCAGTGCTATTAGAACAGTAGATGGGTTCACAGTCCAAGTTGAGAAAGATCTAAATGCCATTTCGGCAAATTTCAACTTTTTAAATACATTAGCAATTTTTTTAGTGCCAGCTATCAATGAAAATTTGGAAAACACAAAATGTGACATATCTCTCAAATGAAAAACGTTTCCAACAGTTTCTTTCGGTCACTCCAGCCTCCGAAATGGACAATGGACTCCCACAGCCAATAAATAATGAATAATTCATAATTTCTTCACACAAGGCATTTGAAAGTAACGAAACTACATTCCACATTTTATGACAAAAGGGAGCCAACCCTTCAACCAATCCCTCAATAAACTTCCACTTAATTTGCATAGATTTAATGCTTACGAAATGTAAAAGTTTTCCTGTAAATAGTGAATCTGTAGTCAGTTAAGGTGCCGCTGTTGAAATTCGCGAAAAAACACTGAATGAATGAATAAGAGCATTAATTTAGCCACAAAAATTTACATGCAAAAACAAACAAGCTTAATGCCTAAGACAATGGGTATAACCCGTCTGCCAGGTTGTAGCTAGTACTTCTAGGATCATGCTAAGCTAAGTAACAGCACAACAGCATTACCGATTCTAATCAATGCAAGCTCTTAATAAACAATACACCAAGCATTAAATAAAATAACAAGCAGTGTAAACAATATACCAAGCATTTAATAAAATAACAAGCAGGGCTGACAAATCAAAGAAAATAACATGCTAAAATCAAACAAATTCTGAAGTTAATAAAATTAAATAAATAGTACAATACAATAAACTTTATTATATATATTATATTAACCTACATATGCCATTGGTCAGAAAATATATAATAAAAATAACTAGACAAATAACAACATGCAATTAAAACTATATCACGCTTTCAATCAACAAGAATAACAAAAACAAATTACTAAAGCTATATATTTTAACAAGACATAATCATGCTTTTATTTTATAACTCCTATGAGAAAAATATAAGTTTCATAATATGAATTTACAAATTAAAAGTTGAAATAGCCAATTATCTCTTTCCTATAGCTCCATGCTTTCTCTAAATATTTCCGTGGAGGTACGGTGTGTCCAAGTGTCATGAAACCACATAAAGTGATCCACACGAAAGTGTAATACAATGTCTAATACCTAACGAAAGAAAAAACACTGATTCATCGAGAAAAACAGAAATGCGTTATTGGACGTCCAGAAAGTATCTTCAATCAATGGGTTTAGTGTATTTAATTACAGTTTTCTTGAAGGAAATTTTGCCTATTTTATAACGACACAATTAGAATTTAATTACCTTGAACTGTTTTTAAGCAATCCTTTCTTATTCAATAAAAAGTATGTCTATTTTTTCTATTTCTATTTCTATAAGATTCCCTTCGGAATCTGCATTGAGAATAGACTTACAATCACATTTTAAATACATGCAGCATTAATATCAAATTTCGTGCGTAAACTGGGTGAAATGATTCCCTAAAGCAGCTTCTCAGCATGATTACATATGATTGGTTGAGAATCCCCAAAGAATCGATCCCAGGAAGACAGATGGTTGGTTGGAGACCACTCCAAGTGCTTGTTCTAAGTCCTGAGTGTCTTGGGGTCCACCTTCTTGCTCAGAAATATAGGCCTGCAAATACATAACATCTTCCGTAAGTTTCTTCTATTTTCTTTGTCAACTCAATGCCTTTCATTTTTTATTTTAGTGTGTCGTTTTATTTCTTCTATTGCTCACTAGCTGCGTTTATTTATAATTCGCCAGAATATAGACAAAACCTTCTTGTCTTAAATCCTTATTCAAAATATGGGTCTTTTTGCGAAGACCACATCCAGTTAGTTTGAAGTATGTGTCGTGATTTTGGTACTTACGGATTAGCTTACAGGTTCTTTGCCGGTTATCTATTGCTTCTTTACAGGTTATCTAAGGCTAGAAACCATATTATATAAATACAGTAATCAAAAGTTAATATAGTAATGAAAAGTATTTAAAATCACTGCAATCACTACTAAAAGTAACTTTTTTTTACTACTATATTTATATAATATGGTTTATATCTAACTAACCTTTAGATAACCTGTATCTATTTGTAAGTAATACTTTTAGAGTTGTAAAACATAAATGAAAATAAGCAGAATATATTTCAGCACGCAATATTTATTAATGAAAAAGGTTAATATTATAAAAACCAATGGTATTTGTGAAGTTTAGGGGCCTCCTCGCCTATTTTTTTGTCCAGTGGTTCTATAACATATTTATATTTTAAATTTATTTCGCATTATGGGCATACGTGCTATGCGTTTCCGCTCGCTACGCTCGCTCAAGAAGATATCAAAGCTCTAGTCACTCCAAGTCGTTAAAATTAATAGAATAATTCTATTAATTTTAACGACTTGGATAGAATTATTCTAATAATTTTTGCGAGTTGGATTGACGTGAGTGTTAAAGGCCATTTTACTACCAGCAACAACCAATAGAATTGCCCATAGGACTAGCCAACAGAAAAGCTAATAAGTTATGCGCGTGCGCTGAATCACTACAGATACTTCACAAGTAACAGGATGTGGTCTTCGCAAAAAGACCCCAAAATATTAATTCCTTAAGAATCGTTTATTACCTTCTTGGCTTCTTTGCCATTTAAAATTTTGGTAAAAATGCAGTTTCCAGCCCTCCAAACCGATTTCTTTCAAACTTTGCACAATAACGTATTTTGATGCACTAAACACGAATACGATAAAAAAAAAAACTTCGGATTTAACTAGGAAAGAAGTTATTAAGCACTTAAGTTCACTGTTGTGCAGGTTATGAGAGCTAATGTAAACAACTAAATTTGTCAACATACGCATGCGCGGGTATAGAAAAGTTCGTAATAAGGAAGTTTAATTGAAATTTACCATAAATTATCGAAATTCATCAGTAGTTATTTATTTACAATCATTTTTTTAAATAATGAAACACTCTTCACATTTCTTGTTTCGTTCATGAAAAGTATTATATATCAGAAATCCCTTAATAATTAGCTAATGCCTTTATAATAGCAGAAGAATGTCTAGGACGAATGATTAGGAATGCAGAAGAATATCTAGGAATGCAGAAGAATGTCTAGGGCGATTTTAAGGGCAAACATGCTATGCGTTTCCGCTCGCTCAAGAAGATAACAAAACCCCAGTCAATCCAACTCGCTAAAATTAATAGAATTCTATTAATTATAGCGAGTTGGATTGACTGGGGTTTTGTTATTTTCTTGAGCGAGCGGAAACGCATAGCACGTATGCCCTTAAGCGACAGGTGACGACGGGGTGAGAATGCCCTTAAAATTAACAATATCTTTGAATAAATAGTTTCTGAACATTTCAAATGAGAGTTCTCTGTTTCCCAATGTTACGTATCTGCGCATGCGCATGTTTACAAATACGTTGATGACGCCTAGTTTTATAACCTTCCTAACTTTAGTGTTTAATATTATATTCTATTAATTTTAGCGAGTTGGATTGACTGGGGTTTTGTTATCTTTTTGAGCGAGCGTAGCGAGCGTAAACGCATAGCATGTGTGCCTTAACGTCGTCATTTATGCCTTAAAGTCATGTATGCCTTAAAGTCGTCACAAATTTAATTGTTTACATTAGCTCTCATAACCTGCACAACAGTGAACTTATGTGCTTAATAACTTCTTTCCTAGTTAAATCCGACGTTTTTTTTTATCGTATTCGTGTTTAGTGCATCAAAATACGTTATTGTGCAAAGTTTGAAAGAAATCGGTTTGGAGGGCTGGAAACTGCATTTTTACCAAAATTTTAAAAAAGGCTGGTGCAAAAGCGGAAGAAGTCTAACAAGACATTATCTGAAACTATGATAGGACCTCAGAAAAAGGATACGAACCTGTTATAAATTCACTTGTGAGACCTCTTTATGCGGAAAGGTCAAGGAATTATTCCTATCCAGTATCTCATTTAAAAGTTTATTTTTCTTTTTCCAATAAATCATGAATATCCAATGCAATCTAACTTTTCCAATAACTTGTCGTGTCTTTGTATATGCCGAGAGAAATTGCCTCATCATTAGATTCAACATTGAGGTTTCAAATTACAATGAATTTTATAGAGATATCACTTCTTATATTCATTTCATTTCCTTGATACAAAAATATTTGGAAGGATTTGTTCCTTGCATTGGACCATGTTAACTCTCTTTTAAGGTTTATTTTGGATAAACTAATACTGGGAATGAAGAACCAAACATTTTCTACATAAAGATTTACTAAAGATAAGTCTCTAATGAAATCAGCCGAATACGCCGACCGCATCACTATTTGTTCGGTGTACATTTTAAGGCGCACTATGGTCCCTTATCAATAATCATGGTGCAAAAATTACTTTCAGCTGATGGATCTCGTTCTAACTTGTTATAGTGTTTATTGACCCTTTCCTTGCTAAAGACTTCTGTAGAAGTCGAAGTTTGACGTGCCCCTGGAACGAAGGACTTGTACAGCAGTCGAGAGCTGCCGTGCCCCTGGAACGAAGGACTTGTACAGCAGTCGGACCCTTCTCTCTCGCTTTCCAGCCCCCTACGGCTAACTTTTCCAGGAGTTTGACCTTGGGGCTATTAAGCAAGGATTTAGAGAAGCTTTAGTTATTTCTTTTACCACTGGTCGCCGGAAAAATTAACTATTTGTGTCGAGAGAGAGCTACGGATTATGGATACATGGGTCGGGATGGTAAAAATTAACATCGCCAGCGTTAGATCCAACTCGATTCCAATCGAAAAGGAAGGTGTATTTTTCTTGTTTTCAATAAAAAAAGAGGCTATTTATTTATTTAGCTTCTTTGATTAATACCTATATCATAAAAAAAATAATATTTTTCGTACTAAAAAGTATAGACTATAAAAAATATTTATTGGAGTATCTAATTATATAATTCAACCTAAATATTTAGAGCTAAAATTAAACCTAAATGAATAATAAAATGGAGTTTTCCTACGATTAGAAATGTTAAGGGAGGAAATTATATGAAGGTTTGGGTCTTTTTTCGAAGACCACATCCAGTTACTTTTGAAGTAGCAGTAGTGGTTTATAACAGTTACTCGTACTCTCTGATAAGCTTACTGATTAGCTTACAGGTTCTTTGCTGGTTATCTATTACCACTTGACTCGTTATCTACGGTTATAATTCATATTAGATAATGGCAAGCAATATTTATTAATAAAAAGGTTAATATGATCAAAATCAATTCTCTCAACTACGAAAAAAATTATTAAGCATTAAAGTTAACTGTTTTGCAGGTTATGAAGGATAATATAAAGAATGATATTTGAAAACACACATATTTTATTCTTTTTCTCTCTCTCTCTCTCTCTCTCTCTCTCTCTCTCTCTCTCTCTCTCTCTCTCTCTCTCTCTCTCTCTTTTTGGATATATTACATTTATTTAGCATTATGGGCATACTTGCTATGCGTTTCCGCTCGCTCAAGAAGATATCAAAACTCTAGTCAATCCAACTTGCTAAAATTAATATAATTCTATTAATTTTAGCGACTCTAGTCTATCCAACTCGCTAAAATTAATAGAATTCTATTAATTTTTCAGAGTAAGAAACCAATCGCTTTTTCTTTGTTAGGAACATCGCGAACTAATTGTAAAAGACCCATTTTTTCTCACTAACATAAGCAGAGCTTTTTCATAAACATAAGCTAATTCACTGTTGAAGGTTGCTTTACTCCCTGCGAGAACCAATACAATTGGTCATCGGAATCCTCCAATAGGAAGGCAAAGGAGTTATGCGCATGCGCTGAATCACTGATACAATCACTACTGCTACTTCAAAAGTAACTGGATGTGGTCTTCGCAAAAAGACCCGCACGTCGAGAGGAGGGCGAGAATAGCTTCGTAACTAGGGCCCGGCCAGGTAGAGAGATCGCCGTACTACAGGGTCGGTCAGCCCGCACTACCCGTCGTAAGCTAAGGGTTAAAGGGTTGAAAAGTAGCTCTGCGTTGGTTTTATAAAATTCCGTCTTAAAGGAGGTGGGGTATAGAGGAGAGGGGAAGGAGCTTGCTCAAAATATCACTACTTTTTCACAGTAATCACCCTGTATCTCCCACAGACGCAAACAGACGCAGATGAACCTGACATTTTTTGACACTCATGTCCATAGCCCATAACCTTAGATAAGTCGCATCGTGTAAGTTTAAGCATATTTCGAAAGCTCACTAAATTACCAACACAAACGGATTTTATGCAAGTTTTGATGCAGCTATCTTGTTCGGAGAAATCTATGCGTAAAATTCTATAGTGCGGGTTTCGTTCTTTTGATTTATATATTTATATACACAAACTTAAATACAATATACACTATATAAACTACTTTATATTTATATACACACTTGGTTAATTCCTGACCTAAGGGTTAAGAAACCTAGACAATTTTTTTAGGAATGAGTCCTTGTGTCGAAATCATAAGCGAGTTACAACGAATACATAAGGAAAATATGCACTAAAAAGTAACAAAAGTGATATTTTTTTATGAACGAAAATCGTGAAATAAAATGTAAAATATTTTCACATACACACGCAAATCAGCAAGTCTATCCTTAAGCGGCCCCTATACGGTCAGTAATAATGACATTACCTTATCAAAATGACAGTAATAATGATAGTGTAAGGTGGACAAAGTTGGAATGACGAACAGTAATGATGTGATTCCGGATTTTCTGATCTCGGCTTCATCATTACTGAAAGTGGAGGGGATACTGTCATTAGTAATGATGGTGTAGAGACCGCTACATCATTAATGCGTCATTACTCAGTCTATCTCGAGCTGTAACTAGGTGAAAGAGATGTAAAGGTTAAACTAGATTGAGTAGAAAGGGCAAAAAATAAGATGAATTGAAATGTATGACTCTACCTTGGTAACATTATAGTTATAAAAGTAATATATATATATATATATATATATATATATATATATATATATATATATATATATCAAAGTAACGAATCCGCATTAAGTCTAATTAAAATATATCATAGAATAAAATATATGTAAAGTCATCTATAAGGTACCAAAAACTTTTCACAATCGTTACTTTGCATTTGTATCAACGATATAAAATAGGTTGAAAGTGCTTTATTTTTTATATCGACTTTAGAAAATAATGCTGACGTGATTCTTTTACCAATTCATTTGTCTTATAGAGTAGATTAGAAGAAAAATATAATCGTTAAACTATAATTTATATTTCGTCAAATATATTCAAAAATATGCTTACTTTTTCAAGTAAACTAGTATTATAAATTTTTTTACACCAAAAATAATAGCAGATTTAAAATCAGCACCCCAAGAACCCTAACGTGGTGAATAATATTGAAAACAAAAAATAATGATTTTTCCCAGTCTGGAAGAGAATAAAAATTTGTAAGCGAATAAGTAATGTGACGTTTTGAAATTCAATATCTCCCCTTGAGATAATCCGATTTTTACGTCATTGAAATCTTTCAAAAGAAGAAAGACTCCTTTTTCTGACCATATAAATGACTATTGTATTATCTCAAAAGGTACTTGCAAAAAATGGTTATCCAAATAAAAATAAAATGTAAACTTTTTTGCACATAACTTCGGTCCCAGAACACGTAGAAACGCCCCGATTGGAAGGATATGTGTCATATTAAGGCCTTTACGAACGTTTCACATGTTTTTTTGTGGCTAGTGTCGCAATTATAGCTACACAGGCAACTTTGCGAGGATCCATTATCAACAAAACGCTTCTGTCACGGAGATCACAATGCATACTGAAGAAAAGTAATAACATTAAAAATGATCCGTGGAATTACGGTGTAAGGTGTACATTGTAATGATGATATGGAATGACGAGAGTTGAATAGTAATGACATTACTGATAATGTCATTATTACTGACCGTGTAGGGGCCGCTTTACTCATGTAAATATGAGTTTATCACGACTTAGGTTAGTTTGTATTATGAGGATTGGAGTGTTTATTTACCAGAAATGTTCCAATAATTGTTGTGTTTCTAAATGATCAATTAAACTATCACAGCCTCCAATATATGACAGGAAGCAATTAATAATTTCCATGAATATTTTCAATCTATTTTCCCTCGAGTACAGACCTAAATGAACACTCCATTTAACATGAGCTGTTCGATACCCGTTTAAATTAACAAGCCATTGTGCTCCTGTTGTAATGAAATAATGGTGACCGTACCATCGAGGATAGACAAGGCCCATTTTCTTCACTGATGAACTTTGGTGCAAACCACCTGGTTTGGGTTTATCCAGAAGTAAGCTGTAATTGGTTGTTTAAATCCATAACTTTATAAAATTCCAAGCTGGGGTTCGATCTCAGTTATTCCGTTAAACAATTAAGATAGTGAGCTAAATTGGTTCAGGATAAGAGGCATTAACTCTGCTAATACAGAACAGTTTCAACAATTTAAAACAAATTCCCAGTTTAGTCAAGGTCTCTTGAAAGTAACTAATTGGAAAATATATTCTTGTAAAATATATGGATATGCACTAAATAAATTTTATTTTATGAAAAGTTAAAGATATTTGAATTTGCCTATGAGAAATAATAGGGGCGAGGTTAGCTCAGTGGGCACTGGACTCATATGCTGGAGTTCAAATCCCAAGCAAGCACTTAAGATTTTTTCTTCTAGTGTCTTGGTTCATGGGTTGAATTCGGCCTCCGTGACCATCCCTAGGCCAGCCCAGCCTTTAATTAATGTGTACCTAGGTGCTAATAACTCTAGCAGTCGAAGCAGCAAGGGGCGGTCAGAGAAAATCAGGCGGTCGAAGCATAGTACTGACCACACTATCTCCCTACTGTGCTGTATGGTCATGAATCAGATACCTCTACAGTATCAGCCCCTCGAGGCACTCGTGGCCTGTTACGGAACTGATTTTTTTTTTTTTTTTTTTTTTTTTTTAAGAGAAATAATTCAGTATTAAAAAAACAATTGTTGTTCGTAAGATTCTTTCTTTTTTTTTTTTTTTTTTTTGAAGGATGTATTTAAGCGCGGGAGGTCATGGGCACCCAACGAAAGAAGGGAATTTCTAAGATATTTTGAATTCGAATAACAACGGACCTAGGCGCTACTGGAAAGGATGTCCGTGTGCCGTAATAAAAAAAAAAAAAAAAAAAAAAAAAAAAAAAAAAAAAAAAAAAAAAAAAAAAAAAAAAAAAAAAAAAAAAAGCCATTTTTGTTTCGTAATGTTTAGCTTTGAATTTTATGTATTTTCAATATTAATCCTTTTCGTGTTTTTAAAAGTATTGCATTTATGGTTTATCAAAGAATTTACTTTTTCAATTTTTCTTTACATGAAAGTCGCTGATAATTCTAACTTTTTTTTTCTTCTTTTCACAGATTCGGAAAAAGGACAAGCTCACACATTCCAAGATACCACTTGCCTCTTGAAGGAATCAACTACAGGCATAATATTCCTGATCCCAGCGAAATTTACGAGTTTCTCTACCAACCACTTGCTGAATGAGGATATTTAAATAATTTGTGATATTTTTATTTTTATTTATTTCAAATGCTGAAATTTTGTTTTCATTTTCTATATCATATAATTGTAAACATTTGGAATAAATATAAATATTTAATTGTAAATAATAAAATGACTATGAGATTTAGTTTGTATTATTTATTTACTTTAAGAACATAATGAACATACATATTTCTGTAGGTAAAGAGTTATATTTATAAGAATATGATTAAATCGAATATATTTATTTATCAGATATAATTAAGACAGTAGTTTACTTGCTTTATTTTAATATTTTTTGTAATGTTAATATAAATAATGTTTTATAGTCAATTAATTGCAATTTTGGCCAATAATTCTTGTGGAATGTCTTCTGAACTTGTCCTGTGCATTTAAATAGATAACAGTATTGATGTTGTATACTTAAATAAAGTTTATTGTGTGGCCAACGCTTTTTTCTAGCCAGAGTTCTTATATCCAAAGTATTCTTCCCATAACTACCTCGCCTGCATGCATGATCTTAGAAGACGCTTAAGGTAATATAAGAAACAACAACGCAGCCCTGAAAATATTTATTTAAAACAAAAGTAACATATTTGCTGTCAAATTCAGTTTCTACAACAGGCATCGAAGAAAGTATATACACTTACTTAACTAATTATTTATTTACTTTATCAGTTTACAGGCTTACTGGTAAGTTGGCCCACATCCATCACGAGGTGATAGTTTTGGTCAAAACAAACAACTTGAAATAAACAATGGCTCTATCCAGAAGTTACCCGTTTTCAAGATATTTAACATTTTAGACAATTTTTTTTCATTTTTTTTTAAAGTCACTGTTGCTTGGTTTTTTTATTATTTTTATTTCTAACATTTTTGCTGAAAGTTTTTATTGGTTTGGGATTTAAGAGATTTTGAATAAACTATTAATTAAATTAAAAAAAAAAAAAATCAGTCCCGTAACAGGCCACGAGGGCCCTGAGGGGCAGATACTATAGAGGCCCTGGGGGGTATCTGATTCATGACCATACGACACACTAGGGAGATAGTGTGGTCAGTACTATGCTCCGGCCGCCTGATTTTCCCCTTGGCTGCTTCGACTGCTAGAGTCATTAGCACCAACCAAGGTACCCATTATTAAATTAATTAAAGGCTGGGTTGGCCTAGGGACGGTCAGGGAGGCCGAATTCAACCGGCGAACGAAGACACTAGAAGAAAAAATCTTTAGTGCTTGCTCGGGATTTGAACTCAGGCCTCCAGCTTATTAGTCCAGTGCTCTACCACTGAGCTAACCTCGCCCCCTATTAATTAAATAAAACTATCAAATATTTACAAGACAACGGATGGTATGACCTAATAACTAAAATTTACATTATTTTTATTTAGAAAGAAGAAAGAAATTCTTTATTTATAAAAATAAAGTGTGCTGCCCAAATGTTTTGGGAAGCTATAAACACTGCGTACTTATCAATCTTACGAAAATTCATTTCAGTTGGTTAAAAAAAAAAAGGTTATTATATTAATTTGGAAAAAATAAATTTTGAAGATCTGTTTTAAATGGATAATTAATTGTAATGTTAAACAAATTTTGATAATATTTTAAATGCAAAGAATAATAAAGACAAGCTTGGCCAAATTTGGTGAAATGATTTTCGAAAGAGTGATAAGCAGCTGGTTAGCTCCCGTATATATGATTGTGGAGTATCCCCAGGGAATCTATCAAAATAGATTCCGTGAGGATAGATATTCCTTTGAGTCCACGTCTAAATCTTGCAAAATGTCTTGCGTCCGTTTTGGAATCGCTCTTGCTCCAAACCAAAGGCCTTCAACTATGTATTTTCTTTGCCCGAATCTTTCTTGGAATTTTTTCTGGTAGAATTCTATACACTTGGTATAAATTTCTCTTTTTTCCAAATTAATTTCTTCTGCTTGCTGTGGATCGTTTGTCTCGTATCGCACAGTGGGGCGATAATGTAAGCTTCTTTCGATTTATCTTTGAAGGCAATTATGTCGGCATATCTAGGACATCCGTCATCATCGACGCCATAAACCTCTTCAAAGCACGTAAATTCATTTTTTTGAAGGAGATTAATAATTTTTTGCTTGACATTATGACGTCTCCGTGTGACCAGGAGCATATTCATTGGACACTTCCCAAGCACGTGTGCTGGAGTTTCGGTCTCTCTACCGCATCTGCGACAGAGGGGTCCAACGTTTGATGTTCCTGAAACACCGGGTACACCTCTCAACAGCGCGTAGTCAGTGTTGAGTTTCAGAGCATTCGTCCATTCGGAACACGATAAAACAGATTTATTGTGAATAAATTTGTTACTTTTTGGACAGTCTCTGAAATGCTCAACTCCTATTCCTTGCCACTTCGAGTGCGACCATTCTTCGAAAGCTTTTTCCCGAAGGTTACGCCTGATCTTCTTAATGTTGTGATCTTCAATAAGCTGGACTATGTTAATGTTCAGTCTATTGGCACATTCTGTCGCTTCTTTAGAGTAGCTGAACATTGGCTGGAACTGGTCATCGGACACTCGATCTAGCTTTTGTGCGATGGACCAATGTTGTAGCGGAGCCTCCCACCATAAATAAATGAGTTGTGATACATATGAATCATAGTACAGTTATATGTTATTCTATTAAAAAAAAAAAAAAAAAAAAAAAAAAAAAAGGAACAGAATGTGCTTACATATTTCATAAGAGATAAAATCTCAAGTTTAATTATTAAAAAAAAAAAAAAAAAGGTTCGTAGGACGATAAAAACATTAAGTTGTTCGTCCTTTAATTCTTTCCATTCCATTCTATTATTTTTATCCTAAAACCTCTAACTCTATCTCTCATTAATTTAAATTTATTAGCTATTACTGCAAGTTATACTAAAAACATCTCTGTTTATTAAGCTACACAAAATGTCTGGTAAAATGTTTATAATATTATTTATTTTTTATTGGTTTTATGCACCTCATCTTTGGCAAATTGGATGTTTAAAATAAACCGATATGTTTAATAAACAGATGTTTTTAGCATAACTATCAACTCGTGATGGATGTGGGTCGACTTACCAGTAACACTGTATACAATATACACAGTTATTTAAGTAACGTTAATTGCATTTACAGAAAAATGCTTCTGAACTTCAAAACAAAATTCTTCATAAAATTAATGGATTACAATGTTTAAAAGCACCAATCACACATAATTTAAAGCCTCTAATTTTTGTGCTTAGCAAATCAGTAAATGCGTAATCCTGAAGAGATATCAAAAAAATGAGAAACGTGTAGAGCAAAATACAAGGATAGTAAAGAAAGTTGTGTAAGTTTATGAAATCTGACCTTCTGACACATTAATTTAATTTAAATTTTAATGTCCATTATTATTAACTAAGAAATTTATGACGGGTTATCTAAAAGTTACCACCCTTTTCTAGCCAGGATAGGGCTGATGCCTTTTCTTTTTTCTAAAGAAACCCACGACCCTTGGCACGGGGTGTTAAGTCCTCACGCCTTAACACTCTCGGCCACCGGGCCTCCATACATGATATATTTGTTCAAATGCTACAAATTATTCTGTTATAAATAATGAGGTTAATCTGCCTCATTTTAAATGAGCTATTAATTCGATCAGTGTAATTAATTTTCTAGCAAACCCCATACTTGAATATTTTAAATAATTAACTTCTTTGCTCAATTTTTAGGAATAATTCTCATTATTCAGTGCACTGCTTCTTCACATGAGTTTCTGGGATAATTTTAAAGCGTGTAGAATTTTTATCTTTCCTGATTTTAAATATTTCAAAGAAATATACACAAAGAGAAATAGCAAGACCCATAGCTAGCATAATGAAAGCTCCTTGGATATGAACTATTTTCAATTGAGTTGGTTCATGAACTTCGACTCGACTTCCTTTACTAATTTTCAATGCTGTTTGAAGTCGACTGCTTAGGTATGTGAGCGTTACATCAGACTCCCAAAGGAGGAACAGCCCGGAGTCCACACACCTTCCGAGAAGTTGGTTCAATTTCTCAGTGTATGGGGATCCTGAAAGAATGAGCTTATTTACTTTTTGTTAAAAGATATAAATAAAACAAGTGCCTCAGAGAATTAAACAACAATTTTTTAAGAACAAAACTTATGGTGATTTCCAAATTATAGGTGTACCACAAAGAAAAGAACGTGCAGCCTCCAGCCCCCCTCGCTCATCCCCACCACGCCTTCTTTTCCCCTCTGCAACTTAGGGAGACACACCGAATGTAGTTGTGTTTAATTAAATTTTCCATTAGTTTATTATTAGTTAGTTCACACACTGATAGTAATATATTTGTTGATGAATACATGGATGTGTAATACCCACATCACTTACTACTTTGTTTTAATTATTTTATTCATTGCAACGGCGTGGTCATGAGCTGTTGGCGAGTGGTGGGGGAAGGCCTCTGGCTCATCGCCTAGCTCTTTTGTTCCTGGTTGAGGATTAGCACAAAAATCTTGGATTTGAAAAAAGGAAACTATTATTTCATAGGATGAAAATAAAAAAGCTATTATCATTTATTAATTATTTAGATTTAATAATAATAATTATTGTAATTTATCATATTTTATATTGTAATGTAATTCAATAATAATATAATTTATCATTTAGGTCCAATATAATTTATTAATCTAGACTTGATGTGCTTTTAGGTTTAAAATATAAAATTTATTTATTATATATAGCACATATTTTTCTTCTTCTTTTTTTTTTTTTTTTTTTTTTTCTTTTTGGGTGCATCGACTGCTCAGGTCATTTGCATCTTTATTTATTAAATACTTTTAATCTATTTATTAATATCATAATTCAGATTTATTTCTGCTCAGCAGCACTAATGGCCTAGATTTAGATGCACCTTAAAAAAAATTAACTATTCGGCAAAAACAAAAAAATAAATTCAACTGAAAGAGAAGTCTATATATAATTACACACCGGTGCATAAAGTTATGTTGAATTACCTTTTCTAGTGAGAAGAACAATAAAAGTTGAATATAGTGTGTTTTTCATAACATGAAGGCCAAGAATTATTTCTCCCGAAAGATGTTTGGTTTCAGGCACATGCCCTGTAAAATTTAAATTTTAGATTACAATTAAATTTGTAATGGATATATATTTTTATATATTTATTTATTTAAATTTTAGCGTCCATTATTATTAACTACGCATTTTAGGACGGGTTATCTATAGGTTACCACCCTTTTCTAGCCAGGATAGGGCTAGAAGTGGGAATCGAACCTACGAACTCAAAATTAATTCAAGTTAAATAAAAATTATTAATGACAGAAAACAAAAATCAAAATGATAAAATACAAGTTTTAATTAAGGAGATCCCTCAAAGCCACCTGTGGGTTAGTTGTTTTTTTTTTTTTTACGGAGCACCGACATCCATAGTGCAGCTGGGAATTTTCTGAACAGGCCCTGAAATGAGAAAATTCCAGCTGCAGGAAGGACTCCAACCCCCAGCTCCCCCATGAGAATTCAAAGCGTTAGCCACTAGACCACAGAGAGACCCCTGTGGGTTAGATATTCTCATTTGAGTATAACAAAACACTCATAATTTCAAAATTATTTTTTCTAATATTTTAAATCGCGACAGTTAAGTTTTAAAATCATGATATTAGTAATAATTACTATCATCCCATTGAATAATAAAGCTTAGGGAAGATCTAGTGTGCAGGGATTCCTCATCCTGACAAGCTAGTAGTATGGTTTCCCTGTACATAAACTGCCAAGAAAGGATGTTCTATGGTAATTTTAATTGCCGAAAAGGCCAGGTGGCCGTGAGTGTTAAGGCGTGAGCACTTAACACTCTGTGCCTAGGGTCGTGGGTTCGATTCCCACTATGGGATGGTGGCTTTTATTTAGAAAAAAGAAAAGGCATCAGCCCTATCCTGGCTACAAAAGGTTGGTAACCTATAGATAGCCCGTCCTAAAATGCGTAGTTAATAATAATGGACGTTAAAATTTAAATAATAATAATTACCAAAAGATCATTGCGGATTTATAGTGAGGTTTTTGTCATAAGCAGATGAGAGAAGTTGTTTTAACATTCTTACCTCCAGCCATAATTTCAATACTAAGCCCATATTCTCCTTTCTTCGCTAGTTTAATCAGGGTATCGCTGTCATGCACCTCAAATCTAGAAACGAGTGCTTTAATGTGAGGCTCGGTAGCACTTTTCAAAGAATAAATCCATGCTTCATGATCAGCTGCCCAAGGGATTCCAGATTCATAAAGCTCCATTGGAGAATCTATTGGTGAGTAATACCTGAAAACCGAACCAAGAATTTCAGTGAAAATTTAATGATGGAAATGAATATTAGAACAATTTGAAACAAATTTAATTCATTCTTTGAGTTTCAAAAATTATTCAGAGTGAATTTATTTTTGTTTGTTTGGGTTGCCACGGCAAAACCTGCGAGCTGAGGAGAGGAGGCCCAATAGCTGTTGGGTTCGATTCCCACTAGGATTGGTGGCTTTCTTGGGGAAAAATAAATGGCATCAGTCTGGCTAGAAAAGGGTAGTAAACTATATATATGCCGTCCAAAAATTCCTTATCAATTATAAGTAGACATTAAAATTTAAATAAATAAATAAATTACAGACATCATACCATTTTGCAGGAATTTCATCTTATTCATCTTTCTATTTACAGAGTAATTAGTTCTTTTCCTCCTGGGGTACATTTTAAATTTATAATAACTATATATATATAAATATTTATCGGTAGGAAATGAAAACATAATTATGTTAACATTTTTGCTGCGGCTGTCATTGTTTGTATGTTTGTATACCTCAGTATCGAGTGCATTTTTTGTTTGGATTTTTCATGTAGACATTTTTTTTTTTTCATAAAAAATCTTCCAGTTAGCCGATTTGAAAACGGAATACACTGTTGGAAACCCCAAACAATACTGAAGGCCTTACCCGGAGCTGTAAAAGTGAATCCCCTCCATTTACAAGCCTTTTGAATCTTAAGGGAAAAGTAATGGAGGAGTGTCCTGTCGATGGGAAACTCACAAGGAGTTAGGTTCACTAATGTCCTTCCGCAATGACACCCGCAGCTTAGTGTGTTAAGGGCATAAAAATTGTGTATCTTGGTATCGAATAAACCAATATTTCAGACATTGGGTTAAATAATTCATTAAGTTATCGATACAAATTTAGTTAGATCATATTTTAGTGAGGAATTTTAATAATATACAATTATAAAGAAGAATAAAGTCCTTGGGTCTCCACATGGTCTTGAGGCCAACACCTTGGATTTTTATGCGGGAGATCTCCCTAAGTAGGGACAGTACTGTTGCAGGTTCAGTTTTTTTTCATTCCAGGACTGATAACTTATTTTAAAATTTAAATCATAGAGTATTAAAGGTTTATCACTAACATAGGGACTGTGAGTACAGATGATAGGGCACCAGAATAGATAGTTGTGAAGAAGAGGAAAAGAACTTCAAATATAGTGAAGAACCGCCGAAGTGGTGATGAAGATGGCAGCCTGCCAGGCGGTGGTTGAAGAACAGCCATTGCCATAGCTCTCAAAAAAGTACCACCAAAACTAGAAAACTCCCCTCGCAAGATGGACTCCTCTAGTCCTGCAGAGGTAAGAAAGTACCAACTTTATTTTAATTATAACTATAACGTTACTCGTAAGATAGTAAAGAAATTGAAATTTTCATATTTTCATGAAGTGTTTTATGCACCTTAAAATTTTGCTACAATGTACCTCTTGGGTAGATAAGAAGGTAGATATGAGTTGGCTAGACTTTCCTTGGAACACCACTTCTGAGTTTTATTCATAAGCCAACTATTTTTATTGTAAAATTTGTGTTGGCTAGACTTACCGTGGTACTGCGCATAGGGGAAAGTTCCAAAAAAATATAGTCCAAAAATAGTGTTTTATTCAGAAGCCAACTATCATTAATGTAAAACAAATTGCAAATTAAGGTAACTTTACAATGAATAATAAATAAGGCAGACACTTTTAAGGGGGTTAAAATGTAAATAAAAAAAACAAAACAAAGTACCTAGTTTTTATTTTTAATATTAAATGAAGTGCTTTATTCACGCTGCGATTTAAAAAGTGTTTTCAATAAACATAATTAAAAATAATTACAAAAGGGCAGACACTTTTGTGGGGTTTAATTACACAGGTCTACAACCAAAAATTTGATTTGATGATTTTGGCTAATCTCTGTGTTTCTCGGTGTGCTGAGGCCGAGAATGAAGTCCGATTTTCTCTATCACGTACAGATTTTTTTCAAATCCATAGAACATAATATACCTGCTATACACATAAATTTGGTAATAAGTAGGTTTTTTTTTCCAAACGATGTCTCTTTTTATAAACAGACATCTTTCACTAGGTGGTGTAGGCAATGAATCCCTCAGTAGATGTTGTAGGCCTGAGGGTGTCTAGGCACGACCTGTTCAGACAGGAACGTACTTGTTTGGTCTCAGATGTCACCGTCTGAAGCTAAACGAGATTGAACCTTTTGTATCCGGAACTTGGAGTTAAATTTCTGTTCATTCTCTCAGTTCAGTAGTATCAACTGAAGTGAACACATTCACTGAGGTCTCTTAGTTGTGTCAAAGTGATTAAGAACGCATTTTAAGGTTTGAAAGTGCATTTAGACATAATGTCTCATCGTCGTTGTGTTACCAGTCCAGACTACTTCTGTTTTATCTGTGGTGAGTACACAGTTAAGAAATACCAACGAAATATAACAGGTTTTGTCAAAAATGTATATTATGCATATTTTGGCTTGAGAATAGGAGATCAAGATAAAGTGTGGGCTCCTCACAAAGTATGCCATAGCTGCGTAGAAATATTTCGCTTATGGTACAAAGGAGAGTTAAAATCTTTCGGATTTGCTATCCCAATGATGCGGAGGGAGCAAAAAAAACACGTTAATGACTGTTACTTTTGTAATTGTCATGTTCAAGGCTATAATTCCAAAAATCATAAGCTCATTAACTACCCTAATGTGGAATCTGCTAGTCGTCCGGTACCACACGGTCCTGGATTGACAGTTCCTCAGCCCCCTCGTGACTTGGGCAGTATAGATAGGGAAGCTAATAGAGAAGACTGTATGTCGGAGAGCGATGAAGTACACAATGAGTTCAAAGCAAGCAGTTCAGAAGATGAACCTCAGCTTATTTCTCAACAGGAGTTGAACGACTTAGTGAGAGATCTTGGACTTCCAAAAGATGCAGCTCAGTTACTTGGCTCCCGTCTTAAAAACAAAAATTTATTACAGCCAGGCAATTCTTTTTCATGGTATCGACACCGTGAAGCAGTTTTTGTTCCTTACTTTGCTCTGGATGAGAATCTTATTTATTGCAAAGACATTCTTGGTCTGATGGGTCAATTTGGTATACAATATGACCCGATTCATTGGCGTCTATTCATAGACTCATCAAAGCGAAGTCTAAAGGCTGTTTTGTTGCACAATGGCAATACTTATGCTTCAGTTCCAGTTGGCCATTCAGTACATTTAAAAGAAACATACGAAAATTTGTCATTAGTTCTCGAACGAATTCATTATAATGAGCATAACTGGTTGATATGTGGAGACTTGAAAGTACTTATTATGCTCTTAGGTCAGCAATCAGGGTAGACCAAGTTCCCTTGTTTTTTATGTTTATGGGATAGCCGAGACAGAAATTCCCATTGGAACAACAAAGACTGGCCATCACGAGGAGCTCTGTCGCCAGGCCAAAAAAATGTAATTAGGAGAAGTTTGGTTCCTTCTGACAAAAACCTGCTACCTTCTCTACACATAAAGCTAGGGCTGATAAAACAATTCGTAAAGTCTCTCAATAAAGAAGGTGAATGTTTTAAGTACTTATGCTCCAAGTTCCCACGATTAAGTGATGCAAAGCTAAAAGAGGGGATCTTTGTAGGCCCAGATATTTGGAAACTTTTCACAGATCCACATTTCACTCAGACCATGAATGAGAAGGAGAAGGAAGCTTGGAATTCTTTTAAAGATGTTGTTGAGAAGTTCCTTGGTAACGTGAAGGATCCCAACTACAGAAGTATCGTGGAACGCATGTTGAAGGCATTTCAATTACAAGGTTGCAACATGAGTTTGAAGGTTCACTTCTTACATTCGCATGTGGACTATTTTCCGGAAAACTTAGGGGAAGTAAGTGAAGAACAAGGGGAAAGGTTCCATCAGGACATCCAGGAAATGGAACGTAGGTATCAGGGCAAATGGAACGTAAACATGATGGCTGATTATTGTTGGGTGCTGCAGCGTGAATCATCTGAAGAGTCCTACAGCCGGAAACGAACACGGAGAAATTTTCAAGAGAAAAAAATACGTTTTCATAAAAATAATAACTAAATATGCCACTGTTAATTCTGAAGCTGTTATTTCTACACATTTATGTATTTTGTACAGTAAACAACATTGAAATAACTCTTTATTTATTTATTGTGTTTCGTATTTTGTACGATAAACACACTGAGTTAAGTCTTCTAAGAGATCAGGAATTGATTATAAATTTATATATTATTATGATTCCAGGATTTATGGATTTAAATAAAATATATTAAAGGCTTAAAAATGATTAGAGAATTATTGAAATAACTAAAAGATCATGGAAATAAATGAAAACTCTTATTCGCCAATTCTGTTTTCTTTTAATGGTAGTACCTCTGCCCTTACTTGAGATTGAACAATTTCCTTACGTGATAGAGAGGGACTGACCTCATGTTCGGCTTCAGCACGCCAAGGAGCATAGAGATTGACCAAAATCATCAAATCAAATTTCAGAAAGATTATTTTTGTAGACCTGTGATATCAGGTAACATGATAATAAATGTTGCCTACGATAGACTGCAATACACTGCGTGTAACCGTAAGTGTGTATGAGAGCACCGAGCAGTTGTGTATGTTCTCTGCTCACATGATCTTGTACAGCTGTACCGGTTTAAATGGCAACGTGAATAAAACTCTCATTTGATATTCGAATAAAAAAAATTTAGTTTTTGTTTTTCTTTTTTTACATGTTATCTCCCTTATTTAGTGTCTTTCTTATTTATTATTCATTATAAAATTGTCTTAATTTTACATTAAAGATAGTCGGCTTCTGAATAAAGCTCTATTTTTGGGAAATAGTTTTTTGCGGTTTCAGTACCTGGTGTTCCACGGAAAGACTATACAGCTCATATTTACCTTCTTATCTACCCAAGAGGTACATTAGAGCAAAATTTCAAGGTGCATAAAACACTGCACGAACATGCGTTTACTGGCTCTTGGACTAAGAGTGTTGACATATTGTAATCCGGAGTCTTGGTTTTAACTTTTTGATTGTAATCGATGACCCACATCTTAGTGGTAGCGTTGATCTGTACAGTCTCACCCTCAATATACATTTGTGTTACTATGGTCTATGTTCTATTCGGCTATCAATACATGTTTTATGCTCTTTTGCATGTCTTTTTGGCAAATATTCTACATGTAAATGAATAATTGTGTTTTGTGGATTATCTTCATGTCCTGGTGCCATAGCATTGAGATGTGCTTGTTATTATTTTGAAGAGTAAACATTTAAGAGAATATGTATTAAAATAATGGGATTGGTACTGTAAATGTTTTCCGAGCACTTAAAGAAAAACATAAAAAGAGATCCTAAAACCTTGAGTAAAAATATGACTGGCTTTGTTGACCGCATACATGAATGCTGCGGACACTAAGACAGAGAATAACTGAATAGCCCACAACTTCAATGAAAACGGTAGAAGTGGAATCATCCACTCGGGGAACTTCTTTGGCTTTGGCACCAGTAGAGTAACACTTGTTACTTGATATGGAAAAGAATACTCGACGTATTTGAAGCCGTCCTCCCAAGCACCATAAGCAGCTGCACCAAAATCAGCCTTGTCTTTGTATACATTTCCAACTAGGCCTAAAACAATAAATAAATTATAATAAAAAAAAATGAAATAAAAGAAAACTGAATATATAACACGAATTAAATTACAGGAATCTATTCAGGAACTCCTTCGAGGCTTACAAGATTAAACATTGAGTTTGCCAAGGGGACTTATTTCTCAAGGGATCCCTAGTAACCCAGAACCGAATCGTTTTCCAAATTTTCAATTTGTTTTTGTACTACCTTGGTTCTCATTGATTAAAATATTCAACAAAAATGTGACAAAATCTCTTATCGGAAAGAAATAGTCAAGAAATTTTCATTCCCTCAAAATCAAAAACCAGTGCCACAGAAACTCAACTCAATCCTCAATAAGGCAGCCACTGTAATAATTTTTTAACTGGCTGCCATGATTATAATCAAACATGGTGGTTAGTTTACTTCACGACGCTGAGGAACGTCTCTTTACTAACTTACACCACAACAGTGAATATTAAAAATCTTGCTCTTTTATTACATTCTTATAACTTGCTGACACAGTAAATTATTAAAACATTTTCAGGCACAATTGTTTGTTATGGGAATGTAGTATGCCTAATTTTGGGTTGGATAAAATAACACTTTGATCGCTATTGTGTAACATACAATCTGGGACCCCGAATCCAACCCATGAACGATCATACTAGAAGATAAATTCTTTAGTACACTCGAGATTTGAACTCATGTAGTCTCCAGTGTCTAGCCTAGGACTCTACCACTGAGCTAACCTCGCCCCTAGTATAATATAGTTATTTACGAACCATAAATAACTTCAATTAGCCTTTTGATTTCAAAAATTTGCCTTTCATTAACCTGAATATTAATCATCCTTACCTATTGCAGTTCCATTTTCATAAACGTCGCCCCATAAATCATCATCTGTTACAAGGGATATTGTACAGTTATATTTCCTGCAGAATTCCTTGAGAAGTCTTGCCTCCATCCCTTCAAAATATGGCGTCAGAAGAGTGTATGGGGGATATTCTAAGGTAGCTACTCTTACAACTGCACATAAAATGAAAGAATATTTTTGCCAAACGCTTAAATGAATTATTGACAAAAGAAAAAAAAAAAAAGAAGGAACATCTACAAAAATACCTTTGCCTTTGAGGTCATTAATTTTTTCAGGAAAGAATTCCACTATATCTGAAGGCCAGTAACTAAGAACAAAGCAATTTCCTTCAGTTTCGCTTAGAAAGGAATTTGACCATATGGTTAGTACAAACGGTTCCCTTGATTCATCTATAAAAGATATATACCCATACATAGAAAGGTTTAAGAATCATCAAAATTTTCATACTTACTTAAACACAAAATTGTTATTTTTTTAAGTGACAATTGCATTATTATGACCTTATGCAAGAAAGCTTTTGCTAATTCGATCGAAATAAGTCACTAACTCACAGCCTTGATCGTTTCCAACTTACAAAGATGTTGCTTTCTTTGTATGTTATAAAATAGCGACTTTTCTCTGTTGATTCTCAGTTAAAGAGCTTTTAGTTCCTTGAATGTTGAGATTTTGAACTCAACGAGTTCTTCGCTGTGCCCATCTATTGAAATCGTGTAATCGCAAGAAATTTGAGGAGCATATTGAGACAGAGCTATATTTTTTAATTAAAGTTATTTGACATTCTATATTAAAGAATTGCAAAGGGAGGCAAATAGATAAATTCCACCAGCTTTCAAGGGGTTCTCTTAATGTTCTTATACAAAAATACTTACTATACTAAAAATATCTTAGTGAACTGCAAAATTATTTTTAGGAAATACATTACTAAAATGCTGCCAAGTAAAGTGAGTTTAAAAAAATGAATCTTTGAATTTAATTGGATGGATGTGTGTAACTTTCTTAGAAGTTCAATATTTCTAAAGAACTAGTATCAATTTAAAGATAAATATACTGAAATTATATTGTAAGATTATAATTGGCACGCTTAACATCCTACCTAAGGGAGAACCTCCAATATATTATTCATTTAAATTATTAGAGAATTGTAAGGTTAACACGTTCAATACGACGAGCACCATATGGTGCTCATCAACTTCTTACAACTGGTACCCACCCTTCCCTAAAGATGGCGACCATCGTACAGAACTCCGACCCATTAACTTTCCAGCTCCAGGTTCCAATCCTTTGAGCCTGGAGCTCTCTCTGTACAAAATAAATTTGTGGGGGGGGGAATAGGTTAAGAGAAGGTCCCATTTTTCGGGATTTCGCTAATATCCCCCAACGTCCTAGCGACTTGACCAAAGCTGACTAAACAAAAGTCCGTCACGCAGGAGCTGCATAACTAAGCACTTTCCTCAGAATTTGGGTAGTGTAGACTGCTTTCCAGAACAATTTGCTTAAAATATCCTACATAAATAAAATAAAAACGTGAATAGTTCTCATTTTGTAATGAGTAACTGATCAATTATTAATTTGCATCCAGAGTTATGTTTACACATGGTACCTATTACACTACGTAATAAATACAAAAATCCTCATATTATCGTATTTTGATCTAATTCAGGAACAGGATACAGTCACTCTATTGGTAGAAAGCGCTCCTTGCGGCGTCTTTGTGAACCTACGTCTGCCGGCTTTTCTATTCAAATATATTACAAATTAAACCCCCGCTTTCCAATTGACCGATTCAGCCCATTTTTACAACACTTCTTTCTCACGAGTTACCCACGACGTATACAGTGTTTCGTTACAATACAGCAGAAATTACGACCGGTATGAGTATATTAGGAATTTGGGTCCGGAGTAAACCCCCCCTTCTAATGAACCGATTTAGTTTCTTTTTACAACACATATTTACCTGTAGATTACCACTACGAATACCGAGTTTCGTCGAAATATACCAAAAATCACGGCTGGTAGTGGCGAATTGGTATTGTGGGTCCGGAGTAAACCCCCCCCCTCCTAATGAACCGATTTCGTTTATTTTTACAACACATATTTACCTGTGGATTAGCACTACGAATACCGAGTTTCGTCGAAATATACCAAAAATCACGGCTGGTAGTGGCGAATTGGTATTGTGGGTCCGGAGTAAACCCCCCCTTCTAATGAACCGATTTAGTTCATTTTTATATCTCACTTTTCCCTCTATATTAACACTACGAATACCAAGTTTCGTTGAAATATAACAAATTTTACGGCTGACATAGTCAAATAAGTGTTTTGGGTTCGGGGTAAACCCCCCCTTCCGGTGGACCGACTTTGGTGGTTAACGAACTCGTTCAATCGTTTGCTAATTGAATGCTATATACCAAGTTTCGTGACGAAAAAACAAAAACTCTGGCCGCTATCGTGTTAACAGACACATATATATATATATATGCATATATATATATATATATAGATATATATAAATTTTAACGGGGGTCATTTTCGGTGTCTACTAGGTAGGATCGATAAAGATTTGAAGAAATTTTTCAAAAATTCCGTCATGAGTCCAACCTCAATAGCTACTTTCCTTCGGAGGAAAGTGCTAAAAAATCAATTGCAGCCGTAGCCCTAAGTGAGCCAAGATGGCGGCAGCATTGAACGTGTTAATATTGCTACCTAATTTGTTGGTCTGCTTGCTGCTTAATATATTCTCAATCATGCTATTCAGCCATTTATATTTAAAATAAAAAATTATTCATAATAATAATGTGTGGTGTAGCAAATTCCAAATGAATCAGTTCTTCCTCCTTTTTTTTCTTTTTTTTTTTAAATCTGTACAATTTATTTAGTACAATAATTAATTGTGCTCGTCTTATTTACATCACAGTGAAAAGTATATGGAAGGAGCCAATCATTATTGGCACTTCCTAAAGTATTTATATTTTGACAGTTTTTAACCTCTCTTAGGGTAGCTGGTTGGGGCCAAAGTCTCTTAAGCCTCCTGTGTAGGTCTTTAGGAAGGGTCCGAGTGGAAAGGGATTAACTTCTAGGATTTGGATGGCATGGCAATTTGGAATGGAACGTTAGGAAACGGGATTTTGCCAGGTCTTTTACGAAGGGGATATTTAGATCGTTGTGTAGGGTGAGCCCAGCCCTGATGTAGGCTTCAAATTCAAGCTGAATAATAAAAACACATTTTTATTTAAAATTATAGTTTTATTAACTATTATAACTGAATCCTAGCCATCTCTGCCTTGGCAATTTCAACAATTGATGATCTCTCCTCAATGATAAAAGCAATAAAATTATATTTCAAAAAATCTCACCCATAATACTTATAACAATCAGATCTGGTATGAATGCTACTTCTGGATGTTCGAAGATCTGACAACTTTTAACTTTAGTGCCATCACTGTGGGGAAGAATAACAACTTTTGGTGTTTGGCGTAATATTGATTCAAGTCTTGCTTCTCCAAGAGCCGTCAGAAATTCTTCAGCTGTTTCAGAATCTGTTATATATCTAGAATCAATTTTCTGGATGTAAATTAATGATTCATAGCAAAATGAGATACATATTTTCGGTACTTACGTACTAGTTCCACCGATCTCGAGAAGGGGGTCTCGTTCAGGGATCCGGATCATGAAATGAGAACTCAAATGAAGCGTTTCTATTGGTTCATTCCTACTGGCAATTTCATTGGCTGTTCTTTCTTCCGTTCTAGTCATCGTTTTGTGTTCACTTACTGTTACATTTGTGTTTTTACAAGTTATATTTATTGTTTCTTGTTTCTCTTCTTAGTGTTGTTTGTGTTGTAGTGTTATTTGTGCCCTTTATGCTGTACATTCGGCTAGAAAAATGAGTATTTGGGATTTACCAACGACTGAAAAAGTACTCTTTTCAAGCAATGTTAAATTGCATATCAGCCCATTTCCCACCGAAATACCAGTGATCTATATAACCAACGAGTTGGATGAACTAGAGTTTCGATGTAACCTTGTGCGAATGTAGCGAGCGGAAACAGATAGCAATTATGCAATTAACATAATTGCTAATGTTACATAACCTAGGAAACCAGTATTTCTGTTAATGGCATAATTGCTATGCGTTTCAACTCACTACGCTCGCTCAAGGTTATATCGAAACTCTAGTCAATCCAACTATAAAGAAACGGAAATATAGATCACTGGTTTTTCGGTAGGAAATGGGCTTATATGCAATTTTACATTGCTTGAAAAGAGTACTTTTTAATATTAATAAATGGTCTTGGTGCCAAAAATGGTCGCCATATTGCCTGATCCGGTTCACTGATTGGGAGCCTGAAGAGCTAGTGTTGAGTTCCGCTGCAACCCTCTCCAACTTTTGCCGAGCAATATCTCTGTTGTGGTATTGTTTATCTTTCATATCCCACAAACACCTGTTCTCGTACACAAGACTGATTAATTTATCGTTACCCATGGTGAATAAACCAAATAATTCTAAATTCAACGGAATAACAGGCCCAAAACAGTCGCCGGTCGCACGAAAAAATCAAACTAGATTGAACGTTTAACTGGTTCTCATGACCTCGTGTATGTTCTGACGTCATCGTCGCTTCCACTGAAAACACTCTTATTGGAAAACAGGCGTTTGTTTGTTCGGACGACTTGGTCCGAAATCGTAAGAATTCGTCAGAACACATTTTCTTCAAAATTCGCATCCATCATAACCGTAGCCTTAACGGGAACCACTTCTTGAGATCGGTGCAAATAGTACGTAAGTACCGTATTTTCAAGTGAACTACAGGATTTTGTTGGAAGTATTTAGATTCAAGGAAGATAACGCAAATTTTATTTTCTTAAAGCAAGGAGATCCAGAAAGGGGTGGTTGATTCTTTTGAAACTGCTAGAATCTAGCAGCCAATAGTAAAGGGAGAAATTGTAAAATAACACCAAATCTGTTTATTTATTTTAATTGATGCCTTGATTCAGCTCTCTGACCCGGTGATGATTCAGATCTTTGAGAGCCGGTTTTTTAGCCTGCGTTGAGATAACACATAAGTACCTATGTAAATTTTTAACAAATAAATGAAGCATCCATTTTTGTTCTCTTTTTCTACATACCCATAGCATCTCATGTGGTAGGAAGCTAATAGAGCTGTCCTGAGTTCCTCAGAATCTATCCTGATTCTAATAGTTTGTATTTCATTCGGAAGGAGTTGAAATGACTGAGAGAAATTGGAATAGACTAAAACTATGCATTCTGACATCTGAGGCACCAGCTGTTTAAGGAGGCTCCCCATGTTGTTTTCAATTAAATCATCATATTTTTCGCTATATAATTTTCTCCATCCATGGCTTGATCCAAACAGTATGAAAATTATGCTCCAAATCATATCTAAAATAATAACTCAGGTTGAGAAATTCGCCAGTCAAATTCTTTGGCCAAAAGATTCTAATTGTCTTTTATAAGTATAATAATATAATTTTCATTTGTACATCATAAAATGTCCGGCAAGCAGGAGCTGCATAACTTGGCACTTTCCTCAGCAATGTAGTAAATTTACCTCAAATTGCTAAAGAAAGTGATCGATGCCGGTCCCCCGGTTTAGGGAACAGCTCCATCTGTAGACTTCTTAAGCCGTCGATGTCCCTGAATAACATATTTAAGATGTCTAAAAAACAAGTAAATATGGGAACAAATAAAAGTTATCCATGATCCAGCCAATGATATAGGGTATTTCAGTTGTGTTTCTATCAATAAATAGATGTATCTTTAACGGTGTAAAACTTATTTATTAAGTACACTGATCACAATGCCAGCACGCCAGGGCCGCCACATCTCAGAGCCGGGCCCAGGACCAGATCACGGGCCCCCACTTCTCAGAGCCAGACTAAAAATTCTAGTACTTTCCTACGTTCCTATAGGACTTTGGACACTTTAAAATTGTTTCCATCTTGAGTTTTGAGCGAAATGAGAATAAAAGCCGACAATCGGTGCAGCAAAGATCACTTTCGGTACTTGTAGTTTTATTACGACTCCTAATGAAATATTCTGGGACTGCACTTGTTTTGTCGTTTATGTACATTAAAAAAATATAGATCCCATTCCAATAAATGTAGGCTACGCCTGCCTCTATTTCTAAACCCCATTCTTTTTACAAGCTCATAACCTATACATTTTTTTAGCACTTTCCTCCGAAGGAAAGTAGCTATTGAGGTTGGACTCATGACGGAATTTTTGAAAAATTTCTTCAAATCTTTATCGATCCTACCTAGTAGACACCGAAAATGACCCCCGTTAAAATTTATATATATCTATATATATATATATATATATATGCATATATATATATATATATATATATCTACTATATATTTGTCAAATACCACTCACTCACTCACTCACTCACTCACTCACTCACTCACTCACTCATCTATCAACGCCCAGCCCAAACCGCTCGACAGAAAATTTTGAAATTTTGCATGGACACTCCCTATATAACGTAGGCATTCGCTAAGAAAGGATTTTTTGATATTCGAATTTTTTAGCATTTTTAGGGGGGTTTAAAGTTTGAGTTGGTTAGAGAAGGCAAGCCTAGGTAGCCTGCGTTGCTAGGACGATAAAGAACAGCTGTTACCGTACATTATCTATCTCATAGTTTTATTTCTAATTGAGGTTAATTTCAACTATGATGGCAGACCTTGAATTACTAGAAATTAACTGTCCCTCATAGAGTTTACGCTATGAGGGACAAAATCACCGTTTTAATTGCGGTTCATTTCAATTTGTCCCCCATAGAGTTTTCGCTATACTTGGTGATGGTCCATCCGAGGTAATAATATCCCGGCCCCTTGCACAGCCTCCTCACCCATCAGCATCCCCTGTCAGAACACCTCATGGTCGTGCTCGCAAATATAATGGGTCTTTCCAAATGACATGAGAAACATACATGTATTATTGGCAACGAAATTTAACCTGTATTGGTTACACTGTTGTTACTGGTAACCATGGGCGTATATCAGAAATAATTTCAGGGGGCTAGGAAAATTTCGGGGGGGGGGGACCATTTCCGGGGTATGGAATACTAACAGTTTAGAACTTCGAATAGTTTTAGGCAAATAAAACGCTATTACAACTTAAATTAAATATTTGTTATGAACTAAGTGATCTTATTTAATTTATTTTTAAGGGTTTTAAGACACATTTTTACATTCAAATCAAAATGTCGGAGGGGGGGATGCAGACCCCTCAGCCCCCTCACCCTTATATACGCCCATGCTTCTGACTTATAGATTACGGGTTATCTCTAGGTTATCTGTTTCTTGGCACTGGCTGGAGCGCCCCAGTGTCAAGAAACATTATACTTTGATTACTTAACAATTGATGTATAAAATATAGTATGACGGAAACCGTGCTATAATACACTGCAAAAAATTATGTATTAGCGTTAATTTTGCTGATACATTATTTAACGCAATTAAATAACTACTTTTCTGCCGTGACGAAGCACGGGTATTCGGCTAGTATATATATATATATATATATGTGTCTGTTAACACGATAGCGGCCAGAGTTTTTGTTTTTTCGTCACGAAACTTGGTATATAGCATTCAATTAGCAAACGATTGAACGAGTTCGTTAACCACCAAAGTCGGTCCACCGGAAGGGGGGGTTTACCCCGAACCCAAAACACTAATTTGACTATGTCAGCCGTAATATTTGTTATATTTCAACGAAACTTGGTATTCGTAGTGGTAATATAGAGAGAAAAGTGAGATATAAAAATGAACTAAATCGGTTCATTAGAAGGGGGGGTTTACTCCGGACCCACAATACCAATTCGCCACTACCAGCCGTGATTTTTGGTATATTTCGATGAAACTCGGTATTCGTAGTGGTAATCCACAGGTAAATAACTGTTGTAAAAATAAACTAAATCGGTTCATTAGAAGGGGGGGTTTACTCTTGACCCAAATTCTTAATATACTCATACCGGTCGTAATTTCTGCTGTATTGTAACGAAACGCGGTATACGTCGTGGATAACTCATGAGAAAGAAGTGTTGTAAAAATGAGCTGAATCGGTCAATCGGAAAGCGGGGGTTTAATTTGTAATATATTTCAATAGAAAAGCCCGTCAGACGTAGGTTCACAAAGCCGCCGCAAGGAGCGCTTTCTACCACTAGAGTGACTGTATCCTGTTCCTGCGTTAGATCAAAATACGATAATATGAGGTTTTTTGTATTTATTACGTAGTGTAATAGGTACCATGTGTAAACATAACTCTGGAAGCAAATTATTAATTGATCAGTTACTCATTACAAATTTAAAAGAGAACTATTCATGTTTTTATTTTATTTATGTAGGATATTTTAAGCAAATTGTTCTGGAAAGCAATCTACACTACCCAAATTCTGAGGAAAGTGCTTAGTTATGCAGCTCCTGCGTGACGGACTTTATTTTCAAATAGTGAGGCCCGGCCCCCAGTCCCCCCCCATGTGGCGGCCCTGCAGAACGCTCCAGTCCCGGAGTTCGAGTATTGTAACCACTTTCTACATTGCTTCCTGTGTATTTAAAGTTAGTTTGTGTTTCCTAAAGGCCTTTTTGGGGAAATTGTACATTCGATTTTCGGAGACCCTAATATCTATCTATATTATTATTTATCACTCGGGATCCAAAAAATCATGCTAATAATAATTATAAATGTAAATAAAACACAATTTAATTATACCTAGTGTGCCCCAGAGGAAGTGAACAACGCCACCAGAAAACTTGCTCAGATAGAAAGACTTGGTGTGTCCATTTACTTACTATATTTAGAGATAGACGAGACGCAGAGGCTTTCTACAGCCTGATGGAAAAGAATGTTTGATATTTGTTTAAAAATTCAACACTCCCTTTTATCGGTTTCATGTAAACAGTTCAGTGTCAGCATGTTTGCTTTGAGGTCTCAATATCCCTGACAGGTAATTACTAATGTCAGCTTGTAGAATAATATCAACATGCGGTCTATTTTAAAGAATCTTCTTAACTGTCACCTTTCTGTCGTATTCTGTTTTAGATTCTTCATGAGAAACTAAAAGAACAACTTAACGGTATTTGCTTGCATGCGCCCGGCGAAAAAGTGTCACCGATGTGTGGAAATAGTCTTTTGTTGTTTCCATTTATACATATTCAAATAATGAACTGAAGAGGATAAAATTGAAACTCATCTTCTTTCTTTCTTTTTCTTTTTTTTTTTTTTCTTCTGCTTAACTGAAAACCAGGGATGAACAACCGGCCGCAATTATTGTTGTATTGCAACGAAACTCGATATTCGTTGTGGGCATATTAATAGAAAAATATGTTGTAAAAATAAACTAAATCGGTTCAATATCCACGCGTAGGAAGTCGCGGACAACGCTAGTCTTTAGTATATTACAAATACTTTGTTGGATTCTACTAAAGTATTGTGTGCAGGACGGTGAAGTTGATCCTCAGGAAGTTGCCTAACAAGTTCCTTCAAAAACACTCTTCTGATTTATTAGTGTTGCTTTTATCTTCTTCCAGAATAATAAATGAATTAATTCTGCCATGATTCAACATAGTGTAGAATATGGAAGCGGTCAATGGATTGAATAGATAAATCCAACGCCAGAGGTGGCACCGGGTCTGACAAATAACATTTATTTATCTTTAACTCCTCCTATGTAGTCTAGGATTCCTTAATAAAAGATAGTAGAAACCTAAGAATTAGATGTACACATGGATTCCCAGGTACACGTTCTACTTGCACTTTTACAAAGGAAATCCAATGAAACCAATGTTATAGCAATAATTTAAACTCGATTTCGAGAAAATTACATAAAATTAGTTTTAGCACTTCCTCCATAAGGTAACCTCATGAAGCAATTCGGAAGTTCGGACTACACACTAGACAATTTCTTGTTTCAGAACCCATAGATCACAAAAATAACAGTGGCTCAAATTTATGTGTGCACATATATATGCATATATATATATATATATATATATATATATATATATATATATATATATATATATATATATAGCCTATCTTAGTCAGTTTGCTCTCTCACATGCTCAAAAATGGTCCAATTTTGATGATATTTGGTACTAAAATAGGTTGTCTATTATTTAAAAGGTCGAGTTCGTTAATCAGCTTGTCGTTATAGGCTTCCAGACACACTTATCTTTACAGATAGAAATAATTATCATATACAATTAAATTAGAAGGTGATACTACATTGGACAAATACCATGAATATTAGATGGATACACACTAAAATTTGGCAGTTCCTTTGAGTTGGACTTTTTTTGATTTCAAAATCACTCCTTTAAAACCAAAATAGAAGAATGTAAAAAAAAAAGAAAAAAAAAGAAAAAGAGAAATGTCATACTTTGCATTTGTTTTCTTGATCTTATTTCTTAGGCTTGTTTTTTTTCCAGTACTATATTTTTGCACCTGCCACTTGTGTTTTTGATGAATCGCGTTATGGTGCCAGGATGTTAAATACATTTAGTGATTCGATTTATATGTTTTTATTTTATTTTACTTACCTTTAATTGTTCTATGATTTTGGAAGTTATTTGTATTGTATACAAAATTTTTGGGTCTGTCCTTGGTGCTGTGACTAACTAACGCTTTGGATGCTCATGCAGGAGATGTGGGTTTGAGTCTCACCTGCAGTAGATTGTGTTTTTTCAATCGCCCGTTGAGGGATTATCTGCTGTACCAAGGGTATTTAGAAAGGTTGGAAACCTATAGAAACCCCCCAATGCTAATGGCCTAGATGTGATCCACCAATCCACTTACCTGTTACTTTTGTTTCTTACCTAAGTACATAATAATACTGGTGTTGGCAATTTGAGATCATTTTAATATTGATGTATTTTATTCAAGGTGTATTTGAAAAATGTTGAGTAGAGTGTTCTGCTTCTGATTATAATCATTATTATACTATTCAAAGGGTTTAAACACTTTGTTTAGAATTTTCTATCAGGTGTCTAGAAGTCTTTAATTTTAAATGTTTCAAAAAATATGTTTATTTTTGGTATTGAAGGATTGAAATCAGATGATTATAAATTAAACACAAATAATTAATAAATTTATTACAATTTTCACAAACTTCACTGATGTCCAGATTTTTTTCTTTTTTAATCTGAATTCTGTGTATCAGTACAGTGAAACCTTCAGAAAATCCATTTAACTTCCATGTGCAAAGTTTACTGTCAGTTGAAGTTTTCGTTTGCACAAGAAAGTTAGTGGGAAGTATTTCACATGACAGTTCAATTCACACCTCAGTCAAACCATCATACACATTACTGTCCTCTTATAATATATTACAGCATTAACAGTTAGTTGTATTGTTTACAGTGCCATATAAATAACAACTATGTACATGAGTTCTGGGTTTACCTAATATTAGGACATATCACAATCGTAAGGAGCCCCTTATTGGGCTGATTCTTAAGGCATAAAAGTAGTATTTATTATTATCCTAAAGTGGATAACATTTATTTTGTAATAAATATTTTTTTCTAAAATAAACTCGGAAAAGAAGTTTTATACATCTGGTTGTGATTTTGACAAATACTTTACTATTTTGGGTGACACAATTAACGTGTCATTAATTTTTGTATGCTTCCGGGCTTTTTATCAGTCATTTCACAGCCCGGTCACTTCTTCCCTAACTGGAATAAAAATGGTGCCTGCCCATAATGATTTGCGCTTTACCAATACCATTCTTGTGGGCGTCGCTTACTCGAGAACCTCTGTGCAGGAAGAACCACAGCTTCATATTCTCCTCCGAGTTTCGTAGGGTAAGTTTGAGATGCTGAAGTTAAAAGAAAGCCTGTTCGATATGATGGGTGAGTGACGGCGGGCTGATAACGAGACTTGAGACGGGAATAGGGTGTCGAAGGTTGGAGTGCATCATTTAATGTTACGTCGTATTCCTCGATATCCAAATACGGTCTCGGAGTCGCTTGCGGTGCAGACGGTCCTGGGGCTGTGAATTCTACTTTAGGGCTTTCCTCAGGGATGGGGTACTTGTTGTACTCGACACTCTCCTCGGTTACTGGTTTCGGTCTGACTGCTACTTTCATTTTAGTATAACGTCTATATCCTCTTGCGGGGCTAGTTACTGCTGATGGGTAAGATGATTTACCTTCTTGACTTTGATCCGAGCCTGGACCAGTCAAGTATGGCTTCACATCTTCCAGTGGCGGAGGCTGTGGGCTAGGTTCTAAGTATTGGGTCTGATCTTTTGGCGGCCAGTGTGTTTCAGGTCTCTGATACGGATCGTTAACATTAGATAATCTGAATCTGTTATCTTCAGGGGGCCTATACTGGCTTTCATCTGAACTAGCATGAGGATTCCTATAGTTAGCATTTCCAGAACCCGAAGGTTGACTTCTATAATTTGTATTTGTCTCTTCATTGCTTACTGAAGGATTTCTATAATCGACATCATCAGCAATAGCAGTTGGATTTCTATAATTACTAACTCTTTCTTCTTGACTGTACGAATTTCTGAATTGTGTATTTGGATTTTCTGTTTGACGGTCTTCTTGTCTTGGTAAATTACTCCTATAGTTTTGTTCTTCATTCCTAGAGGAGGTTCTGTAACCATTGGAATTTTCTTCGCTGTAAGAACCTTGCTGACTCCTGGAAGGATATATTCTACCATTTTGAATATTTTCTTCTTTGTATGAAGAACTTGAGCCTCCTTCATTGCTTGAAGATACCTGAGTTCTCGATGGGTATGTTCTTCCATTTTGAATCGTCGGATCTTTATATCTTGATTGAATTGCTTCCCCTTCATTATTATTTGAAGTTCCCTGAGTTTTAGAGGAGTATATCCTACTGCTCTGAGTACTCTCCTCTTGGTTTCTGTTACTACTGATCAGGGTTTCTTGGTTTCTAGATCCTGAATAATCATGGCCTCTATTTGCATATTTTCTGAAATTTGAATTTTCATCTCTAGTGGGATTTTTCATGCTCGAAATATTTTCTTCAGACTGAGCAGCTGGCGGTTCTTGGACCATTGGTGCAGTATCTTCAGAGTTGGAAGGTTCCTCTTCTACAGAATACGGGTTCCTTCCATTGCTAGTAGGTGTTGCTTCAGTTCTCTGTGAATTAATGTTTTCTTTCATCCTAAATGATGGCCTATAATTACTTTCTTCTCTTCGAGGTGGCGCAGAATTTTTGTTAGCCTTTTCTTCTTTTTTATCTTCATCTTGTTGGCGCCTAAAATTTTGTTTTCTGAAGTTATCAAATGGCCTTCTTGGCGCTTCTGTTTTTTCTTCTTCTTTGTACGGCTCAGTCGACGGTTCTGGAGTACTTCTTTCATCTTGTTTTTTAAATCCTGCAGGAGTTCCTACTAATGATGTGTACTTTCTGTCAGGAAATACCGTTGGTTTCATCACAATAGGTCTTTTAAAAGTTGTCGGTTCTTCTGTGGATGTCTCTACCCTTTTTGGCAGAGGTCTGTACCTTCTCTCAGAATCTGCTGCTGGTTTTTGTCGTCGGAATGTTGAAGGCCTTGTTGTGGTAGGTTTTGAACTTTTGTAGCCAGTTGTAGAGAATCGGTGTGGAGCCAAGGTCGTTACTTCATTCTTTTTTTTTGGCTTCAGATCTTCCTCTTCATCTTCATATTCCTCATACTCTTCTTGTGCAGCCTCTGTTGTTTTTTCGTATTTCTTGGTGGTTGTCCGTTCTCGCTTGTCTGGTTTTCTTGATGGCCTTCGCCTGTCGTATTTTTCTTCTTCTTCGTCATCGTAATACTCATATTCTGGTGGTGGCCGCCTCTCTCCACGAATTCTGGTTTCCTCAGGATGCCTTTTTCGTGAGCCTCCTCTTGATGGTCTATCTCGGAAATCATCATCATCCCTATAGCCTCCTGAAAACAATCAAATTTTCATTTAGATTATTTCCAACCAATAATATTAATCAACTTCACAAATGGCTCGCATGCAGATGGTATATTAATCAACATATAAAACTGAATCTCCTTCAGTTTTCATGTTTTCTCTTCATAGTATCCCTATGAAGAGTGCATTTATTTTGAACACATGTTCAATTGCAATGTTCAATTACATATATATACACTTTATTGGTTGATATATTTACATTATTATCAATATTATAAAATTGTGACCCTCCTTTCTTTCAATATATTATTTAAATAGGCGGAAGGTCATGCATATATAAAACTCGTCGACTTCACTTAATATGCTTTATTTATCACTCTACATGTTTTGCGCCCCTTGACGCCTCTTCAGGAGCAACTTAATTATATATAAATAAATTTAGCCTTAGCTAAGGAAGACCTTCCATGTTTGGTGTCAAGGGACGTGAAACATGTATAGCGATAAATAAAGCATATTAAGAGAAGTTGATGAGTTTTATACATGCATGAACTTCCAACTATTTAAATAATAAATTATTATCAATATACTCTGTCTAGTTTTGAAAAAAAAAAAAAAAAAAAAAATCTGTGAAATTAGAAGTAAAAACACTTTTCTTCATTTTTGCAAAAATATCAATCGGTGAACAACAGAGGATTCCCAAAGAACTGATTCAATTATATTTTAGAAAACAATTTATATAAACTATTAGGAAAATGATAACGTCATATAATGGTTTTTACCTTTTCTATTTCGATGTCGTCTATAGTCGTCTTCTTTTCTATTTCCTTTTCTCATTCGAGGGCGTTCTTCTTCCTCTTCTTCGTCCTCATATTCATCTTCTTCGTATCTGCTTGGTCTTTTCCGAGAGTTCTGTGGTCGCCTTCTATTCATTTTTTCTCGACCTTCAACAAATGGAAAAACAGTCCTACAGCATTAAAATTTGATTTACTTATTTTTACATTTAAAATACTATGGACAAAAGAGGAAAGGATGTATATTTATATTCTACTTAGTGGTTTCAGTACCAACATCAATCTGTTAGAAAAATTCATAAAAAATGCCAAAGATCAGTTCTAGTGTGTAAGTTAACGTTTTTTCCTTACATGCAATTAGATGTGTAGGTAAAAGTCAGGGGATGAAATGCAATCATTTAAATGTTCTTTCCTAATTAATTTGGTCACACTTCCATTTATTTACAGTAGGCGAATCTTCAGCATTATTTTTGAAAAATTGTACAGCTCAAACATGAACATGAGATGGCCTTGTGATCAGTATAAATATATATATATATAAGAAGGAACACGTGTATAAGTTACTGAGGAATCGGGTTTCTGGGCAACATCAGGATAGCAAACTCACTTTGAATCCTCTTCTCGATAAACTTTTTTAAAACGTTAAGGCTTCCACAGAGACTTCCGGTAGGCTCTCTAATGAACTGAGGAATGAACTTAACCAATTCGAGACCGATTGCACACCGTGTGTGCAATTGATTTCCGGGGCTATTAGACTGTTTGTGCAATAACAGTAATGAGCAATTTTCAGTTATTCTGAGTAAACTAGTCATCAAAATATGATTTTTGAACTAATGAAATCTGTAAAGCACAGGAAAACAAAATTTAGCATTGGTTTTACTATGTATAACAAAATCTAAAAATTATCTGTATTTTCATTTTACCTTACATTACACAAGTGCCCAATCCACTGTCAAAAAATTTCTTATTTATCTTAATTCACGTCCGAATTAGGTGATTTCCAAAGTAAACATATTTTTTTATTATTATTAAAAATGAACAATATAAAGAAGAAGAAAATATTGGCTCCTGGGGGCCGTGTTCGAAAAAAAAATACACTTACAGCCAATAATCTTATCACTCTAGAAATAGGTTTTCACTTCTATGTGCATCCATATACATGTGCATATAAATATCTATCTATCTATCTATCTATCTATCTATATATATATATATATATATATATATATATATATGTGTGTGTGTGTGTGTGTGTGTGTGTGTGAGTCTTTGTTGGAATATCCATGGTGAAATAGAGACCTACTTCAATGAACAGAGTTGAAGGCCATTCCCACTAGACTACCAAAAAGCTCTTCAAAGAAAATAAAACCACTATTTAACAAAAAGTAAAAAGAAAATTAACCTTCAATATTAAACCTATTAATCAACCCATTCATGACTGATAGCCACTTTTGTGACAATGGGCTGGCATGCACTGTCAAAAGGCCATTTCTATGCTTCGGAACTGAAAGCCACCACTGTGACAATTTTTGATATATCTAGCAGCATTTTTTTTAGCTCTAGTCACTCTTGTATCCGCTAGAGTTCATAAAAATTTGAATGGGGGGGCCTAATTAATGGGGTTTCCTTATATTGCCCAGTTCCTTTGCATAGTTTGAAGGGCCTTATTTGTGTTTTATAAGTTGATGTGTGTGTACATAGAGATTGTCGATTGACACTCCAGGACTGCTGTAACTGACTCGCTGTCACTGTTTACTGTAGTTTTTTTGTTTTGTTTTTTATGGCGCACCGACATCTGGGCCGTTAGAGCTGACATCCATAGTGCAGTGGGGAATTTTATCAACGAACCAATGATGGGATGAGAAACCTCTTGTCGTATGTGGGACTCAAACCCCCTTCTCCCGCAAGAGAATCCAAGACCACAGGGAGACCCTTTTACGATTAATTTGTAGATTTTAAATTTCTTTTTAAAGGTCTCTTCTTTAGATTGATTGTACTGATCTAAAATATCATTAATCTCTACTTTCTGTATTTTCCTTTCGTTGTTTTATTAAAGAGCGCTTTTTCAACTGGTTGTATGTAGAATAGATTCATCTGCTGTCGTAATTCATTGAAGTTTGCTTGCAGACAACTCATATTTAGATAAGCAACAGTTGGATTCCTCTTTATTTTATAACTGGCATAAACATTTTATTTTTATCTGATGAAATGATTGAAACATAAAGAGAAGTATTACTAATAGTGGACAGAAGAACAGAAGTGAGTTAGTATTATTAGGAAATTATAAGATGAATCTGTGAAACAGTGTAACACATAAAAAGTGAATAAATGAAGGAAGAATAGGCCGTTATATAAGGGATTAATGTTAATTACATGCAGTACTTGAAAGAAAGTATATGAAAATAGATCCCAAGAGTTCATTAGATAAAAGCAACATAAATTCTAGAAAGGAAAGAAAGAATATGAAATCATTACATGTCATACATTAATCTTTGGCAGCCTAAAGGTTTTCTAAAAAGAAAATTCCAAATTCAAGCTTCTTCTGAATATTCCATAATAAAAGAGAAAGGAAATTTTGACATAATACAAAAGTCTGACCAATAAAAACATGATGTTAAGACTGCAAAAGGTTAAATATAAATATATATTTACTGAAAAAAAGAAGAACTAGAAACTACTTAGAGCCAACCCATGATCTCCCAAAGCCGGAGAGAAATTTAAAAAAAAAAAAAAATAAACATCCTGTATTAATTGTTCTTTTTTTAAATGGATTGTTTCCCCAGCAATGGTGACTTCAGTATACAATAAACAATATTTAGCTAACATCCCATCAGTAAACATGAAGATGCTGAAGTGAGATACTAGCCAAATATTCTGCTAGTGGACACTGATTGAGAAACAAGGCATTTAAAAAAAATAATCGAAGACTCAGCGATGAGTCCTTAAACAGAATGGTAATCATTATTTAATTTAATTAAAACTTCTACTACTTCAAAAATATTAATACAAAGTTATGTATCTATTAGTTTTGTATATGTTTTATGTGCATTCAGTAAATCTGAATAAGCTTTTGTTGAGGAACTAATTTATTCAAATATTAGATAAATATTAATAAACATAATTTTTAGATTAAAGATTAATCGAACGATTCTGATGATTGAGTTTCATTTTAATGCTTGTATTTTGGGCATGGTTCTCAAAATAAATGAGGTGATGACTTTGAAAATGGAGTAAACCCACTTTTTCATAAAAACTTTTCTTTTTTTTTAAATTCATTAAAGCTCATCAAAAACAAGGAAATGAATAATATTGGAGTGACCTTGTAAATATTAATTTCCTTAAGGAATTATACTGGCTTAGACATTTTTTGTATCCTCTTTTGAAAGTCGACACCTCGGGGAATTAGGAATGGGAGTACTAGACCTGTCTCCACCATGATTATCTACTTAAACAAATTGAATGCCACGATATTTTTTCAGGATTCCCATGTTAAAGGAGTTGATCTTAGTCGAGCAAAAGCATTAGCATCCTAGGCAATTAAATAGAAACTTACAAGTTTCCTCATTGTCTGGAGTCGAACGTAATTAATGATAGTTGCCATCTTAGGCAATAGCAAAAACTATGAGATTACTCGTAATTGGTACTTCATGGGTTAGCAAAAGATTCTTTCATTAATTTGTTTGCAAACTATCTATTTTTTCAAAACATTTTCAATCTTTCATTCAGTGAATAGATAGATGGAGTTAATTATTTTAGACTGTATTTTTGGATGCTAAATTAAACAATAACAAAATTTAAAAAAAAAATAGTGAGGGTAATAAGTGTTAAAATGAAATAAATGTACAAAACAGCCATACACTCTGTAACACGCAAGAGAAAATAAAAAAACTCTTATTATTTGTGTGTCTCTGAATACCAAGTTTTTCCTCAAAGTACAGTCCACAAATTTAGTATTTTTTTAAAAGAGACTATCAATACTTTTTCTAGTAAAATAGCTCTACAAAATAATGAGTCTTAATCTAGAATAAGTAAATATTTATCACACACATATGAAATTTAACTTTTTTCAATAACTAAAAACTGAGCTATACATTTAAAAAGCTCAGAGCTGAAAGAGACTAAGTTATATGTGCAACCTATACATTTTTCTGAAAAATATAGATGTCTGTAATTGCAAAAACCCTTTCCCCTCTGAGATTTTTTAAATTTATCTTGTTGATAAAATCAATATTGCGGCTAGAAAAATCAAATATTCAATAAAATTTCTATATGTGTAACTGCAGAGAGCATTAAGCAACCAAGAAGCAACCATCATGCATTATTTTCAGGGGGTTTCGAACAGTCATACAGACAGCAGGTTCACAATTATTTCAGTTGGCTAGTGTTAATAATATGACCTGAAGCAATATAAAAGGCTTGCTTTGCTTGTTTTATTTGACAAAAGTAAGCAGTTTTTAATGAAGGTGTTTTCAGCTTCGCATGCAATGGTGTAAAATTTATTATCATTTCAGAAATAAATAAATTAAACGTTTTGGACATAGACAAAAAAAAAATGTTTATCATATTTTAAAATAATACTGAGCTTTAGCAGATCTATTAATGCAATTTGCTACACTAATTTTTCTCTTTATGATTTCAGGTAACAGTTTATTCTAATTATTTTTCTTTTAAGATTTATTTTCTTCAATAATTGAGGAAAATAAAATGTTTTCTTGTGCAATGCTCAATATTTTTTGTACAAATTCTTGTGCTCCTACTAGCTATAACTGTGCAATGTACTTATGAAATTCGTCAAATCTCTAATACTCATGCCTTGAAAGCAAACTTCTATGAACTATTTATATTGTCGTTGACCCCTTACCCATGTCTTTCTTTTTCTGAGGTGGCGGTGGATCTTCGTATTCATCATCATAGTATTCCTCGTCGTCTTCCTCGTCTTTCTTATTGGAATCCTTCGGATTTGGAGTCGGGCCCTTGTACTCATACTTGTGGCGTTCGTTCACAGGTACGGGCGGCCTTATTTTCGGTGGAACTCTTGGCCTAGCATAGACGGATGCAGGAGCTCTAGTCAGTGGAGGCTCTGCTCCACTGGGAGCTGCTGTTGTCGTGCTAGTTGTAGTCGTAGGCTCGGCTTCCTTTTTACTTCCTAAGCAGTAAGTACACTTTTCATATTTGAAATAGGAAATTAACAATGCACTGACTCGACTCTTGATATTGTCACCTTTTTAGGGTTTTACTTGTCGAGTGTTTTATTGATTTTTATGCTAAGTAAATTACAAGTATAACCTATTTAAGCATATTATCTATTATAAGTCCCATTCCTGAGAAACAATAACTGTGTATGGACAACAAAGCATTTCATGAAGCAACAAAAAAAAAAGAACATGCTTTGAATGACAAATGATACTGAAATAATATGTGAATTCCATGGCAATTAACTTCTTGACTCCAACAGATTTTTTCATCATTCCGATGTTGAGTGAGTTGGTGGACTCAGTGGAGCGGAAGGATTGTTGTCTTATGTAATAACATAGCAAACAAAGAGATTTTTTTGTCTAAAATCGAGAGCACTCAATGAATTTGAATGGGATTCTTCATGAACTAGAAGAGATTATTACAATAATCAGAAATGTTGAGCATTACCAAAAAAATTAGATGGCTTATTATTTTCTACATAGTAATTCTGATGCTCAAAATTATGCTCCCTAAATGTTCAAAAATTAGAGTTTTGACAGTGTTCTTTCTGATGAGCGATATAGAAAAGTGGCCACAGATATCTAATTATTTAAGTCAACTATTTGTTTAGAATAATGCTGGGGACAAAATAAGAATATAACATTGATCCCCATAATAATTCTACTTTTGAAAGACAACTCTTCTGATAAAAACGTCATGACACAACTACTTTTTTATTTTTTTATTTTTTTTTTTTTTTTTGAGAAGTTACAGCCATCGTAAGTTAAGGGAGTTGGGCTATTTGTCCAGCTGTACCTCAGTGGAAGCCAGTACGGAACGTGTATGTCCCGTACCGAAGCCAACATGTTAATTTAAAAATATCCATTAATGGAAGTTTAACTGCTGGATTGTACCAATAAGTCACTCAAAAAATTATACTATTCATTTTTTTCTCTCAGAGAGGTTTCTCTCATTCGAAAAATAGCTTTCAATAATTAAAATTTGAACAGCCAAATTTGTAATGCTCTAGCCTCAATGGGCAAAATAAAATGAAATTGAAAATACCTTGATGGGGCCGTTGTTTTCTTCCTCCCTTCCTTGGAGGTGGTTCTTCTTCTTCTTCGTCATAATATTCATCATCGTATTCTTCACTGTCATAATAGTATTCATAAAGTGGACGCCTTCTTCGCGCTGGCCTCCTTCGTTTAGGTTTCCTTGTTGTTGTAGTGGTAGTTGTAGATGGTGCTGTGGTTGTTGTTGTCGGTGGTGGTGCGGTAGAAGCAGCTTTGTACAAAGCCTCATTTCTGAAAATAATGAAGACTAATTGAGTAATTTTATTATTAATTATATTGCTTATAAATGAGTAATGATTCTATTATATATTTTTATATTATATAGTGTGTTTACTTCCTCGCTATGAGGAGAAAACCTAGTTCTGATGTTTGCCCCTTGATATGAATTGAATGTCTTGTTCCAAAATATTGGTGTTTGTAACAGTTAGTATTTAAAATATGCAATCAAAATTACATCATGTTCAAAAAAGAGAAAAATTAACAAAAAAAAATTTTTTTAATAACAGAAATGAGTAGTAGTTGATTTTCTGTTATTTCATAAAATATTTCAAAGGTAGTTGAAAAATTGTCTAAATTTGAAGATGATCATTCAAAAACTTAATAAATTTCCTAAAAACAAAGGTTTTGTCAGAAATTTTTATGGCACCATCGAAGTCAAAGAAAACCATTCTTATATCCTGCATTGATTTCAGTCCATTGAAGGGCATGGGCGTATATAGAAAATAATTTCGGGAGGGGCTGGGAAAATTTCGGGGGGGGGGGCTGAGACCATTTCCGGGGTATGGAATAATAAAAATTTAGAGCTTGGAATAGTTTTAGGCAACTAAAACGCTATTACACGTAAAATAACAGATTTTTTATGAACTAAGAGACTCATTTAATTTACTTTTAAGGGTTTTACAACAAGTTTTTACCATCAAATCAAAATTTCGGGGGGAGGGGGGGAGCTGCAGCCCCCCCCCATATACGCTCATGTTGAAGGGTATCACTTATCCTGCAGTTTATAAAATGTTTTTAGCACTAAAATGAATTTGTCAAGATAACGAGACATTTTCTTTTGTATGTAATAGTGAAGGGAGTGTATTGTTTCAGAATTCAATCAACACAGTTGCTTTAAGCTTACAGTCACTCATGAGAAACTACCAGCAATAACAAGAACTGAGCAAAACCAATATAAACTGAACTATTTACTTGCTTTTAAATAACAAATATTTGTTTAATACATACCTTACAAAATATTTAGGTGAATTCACACAGTCAACTTCTGATACGAAGTGACAAATGAATGTTTTCTGATCAAACGCAGTATAATTGGCACATAAAAAGTCATATCGTGTTCCATACAAGCAGTGATGGTACACCTGAAATTTATAAATTATTTTCCTGTTACAATAAATCTAATATTTTAATTCAATGTATTAGAAATAAATCTAGACCATGACAACTAATATTGCATTTCAATAATATTCAATAATTTATAAAACCATAACACAGTACACACGGTATACATTTTCGGTATACAACGTCAATGATTTAATTTGTAAATTTGTTTTTTTACTCACCATGCAGTGATTTGAGCCCAGACCTGCCATTTTAAGCTTGGGTGTGTTGTCAATTAAGCTACTAGAGTTCATACCACAAAATGTAAAATTAATTTATACAAAAGATCTGGCACAGCAAAGCTTCATATTTATCTGAAGGTATGCATTGTATATGACTAAACATTGTGAACATACTAAAGCAAATGTAGACAAGTTACAAGTTCCAATATGACACAATGTTTTATATACTGAGCAGCAAAAAAATCAGACACTCTGATTATTGTCTATTGCACCCAGAAATTCCAGTAAATCTGTTTTTTTGTAACTTATAGTAAGAATTAGATGTGCTATGTTATTTAAACAAATTATTATTATTAAACAAATACTTATTATTAAAAAAATATACAAATGATTAATAATGGCTAAAAATAAAAGTTTATTATATAGCACTTAATTATTGACTTTAACTTCCACTCCCGCTTGCCTGGACACGATAATCCTCTGATCAATAACGTATCCTCATCCTCCAATCCTGGTAACCCTCACCATCGCCTTAAGCACAAATGGCCTAGAGACCTATTATGACCAAACTATGAAAAATAATCTAATGTAAATATTGTAAATAGCTACCTTAAGAGAAAATTTAAACTTATGCAAAAAGTTCAAGACAATAGGTTTTGGCCAATCGGTCTTTTTTTCTTATTGGTCCTTCATGACATGTATTCAAGAACAAAAGAATTATAAAAAGTATTTGATGTATTGTATAATTGTCAAATAAAAATAATATCTTTATTAAATAGTATTAAAAAAATATATATTATATATTATACAGTATACACAGTACACTATTACAGTATATGCAGTATATATATACTGTATGGGTGTGTATTACAGTATATACTATATATTACATAGTAATAATAAAAAAAAAAAAGTTTTTGGATGTAGCATGGCTTCTTAAAATACAGTAATAACACCTTCTTATAACACAAACGGTCCTAACCCTGTAGGGCAATGAAGACCCATGCTGAAGACCAATGGCTATCTTGCTTGAGCCTTATCTCCTTTGCCCTATTAATACTAAAGGATTTTTTTTTTTTTTTTTTTTTTTTTTTTTTTTTTGCTGCCGAGTGTAAAAACACGAATTTTAGGACGGGTTATCTATAGGTTACCATCCTTTTCTAGCCAGCACAGGGCTGTTGCATTTTCTTTTTTCCAAAGAAAAGCCACCACCCCATAGTGGGAATCGAACCCACGACCCTTGGCACAGAGTGTTAAGTGCTCACGCCTTAACATTCACGGCCACCGGGCCTCCTATTTATATTATAAAACCCTGTCATAAATTGAATAAGTTTTACTTCCAATTAGAGACAATAAATAGTTTGTGAAGAAATTCTTGCCTGACAATGGTGAGGAACACTAGCATAAAAGCCATCGTGAAGGCCATCACAGGCGAATTCTATTTCCTCTGGTATTGAATTGTAGAAAGGATAGTTGGTTAGATTGTGTCCTTTCAGCTCTCTCGGCAAGTTAGGATCGTGGATATAGTCCTTCTGTGGAATACCCGTCAATAATGGCTTCTTTATAACTGTTGTTGTGTTGCCATCTTCTCCAACAATCACCTGTGAGCAATAAATATAAATAATTATTATTTAAATTTTAATGTCCATTATAATTAAAGCAGAATTTTAGAACTTTTCTAGCCTGGATATGGCTGATGCCTTTTTTCTCCAAAGAAAAGACACCACTCTTAGTGAGAGTCGAACCCACGACCTTTGGCACTGAGTGTTAATTGCTCATGCCTTAACACTCACAGCCACAGGCATCCTAAATATAAATAAGAAATTGTCCAAATACAGAGAGTGATAAATTATTGAAATGGAAGTTTAGGTAAATCCCACATAAAATAAATTTATAGCCTAAAAATTATCTGGTCATTTAATCATAAATGTACAGTAAATTGATTTGATTAGTTCATATGAGTCATCGACTTTCAAAACAGGATTTATCCAAATTGTACAACTTTTCAGGGGGCACAAAAAACGTCTATGCTAGTATACTTCCTTCAGGAAATTAATGTTTACGAGGCCACACTAACATTCATATCCTTATTTTTAATGAGATTTAATGAATTCCCAAAAAAAAAAAAGTTTTTGCTGTGTGAAAAAACGTTTTTAGAAAAGAAATTAATTTGATGACAAAATGGATTTAATCCATTTTCAAAGTCATCGCCTCATTTACACCTTAATAACTTAACGTATTATTTAATATGGTTTAAATTATTTATGGAAATGACTCTCCCTACCTTCTCAACGTTCACTATGTGAAACATTATTACCAATACGTTTTTCATTTCCATACCTTATATATTACAATACAATTTTAACTATTAAATGCAATTAAAAAACAATAACCAATTAAAACGTTAGGTAAACAGCGAGAAAACCCCGTTGAAAAGAACAAAACTAACAACTTTGAAGTTTTAAGCATTTATTTCTCGGATTAACATCGCCCCATCGAAAATTACATCTATACCTTCTTTGTAGGGAATTAGTAAGCTTTCGAATGGTCACCTTCCGTTTACCGCGATTTCCAAACCGTTTTCGAGATATTATAGAAAATATACGAAATACCCAAAACTTTTCCTGAAATATTTTATTTCTAGTACTTCCTTAACTCTAAACGGAACCAAAATTTATCTATCTTAGAATAGACAATTATCAAATATCTGGAGCAAGTTTCAACTGAATTAATCGTTTCTGAATACCCAAACTGAAAATTAGTTTGGAAAAGTTGGTGTTTCAATGTTTCTCGAAAACGGTTACAAATATCGCTTTAAAAATGGTTTCATTCGTTTTTCTACGTTAAGAAACGTATAAAACGAGTACCTGCAAGCATAATAACTCGAAAACGCGAGCGTTACGATTTTTTTTTTTGCACGAATTTCCCTCCAAAAACCATCTTCTGGTAAATGGATTCTGCTGGTTAATAAACTTCACCTTTCAAATTAGACGAAAGATTTTTGTCCCAAATTTCATCAAAATCGGGCCATTTTTGAGCCGCCACACACACACACACACAAATTTGAACCACCGTTATGTTGTTGATCTAAGGGATCTGAAACATGAAATTTTCGTGTCGGCACTTCCAGATTGCGTCATAAGGTTTCATAAGCGGGTTTCCTCCCTATGGAGGGAGGGAGGATCCGCGCTAAAAATAACGTCCTGTTTGTCGTTTTTTTTTTGTATAATTGTAGCAGCCGTTTTTGCAAGGGTTTCAACTAGATTGCTCCTTTCCTGCGAGCCAGTATGTAGTGACTTGTTTGTGTATTTGTTACAGGAATTTCTCGCCTCACAAGTCGACCAGTCAAAGCTATGATTGCTACACCATAAACCTTCCTAGTCTTTTGGTGCCAATTGGAAATCTCCTGTTACTCCAAGAGAGTTCTTAAACTTTAACCGTCTATTTTCTATAATTACCTACTCACTTAATTCATTTTATTACCTCGCAATGCAAACTAAATTGTCGAAACTACCAAAGAAGAATGAATACTTCTTTCTTAACATTGCTTACGCATTGGGAGTAGGCAGCATTTAGAAATAGCCTAATTCTATTGCACCTGACTTCGATGGCCTAATCGAGAAGGGAATCGAACCGATTATTATTAGCCCATTCCGTCTTCTCCAGCCGCGGTAATGAGGTAATAGCTCTGGCAGATATTTGCAGAATCGTGAGAGGATCCACGCTTCTGTAATGCAACCTTACACTTTCGAGAGGTAAAAGGAAGGAGCCTAGGGTTTTATAATCTCCGAGGAACGTGACGGCTGTCTGGATCAAGACCTACTCTCTAAACGTGATTGACACTCAAAGCCTGTGTTCAGGAACCTTTTATCTTACACCGCACAGGAAGGTTTAGTAGGAAATTACGAAGGGCACTACCGGTAAAAGCAGACATGTTCAGAAATTGCAATCAGGTCGTTTTCTTTCTCTATATAGCAAGGAAACCCGCTTATGAGGTCGACCCGACGACGAAATCCGGAGATGGGGAACTAAATAAAATCGCATTATAGGTAAAATTTGTAACCATTTTCAAGAAAAGTGGAAAAACCACCAAGAAATTTATAAGTGACTAGCTGTTACCCGGCGTGCCATGCTACACCTTTTTTCTGCCGATGACTCTCCCCGTATCAAGATCTACCTGTATATCTGTCAAAATCATATATATATATATATATATATATATATATATATATATATATACGTCAAAATCGGCCAAACGGTATGAATTCGTTTATATCTGTCTAGATGTAGTTCGTGAGACAGCCAACAGAGGCCAGCACCACAGCAGTTCAGAAAATAGCCGACAGAGGCCGGCACCAGAGCCTGCGAGTAGATAGCTCTTATCAAAGAAAGGCCAACACTCCTTGGTTAGGCAAGGACTGTTGATATAAAATTGAAATAAACTACATTACATGATTATATAATGATGTAAAGTCATGAATGAGTTCGAGTTATTCTAGTTATCAAGAACATCAACAAATAAATTTGAGACATTATTCAAAATGGCCGTCAGAATCTGAATGGTTCAGTCTAGCCAATTTTTCTTTAACAAAACTTTTGACCTTTTGACCAAATTTTGAAATTTGACTATTTTGACGTAGCATAGGAGATTTCCCGTATCAAGACCTACCGGTGTGCCAAGTTTGGTCAAAATCGGTCAAACGGTGTAGATTTGTATAAAGAACAAACAGACAAACGGACAAACAGACAGACACATGATTTTTATATATATAGATAGATTAGTATTTATTTAAATTTTAACGTCCATTATTATTAACTACGTATGAAGTGCTCACGCCTTAACACTCGCGGCCACCGGGCCTCCTAAGTGATTAGTTTAATTTTTAGTGGTAAAATGAGTTCAAATCTAATCATCTAGGAAAAATAAAAAGGATATTCTTATTTTTTTTTGCAAAACTATTATGATATTTGGTTAAACCAGGACCCCCATGTAATAAAAGTAAACATACGCAATCATAGTAGCTTACAGGGAAAAGTTATTAGGCCAGGACATAAATTTTTAAAAAAATCAGTCCAATTACAGCTGATTATACAATAGAATATTCATAAATAAGGTACAGTCCAGGAATTCCCTCTTATTAACCTACCATTTTCCATATGCAAAACAATGTTCCATTTAAGAAGTTGTAGTAACTACGCAATAAAATTCACACTATCAAAAATATAACACACGCAATAGCCCCGGAGAAGAAATGTTCTTTATGTAGTTTAAATGTTCTAGAGAACATTAATCATTTAATTATATATTGCCTTATATATGATCAGATAAGAACTTAACATCTTACCGATAATGATTAAGAAATTAATTTCCTCAATGCGCTCAATAGAAATAACGGATATACCACTTATAGGAATATCTATCTATATTAAGGAAATGCTAAAGTGTCGGTAATTTCTATTAAATGAATAGAAGTTTTATTGTTATTTTTTTTTCTGTTTTAGTAATTTGTGTCTCAGTTAATTTAAATTTGATTTATATTTTAATTTTATGATTATATTTTTAATGAAGTATATTTAATTATATATTATTAATTGTATTATTTAATTGTCATGTAGAAATATTGTTATTTTGTAACTCATTTACACATTATATTGTGTTAATAATAGTGAAATGGTGTAAATATTGCTATAACAGTTAAAATTTAAAGTCTACTAACATTAGGACTAACTAAATAAATATATAAGCCAAGCTCCTTTCTTAAGGGGAAATCCTGTAAAGCAAATAAATAAATAATAAAAATACTTCCTTTGCAGAGTAAAATATTCTAGGTTAGTTTTCTGTGTCTTTCATAAATCACCAGGTGTACAGTTGTTATGGGAAATCGCTAAAATGAAACTGTTCTTACAATATGAATTTAGAACATCTTGATGAAGTTCAAAACACCGAAATGAAGTTTGACGTCATTTCGAATGGAAATCGACCCCCCATGCATTACATAAAAGCATTGCGTGCGTGCCCTATCAATATTTGAAGGCGTTAATATCCGCCTTCCTTCCTAATCTTAGGTTATTAATAGAAATTATACAGAATGTTTTAATTTTCTGCCTTTTAGATAAAAAGCATTCAAGTATAATCATGTAATAATTTGTTATCATTGATGTTTATGATATTTGTGTGTGTGTGTTACATTTAACTTTCCATATCTATTTTAGTTCTCTCTCTTTACTTTAATCCTTAAGAAGGCACAAATTAAAGAATTAAAAGCATTAAGAAATATTGGTGGATAAATGATTGTTTGTCAATGTCGATGAACCGTCTCTATTCACGGCAAAGTCTACATTTTTTCAGTTTTACATTTTTAAAATTCATTTTAATTACTTTAATTATTTAATCAATGTGTATAAAATACCTCTTCAGTTGTTGGGTTGAGTTTTTCTTCTGCTGCTTTTGCTTTAGCCTGGAGGACCAACTCTGAGCCTCTTAGGCAAAAGCAGGGTTCCCACCAGATTCCTAGCACTGGAAAAATTAAATAAGATATTAGCATTTTCATAATATATCATAAATTACTTTAAAACAATCAATATTTTAGGACTTCTAGATTACTTTGACAATAAGAAAAATATATCTTTTGGAATGTATAGATATAATAAAGACCGGTATAAATTTACTCGTGTATCAAGAGTATGAACCATAGCCCGTTCATTTAGATGGAGCAGTTAATTTCCACATGCGCGAAATTCTGAGGTAGATATTCCAGACGGTTCCGCCATTTGTAAATTTCCATTTCAATGATCAAAACCCTACGTGAAACTCAATAAAATCTGATTATGTCTCGTTGAGGACTAGCTAATACTTTGAGGGGTCAGGCATGGATAGGATATGGAGTTTGACGCTCAACTATTAGGTTATTTGCGCCTTCCAGTATATCGGTTAGAAAAGGTTTGGGTTCTTTTTTACACATTTTTGACTTATTTAATTAGATTTTGACATGTTTGTGAGTTTCAGGGATAGGCGTAGTTCTTTGGCTATGTGTAATGATATTATTTTCTTTGTACTACTGTATATCACTACTATATTACTAATACTATACTATTGCATAAAATAATTGGTTACAGATATATTATAATTATTGTCGCAAAACCAAACATGGCAAATATAATTTAAACTAAGACTGATTATAATCTTGTCCTAAACTTAGAAAATTATTTTATTTTAAGACCTATAAATTAATGTAATTATCGTCTTAAATTAAGACAATTATAAAGTAAGACTAATTACAATCTTGTCTTAAACGTAGGATGAGATTTTAATAGTTAGTTTTTTTTTATTCAATAATCAATTTTTTATGTTTTTTTTTTTTATTTTATTTTTCCAAAGCTAAAAACAATTTGAACTATAAAGTTGCCTGGTCAAATAGATGGTTTTTTTTATTTATTTATTTAATTCAGGAGCTCCGCAACGCAGGCTATAAGGTCCATGACATGACTTAGATACAAACTTGACAAGATAAAAACAAAACAATATAAATGTAACTTAGAACATCTGTGCATATCTTTTTAAATCTAACAAAATTTGTTAAAGCTAAAACAATGAAAATTATTGAAAAACAATTATAAACGAAGAAGAACAACAAGGAGAAAAACTGAAATTACTCCCAACACATTTTGCGGAAAAACAGCTGTTTTCGTTAAATTGATTACTTCGTTGTCTTTCTATATCTTCCTCTAGTCCTGGGTGGAGACTTGGTTCTTCCAGTTCCTTGAGGTTGAATCTGCATCTGTTCCCTTTCTTCCTTCATCTCCTTCCGGCTGCTTCTTCCCAGCTCTGCTGATCCTATTAGCGGATTCTCCTCCAGGGCTTCTAGCTTCTTGGAGAGGAACATCTAGAATGTTTCTCTCAGGAGATATCGTTCTTGCCAGTCTTTCCATCATTTCCAATCGCTCAGTCATTTCCTCCTTCAACCGATCCCATCTGGCGTTAATATCAGGAACGTCATCTTCTTCCGGCTGCTTCTTCCCAGCTCTGCTGATCCTACTAGCGGATTCTCCTCCAGGGCTTCTAGCTTCTTGCGGAGGAACATCTAGAATGTTTCTCTCAGGAGATATCGTTCTTGCCAGTCTTTCCATCATTTCCAATCGCTCAGTCATTTCCTCCTTCAACCGATCCCATCTCACGTTAATATCAGGAACTTCTTCTTTATTTACACTCGCAGGCTTTCTTTCTGCTTCTATAATTTCTTCAGAATGAGGATGCTCCTGTTGGTGCGGAACACCAGAATACGCACTTTCCACAATCGCAGTATTTTCTTTGTTTTTAGGTAATAGTTTGTTAAGAGGGACTGGGTTATTCATTTCAACGTTGTTTTCCTGTGGTACAGGGCATGTAGCAGCTAAGTGATTGTTTTTTGCAAATAAAGCAGCTGAGCCCTTTAGTAGTTAAATATATTCTAAATGATTTACCTTCAGTTTTTACAATCAAAGAGGAAGGTAATTTGCTAGCGTGCTCTGGATTAATGAACAGCTGTCTTCTATGACTCAACACATGTGCTAAGCGTGGATCATGAAGACTAGCTTTCAAACAAACCAAGGGCGTTACTATGCCAATACCTAACCTCTTTAAGGCATCTTCAATGGCTTGGTCAGGTATTACTGGAAATAAATTTGACACTATTACTCGAATAGCTGGCTCTAGGAGACGTTTTATTCCTATATCATGGCCACCAATATTTATAATAGGATGCTGATTAATTAAAAAATCCACTTCATTCTTACTGGTAAGGCAAAATGTACCTCTAGAAATATAAGAGGCAAATTTTATGGATTTCGGATCAATAAAATTTATTATAGCAAGCACATAATCCTCCTGAATAGATGGTTTATTTGAATGGAAAAGAGCGTGGCCTATGTTGCAGAAAAGTGGCGGTAAAATTTCTCTTTGTTATAACCTTATTACTATGAAGTTTGAAATATTTTTAGCCTAAGCTTTTGCTAAGAATCTATAAATAGTAAAAACTGCCTCCCTTGTCTGACATTTCAAAGCCTTTTCTAGACATAATTAGTTTTTATAGTGTTTCAGGTATCGTGTTGTTCCTTGAAATAGGAATTAGCAGATGGTGGCAATCATGCGGAACATTTCCCTCAAAATAAGAGAAGGTGAGTATAAATAATAAGAGGATGTACATTTTAGCGGGTTTTGCACTTTCTATAGGGAGAAAACTCGCTCATGATGTCGGCCTGTTGACGCAATCTGGAAGTGCCGACTAGAAAATGAAAAGCTTCAAGGTCACGAAAATAACCGTGTTTCAAAATGGTATATATACATATATTTACGGGCTTGCAGCTTCAACTTATATATGTAATTTTACAGTGTTGGGAAGGTGATTTTCGCAAAAAATCAGAAGATATGTTTAATTGCACCTTATGACTAAACAAGACACACCTATCTGCCAATATTGCAACACAAATCTGACTATAAAACACTTACTAACGCAATGCAGACACAGACAAATTTTGACATGCCTGATAATTTGACTGACTTACTCAAGGACGAGAGCCAATATATAGAAAACACATTAGACTTTTTGAAACAAACCAGACTAACTGACACACTCTAAATGAAATTAAACCCTTAATATAATCCCCAAAATAACTTATACTTATAATAGACTGGTTGGAAAACTAATATGTGTATATGTTGAATTGTAATTATTTTTTTATTTTATTTTTTTTACAGCATTGTGAATAAGTTAAGAAGTTTGTTGTTTAGTTTAACATTGTAAATATGTAAATTGTTAAGTTAATTATAAATATGAATTATAACCTTGCGTTAAAACTATATCAGATTTAAAGGTCTATACTGTGTATGTAAAAGTATATTTACAGTAAATTTATTTAAAACCATCTAAGATGATCTATCAGCTATCAATGTAAATCATAGTATATGTACAGCTCTTGTCGCTAAAGCTGCGAAGTGTCTCAATAAATATATAAAAAATAAATAAAAAAAAATAAAATAAAAAAAAAAATAAAAAGATTTGTTCAAATGTTTGTGCCTATATAAAGTATCATAATACAAATAAAAGCATTTTGGAAACACAAAAATATTATCCACAGTGGAAAAACGGTTCCATGAAATAAATCTCTCATACAAGAACTTCAAAAGAATTTTTTTAAATTTACACCAATGGCAGGCAATGGAATTACTACCTCTACCAAAGTAAACCACTACTGCCAAATTCAAAACAGTTTTTGTAAATGAACTTTCCGAAATCGTTTAGTCATATGCAAAATATTTCGAAAGACATTTATACGTTCTGTTCTTCGAAGGCGAATCGGTGAAAGCTTGTAAGATTCGCGAATGTTTTTAAGTTATGAAATTCAGCGACCTCTCTGACCCACCACACCCCTGACTGGTTCTAGATCATTCATTCAGAACAAAATAATTAATTATTTTGATCAGTATCTTAATTGCTAAATTTTCTTTTTATTCCCCTCATAATTTCTCTTGCCTTTAATAACTTGATTTCCGGACCATAACCGCACTTAATTGAACTATGATTGAAGGTCTTAAAGAATCAAACATGCATTATAAAATAGAAGTAGCCTATAAATGAGATGATATATATATATATATATATATATATATATATATATATATATATATATATATAATGAATGAAAAGTTTTATTCTTATTCCGGGACAGAAGTCCCATAGGAATAATTTTGAAATTAGAAAATAATTTTGAATTTTACGTATAAACTTAAAAACTTATAAATGCTATCAGTATCAGTATATAGTGTACAGCTTCAATATAGACTTGGGGTTGGGTAAAACTTGGAGGGATAGAAGGTGGTGGAAGAGTCGGGATTTAAAGGTTTCAAGGTTGGTAGAATGGCGGACAGACAGAGGTAAGGAATTCCATAGCGAGGTGGCACGGGTGACAAATGATTTTTCGATTATTGCTGTTCGGTGGGAAGGAATATAAAGATCAGAAGGACGAGATCGGGTGTTACGGGAGTGAACCGAGGATTTAAATTTAAGAAGTTGAAAAATATAAGAAGGTCTACGGGATTGAATTACTTGGTAAAGGACTGAGCCGAGGAAGTACTGACGACGATAAAGAGGGAATAGCCAATTTAGCTCCTGGTAGAAATGTGATATGTTGGAGTCTCTGGGGATCCCGAGGATAAAACGAATGAAACAGTTCATGAGGCGTTTGAGTTTTGCCTCGAGATCGCCAGAAAGTCCACCGTACACCAAACAACCATAGTCAAACTGGGGGAATAATAGGGAAGTTACGAGGAGTTGACGGGTCTTTGTTGGCAGGAGATGGCGGGAGAGGTTGAGCTGTCTCAGGATAAATATGGACCGACGGGAAATTTGGGAAATATGATTTTTCCAGGAAAGGTTCTGATCAAATATGATCCCAAGATTTTTAACTGATTTACAATATTTTATAGGGATGCTGTTAAGGTAAAGGCCGGAAAAGGGGAAGTAGAACTTATGAGGGATTGGGAGCCTATAACAATGGCTTTGGATTTGTCTGGATTCAGGGAAAGCTTATTAGCTGCAGCCCAAGCATTGATGTTGTTAAGATCTACTTGCAGCTTGTCTACAGCATCTCGTAGCAAAGAGGGCTTAAAGGATAGGTAGATTTGGGTATCGTCAGCGTAAAGATGAAACTTGGAATGAACTATGGAAAGAGGAAGATCATTGATGTAAACAGAAAATAGAGAGAAATAGAGAATATATAGAAATATAGAGAATATATATATATATATATATATATATATATATATATATATATATATATATATATATACAGAGTGTATCGCAAGTTAATGACAATAATCCAAGGAGTTATACTGGACAAAAAATGTAGTTTAACACCACCAACCACACATTTTTATCTCACTTTATTCTAGAAATAGGCCGTTCTAAAGGTTCTTTTTAAAAAAATCGTGTTTTTGTAGAACAACTCCAACTTTCTCTACTTGTATACATTGTCTTTCAACGTTTCATTACATATACAAAATCAACATTAAATTATCCTTAAGGATAATGCACATACAATGTTCATAAGTATCTCATTCAAACTAAAATATCACTTCAAAAAGTAGAAATTAATAAAAGCTTCTGGTTAGCAACAACTTTTCGAAAATCACTACTCTTCGGAAAAAAAAAAAAAAAAAAATCTACAGATTGCTGAATCTCACAAAAGTTATCAAATTTAATCAGCTTTCCAACGATATACCCAGAACTGAGATTATCTCTCAATTTAATAACGTAATTGGATTTGAAAAGATATCAAATAAATAAAAGTCATGTTATGTTTAATTTCATGGTATTATCAGCCTTAAAAAAAATTTAATGCTGATTTAAAAAATGCAATGAAACGTTGAAAAAAATGTGTACAAGCAAAGAACATTAAATTTATACTACAAAAACACAAATTTTTCTAAATAACGTTTAGAACGGCATATGTCTGGAAGGGAGTGAGATAGAAATGTTTGGTTGGTGGTGTTGAGCTACATTTTTTATCTAGCTTCACCACTTTATTAACTTGAGTATTGTCTTTAACTTGCGATACGCCCTGTATATATAGCATTTCCAAGTCTATTTGAACCTTTTCAAAGTCAACTGTAACCATTTCCAAATCAAATGTCACCCTTTCCAATTCTAATGTAACCCTTTCCGATTCAAATGTATCCCTTTCCAATTCAAATGTAACCCTTTCCAAATCAGTTGAAACCCTTTCCAAAACAAATGTAACGCTTTACAACTCAATTGTCACCCTTTTTATTTCAAATGTAACCGTTTCCATTTCAATTGTCACCATTGAAATTTATTGCAAATTGACCGTAATGGGGAATGGGCGAATTGAGGGCCTCAAAACTCAACGGGATAAATCATGAAAATATTTTTATTTAAAAAAAAAAAAAAAAAAAAAAAAAAAATCGATCTCGCTAGTCACCTAAATGTCTGCGCGTCGTTAAAAAATAAAATACATTTTTTTTTTTTGCAAATTGACCGTAATTGGGAATGGGTGAATTGAGGGCGAATATTAAAAATATTTTAATTAAAAAAATAAAAAAAATCGATCTCGCTAGTGACCTAAATGTCTGTGCGTCGTTAACACGTATATACCCTTTAGGTAAAACTGAAGTTGAGCGTCCTCAAAACCGATTTCTTTCAAATTTTGTACAATAACGAATTTTGATGCACTAAATATCATATATATACATATATATATATATATATATATATATATATATATATATATACATATATAGGGGTGTTTACAAAAATAGCCTAGAAGCTGACAGTGAAAAATTAATTAACTAAATAGACATCCTTATCCTGTAATGAGAGACAGCTTGTACCTAGCTTGTACTTTCATGTTAGTGTATGTTAGTAAGCTCTAGGTAGACAAGCAGTTCATGTCCAATGGATCAGGAACGAATTGACATATGAACGGGTTACGTTCGTAGGTAGAGGGAGTTGGAACAATACCAATGAACGTTGCTCAAGAACCAATCATGTATTCAGTACATGTCCTACCTCGTGGGCAATATCCGTTACAGCCGTAATACGTCATACATTCAAACACTCATGACGTCACAGGAAAATTAAAAGGATGATTAAAAATTATGATTAAATTAAAAACTATTATTACATTGTAGTTCATGAATTAAAATTGCATGATAAATATTAATTCAATTTTAACATTGTTAGTCAATTGATATTCCTTCAAGATATCTTTTACTAATAAATGTAATTCCATAAAATTTAAATCGGATCGAAGTAGTATATAAGGTGATTTTAGTTAAACATAAGAGATGGGGCTTTAAAATTTGAAAATAAAAGTTATATTGTTTTAAATCAAAGGTATAAAATAACATTGAACTTTAGAGCTTATGATAGAGAGGTGATGACACGCTTATAACGCCGACATTATGACGAAATCCGGATGTGACGTTATTAAATGTCCCCATTACTGAACTCATAGGTCAGGAACATACAGGGGGTTCAAATTCGTGTATATATATATATATATATATATATATATATATATATATATATATATATATATATGTGTGTGTGTGTGTGTGTGGGTGTATACGTGATATTTCGTATACAAATAATTTGTCTAAAGGTCAAGTAACAAGCAGACCATGTTTAGGGCGAATGTTGCACGTACAAAATCTTATCGCTTACGTTTTTGCGTTACTAGAGTTATGTTTTAGCGCGGTACCTCCCACCCTCCATGGCCCCATCCAGAAGTGCCGACTAGAAAACTTTCAGTACCCATATATCTGGAAAATAACGCTGGTTCAAATTTATATATATATATATATATATATATATATATATATATATATATATATATATAAATGTTCGCTTTCTCACATGATCAAAAATGGTCCAATTTGAGCAGAAACAGTCCACCGGAACACTCTTCCTCGAGCGAAATTCCCGCGAAAAAATCGGAACGTTTTCGAGTTCATATGCTTGGAGGTTTTATAGGTTCATTGACATAGGAAAATCAATGAAACCATTTTTAAGGTACCCGTTTTCGAGAGTGGAAATCAACTTTCTTGTAACTTATTTTCGGGTTGGATCCTTAGAATTGTTTAATTCAATTGAAATATTTTCTAAATTTTTTAAATTCATCTAAGGAAATAAGTTAAAATTTGGTTACATTTGGAATTAAGGAAATATTCGACAAAAAATTTGTTTTCCTAGTAGTGTTTTCCTAGAGCAAACGTTGAGAAGGCGGATGATTCATTTCTGTTTCTTGTTCTTCATTTTTCTAGTTATTTGTTATATCACCGAAATTTATGGATAGAACAAAGTTCGTCAGTTCCTCCTTGTAATCTTCGAACAAAGTTTCTCCTGACTCAGACTAGTATCCCAATTTTAAAATCTTGTTTTTAATTACTTCGCCTTTGTCTATCTAGGCCAAGTTCCTACCTTCGCACACTGCGTGTATATTACCCTCTCACTTATTTGTGCATTTTCAACCAGGCCAGATTTCGTTAAATGATAATCGTTTTAACTTACATACAGTTCATACAACGCCGTTCGTTTTAAGTCATCAAAGACCTTATAATAACACTGAATCGTTACCCTAAGGGCCTGAATTTTTAAATGCCTTAAATTTTATATATTATCTGATCGTTGTAGCGGTCATCATTTAACGAAAACTGGCCAAGTTGGAAATAAGTGAGAGGGTTTTATGAGGTTAACGGCCTAAAACTTGGCCCAATACAATGACGTAATAACGTTTATTGGCCTAATGTTTTTGAGAGGAGCATGGCACTTGGAAGTCGTACAGTCATGGAGTATCTGTTCTTCTTGGTTTTACAAAAATAAATCTAAATTCAGCACAAGATCCTTGAAGACGACGTCAATCCTGTCCTTGCAACCCCCCCCCCCTCCCGAAAAAAGAAGATCCATCCTTCATTTTAAACCGGCATACGGTCCGATATAAAATGGCAGTTACCCCTGGTTCACCTCCATTTCTCCTTCTGTCCATGACATTTGCTTGGGAATCGAGATATTAACCAAGAATCCCTGATGTAACGGGCTCATCCTTCTCCTCAAGTAGAGTCAAGGATGTGTTTTACATCTTCCATGTCGTATCTTGCATCATCTTCTTCAACCGTTGAACGCTTTATGCAATTCCCTCTCACTATCTGCATACATTTAAAACATATTTTGTTGTTGACATACATATATCATGATCATATTTGTGGATGTGTTATCTATCTATCTATCTATATATATATATATATATATATATATATATATATATATATTTAGGGGCGAGGTTAGCTAAGTGGTAGAGCACTGGACCTGAGTTCAAACCCCAAGCAAGTAATTAAGATTTTTTCGTCTTGTCTTCGTTCATGGGTTGGATTCGGTCTCCCAGACCGTCCCTAAGCCAACCCAGTCTTTAATTAATTTATTTATGGGTTCCTTGGTGCTAATGACCCTGACAGTCGAAGCAGCAAAGGGGGGAATCAGGCGGCCGGAGCATAGTACTGACCACACTATCTCCCTAGTGTGCCGTATGGTCATGAATCAGATATCTCTGTAGTATCTGCCCCTCAGGGCTCTCGTGGCCTGTTACTGGACTGACTTTATATATATATATATATATATAGAGAGAGAGAGAGAGAGATATATGTATATATATATATATATATATATATATATATATATATATATATATATATATATATATATATATATATATATATAAATATTAATAAAGTTCAACTGTTATAGGAATATTTTTTTCATGAATAAATATCTAAATAACTTGATTTAAAAATGCATTAAAGGGCTCATTACAAAAACCAGACAAGTCAAAAAATTGATATTTTGAGATACATCCTGTCCACAAAAAAACAGATACGTCACATTATATATGAGTGTCAAGTACTAGCAATTCTACAAAAACAAGTCCAACGCTTTTCCACCAAAATACAGCCTAGTCCTTGGACCTGTCTGTTAATTTCAGATTGTTTAGCATTCAAAAAGTATTTGTAATTTGTGAGGATTATATAATAAATCATGTTATTTGAGGATAAAATTATTTCATGTTAAGAAATATTATTTCATTATGTTCTGTTACTAAGATTTCTGCAAAAAAACAGAACGTTTTTTTTTATATTTTCTCAATTATCCTTTTAAAAAATATATTTATTTTATGTACAATGCAAAGCTGTTAGTGGGACGATAGTAGGTATAAAATCAAATTTGATTTTATCCAGCACAAATGAAGCTAAGCATTTTTTTCATGTTTCTGAACATTTTAGTTTTTGGACTTGTCTGGTTTTGGTAATGACCCCTTCACGTTAAAAAAAAAGCAATAGAACTTGTTGAAATAATTGATAAGAGTGAATTAATGTCTTCGAGAAGAATGCGGAATATATTCCTAATCTGATTTACTGCACCAAGGTCGAGTAGCCATTTGCATTTAAACAATATACCCCGGACCAGACAGCCTTCGAGTCCACTTACTGTTAGGGAACAGTTACCATTTCCAAGATACAGACAGCCTTCGAGTCCACTTACTGTTAGGGAACAGCTACCATTTCCAAGATACAGACAGCCTTCGAACCCACTTACTGTTAGGAAACAGTTACCATTTCCAAGATACAGACAGCCTTCGAGTCCACTTACTGTTAGGGAACAGTTACCATTTCCAAGATACAGACAGCTTTCGAGTCCACTTACTGTTAGGGAACAGTTACCATTTCCAAGATACAGACAGCCTTCGAGTCCACTTACTGTTAGGGAACAGTTACCATTTCCAAGATACAGACAGCCTTCGAGTCCACTTACTGTTAGGGAACAGTTACCATTTCCAAGATACAGACAGCCTTCGAGTCCACTTACTGTTAGGGAACAGTTACCATTTCCAAGATACAGACAGCTTTCGAGTCCACTTACTGTTAGGGAACAGTTACCATTTCCAAGATACAGACAGCCTTCGAGTCCACTTACTGTTAGGGAACAGTTACCATTTCCAAGATACAGACAGCTTTCGAGTCCACTTACTGTTAGGGAACAGTTACCATTTCCAAGATACAGACAGCCTTCGAGTCCACTTACTGTTAGGGAACAGTTACCATTTCCAAGATACAGAGAGCCTTCGAGTCCACTTACTGTTAGGGATCAGTTACCATTTCCAAGATACAGAGAGTTCTTATAGATATAATTGGTTTTAATTGCTAAATTACAAAGGAAAGTCTTCATTAATTTTGATTTTTTTCATTGACATAATTGCTAATTTTTCAAGAAATTATGAGCGGTAAATAATTATTATTAATAACTTATACCGGTTCTTTATCTGATATTTTTCAGGGGGTAGGTCAACAAAAGAGAATTAACAAAGTCAATTAATTTTATTTTTGTTTTTGCTCTACATGTTTCACACTTTAGATGCCTCTTCAGAAGCTAAATAACTCACTAAACTAAAAAATACAGCCTAATTGTATTAAGGTCTACAATGGACAATATGAGGTTACTAATACCTACGTATAGTGTCAATCAGCTGTGTAAAATCGATAGATTCCAAAAATCGATCATCCAGAAAAAGATAAGTCCTTTATAATATTTTTTTTGTTATATATATATATATATATATATATATATATATATATATATATATATATATATATATATTTATAATGTTTGCAGTTTGTTGATTAGTAAGTTTTGTACTGAGCAACCCAATATAGTTGGGCAACTAAACTTTGTTTTTATTTTGTTTAATAAAGTTTTTTCTCTCTTTTGTCACTAGATAAAAATTCTTAAAAAGTTCTTTATCTCGAATTTTATTATTATTTTTTTTCAAAAGGAAATAATTTATAAATTCATTTTTTAATAAGTTGTCTGACTAGGCGGTTCAACTTTTACATGTACTAAAAAAATTAGCAAAATATATAAATATTTTATTTGTTTTTTCTCATGTTATCTTAGCTTATGTATTCACGTTCAGATACATACAGAATTTTTTTCTGTTTGTAAGGTTACAGTAGTTGGTAGTCTGTTGGAAGTAAGTTGGTAGTACATGTAAGTATAATTTTAATAATATTTTGATGAAATGATGAAGCGTATTAACTAAGTTGGGAAATACCCCTTCAGGATTCTCATATAACTTTATTACTTCAATTAAACGTTTCGGACTACATGTCAGTCTTCTGGAATGCGTGTCATATCAATAAATAATAAATGTGGCTGCACGCTAATGAGTAATTAATAATTTTGTTTATATCTATTTAGTTATTGATTTGATTCCTTAAAGGAATCATTTTATTTTCATTATGACTTGTTAAATTTGACTGTATTTATTGATAGGACACAAATTCCTGAAGATGGACAATTAGTCTGAAACGTTGAATTGAAGTAATAAAGTTATATGAGAATTCTGAAGGAATATTACTCATCTTGATTTGTATAATTTTAGTATTTTTTTTAAAAAGAAATAATCATGGCTCAATTGATATAAATTACTAAAATATTCGGTTACTAAAAACTTATATTTTTCATACGTTTCGAATTAGTAAAAAAATAAGTTAGAAAAGTAATAATTGCCTATTAAGGGTACCCATAAACAGAGAAGAAAATTTTAAGGCCGGGACTACACGGTTTGGCCTCAAGGTTTTAATTGTACTTCGATGGACTGTACAGTTCAGCTCCGGCCTCATGGATTCACGGTGAGGAATATCTTAAGGTTTGGACAGTACAGTCCATCAGAGTAGAATTAAAATCTTGAGACCAAACTGTGCAATCCCGGCCGCTGGGGTTTTTCCTCTCCGTGTATGGGCACCCTTAGGGTTTCAACTATGTTGTACCATACCACAGTAAGCTTTACAATCAGTAACGAATGTTCACCCAAAATGCGATCTGGTGTTGGTGCAAATCCTGCAGGTGTCGCGGAAGTAAGAGATAACAAGCACCTACCGAACGCGTGCCTTTCAAGATCATTCTCTCCACACGGGGATATAATGATTGGTACAATCAGAACATTCATCGCCCTTGCCCGACACACCTTAGCTTCAAGGCAGGCCTTGGGTTAGGCTGTGCACTCACTTCCAGCGCCTTTCTATTTCTTATAACAGATAGAGCGATACCTTGGGGTACGGCTCATTTAGCATTTCTCTATCGTTTTTTCTAGGCTCCGTCCATTCCTAATAACAGGTTGGTAGAAATTCACTGTGCAATAGTGGATTTATTCAGTGGCCTTAGATTTAATGGGAACGCCCTAAAACAACTTTTGGACAGTCTACGCCAAAACCGAAGGCTCAATGTGGAAAACACAACACCTGGAACTGACAAGACAATTTTTAGATTGTCCGAACACGACCTTGGGAACCCAACACCACCTTGGGTGTTATATACAAAGTCTTCATACTGTAAGTTCAATAGTAGACGACGGTGGAGCAGCCTGACCAACAAAAATTCTTCCAATAACCCAAATCTAAACATGAGTCCAATCGTCGTAGACTACAGTAAAGCAGGAAGACCAACAAAAAATCTTGCAATATACCAAGTCTTCATGCTTTGAGTGCAATAATTGTAGACAACACACAGTGGGCCGTTTCACAGACCTAGGTGGACAAGCTCACAAGATGAATTTAAATATGAGAGTGAAATATTTCAGATACTTGTAGGCCTTTATATTTAATATTTGTTTACTTATAAGTTAAACATAAGTTATCGGAGAAAAATAAGTTATCAACCACTAAAGTTAAGTAATAAAGTTTTTAATTAATTTATAAGGTATTTTTCATTAAGCAATAATGACAATTTTGAAAACGCTATTAGGAATTTCTTCTATTTAAAAAAAGTCCGACTCGCAGGAACTGCATCATCTTAGCGCGGTTCCGTTCTTATCCGAAGTGCGATTAGTAAAGGAATAGTAGCAGCTATCGGTAGGTTTTGATCTTTCGTTAAAAATATAAAATAAAATCTCAAAGAGAAGGAAGCTTAAAGCGCCACACATGGAAACTGACAGTTTTCTAAGCGGATGGGACTCTCCCGTCATCGCGACGCTCACTCTAGGAAAACTCTATTACCAATACGATTCTTATTTTCTCAGCTTTAATGAAATACTCATTCCACCGTTAAATAAACTTAAAAAACAAAAGTGAGGTAAACAGTGACAAAACCCCGTTTAAAATAACAAAACTAACACTTTCGTAGTTTTAAGCACTTACTTCTCTGACTGACATTGCCCCATCGAAATTTGCTTCAGAATCTTTTTTTTAGAGAATTTAGTAAGCTTTTGAATGGTTAAATCGTACTTCCCACGATTTCTTAACTGTTTTGAAGATATTAAGGGGGAAAAATGGTGCTAATACCTACCGATGGCTGCTATATTCCTTCACTAATCGCACTTGAGATAAGAACGGAACCGCGCTAAGATGAAGCAGTTCCTGCGGGTCGGATTTTTTTTTTCGTCAGACAAATTAATGTATTATGTTTATATTATAATATAAATATTATGTTTATAAGAAGAGCAAATCACTTTAATTGCGGTGTAAAATATTGTTGCTAGCTAAATCTAAGTATTATAAAGCTCATAAGGAAAAAATGGTGCTAATGACTCAGATTTCGATACATCATAAAAGAAAAAAAAATTAAGGACAATATACAAAGATTCCGAAGTATTTCATGTCTGTTAATAAAATATTTTATTCTAATCCCAATAACGCAACACTTATACACAAATAAACTTTTTTTAGGTACCTATTTAATACGTATAAAATAAGGTTATAATGAGCGATCCGCTGTGGCATACACTAAGTACTACCACCGTGTGGAGTGCAACTAGTATAGACCGGTACGTCTGTACCACTGTGGTATGTAAAGAGCGGCTGTTCTGATACTGGCAAAAATTAGAAATACTACATTCCTAAAGTTGTTTGGAGGCTTATCTTTATGACTCTAGACAAGGACTTGAAGATGACGAGGGTACACAGGGAGACGAGGGTACCTGGGGACAGGGAAAACGCCCCCCACCCTAAGCCTCCTAGCTCCTCACCTTCGAATTCATATGATTTCGTTCAATGAATTTAAAAAAAAAATTAATAAATAGATAAAAACTTCTGAAAATAGGGAATACCAAAAACAATTCTAAAGAACCGTTGAAACAAAATATTGTTTCTATATATACGTATCCTGTTTTATTGACTAATACATTTGACTACTATAAGTAATCACAAAAATAACGAGCAGTGAAAAAAAAACTGTAGGAAACACACAAAAAGATTCGTTCAAATGAACGAAATTACCTATGTTTTAAGCACTTATTTCTCCAAATATGACCATCCCATCGCAAATGTCTTCAAAACATTTTTGTAGAAAATTTAGTAACCTTTCGAATGGTATTCTTTTGCTTGCCAAGATTCCAAACCGTTTTCGTGATATTAATAAAAATATACGATTTAACTTAATTACAATAATTAAACTTAAACTACAAAAGAAAAGGAGTAAGGTTTATTGCTTCTTCGTAGACTTCAAAGCTGCCTTCGATTTGCTGAACAGAGGTGCTCTATTTTATAAACTATATAGACTAGGATTATCCACTAAGATAGTTAGCCTTCTTGAAAACCTCTACAAGGATACGGAGTCTGCAGTATGGAACAAGGGTGGCATTACCAGTTTTTTCAGCACTGATTCTGGAGTAAAGCAAGGCTGCTTATTGAGTCCTCTTTTATTTTCTGCTTATATAAATGATTTGCCTGAGGAGCTCAGCGGAGGAGTGCGAATACTAGACGGTCGGGTGCCATGCCTTATGTACGCCGATGACAGTTCTTCTGAGTGAGGAAAAGACCTCTCTACAGCTCATGATAAATAAACTGGAGGATTACTGTCGAACTTGGAACCTGACTATCAATCTGAATAAATCCTAGATAATGATATTTCGGAATGGTGGGAGACCAGCCATGAACGAGGAGTGGAAGCTTGGTGGCCAACCGATAGAAGTGGTAAACGAATATAAGTATCTTGGAGTCATCCTCACTCCCAAGCTGTCAATGAGCTGCCATTTCGAGGAAAAGGTGCGGGTAGCAAAGTATGCACTTCATACTGTATGGAATCGCTTTATTATGAAGCATGAAGTCCCCGCTTCTGCTAAGTTTCAGGTGTTCGATGCAGTCACGCGAGCAACTCTGTGTTATGGTGCCCAAGTCTGGGGATGGAGGGAATTCGGGGCTGTTGAGGCTGTACAGAGGTCATTTGTGAAGCGGCTCTTCGGGTTGCCAACATACACTCCTAATTATGCAATATATCTAGAAACAGGTAGATCTATTTTCCTGCACACATTAAAGCTACATCTAGAGTATATGCTCAGGTTGGTAACATTACCGAGACAAAGGCTGCCTGGTAGACTGTTCCGCGAGGTGATAGGGAAGAAGGCCTGGTTATACAAGGAATGGGAACAGCTATTCGCCAGAGCTGGAGAGAACATGGACAGCTGGACGAGCGGTGACCCTGTATTGATGAAGGAAGCAAGTTCCAGGTTATTGCTGTCACTCGCTAATCTCGAGCAGAGGCGATGGACAGAATCTTGTAAATCTTCTCAGTATCATCTGCTTTATAAATCGTTAGTCCACACTGATGCAGCCGTTTCCTACATGTCAGATGACAGGTCCCTCTATGCAGTCCGTCTAATCATGAAGGCTAGGACAGAGATGCTGCATCTAAACAGTAGGCCATGGCGAACAGACGGGCGTGGTCACTGCTCCATGTACAATCTCAAGGAGGAGGAAGACACTCTGCATTTTCTCGCGAGATGTCCGATAATGAAGGAATTCAGGAGGGCGCACTACGAAAAGGACCTACTCACCCTTGAAGAAGTCAAGCAGATTCTGAACGGAAACAACTGGGACACCTTAAATAAATATTTAAAAAATATATGGAAATATCGACAGTTTTTAATTTTTCAATTTAATTGTTGATTTATAAGTTGTTTATTTTATTTATATATATATATATATATATATATATATATATATATATATATATATATATATATATATATATACTCTCAGTCTATTTTATTATGACTGTATTTATTAATTATTATTTCAATTTATGTTTAATTATTTATTTTAATTTTTCTTTTTCTTCTTTTATCCATAGCCATCTTAAGTGGTATCCATAACTTGCAAAATGTATATTTTTATTTTATGAAATTAAGTTATGTATATAGGTATGCACTCTGGCTGATGGACAATGTCCAAGCCTAAGTAAATTGTTTTATTATTCTCTTTTTATATTTGTATATATATATATGTATGTATGAAATAATAAATTTACATTCATTCATTCATTCATGAAAATATACGAAGTTCCCAAAACTTTTCATGTCTAAAAATGAAATATTTTATTTTAATCCTTCCTTTACTCCAAACGTAACCAAATTTTCAACATATTAGTTTTGATAAAATTCAAACATGGAGAAAATGTTTCAACTGAAGCCCATGATTCTAAGTACCAAAATCAAAGACAAAAAGAACAGTTCGAATAAGCGAAATCAATTACTTTAAAGTTTTAAGCACTTATTTCTCCGATTGACATCGCCTAATCAAAACTTTCATTAGAACCTTTTTTGTAGAGCATTTAGTAAGCATTCTAATGGTAATCTTTTGTTTCACAAGATTCTCAACCTTTTTCGAGATATTAAGGAAAGTATACAAAGTTACCAAAACTTTTCAAGTCTGTTCATAAAATATTTTATTCTAACCCTTCCTTAACTCCAAACGTAGCATAACTTTCTACGTATTAGTTTTAATGAATGTAGAACATGCAGATAATGTTTCAACTGAATCCCGTGATTCTAAGTACCCAAACCAAAAACGGTATTCAAAAACTATTTTTCCAATTTTCTCGAAAACGGTTAAAGCTATCGCCTTGAAAATGGTTTCATTCGTTTTCCTAGCCCAAGAAGCCTATAAAAAGAGTACTTACAAGCTTATGAACTCAAAAACGTAAGCGTTACGATTTTTTCTGCGCGAATTTCGCCCCAAACGCCATCTTCCAGTGGGCGGATTTTGCTGGTTAACGAACTTGACCTTTCAAATTGGACGACTGATTTTTGTACCAAATTTCATCATAATCGGACCATCAGGGAAGCCAGAAATGAGCGAACAGACAAATATATATATATATATATATATATATATATATATATATATATATATATATAAATATATACATATATATATATATATATATATATACAAATTTGAACCACCGTTATTTTCGGTCACTAGGGGTTCTGAAACGCGAAATTTTCTAGCCGGCACTTCCGGATTGTTTCATTGTATCAACCTTATAAGCGGGGTTCCTCCCTATGGGGGAGGGAGGAACCGCGCTAAAAAAACGATTTTTACCACTACATAATTTTATACTTTTATATATCTATATATTTGAAAACTAATAACTATCAAACTAGGTATTAAATATTAAATTTCTTAAAATAATTAAAATAAACTACTAAATTTTTCAATCACAAACTGAAACAGTAGGGTCGTACGGCTTCGTTTACTGTAAACGTGCTATTTATAGAAGAATTCTTTTCTTGAAAAACTATGTTGCGCTACTGGGGAAAAAAATATAAAAGTGTTAGCGCAAAAAACGGTTGATGGTGTTTGAAACTACACATTTTGATGCTATCAAAAAGTTTTTCTCCGCAGAAAATTAACTTTTTTTATTTCTCTTTAAAAAAAAAACCTTTGTATCAAAGACCATATTTTTTTATATTCCATTAATCTACAACAAATAAGTGCATAAGTAGTATCTAGATAGCTCTAATTGCTATATCCATGAGAACAGTATACGGAAAATTAAAAACTGAATAATTGCCCCGCACAAATTCACAAGTGCCCCTAACATTCCAGGAGTCAAAGATAATTAGATAATACTGCGAATTCGGCTTACCTAAACTATCTCTAGTAATATAATCGCCTTAGTTTTATAATCTGTGTACTTGAGTTTTGTCCATCTAGTTATGGGAATCGGGCCACTCAGGGCCGCCACATGGGGGGGGGGGACTACTGAGTACAGTTGTCCCGGGCCCGGGCGTCGTGGGGGCCCGGACCGGGCCTCGCTAATTAAAAAAAATGTATAGGTTTTGAGCTTGTAAAAAGAATGTGGTTTAGAAATATAGAAGGGCGTAGCCTATATTTATTGGAATGGGATCTATACTTGTTTTAATGTATAGAATAGTATATTTCATTAGGAGTCGTAATAAATCTACAAGTATCGAAAGTGACCTTTGCTGCACCGATTGACGGCTTTTATTCTCATTTCGCTCAAAACTCAAGATGAAAATAATTTTAAAATGTCCAAAGTCCTATAGCAAAGTACTAGAATTTTCAGTCTCGCTCTGAGAAGTGGGGGCACGGCTCTGAGAAGTGGGGGCCCGGCTCTGAGAAGTGGGGGCCCGTGATCTGGTCCTGGGCCCGGCTCTGAGATGTGGCGGCCCTGAATCCACTGTGCAACGCACTTAGGAGTATTCCAAGTAAAAACCCGGACAAAATTATGTTTTGTATTATATCACCTTTTATTGTAATAAAAAACAATGATTAATCAAAATCAAGTATATATTATAAAAATTAACGTTTTTTGTTGTTTTTTTTTGGGGGGGGCACAAATTTATTATTATCACTTATACAAATTATAACAAATTGTCTCTCACTCATTCAGGTACTGGCCACGCCCGACGTTGCTTAACTTCGGTGATCAACGGGAACCGGTGCATTCAACGTGGCTATGGCCGTTGGCCATTACTAGGCACTATAATATTCGTCGGTTCCTCGGAAAGATGCTTTCTTTTCTTCTTTAATTAATCAGGCGATTGAAGGATCATTCGCGGGACCTTATGACGCCTGAAGTTTGATTTCGAAGCCTGTTCTCGTAACACATATATTTTCTTCTGCTGGGTAACATTCCTTCTTCGCTTCTTGAAAAAGCAAGTAACAAGGATATATTCCTTTGCCTCTGTTTTGTATCAATTCCCACTGCTGTCATGTGAAGTCACCGTCTATAATCAAAGCTAAAGCTCCTTGTGGTGTGAATTTGCCTCTGTTTTGTATCAATTCCCACTGCTGTCATGTGAAGTCACCGTCTATAATCAAAGCTAAAGCTCCTTGTGGTGTGTATTTGCCTCTGTTTTGTATCAATTCCCACTGCCGTCATGTGAAGTCACCGTCTATAATCAAAGCTGAAGCTCCTTGTGGTGTGTATTTGCCTCTGTTTTGTATCAATTCCCACTGCTGTCATGTGAAGTCACCGTCTATAATCAAAGCTAAAGCTCCTTGTGGTGTGAATTTGCCTCTGTTTTGTATCAATTCCCACTGCCGACATGTGAAGTCACCGTCTATAATCAAAGCTGAAGCTCCTTGTGGTGTGTATTTGCCTCTGTTTTGTATCAATTCCCACTGCCGTCATGTGAAGTCACCGTCTATAATCAAAGCTAAAGCTCCTTGTGGTGTGAATTTGCCTCTGTTTTGTATCAATTCCCACTGCCGACATGTGAAGTCACCGTCTATAATGAAAGCTGAAGCTCCTTGTGGTGTGAATTTGCCTCTGTTTTGTATCAATTCCCACTGCTGTCATGTGAAGTCACCGTCTATAATCAAAGCTAAATCTCCTTGTGGTGTGTATTTTCTTATGGTTGTAGTTGATTCATTTTTATTTTTTGACGATATTACGCTTTGAAATGTGTTGACTCTAGTAGGGGTCGACGTAATCTCCTTCATGATTTTAGACGCATCGGTATTTCGAGAGGTCTCTTGTTCCGCGCCGCTTACTTCGATCACACAATTCTCCGAATTGTTTCGCTCGGCGCCTTGCTTTTCGGAACCACGTAGGTAGTTCAATTAATGTTTCCAGCCATTCTTTATTATTTTTTACAACTTTTCCATCAGTGCTATTCGAAGCTGTCCGTTTTTCTTTAAACGTGGCTTGAAATATTTCACTCGAATAAGAACTCTCCTTTCTTCGAGTGGACATGAAGTCAAAGTCAGAAGTTTTTTTCTAAGGTCACAATTTTTTTTTTCATCCGTTTTTCTACCTTTCAATTCTTTAAGAATGGTATATGATTCCATCCTGGTGATTTCTTTCACTCTTCCCGAGATATCTGTAATAATAGAAACAAGTTATGAGAATTTTGACTCGTTTTCTTTGATGTCCGTTAAAATATTATTGTGAACGTTGGGGACCGATTTTTTTCTTGGATCCACTTACTGAGATTCAGAATTTAATTTACATATCAAAACTCTGACCGGGCCGTGCGCGACACTTAAAGGAAACCCCTAATATATCTCAAAATGTTTTAAAAAATTGGGTTCTAAAAAGTGTCTTCTACTAAAAATGCGGTTTGGGTAAAATTACGTTACTTTTGCGATTTCCTATTTTTTCCGGCTTTTTACCTGAAATACTCCTATGTGCAACGGTGGAGCAGGCTGACCAACAATAAATCATGCAATATAAAAAGTCTTCATACTTTGAATCCAATCGTCGTAGGCTACAGTGGAGCAGGGTGACCAACAAAAAATCTTGGAATGTACCAAGTCTTCATACTTTGAGTTCAATAATTGTAAACATGGTGGCCAGCCTGGCCAAAAATAAATCTTGCAGTATACCAAGTCTGCATATTGTGAGCTTAATTGTCGTAGACGACGATGGAGGAGCCTGACCAAGAAAAAATCCATAAAAAATATAGGAGGGCTAAACGTTTTTTTTGTTTGTTTGTTTTTTTATGGTTGTAAGCAGATGCATTTTATATTATTTTGTAGATGAGATTTTTATATATTTTTTTAGTACATTGTATGTTGTTATTTATATATTTATTATTTTTTTTGCAAGGGATGTTTTTACTTTTTTTGTCCAAATTTACTTTGGTAATTTTGATTGTCATAATCTCCACGCCTTCCCGACTAACCAGGATGTCCACAACCAACATAGTAAACAACTCCCTAAGAAAGTGGCCCCGGACTTCCTTCCGAGCAACTACCTTCTACAAACTACTTTCTAAAAACTATAATTATATCAGCCATTTACTACCCGCATAACTATCTGTTATTATGGAAGCACATTGCTTTATTGGGAGGGATCTTTTATCCGTATCTGTCAAATAACTAGATGTCATATCAGTCCATCGGTCCATTTTTCAGCAATGTGGAAGTGGGCGTTCCCCCGGGCAGGTAGTTTCAGAAGAAACCAGTTGATTCCCTTCACTCCCTCTGCAGGAAACAACTTTCGACGTTTTAAAATCACTTTAGTAAAAGAGCTGTTTTGTATCCATCACTATTAAAATAGTGAATATCCGGCGAATGTTTTGGGCTTCTTGTGTAATATACTGTTCTACACTCATTACTTACATAAACGGAAAGTTCAGATTGTATTAGATTTCGCACCTGATTATAATTATTTTTTTATATAATATAAATAAATCATTATTCTTATTGAGAAATGAAAATATATATTTTAATTTTATGCGACATATTTACCTTTATTTACTCGCCCCTCTCATATCTTGCTTATATTTGCCAACTCGCGCTTCGAACTACTAAAAAATGTTACGACTCAGTCAGTGACATTTTTTCCAGTGAAATTTGCTCAAAAACCTCGTTAACCTTTTAACAGGTATTTAATTGATAGATAATTAATTGAAACAATCCTTAAAACGATGCCTTAACCCTTTCTGGGATGGGAAAGTTTCTGATTTGGAGTGCTCATGATTATGGAAACTCCTCCGATGTATTTTTTTCTTTTTTGCGATTCCATTTTTACGTAAGACTTACTATAATCATAAAATATCAATTTCATAAAAAATAATTTGCATTTATTTTTGATAATATTAAGAAAATAATCATAATATTACTTCTATTTAGTTGATGTTTTTTTCTCTCCAGGATTCCAATTACGTTGTGAAATTGAGAGATAATGTGAGTTCTGAGTATACCGTTAGAAAGCTGATTAAATTTGACAAATTTTGTGAGATTCAGCAGTCTGCAGGATTTTATTTACGAAGAGTAGTGATTTTTGAAAAATTGTCACTAACGAGAAGCTTTTATTAATTTCTACTTGTTGAATTGATATTACGGTTTGATTGAGTTACTTGTGAACAATGAATGTCTATTAGCCTTAAAGAAAATTTAATGTTAGTCTAAAAAATGTAATGAATTATTGAAAAAAAATGTGTTCAGGCACAGAAAATTGGGGTCGTACTACAAAAAAACACGGGTTTTTCTAAAGAACCTTTAAAACACCATATCGCACTAGTATTTCTAAAGTGACTCAACTCAAAAATCGGTTTTATTCACACCGTCATAGTTATGACTGTGAAAGACATGGTAAATATATCTTTATCAACCATCAAAACTGTATGTTCCTAGCTTCAGAGCTTCTACACCACAGGGAACTTGTGTCAACCTTCCTCTTAATTCTAAGCCATGTAGAGTGTGATACATTTTCAGTTGAGTTTTATTTTGAGTTGTGTCACTTTAGAAATTCTAGTGCGATATGTCTGAGATAGAAGTCTGTACTTGGTGGTGCTAAAATACATTTTTTGTCTAGTTTCACCTGTTATTGTAAATAACCTGCGATACTCCCTGTATATATATATATATATATATAAGGCTAATGGAGGACGGCCTTCCCCTGGTTAACCATGGACTAGATTCGGTCCAGATATTCTGCTGGGAGTAACCTACTCGACTGGTTACCTTTAATCCCGAGATCTTCTCATTACTATTGTTGTCCTAATGTGGGAATAACCTCCATCGATTCTTCTTTAGTTTCTACCCATCAGCTTCATTAGCAACGAGGTTTTTTCTTTTCTTTCCTGAGGTCTTTCATCATCCTCTAAGGCAACTTGTAATTCCATTAGCTCCCAATCTAGCCAAAAGAATCGAAGGAAACCGACAACCTTCAGTGAGACAGATAACAAACCGAATTAACAACTGAAAGCGCTATCACTGGACTGGCCGGACCAAGAACTTTGGCCAGTCGTTTGTTATAACTTAGAGACTAAGGATATATCGCTCAAGAATAATACAAAAAAATTGGCGAGGAGTTACACTCGCAAGTTACAAGAAACCTGAAAAAACACCGTATCTACCAAAACCAAATACTTGCACACGTAATAACAATTTTTTTTTTTTTTGGAAAATACCCGTCTAATACTCCCTCAGTACCAAACAGAACCAACATTTATATAAAGCAGAGGTCAGTGAGATGCATGTTGTGTATGGAATAATTGGTAAACTATAAATTTTTAATTATTGTAATTGTGGGCCTCAGAAGTCAAGGGTTCTGAGTGAATTTTTTAAAAACCGAGTTTGATACAGGAATGGGTTGTGAACACCGTAATCTCGTGGGTAAAGAGATTCAATTGATTTTCTGCCACCTAGCTTGTTTTTAAGGGGTCTATATGCGGATTCTCTTTCGCGTAGACATCGCCCTAGAAGTTTTCTTTTTTATTCTATTGCAAACAGCAAAATTTTTAAAATCGTTTACCTGAAAGCCTATAGAAGCTAACTCTGCAATTATTTCTAAAGAAACAAAATATATAACAGTTGATTGTATTAAAGGAAGTATTGTTGTTATGCGTTTAATTCTTTTGTACAATTTTTTTTTTTTTTTTTTTTTTTTTTTTTTTTTTTTTTTTTTTTTTTTTTTTTTTTTACGGCGCATAGGCATAAATCTTGGCCATTAGCGCCGACGTCCAGGGTGCAACGAGGAATTTTCTCACCGAGCCCTGAGATGAGAAAATTTCTGGCGCCTATGGGGATCGAACCCACCATCTCCCTCTTATGAATCTAGCGCGCTAGCCGCTAGACCACAGGAGACCCCTTTTGTACAATGTTATGGAAACCTTCATTAGATTTGAATTTCACTTGAAAAGGGTTGAATTAATTAAAGTAATAATAAATTATGTATTTCCCACTCGGTGTATGTATGTAGTCCTCCAAGAATCCAGGCCATTAAATATTACCAGAAACTTCAATATTTTTAGGAACCTACAACATAGTCTGGGAATAAGGGTCTGCATGGGCATTAAAAAAGGCGCTCAGTCGCTGAAAAAAAAAACCCCTGCATGAAATAAAACCCCTTTGAAAATTTTAGACACTTTTTTTTTCATCACTATGACCATTTTCCTGGTATTAGTGTATACCATAAGGTTAACACTTCTGGTTCACACAAGTTCGAGTGAGCATACTAGTGTAGCGCTGCGTTGACTACTAGTACATGTGCCCTGGCCATAAAAGGTTTTGCTGAAAGCCTTGAAAGATATAATGAGCTAATAATGACTAGGAATATTGCGGCCTAGCTGCCTGGATCTAAAGCCTGTTATAGTAGAAAAGAACTCTTTTATAGAACACGAGAAAGTACTCATTGCGTTACATTACACCCATTTCGAAACAATCCCCATTGCGATATTGTGCGGGCGTTCGTTTTGCCGCTTTTAGAGCGCATTTAGCAGATATTACGCATTTTGTGGCGAATATCACTGGATTCGATTTTATAAGTGTGTCATATCTATGAGGCTTATTACAAAATACTTGAAAATATTATCACCTCTCGCCATGATATAACGTAATGTTTTCTTAGGGTTTCGTGCTACGGTTTTGATTTTTTTTAACTTCCTAAATTGACTATTTTAATCCTTAGTATTAGATTTAGAGATCAGAAATGATTTTTGTAAATCGATTTTTGTGAGTAAAATAGGTACAAACACTTCTATTAAAATATAGTACCATTGTTAATAACATGGGCATTATTTAGTTAAGAATAATGAAAATAATGACTTAATAAGAGTCTCTTACATAAAAATAATGAATCCCGTAGGCTCGTCAGAAAAAAATAAGTAAATGATATTGATGTTTTAATTATATAAGTATAAAATGATTTATAACAAATGTAGGGTTATTCATTTATATACATGAAAAATGTCTATTCACTTTAAAGTTAAATACTACTGAGAAAAAGGCTTGGATTGCTTTTCGAGAGGTATGTGCTAAGTTTTGGGGAAACGAAAAATCTAGAGACTACCGAAAAATAGTCCAAGAACTGCTTACTTCATATAAAACATTGGGATGCAATATGTCCTTAAAAATACATTTCCTGCATAGTCACCTAGACTTTTTCGCCCCAAATTTGGGTGCAGTTTCGGACGAACATGGAGAACGATTCCACCAAGACATATCCAGAATGGAAAAAAGATATACTGGCAAATGGAATGAGAAGATGCTGGCGGATTACTGCTGGACACTGCAGCGGGAGACAGAGGAGGAAGAGAACAAAAGAAAAAAAAAATACTCATTGACGATGTGTGAATATTTTTTGAGTTGTGTCATATCTAGTATTATACCTGATAGCATGCAGGATTCAATTAATTATACTTTGCCGTTGAAAAAGAAAAAAAAATCTGTTATAATAAAGACAATAATTTTCAAATACAATTTTTTCTGTTTTTGTTTCTCCTCTTTTCTCTCAAAATCAGAGGGTGATAGAATTTTTCTGAGTTCAGATTCGGACTCAGCACACCTGAAAACATGAGAAACAGGCAAAATTGTTCAAGGGAGGGGAGAAAAGTTTTTTTTTGCAGAACAGTGTAATCATAAAAATAAAAACTTCACTTTTCACAGCACTTCACATTCACTGTGTAAAATAGAAACATAATGACACATTCACAGTGTCATAATGTTTCTTCATCTCTTCCAGTTCAAAGGGGGAGTGATTAAGAGTCTCAAATTTCCTGAGTACCGTTTCAAAGAACAATTTTCTTTCTTGTTTAATAGTTCATCTAAATACTTTTGGTTCCTCATTGATTTTTAAGTAGTGTTTAATTCGTTGTTTTTTTTTATTATCAGTATTATTACATAATTTGTTTATTACTGTATATTAATTAATTGAGTTCACATTATGGAAACAATATTTAAACGCATTTACCTCACAATACAGGTACCTGTTGTTGAGTTCGCCCTTCGTATCCGCAACGCCTAATATGTTTCTTATATTTATCTTCATTTTATTTTAGAAATAGGAGGGTACCACTGAAGTGCAAAGTGGCACGTGTACTAGTTCATTTATTGTAGTCATTGCTGGCTGTTGGGAAAGTTATTGTTCACAAAAATAAATAAAATGCCGATCTCTTTACAGTTCCTTCTTTATTTACAGCTAACATTTTCATGGGCTTTGCTCCAGTTTCAAACCATTTCATTGGTCCTTATGTGCTTCTAGACTCTCTGTTCTTTGTGTCAAATAGAAATAGCCGATTTAAAGAAATTGTTATGTGCAAATATTTACGTATTTATACTCGTTAGAACAGTCCCTGTAAAATAGCGATCATGATGGAAATGGAATAGAAGTTATCTGGCAATGGAATAGAAGTTAGAGATTATCTGGATATTGAAGTGGATTTGTCCATCATATATTTTGCCTACAATCCCAATTTAAAAATTTCCGGTCCAGATAAGTAGTGTAGGGTTTAGGTTTTACTTTCAAATTGCAACATATATTTTTGTATAATTTAGCAACAATCATTAAAAAAATTGTTTACGCAATTTCTTATTGGCAAATCTCATTGCGTGATTTGGTTGGAAACGAGGAGAACGGCTAAAAAGGGTAATATCGTACTTGCAAGAGAAAGCTGTTACATATTCCTTAAGGCCCCTTCTACTAGTCGATGAAGACTGATAGCCCTAGACGTTACTTGGAAATGACTGAACTATTATCTCTGACAAGTCATTTCCAGCGGTCATTTCTTTGTCAGGCCTACGGGCTTTGAATTAATCATCATCCAGCTGATATCTTAACTAACGCTCTTTAATCTTCTTCAAACCATGATTTCGTCATTCTAATTTTCTGTACCATCTTATCGTCATTTACTTATAATAATTTTCTCTGGCGTTGAAACAACCTCTTAGAAACAATATAAAATTTTGGAGCCCACGAACTTCTCATCTCAGCACGCTTCCTATCGAATCCCTACTATCATTTGGAAAACTTTGATTAGAAACGGATATTATTTTTTCTTTTGTTAATACTTCGTACAATACTTAAACACCTACCCCAATGACCAACCTCCACGAACTTCTCATCTCAGCACGCTTCCTATCGAATCCCTACTATCATTTGGAAAACTTTGATTAGAAACGGATATTATTTTTTCTTTTGATAATACTTCGTACAATACTTAAACACCTACCCCAATGACCAACCTCCACGAACTTCTCATCTCAGCACGCTTCCTATCGAATCCCTACTATCATTTGGAAAACTTTGATTAGAAACGGATATTATTTTTTCTTTTGTTAATACTTCGTACAATACTTAAACACCTACCCCAATGACCAACCTCCACGAACTTCTCATCTCAGCACGCTTCCTATCGAATCCCTACTATCATTTGGAAAACTTTGATTAGAAACGGATATTATTTTTTCTTTTGTTAATACTTCGTACAATACTTAAACACCTACCCCAATGACCAACCTCCACGAACTTCTCATCTCAGCACGCTTCCTATCGAATCCCTACTATCATTTGGAAAACTTTGATTAGAAACGGATATTATTTTTTCTTTTGTTAAAACTTCGTACAATACTTAAACACCTACCCCAATTACCAACCTCCACGAACTTCTCATCTCAGCACGCTTCCTATCGAATCCCTACTATCATTTGGAAAACTTTGATTAGAAACGGATATTATTTTTTCTTTTGTTAATACTTCGTACAATACTTAAACACCTATCCCAATGTCCAACCTCCACGAACTTCTCATCTCAGCACGCTTCCTATCGAATCCCTACTATCATTTGGAAAACTTTGATTAGAAACGGATATTATTTTTTCTTTTGTTAATACTTCGTACAATACTTAAACACCTACCCCAATGACCAACCTCCACGAACTTCTCATCTCAGCACGCTTCCTATCGAATCCCTACTATCATTTGGAAAACTTTGATTAGAAACGGATATTATTTTTTCTTTTGTTAAAACTTCGTACAATACTTAAACACCTACCCCAATGACCAACCTCCACGAACTTCTCATCTCAGCACGCTTCCTATCGAATCCCTACTATCATTTGGAAAACTTTGATTAGAAACGGATATTATTTTTTCTTTTGTTAATACTTCGTACAATACTTAAACACCTATCCCAATTACCAACCTCCACGAACTTCTCATCTCAGCACGCTTCCTATCGAATCCCTACTATCATTTGGAAAACTTTGATTAGAAACGGATATTATTTTTTCTTTTGTTAATACTTCGTACAATACTTAAACACCTATCCCAATTACCAACCTCCACGAACTTCTCATCTCAGCACGCTTCCTATCGAATCCCTACTATCATTTGGAAAACTTTGATTAGAAACGGATATTATTTTTTCTTTTGTTAATACTTCGTACAATACTTAAACACCTACCCCAATGACCAACCTCCACGAACTTCTCATCTCAGCACGCTTCCTATCGAATCCCTACTATCATTTGGAAAACTTTGATTAGAAACGGATATTATTTTTTCTTTTGTTAATACTTCGTACAATACTTAAACACCTATCCCAATTACCAACCTCCACGAACTTCTCATCTCAGCACGCTTCCTATCGAATCCCTACTATCATTTGGAAAACTTTGATTAGAAACGGATATTATTTTTTCTTTTGTTAATACTTCGTACAATACTTAAACACCTACCCCAATGACCAACCTCCACGAACTTCTCATCTCAGCACGCTTCCTATCGAATCCCTACTATCATTTGGAAAACTTTGATTAGAAACGGATATTATTTTTTCTTTTGTTAATACTTCGTACAATACTTAAACACCTACCCCAATGACCAACCTCCACGAACTTCTCATCTCAGCACGCTTCCTATCGAATCCCTACTATCATTTGGAAAACTTTGATTAGAAACGGATATTATTTTTTCTTTTGTTAATACTTCGTACAATACTTAAACACCTACCCCAATGACCAACCTCCACGAACTTCTCATCTCAGCACGCTTCCTATCGAATCCCTACTATCATTTGGAAAACTTTGATTAGAAACGGATATTATTTTTTCTTTTGTTAATACTTCGTACAATACTTAAACACCTACCCCAATGACCAACCTCCACGAACTTCTCATCTCAGCACGCTTCCTATCGAATCCCTACTATCATTTGGAAAACTTTGATTAGAAACGGATATTATTTTTTCTTTTGTTAATACTTCGTACAATACTTAAACACCTACCCCAATGACCAACCTCCACGAACTTCTCATCTCAGCACGCTTCCTATCGAATCCCTACTATCATTTGGAAAACTTTGATTAGAAACGGATATTATTTTTTCTTTTGTTAATACTTCGTACAATACTTAAACACCTACCCCAATGACCAACCTCCACGAACTTCTCATCTCAGCACGCTTCCTATCGAATCCCTACTATCATTTGGAAAACTTTGATTAGAAACGGATATTATTTTTTCTTTTGTTAATACTTCGTACAATACTTAAACACCTACCCCAATGACCAACCTCCACGAACTTCTCATCTCAGCACGCTTCCTATCGAATCCCTACTATCATTTGGAAAACTTTGATTAGAAACGGATATTATTTTTTCTTTTGTTAATACTTCGTACAATACTTAAACACCTACCCCAATGACCAACCTCCACGAACTTCTCATCTCAGCACGCTTCCTATCGAATCCCTACTATCATTTGGAAAACTTTGATTAGAAACGGATATTATTTTTTCTTTTGTTAAAACTTCGTACAATACTTAAACACCTACCCCAATTACCAACCTCCACGAACTTCTCATCTCAGCACGCTTCCTATCGAATCCCTACTATCATTTGGAAAACTTTGATTAGAAACGGATATTATTTTTTCTTTTGTTAATACTTCGTACAATACTTAAACACCTATCCCAATGTCCAACCTCCACGAACTTCTCATCTCAGCACGCTTCCTATCGAATCCCTACTATCATTTGGAAAACTTTGATTAGAAACGGATATTATTTTTTCTTTTGTTAATACTTCGTACAATACTTAAACACCTATCCCAATTACCAACCTCCACGAACTACTCATCTCAGCACGCTTCCTATCGAATCCCTACTATCATTTGGAAAACTTTGATTAGAAACGGATATTATTTTTTCTTTTGTTAAAACTTCGTACAATACTTAAACACCTACCCCAATGACCAACCTCCACGAACTTCTCATCTCAGCACGCTTCCTATCGAATCCCTACTATCATTTGGAAAACTTTGATTAGAAACGGATATTATTTTTTCTTTTGTTAAAACTTCGTACAATACTTAAACACCTACCCCAATGTCCAACCTCCACGAACTTCTCATCTCAGCACGCTTCCTATCGAATCCCTACTATCATTTGGAAAACTTTGATTAGAAACGGATATTATTTTTTCTTTTGTTAATACTTCGTACAATACTTAAACACCTACCCCAATTACCAACCTCCACGAACTTCTCATCTCAGCACGCTTCCTATCGAATCCCTACTATCATTTGGAAAACTTTGATTAGAAACGGATATTATTTTTTCTTTTGTTAATACTTCGTACAATACTTAAACACCTACCCCAATGACCAACCTCCACGAACTTCTCATCTCAGCACGCTTCCTATCGAATCCCTACTATCATTTGGAAAACTTTGATTAGAAACGGATATTATTTTTTCTTTTGTTAATACTTCGTACAATACTTAAACACCTACCCCAATTACCAACCTCCACGAACTTCTCATCTCAGCACGCTTCCTATCGAATCCCTACTATCATTTGGAAAACTTTGATTAGAAACGGATATTATTTTTTCTTTTGTTAATACTTCGTACAATACTTAAACACCTACCCCAATTACCAACCTCCACGAACTTCTCATCTCAGCACGCTTCCTATCGAATCCCTACTATCATTTGGAAAACTTTGATTAGAAACGGATATTATTTTTTCTTTTGTTAATACTTCGTACAATACTTAAACACCTACCCCAATTACCAACCTCCACGAACTTCTCATCTCAGCACGCTTCCTATCGAATCCCTACTATCATTTGGAAAACTTTGATTAGAAACGGATATTATTTTTTCTTTTGTTAATACTTCGTACAATACTTAAACACCTACCCCAATTACCAACCTCCACGAACTTCTCATCTCAGCACGCTTCCTATCGAATCCCTACTATCATTTGGAAAACTTTGATTAGAAACGGATATTATTTTTTCTTTTGTTAATACTTCGTACAATACTTAAACACCTACCCCAATTACCAACCTCCACGAACTTCTCATCTCAGCACGCTTCCTATCGAATCCCTACTATCATTTGGAAAACTTTGATTAGAAACGGATATTATTTTTTCTTTTGTTAATACTTCGTACAATACTTAAACACCTACCCCAATGACCAACCTCCACGAACTTCTCATCTCAGCACGCTTCCTATCGAATCCCTACTATCATTTGGAAAACTTTGATTAGAAACGGATATTATTTTTTCTTTTGTTAATACTTCGTACAATACTTAAACACCTATCCCAATGACCAACCTCCACGAACTTCTCATCTCAGCACGCTTCCTATCGAATCCCTACTATCATTTGGAAAACTTTGATTAGAAACGGATATTATTTTTTCTTTTGTTAATACTTCGTACAATACTTAAACACCTATCCCAATGACCAACCTCCACGAACTTCTCATCTCAGCACGCTTCCTATCGAATCCCTACTATCATTTGGAAAACTTTGATTAGAAACGGATATTATTGTTTCTTTTGTTAATACTTCGTACAATACTTAAACACCTATCCCAATGACCAACCTCCACGAACTTCTCATCTCAGCACGCTTCCTATCGAATCCCTACTATCATTTGGAAAACTTTGATTAGAAACGGATATTATTTTTTCTTTTGTTAATACTTCGTACAATACTTAAACACCTACCCCAATTACCAACCTCCACGAACTTCTCATCTCAGCACGCTTCCTATCGAATCCCTACTATCATTTGGAAAACCTTGATTAGAAACGGATATTATTTTTTCTTTTGTTAAAACTTCGTACAATACTTAAACACCTACCCCAATGACCAACCTCCACGAACTTCTCATCTCAGCACGCTTCCTATCGAATCCCTACTATCATTTGGAAAACTTTGATTAGAAACGGATATTATTTTTTCTTTTGTTAAAACTTCGTACAATACTTAAACACCTACCCCAATGACCAACCTCCACGAACTTCTCATCTCAGCACGCTTCCTATCGAATCCCTACTATCATTTGGAAAACTTTGATTAGAAACGGATATTATTTTTTCTTTTGTTAAAACTTCGTACAATACTTAAACACCTACCCCAATGACCAACCTCCACGAACTTCTCATCTCAGCACGCTTCCTATCGAATCCCTACTATCATTTGGAAAACTTTGATTAGAAACGGATATTATTTTTTCTTTTGTTAAAACTTCGTACAATACTTAAACACCTACCCCAATGACCAACCTCCACGAACTTCTCATCTCAGCACGCTTCCTATCGAATCCCTACTATCATTTGGAAAACTTTGATTAGAAACGGATATTATTTTTTCTTTTGTTAATACTTCGTACAATACTTAAACACCTACCCCAATTACCAACCTCCACGAACTTCTCATCTCAGCACGCTTCCTATCGAATCCCTACTATCATTTGGAAAACTTTGATTAGAAACGGATATTATTTTTTCTTTTGTTAATACTTCGTACAATACTTAAACACCTACCCCAATGACCAACCTCCACGAACTTCTCATCTCAGCACGCTTCCTATCGAATCCCTACTATCATTTGGAAAACTTTGATTAGAAACGGATATTATTTTTTCTTTTGTTAATACTTCGTACAATACTTAAACACCTACCCCAATGACCAACCTCCACGAACTTCTCATCTCAGCACGCTTCCTATCGAATCCCTACTATCATTTGGAAAACTTTGATTACAAACGGATATTATTTTTTCTTTTGTTAATACTTCGTACAATACTTAAACACCTACCCCAATTACCAACCTCCACGAACTTCTCATCTCAGCACGCTTCCTATCGAATCCCTACTATCATTTGGAAAACTTTGATTAGAAACGGATATTATTTTTTCTTTTGTTAATACTTCGTACAATACTTAAACACCTACCCCAATGACCAACCTCCACGAACTTCTCATCTCAGCACGCTTCCTATCGAATCCCTACTATCATTTGGAAAACTTTGATTAGAAACGGATATTATTTTTTCTTTTGTTAATACTTCGTACAATACTTAAACACCTACCCCAATTACCAACCTCCACGAACTTCTCATCTCAGCACGCTTCCTATCGAATCCCTACTATCATTTGGAAAACTTTGATTAGAAACGGATATTATTTTTTCTTTTGTTAATACTTCGTACAATACTTAAACACCTACCCCAATTACCAACCTCCACGAACTTCTCATCTCAGCACGCTTCCTATCGAATCCCTACTATCATTTGGAAAACTTTGATTAGAAACGGATATTATTTTTTCTTTTGTTAATACTTCGTACAATACTTAAACACCTACCCCAATTACCAACCTCCACGAACTTCTCATCTCAGCACGCTTCCTATCGAATCCCTACTATCATTTGGAAAACTTTGTTTAGAAACGGATATTATTTTTTCTTTTGTTAATACTTCGTACAATACTTAAACACCTACCCCAATTACCAACCTCCACGAACTTCTCATCTCAGCACGCTTCCTATCGAATCCCTACTATCATTTGGAAAACTTTGATTAGAAACGGATATTATTTTTTCTTTTGTTAATACTTCGTACAATACTTAAACACCTACCCCAATTACCAACCTCCACGAACTTCTCATCTCAGCACGCTTCCTATCGAATCCCTACTATCATTTGGAAAACTTTGATTAGAAACGGATATTATTTTTTCTTTTGTTAATACTTCGTACAATACTTAAACACCTACCCCAATGACCAACCTCCACGAACTTCTCATCTCAGCACGCTTCCTATCGAATCCCTACTATCATTTGGAAAACTTTGATTAGAAACGGATATTATTTTTTCTTTTGTTAATACTTCGTACAATACTTAAACACCTATCCCAATGACCAACCTCCACGAACTTCTCATCTCAGCACGCTTCCTATCGAATCCCTACTATCATTTGGAAAACTTTGATTAGAAACGGATATTATTTTTTCTTTTGTTAATACTTCGTACAATACTTAAACACCTATCCCAATGACCAACCTCCACGAACTTCTCATCTCAGCACGCTTCCTATCGAATCCCTACTATCATTTGGAAAACTTTGATTAGAAACGGATATTATTGTTTCTTTTGTTAATACTTCGTACAATACTTAAACACCTATCCCAATGACCAACCTCCACGAACTTCTCATCTCAGCACGCTTCCTATCGAATCCCTACTATCATTTGGAAAACTTTGATTAGAAACGGATATTATTTTTTCTTTTGTTAATACTTCGTACAATACTTAAACACCTACCCCAATTACCAACCTCCACGAACTTCTCATCTCAGCACGCTTCCTATCGAATCCCTACTATCATTTGGAAAACCTTGATTAGAAACGGATATTATTTTTTCTTTTGTTAAAACTTCGTACAATACTTAAACACCTACCCCAATGACCAACCTCCACGAACTTCTCATCTCAGCACGCTTCCTATCGAATCCCTACTATCATTTGGAAAACTTTGATTAGAAACGGATATTATTTTTTCTTTTGTTAATACTTCGTACAATACTTAAACACCTACCCCAATTACCAACCTCCACGAACTTCTCATCTCAGCACGCTTCCTATCGAATCCCTACTATCATTTGGAAAACTTTGATTAGAAACGGATATTATTTTTTCTTTTGTTAATACTTCGTACAATACTTAAACACCTACCCCAATGACCAACCTCCACGAACTTCTCATCTCAGCACGCTTCCTATCGAATCCCTACTATCATTTGGAAAACTTTGATTAGAAACGGATATTATTTTTTCTTTTGTTAATACTTCGTACAATACTTAAACACCTACCCCAATTACCAACCTCCACGAACTTCTCATCTCAGCACGCTTCCTATCGAATCCCTACTATCATTTGGAAAACTTTGATTAGAAACGGATATTATTTTTTCTTTTGTTAATACTTCGTACAATACTTAAACACCTACCCCAATTACCAACCTCCACGAACTTCTCATCTCAGCACGCTTCCTATCGAATCCCTACTATCATTTGGAAAACTTTGATTAGAAACGGATATTATTTTTTCTTTTGTTAATACTTCGTACAATACTTAAACACCTACCCCAATTACCAACCTCCACGAACTTCTCATCTCAGCACGCTTCCTATCGAATCCCTACTATCATTTGGAAAACTTTGATTAGAAACGGATATTATTTTTTCTTTTGTTAATACTTCGTACAATACTTAAACACCTACCCCAATTACCAACCTCCACGAACTTCTCATCTCAGCACGCTTCCTATCGAATCCCTACTATCATTTGGAAAACTTTGATTAGAAACGGATATTATTTTTTCTTTTGTTAATACTTCGTACAATACTTAAACACCTACCCCAATTACCAACCTCCACGAACTTCTCATCTCAGCACGCTTCCTATCGAATCCCTACTATCATTTGGAAAACTTTGATTAGAAACGGATATTATTTTTTCTTTTGTTAATACTTCGTACAATACTTAAACACCTATCCCAATTACCAACCTCCACGAACTACTCATCTCAGCACGCTTCCTATCGAATCCCTACTATCATTTGGAAAACTTTGATTAGAAACGGATATTATTTTTTCTTTTGTTAATACTTCGTACAATACTTAAACACCTACCCCAATGACCAACCTCCACGAACTTCTCATCTCAGCACGCTTCCTATCGAATCCCTACTATCATTTGGAAAACTTTGATTAGAAACGGATATTATTTTTTCTTTTGTTAATACTTCGTACAATACTTAAACACCTACCCCAATGACCAACCTCCACGAACTTCTCATCTCAGCACGCTTCCTATCGAATCCCTACTATCATTTGGAAAACTTTGATTAGAAACGGATATTATTTTTTCTTTTGTTAATACTTCGTACAATACTTAAACACCTACCCCAATGACCAACCTCCACGAACTTCTCATCTCAGCACGCTTCCTATCGAATCCCTACTATCATTTGGAAAACTTTGATTAGAAACGGATATTATTTTTTCTTTTGTTAATACTTCGTACAATACTTAAACACCTATCCCAATTACCAACCTCCACGAACTACTCATCTCAGCACGCTTCCTATCGAATCCCTACTATCATTTGGAAAACTTTGATTAGAAACGGATATTTTATTTTTTCTTTTGTTAAAACTTCGTACAATACTTAAACACCTACCCCAATGACCAACCTCCACGAACTTCTCATCTCAGCACGCTTCCTATCGAATCCCTACTATCATTTGGAAAACTTTGATTAGAAACGGATATTATTTTTTCTTTTGTTAAAACTTCGTACAATACTTAAACACCTACCCCAATGTCCAACCTCCACGAACTTCTCATCTCAGCACGCTTCCTATCGAATCCCTACTATCATTTGGAAAACTTTGATTAGAAACGGATATTATTTTTTCTTTTGTTAATACTTCGTACAATACTTAAACACCTACCCCAATGACCAACCTCCACGAACTTCTCATCTCAGCACGCTTCCTATCGAATCCCTACTATCATTTGGAAAACTTTGATTAGAAACGGATATTATTTTTTCTTTTGTTAATACTTCGTACAATACTTAAACACCTACCCCAATGACCAACCTCCACGAACTTCTCATCTCAGCACGCTTCTTATCGAATCCCTACTATCATTTGGAAAACTTTGATTAGAAACGGATATTATTTTTTCTTTTGTTAATACTTCGTACAATACTTAAACACCTACCCCAATTACCAACCTCCACGAACTTCTCATCTCAGCACGCTTCCTATCGAATCCCTACTATCATTTGGAAAACTTTGATTAGAAACGGATATTATTTTTTCTTTTGTTAATACTTCGTACAATACTTAAACACCTACCCCAATTACCAACCTCCACGAACTTCTCATCTCAGCACGCTTCCTATCGAATCCCTACTATCATTTGGAAAACTTTGATTAGAAACGGATATTATTTTTTCTTTTGTTAATACTTCGTACAATACTTAAACACCTACCCCAATTACCAACCTCCACGAACTTCTCATCTCAGCACGCTTCCTATCGAATCCCTACTATCATTTGGAAAACTTTGATTAGAAACGGATATTATTTTTTCTTTTGTTAATACTTCGTACAATACTTAAACACCTACCCCAATTACCAACCTCCACGAACTTCTCATCTCAGCACGCTTCCTATCGAATCCCTACTATCATTTGGAAAACTTTGATTAGAAACGGATATTATTTTTTCTTTTGTTAATACTTCGTACAATACTTAAACACCTACCCCAATGACCAACCTCCACGAACTTCTCATCTCAGCACGCTTCCTATCGAATCCCTACTATCATTTGGAAAACTTTGATTAGAAACGGATATTATTTTTTCTTTTGTTAATACTTCGTACAATACTTAAACACCTACCCCAATGACCAACCTCCACGAACTTCTCATCTCAGCACGCTTCCTATCGAATCCCTACTATCATTTGGAAAACTTTGATTAGAAACGGATATTATTTTTTCTTTTGTTAATACTTCGTACAATACTTAAACACCTACCCCAATGACCAACCTCCACGAACTTCTCATCTCAGCACGCTTCCTATCGAATCCCTACTATCATTTGGAAAACTTTGATTAGAAACGGATATTATTTTTTCTTTTGTTAATACTTCGTACAATACTTAAACACCTACCCCAATGACCAACCTCCACGAACTTCTCATCTCAGCACGCTTCCTATCGAATCCCTACTATCATTTGGAAAACTTTGATTAGAAACGGATATTATTTTTTCTTTTGTTAATACTTCGTACAATACTTAAACACCTACCCCAATGACCAACCTCCACGAACTTCTCATCTCAGCACGCTTCCTATCGAATCCCTACTATCATTTGGAAAACTTTGATTAGAAACGGATATTATTTTTTCTTTTGTTAATACTTCGTACAATACTTAAACACCTACCCCAATGACCAACCTCCACGAACTTCTCATCTCAGCACTCTTCCTATCGAATCCCTACTATCATTTGGAAAACTTTGATTAGAAACGGATATTATTTTTTCTTTTGTTAATACTTCGTACAATACTTAAACACCTATCCCAATTACCAACCTCCACGAAAAGCGAGATGCCAAAATGCAGAGAAAACTGGCAGTAGCCAACCCTAAGATAAAATTGCCCAACAACGTGAAAAATTGAATGAAACTCTTTTAATTTCCGAAGGATGAAATAAAGTTCGAAAATTCCCACAGGTGTTTTATTTGGCAAAATGTTTTCGGGGACTAAGCCCCATTTTCAATGCCCATGCATTGGTTCTTACTCAGCCGAGCCTTGCTCCTAGACTCAGTAGTCTAGGCATTGAAAATGTGGCTTAGTCTCCGAAAACGTTTTGTCAAATAAAACACCTGTGGGAATTTTCGACCTTTATTTCATCCTTCGGAACATCAATTTCCACCATCCAGCAACTCACAACAATCTTTTCATTTCCTTCTATAAATGTTTTCGGGAAATTGCTTATGATGAACCTACACCAGGCAACCAATCCCAATTTTACCAAATGTTGTGTGTGTTGTATGTGTTTTCGAGAAAAGTTAAGACAATTAGAATTTTTCTTTTTGGATAGTTGAAGATGGCAGATTGAGTTAAACATGTTCATTTCGTTTGACATTCATCGAAACATTGACATGGACATACACGTGGTGTTGCTGTTTTATTAGAAAACAAAAAATATAAACAGACATTCTTGAAGAAACTGGCAAGAGTTGCTGCCCAAAATTGTTTAAAAAATTAACATATATTGCTACTTTCTTCAAGAATCCTACCCCCAACTTCAACTTACATATAAACATTCATGTGCAGGTCTCAGATTTTCTTATGCATCTGGAAAACTGTTAGGAAATCTAGGTAACTTGAGGATAACCATTTCAAATCTCAGAACATTTTCTTTACATCGATTCTCTTGCAATTTTTGATGGAGTGATATCAGCCAGCCACATAAATCGGCGCGTAAACGTTCAAAGTGTTGTTTTCGTGCCTTCGAACGTTTTTTTGTCATTGTTTCTCCCAGTATTTAATTGATTGTTCTTTTTTTTTAAAGCAATACAATGAATCAAGTAATTAAAATCACGTTTTTATAGAAATTTTCTGAAGTAGGAGGAAGAAGGATGAATATGTAATTTCCGCTTGGAGTTTTAAAGTTGTGTACTGTCGGCTTCCTGTGCATTGTGGCGTTTAAGACTTCGCTTTTCTTCGAGATGTAGTTCGGGACAGTGTTTACATTATTTGTGTATTATTAAAACAAAATTTTAGCTGTTTCTATTCAAAGCTTTCCGATTGACACTAGCATTTTTTCCTAGACTCTTAATGAAAAGATCTTCCAACAAAATATTTCAAGCAGGAAGTCCTTAAGGGTAACTTCTGTCTTGAAGGAGGACATGAAAGTGACATGGAGCCGACCTAGGAGTTAGTCATTTTGACAAGACTATCGATGCAGTGACCATTCTGTAATGGTTATGAAAGATAGTGACAATCTAGTGACTGCTGATAGGCAGCTGCTACTTTCGCTCGCTAGGAAAGGCAGGGGATAGGCCTGCCCTTGCAAGATCCGAAGGTTGGAAAGGTTTTAATTAGAGGGTGGTTGATGGAAAACGTGATCATCCCCTTAACTTTCTTGACAATCACGGAAGGCGTAAGTGCAGTATCGAAAATTGGTCAAGAACAGTTACTAGTTAATTATTTTCACATTAAATTAGTCCTGAAATACTTAAGAACATTAATACCCCACGCCCATCTTCATTGGAAAAACGTATCCACTTTGAAGAGAAATGCCTGAGGATAACGACCCTCCTCCAGACTATAATCATATTTTTAAAAAATAAAGAAATTCAAAGGGAAAAAGTCTATAAAATAAGTCGAGTGTACATTCCGAAGAATATTATCCTGTATTGAAATTCTTGGATAAAAAAGGCAACCAGGAGGTTGCTTGTCACCAAGATCAGCATAAAGCCCTACTCTTAGTTTGAATATCAATTAACATTGAGATGTAAATGTCAAGGCCGTGAAACATTTTTTAACTCTTCTATTGGGGTTAAGAATATCGCTCTTCAAAATATTTTATTTATAAAACACTAAAAAGTCCCACAAAACATGTACACAAAGTCTAGGATACGTCTCGGAAGAAATTTGTTTGTATCAAATGTGTTCGGATTAACAGTTAAGTTTAGTGGACATTGTAAATACCTATCCTTGGTTTTATAAATTTTAAATTTAATAATTTTGTAAGTATTCGAATAAAAAAAATTCACGAATGACTAAAAATTAGAACATTTATTTATTAGTACTTACAGTGTTTTTTCATATTTTCTCAAACACATATCTTTTTATATCTTACACACATTTAGTTTCATAATAAAAAAAAGTATAAAGTGGTAGCAATTGATAAATATAAAGGAATTATAATAATTTAAGTTGAAAAGTGTCAGAGAATGGTGTTAAAAATATTCTGTGTTAATTATGTTAATAATTGCTACATTCATTTTTGTTGTATAAAACATATCACATTTAAAAAAATATAAAATAATAAAACGAACCCAAAAGAAAATCAGTTGCCATTCTTCATTCTTCAAGTTATTAATAATATCTTCGATGTATATCAATATAACAAAGTTCATTAAAACCTTCTTGTGATCATCGGTTACATTTTTTGAAAAGATATATTAGTGTGTTTATATAGCATTTCCAAGTCTATTTGAACCTTTTCCAAGTCAACTGTAACCTTTTACAAATCAAATGTCACCCTTTCCAAGTCACCAGTAACCCTTTCCATTTCAAATGTAACCCTTTTCAAATGAGTTGAAACCCTTTCCAAATCAAATGTAACGCATTACAACTCAATTGTCACCCATTTTATTTAAATTGTAACCGTTTCCATTTCAATTGTCACCCTTGACATTTTTTGCAAATTTACCGTTATGAGGAAAGGGGCGAATTGAGGGCCTCAAAACTCAACGGGATAAATCATGAAAATATTTTTATTTAAAAAAAAAAAAAAAAAAAATCGATCTTAATTTTTTTAAAAATGAATACTTATACTTTATTCTTATAAGTAAGAATTTTTAGATCAAAATTATAAAATAATTTTTATTAGCAAAACTTTTATTTAAAAATGTCAAGAGAATTTTTAGGAAAAAATTCTAGCCTATAGAAATTCAAATAAAATTTTTAAATAACTATTTGAAAACAATTTTAAGGATAGAATTCAATTTTTTTTCGCTACTTTCGCAGGCTCTATATTCAATATAAATAAATAAATATAGATAGAATTCTGATTTAACTGTTAAAAACGATTTTTTTTTTTGCAAAATTGTGATAAAACTTTCGGCCCCTGAAATTTTCAAGGGTGACAACTGGAATGGAAACAGTTACAATTGAAATAAAAAGGGTGACAATTGAGTTGTAAAGCGTTAATTTTGTTTGGAAAGGGTTTCAACTGATTTGGAAAGTGCTACATTTGATTTGAAAAGGGTTGCTGATGACTTGGAAAGGGTGACATTTGATTTGTAAAAGGTTACTGTTGACTTGGAAAAGGTTCAAATAGACTTGGAAATGCTATATATAAATACTACTGATTTAAATGCTTCACTTTCAAGCATTTAACTTTGAGTATTGATCACTTGAGGAATTATTACTATAATACTCAAGTGAGATTTACAAGTGTCCTGAATTCCACTGAAATTATTATCTCTAGATGATGATTGACTGTATATACGGACAGACAAACGTCAATATAAGTTCCCGACAAGCGTAATTTGATACTACAAACGGTAAAAAAAACTTCAGAAATCCGAGCCCGCTTTAAGAGTGAACGTCCTCAGCCAATTACAACGATTATCTTCTCTTTCTTGTTTTACTTCATAATAGACAGAACTGGTTCTGACAATCTTTTTGCTGTAAAATGTCAAGGTGAAGTGTTTTTCCGACGATCTGTTTCATAATTCAAAATTCTCCTGCAGAGATAAAAAGTCCGTCACGCAGGAGCTGCATAACTAAGCACTTTCCTCAGAATTTGGGTAGTGTAGACTGCTTTCCAGAAAAATTTGCTTAAAATATCCTACATAAATAAAATAAAAACATGAATAGTTTTCTTTTAAATTTGTAATGAGTAACTGATCAATTATTAATTTGCTTCCACAGTTATGTTTACTCATGGTACCTATTACACTACGTAATAAATACAAAAAAAAAACTCATATTATCGTATTTTGATCTAACGCAGGAACAGGATACAGTCACTCTAGTGGTAGAAAGCGCTCCTTGCGGTGGCTTTGTGAACCTACGTCTGGCGGGCTTTTCTATTGAAATATATTACAAATTAAACCCCCGCTTTCCGATTGACCGATTCAGCTCATTTTTACAACACTTCTTTCTCATGAGTTACCCACGACGTATACCGCGTTTCGTTACAATACAGCAGAAATTACGACCGGTATGAGTATATTAGGAATTTGGGTCCGGAGTAAACCCCCCCTTCTAATGAACCGATTTAGTTTATTTGTATAACATATATTTACCTGTAGATTACCACTACGAATACCGAGTTTCGTTGAAATATACCAAAAATCACGGCTGGTAGTGGCGAATTGGTATTGTGGGTCCGGAGTAAACCCCCCTTCTAATGAACCGATTTAGTTCATTTTTATATCTCACTTTTCTCTCTATATTACCACAACGAATACCAAGTTTCGTTGAAATATAACAAATATTACGGCTGACATAGTCAAATTAGTGTTTTGGGTTCGGGGTAAACCCCCCTTCCGGTGGACCGACTTTGGTCGTTAACGAACTCGTTCAATCGTTTGCTAATTGAATGCTATATAACAAGTTTTGTGGCGAAAAAACAAAAACTCTGGCCGCTATCGTGTTAACAGACACACATATATATATATATATATATATATATATATATATATATATATATATATATATATATATATATATAAATTTTAACGGGGGTCATTTTCAGTTTTGAAGAAATGTTTCAAAAATTCCGTCATGAGTCCAACCTCAATAGCTACTTTCCTTCGGAGGAAAGTGCTAAAACCAGATAGAGCAACCCGGATGTGCTTCGAAGAAATATGGACTTTTCTTAGCTGATAATTCAAAATAAAATTACGTTAGTTAATTAGGTAATATGTAGTCCTGAAAGGACAAAATATAAATTTATCCTGATGGTTGCTGGCTAGTTTCAGAACACGGAACTATCTTTTTTCCGTGATCTAAGATAGAACAATTTTCCCATTTTTTCCCATGCATCTAGATGCATTTTCAATGCATCTAGATGCATAGTCTATAAGATATGTAAGAAATGTTAGATAAGAAGAGATAACTGATGTCAATTCTTCCCGCTCTAAAGGTAAACCCTAGAATTTATTGGCAGGTGTTAGGTATCACCTAAAGCTGCCACTAAATTCTGTATTAATACAAACAAAGGCTCGGTGGTGGCCCTGAGCGGTAAGGATACTAAATGCCAAAGGCGTTGGGGGGGTTCGATTCCAGAGATGTTGGTTTTCTTTTTGAAAAAAAAAAAAGGATTCAGCCCAATCCTGGCAAGAAAAGGATGATAACCTATAGGTAACCGCTCCGAAAAATCTGTATTCTGTATAAATATATTTATTTTAATAAATCTGAACGTGATAGAAACGCTAAATTGACGTGAACATTTTCATTAGTAAGCTCTTTTAAGATAATGGTAATATCGAACAATTGAATAATTATTCGTATTCGGTACTAACTATCTGTCCTTCGAAGAGTATAAAGAGTAAATCCCAGTTTCAAAATCTGGTAAATTCTCAAGAAAGATGAACTCTGAAAACCAAATATTAACTTTTACCATTAAACCAGCTAAGATGACGGAGTTCCAGCGAGTTGTACTTTTTTCATTTTAACTTTTTTAGATTACTTCCTGTTCTTCGAAATGTTTAATGTCTATTAATCATATCTAGAGCCCGGAAGTTAGGCAAAATGCCTTTTTTATCTGAATGGATATAATGAAGAATCAGATAGAAATAAATACGTTTTCGTGCATTTAGGACGTGTAGAGACAATTTTTATTTTGCCTTTTTTGCCTATTTTGGCTATTTTAAGATTTAAAGCCTTTTTTTGCATTTTTTGCTCGTTATGCATTTTTTTATGCGATTTAAACATTTTAAAAAGCACATAATGAATTTCGAATTTCAGTTCGTCGAAAACAAAAATGTTGCACAAACTAATTTACATAATGCCGTCACAAATATCAATTCGAAAGCTTATTTTCCCAACCCATGGATTGAACGTCTGTAAATAACAGAACCTTCCTTAGTAGAAGGAATGCACAAGCATAATGAATTGGAGGAAAGAGAGAGGATGAGGGAAGTACGTCACCTCTCCTTCCTCACACCCTTTTTGCTGTGACAATGTGTAATTACCTGGTATTCCGGATTTCGACATGATAAATTAATGCAGAGGAAGTTTTGCCATAATGAAAAACATTTTTTCTTAGAAGGTCTATGAGAGTTGATACTTTGAAAACGCATCTTGTTGTTGCTTGTACGAAGGGAAAGTAAGAGTAAGTACACTAATTGGTAACGAAGAAATGAATGAGTATTTAAAATACATATTTTCATTGATAATGAGTGAGATTCCTCTTTGCCTTCACTCCTAATAAATGCCTATTTTAATTACAGTACTGTCTATTTTCAGTATTTCAAGTGCCTTTTTGCCTACCTATTTTAACCAAAAATAAATGCCTATCTTCCGGGCTCTAATCATATCATTCAAATTTAATTTTTAAACTATTTTTTCGTTTTCAAGTTTTTTCTTCATGAAAGAATAAATATAATAGATGAATCGATCCATGCAAAAAGTGCTTCAGTCCATAATCAGTAGTTTTGAGAAAACGAGAAAAAACTGTCTACACCCTTCATTTTGTTTTATTATTGTCTGAGTACCCCATACTGACACAAGTTATATACGAAACATTGGTTATTACTAATAAATGCATTATATTATTAAATTATTATTAAAAATAACATCAAATATATTATTAAAATATAATAATAGTGCTTGGACTGAAGCTCTTCTTGCATAGTACAGCATAAGGAGTACCTCCTTGCAAAATATGAGGTCTAATATAATGTAAAACACATTGAAGGATATATTGAGTAACAGTTTATTATCAATGGTACAATATGTAAGAAATATTTGCATGATATAAAGTTCATACAATGAGCAATGTAATGCTTAAACGTCTTGAACTTCTTCATCTATGTTTATAGTTGTTGGCCAACCCAATATTTCATAGTAAAAATTCTTGTACCCTCCTGAAACGTATGGCATCAACTTCTTAATGTCTTCAATTTAGTTCTGCTTGATGGGGACCTTCCCTCCTGGGTAGGCAGGATTGGGAGGGAACACTGGGGCCTCAAGACCTTGGCGTAAACGAAAGGTATGTGCAACAATGCCGTTAACGAATATTTTTGCTACCTGTGTTTCTAAGGCAACAATGTGTTGGACTAAAGTCCTCTTAACATAGAAATGTGTAGTGACCTTCAGAGACCACGAAACCATCACTAACGCGTATTTTTCGAAAAAAATGGACTGAAGCTGTTTTTGCATGGATCGATTCAGATAAGAATCCATTTCAACTTTTTTGCAATAATTATATATATAATATTATACTAATTTTTATTTAATTTTTGTTTCCTTTACTATCTATACCTCATACATACTTACTATACTTATATAATTGTCTGTAGCAACTAATATTTCGGAGTGGCATTGTTAAGTTCAACACCTGCATCAGCTTAATACAGGAAATTAAATGCTCTTCGCTTTAGATGGGGAGCATCATCATCAATAAATAAATAATTAAACATTCCATTGTTTAGTAAAACTAGTAATTGCCATTCGATTAATTACTATAATTAAAAAAATATAGCAAAATGTTTCAAATTGTCTTTTTACAGTTGTGCATACGCTTACGGTGTTCTTGTTGTATTTTGAAGGAGACATAAACATAATTTTTTAACGTCCCTTTTAAACTTTTTAAGCTTGAAAAAGCTTAATCCTTCTTTAGCAAGGTTCTTTTACATTATTAATAGACTATTCTCCATTTAGTATTCTTCTCAAAATCTACAACCGTCTGGATTTAAGCCAATAGTCATTTCTATAATCAAAAGGTGTACTCCAATAGCTATTAAAACAAATATTTCCGATAAGCACGTAAAATTTAGGCTACAACGAAGGCAACATAAACAAAATATAAGATAACATGAATATTTATTTTCAAAAAAACGCAGGGGAGGGGGTAGAAAAAAAATTAAACCTACGTTTTGATTTGACTTTAAATATATTTAAGGTAAGCTGTCAAAAATGGGTTGTAATGAATGTTGTGTTGTTTGAATATGAAACTGCCTGACTCGTTAGCTGATGAAACGAAACAAATTTTAACTATAACTTTGCCTGTTCCCGGCGCAGTAAAATTTGCGCGGAAAAGTCCCTATTTCATAGCCTTATCACTCAAGGTTTAAATAATATTAGCCTTGAATATTCATAACAATTAAACACTAACTAATTCGCATGACCCCTCAAATCCTTCCCTGATCCTAAACGAGACACAATCAGTTTTTTATAGTGTTTCAAGTAAAGTGTAGTTAAATAAACGGCTATGTAAATGACCTAACAGAAGGGAGAGAGAAAAGTAATATTTCCCTCAGAAATTGGCGCGTGCGTAATTGAACTTTTCCGTCCACCTGAACGGACTACAGCGATTTTGACAAGGACCTACCGAAGAAACTTCTTGAACGCAAGGTTAACAGGTCTCATTTCCGGCGAGTCAGGCTTCCTCTGGTAACTCGTTTTTAAGAGCATCCGGCTATTTTTTAATTATTGCTGACAGTAATTATCTAGAATTAAAAAATTATATACTTATTTATTTTTATAATTCTTGTCCACAAAAAAATCCAGAATCTGTAATAGCTTTGGAGGTATATATAGGAACAAATTATTTAGATTTTTATGTAAATTTGTAACAGTTTCCTTGTCTGTACGCTTATGTAGGAGCTGAAACTATCGAGGAGTTGCATAAATTAGCTCTCAGAAAGTCATATATGTGTCTGTAAATAATTAATGTTAAAATAGTGACTCTAAATAATATAAAATAAATGAAAATAATTTATATATGAGTGTGTCTTTTAACACCAAAGAGGCTACATTTTTGTTTTTCTCACCAGTAAATTTGGTATATAGCATTCCCACAACAAATGACTGAACAAGTTCGATGAATAGCAAAATCGGTCCTCCTGAATAGGAGCTTTACAAGTTCACAAATTATTAATATACCAGTAAAGGTGGAAATTTTTTTTTTTTTTTTTTTTTTTTTTGTAATATCGCAGTAATACTCGGCATACGTCGTATCCATCAAAAGAGAAAGATTTGTGGCAAAAATAAACTATATCGGTTACTCCGGAATAAAATTTGTAATTTTTCCGTACCAACCGTTATTTTTACTTACTTCCAAGAAAACTGGGTAGATACGGCTCATTGGGGGGCATGGTACGCATGCGGCCCATTGGGCGTTTACGGTTGGCCTATATGCAGTTTCCTTATTTTAAACCATTTTAAATTTCATGCCCATTCGAAAAAATTAGAGCGCGCTGAGTAAATAAATTCTACAAAAGCAAACTAACGAATATGAAAAAAATGCATCTTTCATTGTCCATCTTTAATAATTTCTGCTGGACTTATTTACGGCAAATTCTTCAATCTGACTTCACTCTATTAAAGGGAAAGTATTCCACTATCAAAAGGTCAAATCTCCCGAATATTTGACTGTCTAAAAAAAAGTTATGTATAAATACTTTTCCACTCTGAAAAGTGTTGATTTTCATATTCGTTAGTTTGCTTTTGTATCGACGATATCACTACTGCAGTGTGGTGTGCAGTGCTAAATATTGAATCGATGGTGAACTGTTCATTGCACACATCAAAATTGACATCAAAACAACAGATTTAACGTTTACACTGACGCAACTTCTGACTGGCCACGGAACAGTAACTCGTACTTCCACAGATTTAAACTGACAGACTCAAATACTTGTCTCCGTGATCATTACACCGAACAAACGTACACACATCTAATATAAGAGTGTAGAAAGACTGCACATGTACGAAAAGAAATTCAAAAACACTTAAAAAATTGGCCTAAAAGCCCGAAGCGCTTTATCAAAACCATATTTTCTCCTTAAAACGTTTTGCTAAGAGCATATCTGATCTGAGAGAGGAGGCAAAGCTATAGAGACAGGGAAAAGAAAGCATTGTCTTGTTATTTAAGTGTCTGCATTAAGACACATTGTAGTTGAGTTTTGTTTTATTTCATATTTTTCATGTTAAATCATTTATTATTATGTATTTAAAAAAAAAAAAAACTGTAACAGTCGCACTTAAAATACATAAAAATGCATGGGATGTGCAGAACAAACAACAAACTCCCACATCGTAGGGTTACTTTGATGTGGAAATAAATAAAGGTACTATTACCCCTTAATTCAATTTCTAAGAAATAATTGCCTATTTATTTTATTTATCGCACGCCGCAACACTATGACTAACAAGAGTTTTTGGTCTCTATGAAAAAAAAAAAAAAAAAATTGAATGCAACTGTTCTACCAGTTGGCTCAATTATTTTGAATAATGAATAATTCCATCCATTCGGGAGAGAGAGGAAACAACAGTTGAGCGAACCAAATAAACGAAATCCTTTGAGGAATGCCGTGATCCAGGAAGACCATCTATATCCTCAGCCATACTTGGGCCTAACAGCTGAGAGAAATACTTCCGATACACTTACCAGCTGATAGTGGTCAGAAAGAGAGTGGTGGTGAAGGTACGAGAAAGCACTGCTCGCTGTGAAAGCGAGAATCCACGCGTCATCTCTAGAACAGCCGTTTAAGAAAATCACCGCTTCTTCGAGGAAATGTCAGCTACTCAAGGAAACAATGCATAAACTCACAGTTATTAAAGTCAATTGTTTGATAAGATTTGGAAAGATCCCCCCCCCCCCATTCCAATTAGATTATGAAAATTAAGCAAGAATCGCAGTTCTGAGTTTACCGTAGCCAGAATGCATCACGGCACTTTATCAATACATTTTATGAGATAAAAACTCTTAATAAGTTATATGAGTGTTAGTGATTTTTGTGAAGTTGTCTTCACGTTAACCGTCCCCCCCCCATTTTCTTCATGCACACCTCAATCTGTTTGATTTGATAATATACTCTTGTGTATCTAGTTTAATTAGAATCGAAACCGTATTAACCCATTCACTGCCGATTGTGTAGCTCACACGGAGCGCCATGTCGCCCTGGGTGCCAGCTCCAGAGTTGGGAAAAATTAATATTTTCGGGATATTACCATAAATAAACCTTTTTAATAGATTTTCCGGTGAATTTGAATACTCAGAAATACATAAGAAATTTGAACGAAATCAAAGTGACATATAAGGGCAGATTCAAATAAGGTGGGCGGCAGCGAATGTGTTAATAGAAAACCAATCTGCCTATACTCCATATTACCATAGTTCATGGTTTATAAAACAGTGTTATTTTCAGACTTTTGTTGGGGTAAATATAATTTTTAAAAAGATGACTTTCTTCTGTATGATTGTTCTTTTCCGTTAAGTATCCCTTTGCCGGAAATCTTCTTTAACTCTGAATCAGGCGCAATTCCCAGAGTACCGTAATCGGGCGCAATCGTCCTAATAGGACAGCCGGCATTTGTTGGCTCCCATATGCAGTTTAAGGTCTAAGAAAGTTAAGAACGTTCGTAGGCATCTAAAAAATGAAATAAAAATGAAAACGTTGCTAATAGATGAATAAGCTCAAATCCAAAAAATAAATAGTAAAAGCACTGATTTTGCGAAAACGCAAAGGATATTAGGTTTAGTTTTAGACCTTCCTGATTCAAGATCGCCCCGAGTCAAAACCATGAAAATAAAAAAAGGTTTGGAAACTTTTCTAAGACCTGGAATATTTGGTAAATGGGAGCCGATTATCATGGTCAATAAACATATTTTCTGTGTTTGAGCTCTATTAGTCCTGGAAAATACACGTGAATAACCCCCAATTCAACCTCCCATTACTGTGATGGTTAGATCAAATTTTGGGAAAAATCTGCTTAAGAAAGAACTACTTTCTTCACATTTTTATAATAAAATGATTCACCAAACGACGTATTCCGATTGTATCAGTGAACAGCTTCGCAAATACTGTTTAAATGACCCAAATAATGAGAAAAAATATTTTTAAGAAAATGCACAACCTTCAATATTTGTGACGGGATCGTGCGCAATGGTCCTCTTGGGACGGCGACGCTGTATCCACTTCTCAAGCGATCTGACAGGGAATTCAAGTAGGATGCCGTATATATGGGACGGACATAGGAAGGTAATAGGGGAAGGATTACCTTGTGTTCAGGGACAAGACGAAGATACCTTCAAAACCACCCACCCGTCCCAATAGAACCATTGCACCCGATGCAGGGTTAAATATTTAGAATTTCCACTGCAGCTTATGCACTTTGATCGACTTCCATCGTATTGTACTTAGGCCGAACAATAGACCAATTCGCCTTAAGACTTGACTATGCAAGCTGATGTTGCAGGAGAGATGTAAAGCGACTTGATCCTTGAAATAGGTTGCTTTCACCGATTTACTCAATAACCAGCTAGCAACCACCCACCTGGAAGAGCTCCAAGGATCCTTCCTATACTCTACCGGCTCCTGTAATAGGCCCATCATTTCCTCATAGAATAGAGTACGGAATGGTGGCCTTTCTAACCTTCAAAGGTCATTATGTTCGAGTGTTCCTGTACTAACAATAGGAAAGATTTCATTTGAAGCAACTTTTCTTTTCTTTTTGAATGAAGCTAATAGACCTTTCCTGAGCTCTTGAACTTTTTTTTATTTTTCTTTCATAATGTGTTCAACGGAATTCATACATGTGTAGTAATGGGATTGAAAGTATTGTTCCCGCTTATTACGTCAACCCATTGTAGAATTCCGGAACTGTGTAGACCATATCGTCCCTATCATGTCAAACTATCGAATATGCAAATCGGAGCAAACTAGAGAACGAACATATTCTATCCATTGACGAAGTAATATATTGAAAAATGGTCTCATTCGATATTTTATTTAAGGCATTAACGGCTATTCTAAAGAAGTTAAAGTTGCAAAAATTTGCGAAAAGCCGTATCGTCTACAATCCAAGAGCAAAGTCGCGAATCTAAAAACGAGATTTTGTATATTCGATAGTTTGACATGGCAGGGACGATATATTGTAACACGTATATTGAAATCTTTAAAATCACTTAATTTTGGCGAAAGATAAATAATAATAAATACAATTACTTCAGCTTCCGATCGCTAATTTTTCTTAGAAGCTTATAACTAAAACTATTCTGTTACTTATTGGTGTTAACAACATAATGTTGTTATAAGTGTTTTGTATTTATAGATCTACCATATTAGCATAAATATGCTTTAGCGGTGACTAAACTGGAAAAAAAACATTTCAAAAAAGTGTCCGCTGGCGTTAGCGCATGCGCAGTTGCGTTCACACATGAGCAGTGGTGTTCGCGCATGCTCAGTGGCGTTCGTGCATGCGCAGTGGCCATGTGCGAAAAAGAAGACAGTATGTTATAGAGTGCATTACGTAGGTTTGTCGGGTGGACCCAAGCTTTACAAAAAAGTGTCACAAAAATGTGTCCGGATCTATCGCAAGTTAATGACAATTGTCAAAGGGGTGAAACTAGACAAAAAAAGTACCTCAACACCAGGAACCACACAATTCAATGTCATTCCGTTACAGGTGTATGCCGTTCTAAATGTACCTCAACACCAGGAACCACACAATTCAATCTCATTCCGTTACAGGTGTATGCCGTTCTAAATGTACTTCAACACCAGCAACCACACAATTCAATGTCATTCCGTTACAGGTGTATGCCGTTCTAAATGTACCTCAACACCAGGAACCACACAATTCAATCTCATTCCGTTACAGGTGTATGCCGTTCTAAATGTACCTCAACACCAGGAACCACACAATTCAATGTCATTCCGTTACAGGTGTATGCCGTTCTAAATGTACCTCAACACCAGGAACCACACAATTCAATCTCATTCCGTTACAGGTGTATGCCGTTCTAAATGTACCTTAACACCAGCAACCACGCAATTCAATCTCATTCCGTTACAGGTGTATGCCGTTCTAAATGTACCTCAACACCAGCAACCACGAAATTCAATATCATTCAGTTACAGGTGTATGTCGTTCTAAATGTACCTCAACACCAGCAACCACACAATTCAATCTCATTCCGTTACAGGTGTATGCCGTTCTAAATGTACCTCTACACCAGCAACCACACAATTCAATCTCATTCCGTTACAGGTGTATGCAGTTCTAAATGTACCTCAACACCAGCAACCACACAATTCAATCTCATTCCGTTACAGGTGTATGCCGTTCTTTAGAAAACCCGTGTCTTTTGTACTTCAACTCCAATTTTCTCTCCTTGTACTCATAACATAACATAAAATTTCAGCATAAATATACTTTAGCGATGACTGAACTGAAAAAAAAAGTTACAAAAAAGTTTCTGCTGGCGTTCGCGCATGCGCGGTGGCCATGTACGAAAAAGAAGACTATATGTTATACAGTACATTACAAAGGTTTGTCGGGCGGACCTAAAGCATATTTATGTTCCTGAATTTGAGCAGAAGGCTCTAAACGAAATAATTTTTTTCATTGTTGGTTTAACTATTCTGTTTATTAATTCTGCATTTTCGTTTTGTCTTCTAGCTGACGAAGGCTATCAAAAAGTAGCTGAAACACCCTAAAATCGTATTGACGTTTTCCTAGCAGAATCCCAAGTATTGACTGGTTATTACCTCGACGGCTAAATATCTACACCTCATTATAAAACTCTTCCAGGTCACATAATAATAAAAAAATTATGAACCACCCATTGTATTATACCTTTCACGGACCCCTGGCTGAACATATTCGTCATAATACGAGACGAAATTTGTTTATCCGTAGAACCCACACCCTCTGGAGCAATGGTTATTCGTGCTTAATTAGCAGGAAAAAAACCGAAGCACCTAGAGCATTAATATACGCTTTTATTGTATATGTGGAAAAAAATAAAGTCAAAACTATACCTATGTTAAACCGGTTAATAAAAAATTGAATAACTAAAATTTCGATTTTTGCGTGCTTTTTTACAGCGGAGGGACTTTTAGTGAACGCAAAAAAGTATTAAAAAAAACATATTATAATAAAAATCATGAAATTATTATTCGCATTTAGGACAAATGAATTGTGGATTCGTTTTGGAGTAGAGGACAACCAAAAATTATCACCAGACAGGACTAGTTTTGTATTATCCGTATAATTTCCTCTTTTTCTTAAGGTCCCCGAAGTAGCGGAGAAGGAATTTTTTTCAACAGGCCCTGAAATGAAATAAGCTTAACCTGCTCCAGGTGGGTGTCAAACCCGCAAACGTATCCATGCAGTAGCCATTGCACCACGAAAAGACCAAAGAAATCGTAGTAAGTTTATTGTAACCAACATGGGCGTACATAGGAAATAATTTCGGGGGGGGCTGGAAGCATTACGAGTGTATGGAATGCTAACAATCTAGAACTTGGAATAGCTAGCCAACTAAAACGCTTTCACACCAAAAAAAAAAATATTTATCTGAACTAAGTGATCTTAATCAATTTATTTTTAAGGTTTCTATGCCACATTTTTACCGATTAAATACAAATTTCGGGAGGGGAGCCCTCACAGTCCCTCACTATGGGCGTATATAACCCATGGTATCCATTCGAAAGCCTTAAAAATGTCCTACGTAAAAGATGTTGTAAATTTCGATGACATTAGAATGAAAGCGGTGGAAAGCTTTAGAAAAATATATCAGCCATATCAAGCATTACATGCAAACACGCTAAGATGACACAGTTCCTGAGAATCAACATTTTAAGGACTACAGTTTGGCTCATGTCCTAAGAATGGAGTCACGTATGCATATGAAGGCTATCTTTACATCACTTGTAACAAAATCTGCAGGGAAATCTATGCTATCCTTCCTCAATGCTATCTCTACTCCGTCATTTCCTGTGATTTTCACTTTTCTCGTTCTCCACAAACTTTTACTTTCAAGCGGAGTATGCACATATCATAGTGAATCATCAAAGTTATCATTTTATGAATGAATCCACGCACACTTTTAACTATGTAGAGAAAATACTGATTACATTGAGAGATTTGGCATATTTCAGCTAAAGGTTTTTAGTAAAATAATTGTTTTTCACATTAACAATTATTTATTAATTTTAGGATGCTCCGCTTCAAGGAGATTTCAATCTTAAATCTTTCAGTACTTGCCTTCTAGGTAATTTTTTTATAGTATCCTATCACGAGCATTATCAGGACAAAGTACACAATAATATTGTCCTCCCGAAACGTATTATTCGAGTTTCCTAAGGACACCTTTGTAACACAATAATGTCCGTTTCATTTAATTGAGGTCGTTCAATTTAATATTATGTAAGTAAAGTATTACTAACGGTTCATTTAAATCGTACGTTATTTTCAGGTGACGTAGCCCCATGAAGTCTGTGAGTAGATGTTTTCCCGTGATAGTCGTATTAAATATTTCACACTGTGACTGTTCTTGTTTTATCAATTATTAATTATCTTTAAAACGACAATGGCCAATCCTTAACCGGGTCGAAACAATTTCTTATCTTATATTGTCACTCATTTATTCCGAGTCTTAATTAACATTAATAAAATATATCAATTAATTTTGTAATTACATTACATTTTCAGCACGTTTCCTCCCTCCCTCCACAGGGAGGGAAACAGCTTATAACGTTGACCTCATGACGCAATCCGGAAGACCTGCTTAGTAAAGTCCATATTTCGGGGTCCACAGTTCGGAAACGGTTGCCCAAATTTGTGTGTGTGTGTGTGTGTGTGTGTATATATATATATATATATATATATATATATATATATATATATATGAGTGTGTCTTTCGAGTCGCTCAACGTCTCCCAAAGCTTTCCAAACAGAAGTTGAAGATGCCGAGAGATTAATTTCAATTCTGTAACATTTTAGTGTATAATGGATCCTAAAATCTTAATTTTCTTCAAGAATCCACGACAGTATTATTATTCTTTCAATTCATTGGTTTCATCGTATAGCTAATTACTTTATGGCTCATTACAGGTGAAACATTATACGTTCCAATTTAAAGCACACCATGCTTAAGCACTATACATCAATAGGCTATGTTGGCGCAATTCTTGAGAATTGAAAGTTTCTATTTTGTCCACTGCTTACCTAGATTAATCACCGTATAATGGGGGGATGAGGGGACAACACCCCCCCCCCCCCCCCCCCGAAAGTTTGTTTCGGTAAGAACATTTTGTGTAAATGGCCTATAAAATCGGAAAATGTCTTCAACATTTACCCTGGTTTACTAGGTGTCCAGTGGACCTTAAAACTCACCATTATACATTAAAATATTTACAATTTATCCTACACCTCCAAATCCCCCGGTACTAAAATTATTTCCTGTATACGCTCCTGCCTAGATTTCTACTAGTTGCGACTTTCTCGAGATACTTCTACGAGAGAATTCTTTATGATTTTTGATAAAATCATAAAGAATGAAGAAAGAGGCCCTATTTTTTAAGGTATGGTAGAGCCTTAAATTTCTAATGTTTTTGGAATTATATTATAATTTAGAACCGATTAGCTCTAACCCTTCGTTCCGCTGCCTATTAATTATGAACAGTTTGTTTTTTTCTTTTTTTTTTTAAATAATCAATTCTGTTCCTCCTTAACCTACTAAATTTCTATCTTAACCTAATTGATACCTTTTCAGTGCTTCTTCCGAAACTAGTTACCTCCGCTACCACGCCCTTACTAAAATATGTAAAGATGGAATGGTTGGGATTCGGCTGAATAAACCTCAATATGATTTTGTTTTAAAAAATCTATATTTCGGACGTTTCGGCTACTCATTGGTAGCCTTCGTCAGCTAAAATGACAAAAAAAAAGAAATTAATACAAAAACAAAAAAAATTATGATTGTGATAGGTAACAGAGCTATAGATACAATTAACTTATAAAAGAACATATCGTCTTAAATTCTTCGAATAAAAAAGTGATTAGGTACAATAATTGATTTTAATAGTAATTAGTAACGTTAATTGATTTTACAAAGAAATAAGAAGCTACATACCAATGACAAATATAGTAGCTAATAGTAACATTAATTAATTTTACAAAGAAATAAGATACTACATACCAATAGAAATGCCGAGCGGCAGAGGAAGACCAAGGTTGGCAATTAAGTAACCATTGTAGAGTGTGTAAGGAGAAAAATAAATCTACTGGGGTATAAGTAAGTGGAAACAGCAGGTGGTGGGGGAAATGTCGGTAAGGATCAAACAGCAAGTTTATGACAAGTCGGTAAGGATCAAAAGGCATGTTTATGACATATTTATGACAGGAAAGGAGAAAAAGGTGTTAATGGAAGGATACCCAAGGGGCATGGTAAAAATCTAGGTGGGAGGTCGGGAGAGTATTTTCCCGACCTCCCACCTAGATTTTTATATTTGTCATTGGTATGTAGCTTCTTATTTCTTTGTAAAATCAATTAACGTTACTAATTACTATTAAAATCAATTATTGTACCTATTCACTTTTTCATTCTAAGAATTTAAGACGATATGTTCTTTTATAAGTTAATTGTATCTATAGCTCTGTTACCTATCACAATCATAATTTTTTTTGTTTTTGTATTAATTTCTAATGAGTAGCCGAAACGTCCGAAATATAGATTTTTTAAAACAAAATCATATTGAGGTTTATTCAGCCGAATCCCAACCATTCCTTCTTTACTTATCACCTCGACGGCTAACTATCTAATCATCATGATAAAATATGTAAGACACGTATAATAAGAGGTGAAAAATTTGTAGGTTTCACTCCATATGAGAATTCATTGAAGGATATTGCATTACTTTTTGCCAAGTTGATAACATTTAATGTATGTTTTTCCCAATAGAAAGCAATTTCAAAACCTATAATATTTAATCTATATGTAATAAATTAAGTACTGAATCATCAAGTGATGACACATAACTAACTACCTACTCTTTTACAGCTTAGTGGCCTAAAACGGGGAAATTTATCTACTCTATTGCCATTAAGGTATAATTTACAATCTCTTTATTTTGTTTATTATTATTTGTATATGTACTTACCCAGAAAGAGCCATATAAATTTCCACCGCATTATCTGAAAAATAAAAATAGAGTCCGTTAACATAATATTCTTAAGTTTATGATTCTTTGACAATTTTAATGTTATTTAATAAAAATTATATTTTCCTAATATTGTATATTAAAATTATAAGAGTAGATATTTAGAGTTGCCATAGCCAGGACGCCCCCATTTTTTGGCTAAAATATTGTTTGGCTCTGATAACACAGGTCAACATTTGATCTAAAAAATAAAAAAAAATAAAAAAAAAAAAAAAAAAAAAAAAAAACAACACTCGGAGCAGTGTTGTTCTTATGGGGTTTTTCGGGTCGCTGATTTCGATGAGCGGGTTGGTTCATTTGAAGACCATTTAAACGTCACAGAGAGAAAAAAATGTAGAACATTTTTTTTTAAAGATTTGACGCAACATTAGCTAATAATAAACACATATATTAAAAACAAAACAAATGAAGAAAATCCCTAATACAATAAAACTAGTTATAGAACACAGAATCAAAGTAAGGAAGGGGAAAAAAACAAAAAATCAGGAAAATTTTTATCAAAGAACAGATGTTTTAATTAAACTAGTGCCTACTATAACGAAAAATTCATGGAAAAATTACATTCATATTGTCTATTTACTTTTTCCTGGCCTCATTCTTCTTCGTTCTTTTTAGTTTTCTGCCCCTGCTCAGACAGTTAATATTTTGATTAAAATTAAAATATTGACAGTTACGAATTTGATTAAAAGCGAATTTTTTTTTTTTTTTTTTTTTTTTTAGTTGACAATGTCGTATTTTTTTAATTAAAGAACGTGGAGCAACAGGCAGCTCCAAATCATTAAACCTGAAACCACCACTCTAAAAAAGGTAAGATAGGGTCCTTACGGACTTAATTTTATGATTAGGTGGCAGTGTTATGATAAGAAAAATAAAATGGAAAAAAATCACGAAACTAAATTTAAAACTTTTTTTAATTTGCCAAAAATGTGAAAGAAGGAACTGCCTCCTAATAATAATAATATTCTAATTATTATAAAGTTGATTTACAGCTTTTATTGATTTGATTTGCTAGTTGATATTATAGTTAATTACTAAATGTATTAAATAAATTGAAGCAGAGAGTGTGAAATATGGGTCAGCCCTTCACCGAATTGCAGCATTGACCAGCCACAAGGCTAAGCAGCCACAATGGAGCTAGACCACAAGGCAATTATCTCACTACAACTGTCTATTACTTCAAGAGATTAAAGAGGAAATGGGGCAGACCTCTGCAAATTGCCATTTCACACTTATGAGCAGGTGGGTTAATTGTAATTCTTTATTTTAATTAGTTCATTGTAAGTTTTAATTGGCTCATTTTTAATATTTGAAGCTCTTACATTTTTTATCGCACTCGATGGTCTTAAGTACACATCTTGTTCTAGAGACCTGAATATTAACATTTAAGGTCATTATAAGAATTTGCATTCTTATTTACACTCGCATTGCTTGACTGCTCTATATAGAATTAAAATTATGTAGACAGAACCTGTAGTAAATCGATAGGCGATCCATATGGCAAGGACCACAAGACAAAGGGCAAGAAGAGACCTTAAAAGACAATCGTCTACAAATACGTCGGCAAAATGTCTGGCGTAACATCGGTTATTACCAAGTCGACATGGTCATATCCTGATGACCTAAAAACATTGAGTAACATGTACGAGAATGAAGGATAGTTTTGTTCACTTCTAAATCTCATATTTCACTTATATTGTAGTCCTGATGGAGTGGAATATATCATTAGATTTTCTAAACATGGACGACTCCTCCTTCCTTGCTGAAAATCCTATCTAGATAATTGTTGTTTCTACCTCCTCTAGTGGCTCATTGTTGCAAGTAATGTGAATTGGGTGTTCTATATCTAGGCCGATTAGCGTCACTTTGCTTTTGATAGGGTTTATTTCCATCCCTTTCCTGTCCTGACCATTTACTGGGACGAAACTGCAACCTTTCTTGGGTGTCAGGAATCAAGGCAGGTAAGTCTGAACATTAGGAGTGCTTGTGCCACAACACGAATTAAACTCAATTAGCCGTAAAAAGGCGTTAACGCTGGCTTTGACAGAACCAAAAGTAATACACAACTCTTATCTAGGTAATAATAGTAAAAGCACAAATCAATTAAATACAGTAACAGCCGATGGCATTAAAGATCAGTAACGTCTTAAGCGCCAGGATTATGGGACAATCTGTAGCGCGGTTAATAATTTGGGTCTTGGGATAACCGCCTTTCCAGATAAAACAATTTTACTGGTTAACATTCTTCTAAAATCGTTTGTTATGTGAATACTCTGTACTGAGTATCATGCAAAGGAACCATAATTGTGGCCACGTTAGTGTCGAGAGAGATATCCATTTCAATTATATAAGGATTAATTTTCAAAATCTGGATAGTAGAATTGAAGAAATTTTATAAAATTATTTTATGACTCCAACCTCAATAGGACGTGCTTATATTATATTAGATAATCATTTGAGTCATCCCCTCCGCATCACAGGATGCACCTCGGTCTTTCAGCCTTTGAGAGTCCTAAAATGATCAACCTTACATAAAACGTATTGTCTGACTTCAGTTTTCCTCCTGATTTCGTCTTCCAGTATCCGAAATGAAGAAACAACTTTTTTTCTGTATAAAAATTCAAATGTAACATGTTTAGGTGTCTCATACATGTCCTCGCGCCATCTGAAGACTGGCGATGACCTGATTAACATAGTAGAAATGTGTTTATTCAGGGTACAATGGCCATACAAAGCAGCTACAATCTCTCGTAACCCTTTAGAGACTGAACGGTCGGTGTGTGGTGCGTAAAAGAGAAGTCAATTGCGAATTACCTTGTCCGCAGACCGCGAGGAACGGGTATCCGCGGACAAGTTAACCCCTTGGGGCCTTAAAGGATGAGTTCCTTCCTGAACATACCCCAAAAAAAATGTCCTTCTTACCTAAACGTCCGAGGTCTATAAAGTACTTCGCTTCGAAATATTCTGTCTTCCCCAGCCTACCAAATTCTTTCTTTGGCTTTTGCCTCTTTAGCGCAGACTACTGAGAAACCGACTATTTGCAGTGGACCAATAAGTTATGTGCTAACATAGGCTAAAGAGTAAAATCTGCCCTGCCAACAAGTAGAATGAGTACTACAAATGAGTACAAAGCAAGCGGAGAGGGAAAGGAGTGTGACATAAGCCAGCGAAGGAACCAGATAAAGGTAAAAGTGAAAGAACAGGTCCAGTTTCTGTGACCTACATGCCCCGCCCTCGCTACTCGAGTACTCATTAACCTAGAATACGGCCGAGTTGCTAAACTCACCGATGGCAAATGGTCCAGGAATTATAGATAGCCATATGGATAAGTGAGTCGAGCATTGAGAAATATTTTTCACTGGAGTTATTTTTCTACTGAAAAAACATGACTTGGTTTCGCCACCTGTTCTGCACATACTACAAGCCAGTGTTCTATAATCGGGACAACAAATGTCTCCCGATAATTGCACTCTTCAGAATGTACAACAATGTCATTACTAATCTATGGGTTGTTATAAACTCACCGGTTTCATTACAAAAGTCATCGCTTTTCACCTGAATAACGCATCAGAAATCTTTTATTTTTATTGATTCTTTATTTTATTGAAACAATGTTAACATTACGTAAATTATATATTTATTTTATAATGTGCATTAGGGCACATCCCCTTAAATGAATTTTAAAAATATTAAAAACGTTGGGTTCCCCTAAATATATGTTGTGTTCTTCTACTTATTTGTTGACTAAGAACAAAATAACACTCAAAAGGGAACGTTAATGGTTTAACTGGGGGTATGATTGAGATAAGCATCCTGAACTGGCTCGCCTATTTACCTTACGTTTACAAAACATCATTCTTATAGATTTGGCACAATATATACAGTATTCTATGGAAAGGAAGTAGAAATTATGACCAGTGCAGGCGAATTAACCATTTGACTTCGGAGTAAACCCCTTACTACTAATAGACAAAAACTGCTTATTGCACACAAAATGTCTTTCTCGTTAGATGGGTACGAAGTACACCGAAGTAAAGAACAATCCAGCAGGTACAAATTAGTAGTTTTTTGTTGTTGTTGTTTTTTTTTTGTTTTTTTTACGGCGCATCTACAACTTGGCCATTAGCGCCGGGGCTTAGTAGTTTCGTAAGGATTAAATTCCCAACCCTAAAGGACCGATTTTCCTTATATCCATAATATAACCTTCGCTTAGCTCCCTTATCATAAATCGTGAGAAAAAAAATCCAATGCGGCGGCCAGATTCCATAACCACACTTCCGTTGTTGGTATGGGGTTGTTCGTGTGCCAAGTTTTGAGACAAAAGACCACTCTTGCTTGTTTAAAAAAAATATCGTTCTCATTAGGTATGGATGCAATCAGCGCGATTCATCGCAAGAATAAAAACGAGCCATCGCTAGGAGCCCTATATATATATATATATATATATATATATATATATATATATATATATATATATATATATAAAACAGGGTGGTCCCGAAGGAAATCGCCATATTTAAGGGGTGTGTACGCCGACTAAAGTGCAGTTGAATGCCACCAAGTAGACATTTTTATTTGTATTATTTCCCTAGATATAGGCGTTTCCGTGTTTTTGTCTAAACGTTAGATGTTGGCCATTTTTGCGCTATTTGTTGTTCACGCCAGAAGGAAAATTTAATTCTGGTGACTTTTTCAAATTCTGCATCAAATTTACTATAAGATATCATGTACCTCATGCAAAAATTTCTCAAACAAAATTCACAGCAACCCCAAACAAATAGTTTAATACAAAATAAAGGGTTTTATTTTTAATGTTGCACTATTAGGTAGATGGGACTTTCAGAAACGTTTCGTAATTTCATTACGCTAATTTGTTAGTAAGTGTTGAAGGCCAAAAAAGAATGCTTTGCATGGGTAAATTGTGGTGAATTAAAACAAAAAATAATAAGCAAAACATTTTGGCTTTTAATGATAAACTCATTACAAGCGAAAATGTTTGATAAGTTATTTGTTTGGCTGCTGTGAATTTGGTTTGAGACATTTTTGCACAAGGTAGATGATATCTTATTGGAAATTTTATGCAGAATTTGAAAATGTCATTAGAATTAAATTTTTCCTATGGCGTGAACGACAAATAGCACAAAAATGGTCAAAAACTAACGTTTAGACAAAAACATGGAAACGCCTATATCTAGTGAAATAATGCAAGTAAAAATTTATTTTTAGTGGCATTCAACTGCACTTCAGTCGGAGTAAACACCCTTCAAGTATGGCGATCTCCTTCGAGACCACTCTGTATATACACATATAGAGAGATATATAGATATAAGAGAGCAAGAGGGAGAGAAATTAAACGGGTCATTTTCTGTATTTTAAAATTCGTTGATTCAAATTTCAATAAATGTTTTCCTTTGGAAACATTCCTTTGGAATAATTCAATACAAATGAAGGAGAGAGTAGTAGCCAGAAAAAGACAAAAACAATTAATTCAAGTTTTTTTGTTGTCTGCAGTTGAATGTCCATGAAGTGACCTGAATTGCATAGGTAATGTGAGAGGACGATGATGCAAGAATTAAGTCCTAATTTGAATCCGACCGTTGCCAAAGCTGCATCAATTCGAATGGACATTATGCAACCTGAATGCAATCGAATGACCGTGACACTTCCTTGGAGATGCACCATTAGTCCTGATTGGAGGGACTTCTTGTAGAGATCAAATGCATCAAGAAAGTTTTTATCGAGAAGTTTTCTTCTTGTGCTATTCATAGTCTTACATAATATAATCAATAAAATGGACTTATCAATTTGCTTAAAAAGGTATCGGTTAGGTTGCTAAATGCAAAATAAACATTTTTCTATCATGATATGAAAACGCATTTCTTCTTCGCAAGTGGGGCCTTAGCAAATCTATTCATTACCATTGTTTTAAAGTCTATATTTTTACCAAATAGTTTCTACGCAAAATATTTTGAAACAATCCTCATGCAGTAGCTGCATAAGACATTTATCAGCTGTGTACACTTCATTCCTGAAGAATTTCTTTAAAAAGGGTGGTAACCTATAGATAACCTGTCCTACAAATCTTTTTTATATAGGTTTACTTCAAAATTTAAATACATAATATTTTAATGAATAGCTTACTAAAAAAAAAAATCATTCCCGTAACAGGTCACGAGGGCCCAGGGGACAGATACTGTAGAGTAATATGATTCTTATATTTAATTTAAATTTTTAACGTCCATTATTATTCACTAAGAATTTTAGGACGGTTTAACTAAAGGTTACCAAAATTTCTTGCCAGGGTAGGGCATATGCCTTTAGTGGGATATGCCATAGTGGGAATCGAACCGACAAACTTTGGCACGGAGTGTTAAGTGCTCACGGCCACCGGGCCTCCGCGACGATTCTTATATATTTCATATCTAGTCAAGATTTATGTATATATATAGTATATATATATATTTATTATATACTTAATCAATCCTTTTGTGCCCACGAGACCCATTTTTTTTTTATTATTATTTTTTGTGCATTGGTTGCTAAGGCCATTAGCACAATTTATTTTAAAATCCGTTAACGAATTTATTTACAATTACATTCACCTACAAGTACAAATAAATAAATTATTTTTGACGATTGTAATAAACGAATACTCACAAGGAATTGTGCTAATGTTGAAACTTAACGACCTTAATATTCCCTTCGTAGACGATCTCGCCAAATCACGATTCCTAACCTTTCATTTCAAATCCTAGAGTAGTAGGTGTCAATAACGACTGGCTCATTTGATATACGTATTATTTACATATATATGAAAGTTCTGAGGCCAGAACAATTAATTATTGTACTATATATGAAGGGCTGGATGTCAAAGGTGACTAACAAACAATTAGAAATAACTGAGAAAGTCGGATTTATAATTCGGAAGAATCTGAAAAAAAAAATAGTGTTGGTGACAGAAATTAATTTAATTGGACAAATTGAAATCATTTCTGTCACCAACACTATTTTTTCCAGATTCTTTCTAACTAGAAATCCGATTTTCTCAGTTGTTTCTAATTGTGGGTTAGTCACCATTGGCACTGAGCCCTTTATATATAGTACAGATTTTAAATAAACACGAATCTATAAAAAATGTAGCAACTATTAGGATAAGACTAACGATACCTGAGTGTCTGTACTTGTGGTAATATTTATAATCGAGAAATAAAACACTGTGCATTAAAGTGCAACTAAAATTAACTCGAATGGAGTAAAAGTACCCTGTCTTGGAGAAAGAAATAGGTGCGCAACATCTTCCTCATTCATCGAAGAGTCCGCGCACGTTTCTAGATCATATCGGACAAGTTAATCTTTGCTCTTCCATCTCAATACAGGAAGGAATTGTTCGTTCATTAAGCAAATTAATTTAAATATATTCCTTATCATGCTGAATTTCTTTGAAGTCCTTATCAACTATTTCTTGGTTATTTATGTGATGTCCATGATATTGGTTTTTGTTTTGCTTAGTCAACAGCTAACACGGAATTTGTTGCACGAGGTGGCTGGATTGTTAATCAATAAACACATAATAAAATAACAAATAACCAGGATTGTAACCAAAAATGTCACGATATAACGTTATTTCTATAATACTTTGTTTTTTTTTCAGCAAAGAACTCCTACGAACACAGCTTCGCCACCATTATACCAGGCTCATCAACAACTTACAAGAACCCCTTTGTGGAAAGTAACATTAACGTAGATAAAACATTTCATATGGTTGAATAACAAATAAAAATATTAATAGAGAAGGTGTAGGTGATTGGAGTTCGGTCATCTGTTAAATAAAACTTGGCCCTCCACACTTTGAAATGTAGGGTCCACGATCAGAAACTATCCTCTCTCTCCTCCATAGCCCTGAAGATGGCTTGTAATTCAAGCCGAAAAGTTGGCAAATAAATATAACTCATTTTAGTTATAAAAAGTAGTTTTATTTAACGAATGACCGAACATATAAAAACATTTATAGCTGATTTATAAAATATCATACTTCAACAGGATCATTTCTGTAGGAAGTTGGTCGTTTCCGGCGAAATAAATCTATATATATTACATAAAATCACGTGTCTGTTTGTTTGTCCGTTTGTCTGTTTGCCCGTATGTCTGTTAGTTCCTCATACAAATGTACACCGTTTGACCGATTTTGACCAAATTTGGCACACAGGTAGGTCTTGATACGGGAAATCTCCTAGGGTAGGTGAAAATGGTCAAATTTTTAAAATTTGGTAAAAAGGTCAAACATTTTGTTCAAGAAAAATTGGCTACACTCTTCTGATTCTGACGGCCATTTTGAATAATGTCTCAAATTTATTTGTTGATGTTCTTGATAATTAGAATAACTCGAACTCATTGATGACTTTACATCATTATATAGCCATGTAATGCAGTTTATTTGAATTTTATATCAACAGTCACTGTCTAACTAAGGAGCGCTGGCCTTTCTTTGATAAGAGCAGGCTACGGTGCTGGCCTCTGTCGGCTGTTTTATGAATTCCTGTGGTGCTGGCCTCTGGCTGTTTCACGAATTACTAGACAGATATAAACAAATTCCCACCGTTTGACCGATTTTGACGTAAATGGGTATACAGGTAAATCTTGATACGGGGAGCGTCATTGTAATTTATAAAAGTATTTCTAAGTAATACATCATTAAATTTTTTTTTTTTTCAATTCATTTTATTTTGGACTTTTGTTGCTTAAGATTATTCCTTAAAATATTTGTTACTTATGGCTTACTAGTATTCATTTGATTTTTCAGCTTCTGTCCCAAGCGGTATCCATTTTTACATAGTAATATTTTGCTTGATTATCCTCAGGCATCATCAGACTCAAAAAATTGGCTTTTTTTCTTCCAAAAGCCAAGAAATGGGTAGGAAAAATAAAATATACATTTTTAAAAATGGTACAACATTTTTTAATTTATAAAAAAATGCTGGTCAGCCTGTAAGATAAAAACATTTTTATGTACTAGTCATATTATTAACAAGGCCCTACCGGTTTCACAAGGGATCAATAGATGTTAAACCAGTAGATAATTTTGTAAAGTATTTTTATCTTGTTTACTGTGTAGAATTCTTATATTATTAGAATAATAAGATACTTCCCGAGAGATAAACCTTTATATTATAGGTAAAATATGATTCATCATAGTATCATATTAATTACATTTTTTATTGCCCAATTATTCCTGGATGAAGAAGAATCATCTTGTGTAATTTTTTATTATTTTCTCTTCCCATAAAATATAAGTTTTCTCTTGAGCAATTCTTCAGAAAGTGGCGATAGAACTTTTGTGTGAATGAGGACAGAGGTCGGTGACCACACGAAGCCTGAGCCTTCTTCCGGATAGCTTCGGCCTTTTGTGAAGTCGCGTGGGCTTGGAGTAACGGAACTTCAGTTCTACAAGAACTTCGCTTCAAAACTACTTATCCAATATGAAGTAAGAACACTCCATCCGGTGTGAAGTGTAAGCTGAAACCTGCTGAGATCAAATTCCTGTAGGAAGTAGTACTTTCTAAATTTAGCATGTTTCAGTTATGAAATCACTTATCAGATCCTTATACATTTTAGCGTGTTTCCAGGGTGCCCCCACGGAAACATTGGGTCTGACGATCCCCCTTCGACCGGATGGACAGATTTTTCTGGTCAAAGAAATCATCCAATGAATCAAACGTTTGTTGAAACTCAATGAAAATGCTGAATATTGGATTCGAAACGAATGAACTAAAAATATTAACTAACAAATCATGAGTAATGAAAAATGCCCTTCTTGGGCCCTCTTAGACTCGAAATAATAATGATTTCTGTGTCTGCAAAACTTGGCCAATGCAATTAATCAAAATGTTATAAATGATTGGAAAGACATGTGGACCCGATTAACTGACAAGAACTTACGTACCATCAAATATACAACTCTGGAATTGCAGCTACCGAGACAACAGCCGAAAAGAAATCGTACTTGCTCGACTCATAATTGGCCACACACGACAGGACTTATCAAACCAACTTTTGGCGAATGTAATAGAAACTTTACAGTAAATGTTCTCCTTACAGAATGCAGAAGAGGACACAAACTAAATATCCCAAAATATTTAACGAATGGGCAAAATAGAGCAATATTCTATTATTTTCAGAACACAAAAGTGTACAATGTCATTTGAAAACATTTGCTACATTACCAGTAGCGCTTAAGCATATTACAGACATCTTCAAATCTCTGTTTTGGGAATAAAGGAATTATATTTTGATCACAATGCTTGTTCAGTAGACCATGCAGGAACTATGTTGAAAGACTTAAATCGCCATATAAGCAAAACATTCATAAAAAATAATAATAATAAAATGTATTTATCTTGTCAAATTTTAGTTTGCAAATAAAATATTGCAAAAAAAAAATTAAAAGACTATGATCTGCCTTGAAGATTCTTTTTTATTTGTAAATTTGCTTCATTTACATATAGCTTAAGTAGGTTTACATGCCAATGCTCTTGGTAATAATTAACTTACAGAAGAAAAACAAGTTTCTAAATAAACTGATCTACTTATGTTCCATTGACTTGATTAATAACAAGGGAGATAATCACACAAGTTTATAACAAGAGTACTTCCTTAGTTTGCAACAATAGTTCTATAAAAGTCATCATCAGAGTTTTTTCTGGATAACTTAAATTGTGAACCACTGTTGGAGAAAGCGTGGATACTGAGATTTATGGCACTTCCAAGGCAAATTATTTTCCAATAATTTCACCGCGCTATTACAAGCCGATTAAAACTTGCTTTTCCTTTTCAGTAAGATGAGTGCTACTTCTCATTTCGTTTTTTGAAATATTATGATTGATTTTTAATCTGGTAAAACTACCTGAAATTACAAGCATGTGCCCAGCTGATTTTAACAATGTTACAAACAATGCACAGGAATTAAATTTGGACTGAATAGCAATCTATTCGGACTCACTACGCTCTCCATACTCATTGCAGAACATTTACAGCCTAAACCAGTAGTTATACAAATCCTGCAACATATCTCGTACAATAACAAATAATACATAATTAATCGGTCATATACATTGGCTTATAATACTCCTTGTTGAAAGAGATCAGTATTCGCTCCATACTTATTATGGAGCATTTACACTCTTAAAACAGCAGTCATAAATAGTATATACAGGCGAATAAAAAGTAGACTGGTGTCTTTATTGACAATAATAATGTATAAACATTGAATTTAAGTAATATTCGATGCGTAATGAATCACCAAGTTTGATGTTTTATAACGTACTAGCTGTTACCCGGAGTGCTATGCTACACCTACTTTCTGCACCTATAAAAGCAGAAATAAATTAGAAACCAAATGATCAATATTAAAATATAATAACGCAAATCTGTAACTATTTGGGTTCATTGTTTCGAACTCGTGATCTCCAAACTGTGAGTCATAGACAATTTTAACCTAGCCGATGACTCCCCGTGTCAAGACCTACCTGTGTGCCACATTTGGTCAAAATCGGTCAAACGGTGTGGATTTGTATATGAAACAAACATACAGACAGGCAGCTGGTAGACGTTTTTGACCTAGCCTATGACACTCCCAGTATCACGACCTACCTATGTGCCAAGTTTGGTCAAAATCAGACGAAGGGTGTGGATTTGTATAAGAAACAAACATACAAACAGACAGCTGGTAGACGTTTTTGACCTAGCCTACGAGACTTCCCGGATCAACACCTACCAGAGTTCCAAGTTTATCAAAATCGGTCAAACGGTGTGGATTTTTATAAGGAACAAACAGACAGACACGTGATTTTTATATGTATAGATTTGTTTATAAGTCCTACTCAAAGAGGTGTGTATAGCTCTAATACAAAAGATTGAAAGCAAACAGAAATAAGAAAAAAATGCATTATCGACTATATAAACAAGTCAAAACCTAATATAAAACCGTTATAAAAAGCAATAGTTTGACTCTGTGATAGTTTATATCTTCAGGATTCCAGAGAAAATGTTCTGACGTGAAAGGATACTATGATGAAATAAAGGTTTTTGAGCTTGAGATTCTTTCAGATCCTTGAGAAAAATAAGTGGGGTTTTAATCACAGAACCCCAATTACAGAACGAACTGAATTTTATCATAGTAATTACTTACTCCACTTTCATACTTATGAATCGTACTACATTGTTTTTTAACTTCGAATTGTACTTTTTATTCGGCATGGATTTGTATAAGGGACAAACATAAGACAGACAGCTGGTAGACGTTTTCGATCTAGCCTACGAGATTTCCCGTATCAAGACCTACCAGTATTCCAAGTTTGGTCAAAATCGGTCAAACGGTGTGAATTTGTATAAGTAACAAACGGACAAACAGACAGACGGACAAACAGACAGACACGTGATTTTTATATATGAGGAGCTTAGTATCAAAGTTGGACAACTCCATTTTTTTCAGTTTTGAGATTTTTGTCGATTCTTAAGTGTATTTTTATGCTGCATTCGATGTTACAACTGTTTTTCATTTAAAACGGACAGAAAATAGGTAAAATAGCGTTTATTTCAACCGTTCAGAATCAAAATATAGACAATTCCAACATAGTTTGGTTTCAAAAAATGACAACTCCATTAGTAGCCAATGAGAAGCTTGCATTCATGCAATCTGCTCCCAACATGCATTGCAAATCCATCATGGCTGAATGTTTATAGTTACTTGTAATAAGTGCATTTGGCGATAATTCTTATTAATAACTAGCTGTTATCCGGCACACTGTGGTTCCAAATGCCGGATTTTGAGACATAACCACTAGGTACTTGAATCTTTCTGATTTAGGTATGATTTTTGAAGAATTTCTTTTGTGCCGAGTCGAATGAGACCAGTACCAATTCTATAGAATCATTATTTTATTAATAGCACAGGTATGGCTGAGTACGGCGATGAAAATTATAGCACAGCCACTTCAATACATGTAGTTATAGGTAAAACTGTGCGAAGAGGATAGCTAAGTACCACTTTTTTTCTAAACTTAATAAAATAAGGATAATTTAGTTTCATTTCAGTTTTGTCAAACTGTATTTAAATATCATTTTTCATGTAATTTTTAACTATATAATTTTGATTTAATACATTAGACATAATTACATTATATTAAAACACCCTCGAGCATACCAAATTCATATTTGTTTGGTTTCAAAAGAGGATAGGTTCAATTTTCAAATGGCTCCGTTTGGTTTCAAAAACAGACAACTCCATGACTTGGTTTCAAACACGGACAACTCCACTATTTAAATTGCAATTACGGCCTTAATACTTATATAATTTTGTAGTGCCTTTGAAATAATGTTTCTGAGGCCTATAAGAATAACATATAAAAAAATCACCATGATACTGACAGCAATATAGTAGATATGGTTTTTTGCCTCTCCTGTAAAAAAAGCAAAAGTGGAGTTGTCCAACTTTGATACTAAGCTCCTCATATATAGATTAACAAATAAATAAATGAATATTTTCTCTTCCTCACATTTCACCCATATACCCGGAAACGTCGAGGACATCAGCTAAGAGAAACGTTCTGAGCCAGACAATAAAACGAATATCATTTAAGAAATACGAGCTTAAGCCCCAGGATTAACAATACTTATGAGAAATATTTGATTGGATAATAAAAAGTATTGCCTCATAGGGGTTGGTTGATTGCACGCGAGGTGAAGTGAAAGCGAAATTTCCAATCATCCGTTCTTTATGCGTTCATTGAATATGGCTGCTGAAGGTACATATCTCAGAAAAATTACATTACATTACATGAGTGCAGCTACACATTTCACGTGCATCATGATAATTTACCCTTATCAGTCTGATAATGCACTCTTATCAGTCTGATAATTTCCTCTTATCAGTCCCATAAAATCTGCTTATCAGTATCACGCTCGATCCGATGTATGTCTGCTATCTTATATCATCCCCACGTCATAAGGAATACCGAAGCTCTGACCTCTGACCACGCTTTTACCTAGTGACCTGGTGGTCATTTCTTCAGGTTATCCTTCGGAGCTGTTATTAACCTACAATTTCTGTAACCGCAAATTGCGGGTTCCCTACAATCGTGACCAATTCATTCTGTAATGACTCTTTGCTATGCATCTACTCTACAATTTGTTTACTAGTTAATACCAAAAGTTTGTTGTTATTAATTCGCAGTAGGAATTTACTTTTTTTTACGTAAGAATTTGATATTAGTTATATAAATATCTGGGCCAAATTATTAAATAACAGAATATTTTAGGTAATATGAATATCCATAGCAGTGTTGGGCATTATTCGAATAAAGTATTATTCGAATGATTATTTAAATAAATTTTTAGTGAATGATGAATTATTCACAGAATTATTCGTTATTCATTATTCGTTATTCATCATTCATTATTCATCACTCGTTATTATTTATTTCTAGTTGGTCTACTGATTAATCCTACTTAAACACACATATACGTATATTCATATTTCAGGCTGCCAACATCATAATAAATCTATCATTATTCACTAAAATATGTTTATTCTGATTGATCATTCGAATAATTTGTGAATAAAACATAAACTTCATTCACAGAATAACAAATAATGAATAAAAGTAATTATTCTTCATTCATGAATAAAATAATACATTTATTCATTAATCTTTATTCATCATTCTGAATAATTTTTGCCGAACACTGATCCATAGCATATGAAGAAAAAAATAATTATTTATGTAACCACTTTATAATACACAGGACAACAGTAACTTAATTTTTAAATCCTTGATCAAATGAAGTTGTACTCTTACTTAGCATTGAACAGTGATTAAATACATTTAAATCCTAGTTTGTCATAGTGTAAAATCCTGGTTTGTCATATAACCATCAAAGACCATCAAAACTTTTCGAACTCAATTGAAATTTAAATTAAAATTATCAAAATTTCGGTATAAAATAATAAATCTAATGGACTGCATATTTTTTTCTTTCATTCTATTTTATTTTATTTCTTATTGTAATTGATATACTCCTTTTTGTCTAGAAATACTTTAAAATTTTACGAACATTAACAACGAATTCAGCATAAGAACGGTTTTTGTTTACACTATTTATTAACAGTTTTCAAACTCAGTCGATGCCACACACTTCGTTATCTGCTAATCGCAATATTAGCGGAGCAGATATATTTAAAAAAATAAATAAAATCAAAGTTAGAGAGAGATAATTTTCTAGCTTCTGAAAAACATGACTCAATGTGGTAACAAAACAGTACCTAAAACGGTAGAATATGAGATCATACCCCAGCCTGGCTTTCGAAAAAAACACTTTGCCCTACAAGAATGTCATTTTGTAAGTAAATAAAAATCAGTTATTCATTTCTTGTAATAAATTGTACATTTATTACACATACCCATTCATTTGCATTATTTTTTTACGTAAGAATGCACAGCAAAGTTATACGCTGTCAAAAGTATAATGTTTAGAATGAAAATCAAATTCCAGGCAAATTAAGAATTCAATTCCTAGCCTACATATAATTTGAGTATTCTCCCACCTAAAATCCCTTTTAGCACTTTCCTCCGAAGGAAAGTAGCTATTGAGGTTGCACTCATGACGGAATTTTTAAAAAATTTCTTCAAATCTTTATCGATCCTACCTAGTAGACACCGAAAATGACCCCCGTTAAAATTTATATATATATATATATATATATATATATATATATATATATATATATATATATATATATTTATATATATGACCCCCGTTAAAATTTATATATATATATATATATATATATATATATATATATATATATATTTATATATATGACCCCCGTTAAAATTTATATATATATATATATATATATATATATATATATATATATATATATATATATATAGATATATATATAGATATATATATATATATATATATATATATAGATATATATATATAGATATATAGGTATATATATAGATATATATATATATACATATATATATATATATATATATATATATATATATATCTTTTTTTTTCTTTTTTTTTTTTTATTGATGTTTTCCGGTAGTGGGGTTGCTTAATTCCAGAGGGTGAAACAAAATTCAGTCTTCCCACAAATTTTCTTTATTTTGCACTGGGCCTTTCAACACAAATGTGCCAACATCAGATGCTAACAACAAATAAAAACATGCATTAATATTGTTTGGCTCCTTAATAACAATTAATATTGTTTGACTGTTGTTGGACAGTAATTAGTCTAATTCATTTAGACACCGTAGTTTATGAATTTGTAATTATTTACTAAAAAACTGTAATCTATAACATTATGTTCCAATTTATACTATTACCGTTTGCTTCATATATTCTAACTGTTAATTAGACTAATTACTGTCCAACAACAGTCAAACAATATTAATTGTTATTAATGAGCCAAACAATATTAATGCATGTTTTTATTTTTTGTTAGCACCTGATGATGGCACATTTGTGTTGAAAGGCCTAGTGCAAAATAAAGAAAATTTGTGGGAAGACTGAATTTTGTTTCACCCTCTGGAATATATATATATATATATATATATATATATATATATATATATATATATATATGCATATATCGTGTGTGTGTGTGTGTGTGTGTGTCTGTTAACACGATAGCGGCCAGAGTTTTTGTTTTTTCGTCACAAAACTTGGTATATAGCATTCAATTAGCAAACGATTGAACAAGTTCGTTAACCACCAATATCGGTCCACCAGAAGGGGGGGTTTACCCCGAACCCAAAACACTAATTTGACCATGTCAGCCGTAATATTTGTTATATTTCAACGAAACTTGATATTCGTATTGGAAATATAGAGAGAAAAGTGAGATGTAAAAATAGACTAAATCGGTTCATAAGGAGGGGGGGTTTACTTCGGACCCAGAATACCAATTCGCCACTACCAGCCGTGATTTGTGTTATATTTCGACGAAACTCGGTATTCGGAGTGGTAATCTACAGGTAAAAATGTGTTGTAAAAATAAATTAAATCGGTTCATTAGGAGGGGGGGGGGGGGTTACTCCTGACCCAAATTACTAATATACTCATGCCGGTCGTAATTTCTGCTGTATTGTAACGAAACGCGGTATACGTCGTGGGTAACTCTTGAGAAAGAAGTTTTGTAAAAATGAGCTAAATCGGTCAATCGGAAAGGGGGGTTTACATTGAAATATATTTCAATAGAATGAGCCCGCCAGACGTAGGTTCGCAAGGCCACCGCAAGGAGCGCTTTCTACCACTAGAGGGACTGTATCCTGTACCTGCGTCAGATCAAAAGACGAAAATGTGAGGTTTTTTGTATTTATTAAGTAGTGTAGTAGGATTTTTTAAGCTAATTGTTCTGGAAAGCAGTTTACACTACCCAAATTCTGAGGAAAGTGCTTAGTTATGCAGCTCCTGCGTGACGGACCTTTTTTTTTTATTCGACGTCTACCCATATGGGTCATTGGCAATGCACATTGTTTATAATTCTTTTTATATTCTCCTCTCCTGTAGGTAGCTGAAAAGGTTTTGAACGGTCGCTTCTTCATCTTTTAATGCTTCTTCCAATGTAGATAATTCGTTTAAATTTTCTCAAACGTTTTGCGAGAAATACTAGTATGTTCTAATGCCAATGGTATGCCCCTTGTTTCACATCGGTGTGTGTAAAGGTATTAGGACGTAAGTAGGTTTGTAGCGCAGAGTGGCCTATTCTAAATCACGCCAAAACTACTTCCTCTCTTCGAGAGTGGCGTAAAACTGCAAAATTCTTTTTTATCCTTATATCATAGCCTATGGCATTTTTTTTATCCTTATATCATAGCCTATGGCATTTTCGAAACTCTTCTAAAAGCTATTAGGATCGGCCTCAATTATGTTTCCTTTTAGAACTGCCTTTCTGCAATGTTGATTCAAGCAGAACACTGGTTAGGAAACAGAGGCTGCGCAAGATATTGCTAATAAATGAGCAAACGCTCACATATTAGAAAGAACCACAACACGTCTTGCGCCATATCCTTCGAAGTATGAAGCTTTTACGGTTTCTGAGGAGCCCTTATGCCCCTGTATATCTCGCCGATCCGTAGGAAGGCACGCCAATCGTCACGGGAAATCTGTAATGTCGGGGTGAGGACTCCATCTAGTCAGAATAATGATGTGCCTAGACGCGAAGAAGCGTTTATTTACCATCCATGGAGTATTGGATGGCTGATTCTGGAGTCCTAGCAGGATTAGGAAGAGCTACTGATGATGAACACTTTAAGAAGACAGCATTGTAGAAAACAAATTAGAAGCAGCTGGCCCATGCTAATCTAAAAATAAATGCCACAAAGTCAATAAACATTTTATTTTAATATTTAACCATTTGGTAAACAAACTTCTTCTATATATTTAATTATTGTCTGGTTAGTGGGAAAATACTAAAGTGTACAAATTAAGTCTTTCATTTGATTAATTGATATGCTTTTGTTGAGTTCTTTTATGTTTGTGTATGTTTTGATATATTAACCTAAGGGAAAAAATATCATTTTGTCAGGCCAATTAATGCCAAATCAGTATCACGAAATGGCTATGGTTAACCATCATTTTTTAAATATTCCTTGCATAAATGTGGGTCTTTTAGATATTTAATAAGTTCAGCAATGTAGTAGCTGCCATCGGAAATTAATTCTGTCAGATTCATCGGTAATTTAAGATTTGATACGAGTATATAGTCTGTCAATATATCTTTTATGTATAATTCTGTTTTGCAGTAGGCACAAATAGGCCGATCATGTCGTGACAAAATTTGGGAGTTATGGTTAACAAAAATGACAACAACATTTACCAATGATTTTAGAAATCTCCAAGGACTTTTATATGCCTATCATTTTATTAAAAATTCCCTACCAGTTTTAGAATTATTGATGACTTTACATAGGCACTGAGACTAGTAAAATTAATTATACAGCCTAACTACAGCAATTTAAATCTTCTGACTATGGAGACACCAATAGCTGTGAAACCGGTAGGATCATTTTAATAAAATGACTAGTATATAGAAGTGTTTTTATGTTATTGACTGAAATTCTGTCATTTTGTAATGTAGAAGTATGTCAAGCGAGTTTGGCCCATCCTGTGACGGCATGATATAACTTCTTCCTGGCAAATTGATCTTTTATTGGCATATTATAGGTAATAGCATCTCATAGAGTGACATTTTCAGAATCACAACTTTATCATTAGGCCACGTGTGCCATGCAGGTGGTAGACCTGAAGAAAGCGTTGTTTTGTGATAATTAAATACAATTATTTCGATGGAGAACAGAAGTTTTCGTATGAGTATTTTGTTATTACTTTATTTCATCAAAATATATGTTCATGATTAACATTACATATGTAATTACTGTTTTAATTTTATAATTCGAATATTATTGATCTAATTTTCTTTTACATCCGCCTTACAACCACAAAACGTTTTGATAAAATCTATGAATTTTTTATTATTATTATTTAATAGAAAAAATATTGTTGAAGGAGACACTGAAATCTCTACAAAGAATTATTGTTTTTATTGTTATCTATTGACAAATAACAATCTATTGAATACATAGGTTTTCGAACATAATTTCTACACAGAATTAACTGAATTTTCTCACATAACTTACTTTACTTACATACATACGACTCTTACTAATTTCTACACATAATTAACTGAATTTTATCACATAACTTACTTTACTTACATACATACGACTCTTACTAATTTCTACACAGAATTAACTGAATTTTATCACATAACTTACTTTACTTACATACATACGACTCTTACTAATTTCTACACAGAATTAACTGAATTTTATCACATAACTTACTTTACTTACATACATACGACTCTTACTAATTTCTACACAGAATTAACTGAATTTTATCACATAAATTACTTTACTTACATACATACGACTCTTACTAATTTCTACACAGAATTAACTGAATTTTATCACATAACTTACTTTACTTACATACATACGACTCTTACTAATTTGAGTTTTAACATTGAATTATACTTTTTTTTATTCATCATTTTGTCGCAGTTTTATCGCCCTAGGCGATTAACTATTCCTAAAATGAAATTACATTTTTACGCAATAGCAATGAATATATGTATATATATATATATATATATATATATATATATATATATATATATATATATATGAAAAATTATAATATAAACATTGCCACACAAAAAGAGTGAGCCAAATCGAATAATGACACCTACTATAATGCAGGTTTCTTTTGGTAATTGATTAACTATTACTCAGATATTTACGGTCATTGCATGAAGCTAATCTCATTAAGGGTCTAGAGATTTTTAGGCAGAAAGAAGCGAGGCTGTTATAAATGCTAAAATGATATTTAGTATCGCTAAGAGTTTTTTCTTATAAGCCCCATGGACACCGTGTCACTCAGAGATTTCGTTATGCAGGAACCGTGAACTTTGCAGCAATGAAAAAGCTTTGTCAGATAAGTTGCCTATCTTTAGGTTGCATAGAGCTACTTCTCCTTTTCTGCTACTTTTCTTGCTTGTCTCATTGATGGTAATGGTGGTTTCTGTAAACATAAGGTTTTGTGTACATAAACCACATAAGCTCCAGTAAACTATGATACAAACTTGTGGATAACTATATCCAGATCCTAAGCGATCTAAACAAGACTAACAAGTTAAATTGTTATGAATACCTGCACATTCAGGAATCAGAGGAAATGAGCCGGCCAATAAAGCATCAATTGTAGCAGCGCATATGGGAGGCCCTTAACTCAATGTCTATTAAGCAATACATGTAAACAAGTGACTAAATAGTAACAGTTGGGATTCAATGTGGAAGGAAGTGCTTCTCACCAACAAATTAAGGTAAGTAAAAGACTCCCCAAGAAAATTGTATAGTTCCTCCAGAGGTACCTGGAGGGAAGAACTGGTCACAACCAGGTTACATTAGACACACAAATATCACCCACATTCACTTAATTACGAAGGACCCTGACCCACAATGTGAAACATGACAAGTTCCAGTTAGAATCATCCATCTTATAGAAGAATTCCTGATTGTACAGGCAAAATTCTATGATTTTGGAAACCTCGCAGCATAAAATTGGCTCAGCAAGACTACGCAAGCAATCCTGAAGTTATTAAAACAGCTGATTTACAATCTATTTATATATAATAAAATTCTAACGGATTGCTATCCATCGGTATATGAATGATATATGGGGAAAAATACTATTGGGGCCTTTATCAACGCAATAATACACAAAGCAAAGATTTTTAGAATTTTTGTCTGTATGTCTGCTGCTCGACAGACACTCTATACACACTAGAGTTTAACAATCCCTAAGAGCTTAGTGGCTCTTTCACTTTTACAATCCTAGCAGCCTGTATGCTTGATCCCCGACGTCTAATACCGTGTATAGAGAAGCATTACTGTAAAGTAGATTTTTTTTAAATACCCATACAACGGTGTTTATAATCCAAAATAAACCAAAATAAATGTCCAAAAATGCTACCCTAAGTCACTATCCACGCAGACGAAGTCATGGGCAGGGCGAGTAAATTATAAATACTGCATACTCATTGATAGTAGATGAGTTTCTTAGTGAATGAGGCCATTCATTTTGGCTTTTAGTTTTTAGCATAGGCAATACCTAATCTAAAAAAAAATATCAGAAGAGTTTTACTATTCCCATTAGAAGGCATAATAACCTTGTTGTTTGCCCAAAAAAACAGCATACTACTAGTGCTCTTTAGACTTCAGTTTTTCGTTCTAAATTAAATCCTTCAACTGACTTACCAGCCAGATAGGAGGTTCGACATTCGATTATCTGCGCCAGATACATAATGTAGCAAGAATACAAGTGACGCAACGGGAGCTTGGTTCTGGCTGGCCTTTGTGGCTACGTGATATAGGCTACATAACCAAGATCTAGGTCACCGGAAGGCTGGCTAAGGCTTCTTCCTCACGGTTACCAATAATAATGTTCGGTCACTTCCTGGTCATTGCCATTCATACCTCACATTTCCCGGGGCGAGGAAATGCTTTCCTTGAGAAAAGTCCCCTTATTAAGATGGAGAAATGCCTCTGCTTGAAAGTTCGCAGCATTTATACGTAACGGAAACCGATACTTCACCGGAACTGAACTCGAGATTTGTATCGAAAATGTCTTTTCCTACTTTTATTTACTGAGGAAATATCATTCTTCAGGAAGGTTCAAATTGTCAAATCTTGACAAAACTATTTTATTTTCCTTCTTCTATAAGTCCCAAACTATTCAGCAATTAATTCTTTAGAACATTTTTATTATTATTTTCTTTTAATTTGGGTGCCTAGGTCATGAGCATTAGTGCCTCTCATGTTAGTCACTTGGGTGCATATACAGCATGCGCATGGATCAAGAAAATAGCACTTGGGCTTATGCTCGAACATAGGAGCACTTACCGCGATTTTTCAGCCATTTTCGGGATATTTAACAAAATATACGAAAAGTTCGGAACTTTTCATGCCTGTTAATGTAAGGTTTTGTGGTCTTAAATTGATTCCTCTTCTCCAAACGTTAGCAATATACATAACGTACTTTGCCTAAAAGTTATGTACGCGATACTCCTTCGCTTTTAAGGAGCGAAATCCAGATAATAAAATATTGAGCACTGTTTTTTTCATGTGATACAAGAAACGGATAAGTATATCACCTAAGTGATGATAAGTGGTATGCTTATACACATACACACGGATGCTTTGATTCTAAATGCCTGCAAAATATGTAGGGCTAGATCCTCGCAGAATTCTGGTGTGCGGACTATTCTCGTAAACAATATTTACGGTTTTAGACAAAGTATTTTTGTGCGACAGTTTATTAAGCCCGAACCATTTTTTAGAGAGTAGGACTTAAATAGACAAATATATTAACATATACAATTTGAACGAGTGGGTCTTTCGTGAACTACGGTTTATGAATTTTCCTTTTACATTCACGGATTGGGTCTTCGAGTAGACGTAATAATCGAGTTTTCTCTTAATATGGAAGGAGGAAACACGCTAAAATCCCCCTAAGAATGACTATCTAGGGGCTGTACTTCTAACTATATAGGCCTTGTGAATGAGGCTTAGCTGATTAGAGCAATTAATACATCATGTATCATCTATTGTTAAGACAGCTGATGAATGGCTTGTCATCTTATACAATACCCTACTTTACTAATACAACAAGAATGCCCTTAGGCACGACTAAGCTATTTAGAACTGCTTCTTATTGTCCTAACTTATTATTTGCAATAATATTGACTGCTTATCTTAGTTCATCTATCATGTTCTATTAATTAATTCCAATGGCCTGTGAGCGTATATGCACATTCATTAATGATTCCGATTTCAAATGAGTACTACATGAAGGCGAAATATCCAAGAAACTAGAGATGGAAATACCATTTTTTTGTTGTTTCAAATGAACTTATTGTGTATGCCCCCAATCCATTTCCACAAGTCCGATAATGCCAGATTTGAGTATGAATTTCTCACTTGAATATGTATTGTATAAAGCGAGGTAAACACCACTTGCGCCACGAAGGATCATGGGCGTATATAATGGGGGATAAGGGGGCTGCAACCCCTTCCCCGAAATTTTGTTTTGTTGATTAAATTTCAAGCAAAAAATGCCTATAACAACGAAGGAGAGGACCTTTAAACCCATTATTTTACACTAAAATATTTAAAATTTTCCCTACACCCCAAATGCCTATTTGCTCCCCCCCCCCCCTGGAAATTATTTTCTGTATACTTTAGTGCGAAGGTTCATACTTAACTTTTTTATTCTTGATCTTTGATGTGAAATTTAATACCATACAATACAATATGGACTTCGAGCCGTCTAAACCCTTGGACTAATGAGACTAGCGCCACTCGTTCACTCCTTTTCAAACTTACATACCCCCCATAACGCTTTAGATCTTAGTGAGGTCTATGTCCTGTGAGGACTTTTTTTTTGCGTTATTCCTTAAATAATACAGAGAAAGAAGCTCTATTAAAACTTAGGAGCTTTGACAAACATTACAATTGATAGCGTATCACATCTAGTATAACTGAAACTTAGAGAAAATAATTATCAAAAAGAAAGCCAGGATAACTAACCACTCAGCTTTGAGGCATGCAAGTACGGAGTAATGCAAAGGAGGATGCAAGACGTGGAGAGGAAGCCCACGCATAGAATATAAAATAGACCAAGTCCGTTACTAGTATGAGCTCAGTGGAAATGTAGAAGTCGTTGGGCGCGTATTAGGATAAAAATACTCATAAAACAACATATTTAGTTTCCCCATCATTTATGAAAAACTATTATATATATCGCCGAGAAAATTATTTCCTATTAAAGAGATTTCTGTTTGTAAACACTCTTACAGGTGCGTATTAATATATTTACACACACACACACGTATATATATATATATATATACACATATATATATACACATATATATATACATATATATATATACACATATATATATATATATATATATATATATATATATATATATATATATATATATATTAATTCTGGTGAATGATGACCCGATATATATTTTTTCACTTTTTCTTGTTTCTTTTTCTGGCAGGGGGTCAATAAAGTAGTACACACTTTTTTCACTTTAACTACTTTATTTTGAATGTTTCGCCCGACATGTTTCGTGCCTTTTCGCACCTCTTCAGGGGCTTTCCTATTCAACAATAATTTTTGTAAATCTCAAACTTATAATTTTTGTATACCAATAGTATATCTATCCTTTCCTTAAATAAATTTACATATGAACATATAATATTTTATCTTAATCTTAATCCTACCTTATCAGGAAGTCCTCTCGTCGTGTTGTCTAGCTTGAGTCAGGCGTAATACTGAAAAATCATCTGTTGTAATGAATATGGCTGGTTTGTATCGATTTTTTAGCTATTTCAAAGGTATCGATTATTGGTAAAAAGGTTTTCGTGAGATTTAATTTATAATGCTATGAAAAATTTGGTGCACATTCTTTAAATCTGTTTTTTTTATTTATGGCGGTGTTTGAATTTTTAATTATATAGATATTTTCTTTGATTTTTCTTTTTAGTGTGTTCCTTTCTTTATTTAAAATTAAAAAGTTAAAGTGAAAAAAGTGTGTACTACTTTATTGACCCCCCTGCCAGAAAAAGAAACAAGAAAAAGTGAGAATATATATATATATATATATATATATATATATATATATATATATATATATGGCTTACTATCGACTAAATCTCTTAAGTGGGGTTCTGATATAAGGGAAAACGCGCTAAAAAGGGATCAGATTGCCATTAATAAAAAAAAGGCCATTATGTAGCCCGGGAGGGGCGAGGTTAGCTCAGTGGTAGAGTACTGGACTAATAAGCTGGAGGCCTGAGTTCAAATCCCGAGCAAGCACTAAAGATTTTTTTCTTCTAGTGTCTTCGTTCACCGGTTGAATTCGGCCTCCCTGACCGTCCCTAGGCCAACCCAGTCTTTAATTAATTTAATAATGGGTACCTTGGTTGGTGCTAATGACTCTAGCAGTCGAAGCAGCCAAGAGGAAAATCAGGCGGCCGGAGCATAGTACTGACCACACTATCTCCCTAGTGTGCCGTATGGTCATGAATCAGATACCTCTATAGTATCTGCCCCTCAGGGCCCTCGTGACTGATTTTTTTTTTTTTTTTTTTTTTTTTTTTTTATGTAGCCCGGAGCTAATAACCTTGGAGGTCGATGTGTCTTAAAAAAATAACGAACGAATAATAAAAGAAAACAATAGTTTAGTCTCACCTGACAGTGTATTTACACATTTATGCCCGTCGGCGGAAATGGGTTAATCCTACTTTAATTCATTTAAAGTAAGTTTTTCTATGTTAAAGCAGCTTCAACATCCATCGAAATGTTTCGGGGAATTTTTCGGTGCGCTAGTGACCCACAATTTATACTACTCATTTAACATTTAAAGTGGTATATGTCATTTAAGATTTGGGTAATTTATTTTTTTTTTTTTTTGAAAAATAAACTCTAGACTTTAAGTGCAGTAATTTTGAACCATCCTTAAGCCATAAAAGGTCAGTAAAATATAATTTCCTTGACAACAGAATTGATGGCACTCTCTAAAGATTTTGAGTGAGAGAATAAAGCTTCTAGTCGTGGAATACTGCATTTATCGTTGTGTCAATTAAATTACTGATATTAAGTCTAAATATCATAAAACTTTTATTGTTGAATGTTTCTTGTTTTTGTCCATATTATTATGTCCATTATAATAGTTTAATCTGCGCAATAACTTGAAAATAAAATAAATTAATTCCTTTTTTAATTAACGTATATTATTTGTTTGGTCCTTTTCTTAATCTGAACCGGTGCACCGCGTTGTTATAAAAATTTGACAAGCTCAGCGTACTGAAAAGATACTTCTAATACGTCTCCTCTGTTAGATCTATTTATTAGAAGCTGCAATGTAAGAATGATATTGTAAATTGAATGAAATCCAGTTGATTTCTTCTTAAGTGTCGTTTCACGGCTGAGGATGGAAATGGGGGAGAGTGAGATGAAGGAGAAAAGAAATGATGCTTGATGAAGTGCTGATGTTGAAGCTAATTAACAGCTTCATCTTAAGGAAAGCTGGCAGGAGGAGTAGGCTTTCATAAATAAGGATTTTTCTAATGTTGAAAACTATGGTTTATCTTGAGAGACTCGTATAATACTGAATCTAGATGAGGCGGGCAGTATGAACGGAAATTTCATAATGAAAACTTGAATAGCTAGAATTTGCTTATAATATCCTATATAAATAAAATAAAAACATGAATAGTTCTCTTTTAATTTTGAAATGAGCAACTGTTCAATTAATCATTTTGTAATTAATTTGCTTCCAGAGTTATGTTTATAGATGATACTACACTACTTAATAAATAAAAAAAAAAACCTCATATGTTTTTCTTTTGATCTGACGCAGGAACAGGATACAGTCCCCCTAGTGGTAGAAAGCGTTCCTTGCAGCGTCCTTGCGAATCTACGTCTTGGGGGGCTAATTCTATTGAAATATACTACAGTGTAAACCCCCCTTTCCGATGGACCAATTTAGTTAATTTTTACAGCACTTCTTTCTCATGAGTTACCCACGACGTATACCGCGTTTCGTTACAATACAGCAGAAATTACGACCGGTATGAGTATATTAGGAATTTGGGTCCGGAGCAACCCCCCCCCCCCTCCTAATGAACTGATTTAGTTTATTTGTACAATCCATTTTTCTCTGTGGATTACTAATACGTATACCGAGTTTCCTCGAAATATAACAAATATTACGTCTGGTACAGCCGAATTGGTAATGTGGGTCCAAAGTACTGCCCCCCCCCCCCCTCCGTATGAACCGATTTAGTTAATATTTACAACCCATTTTTCTCTGTATATTACCACTACGAATACCAAGTTTCGTTGAAATTTAACAACTACTACGGCTGGTGTGGTCAAATTAGTGTTTTGGGTCTGGGGTAACCCCCCCCCCCCTTCCGGTGGTCCGATTTTGGCGGTTAACGAACTCGTTCAATGTTTGCTAATTGAACGCTACATAGCAAGTTTCGTGAGGAAAAAACAAAAACTCGGGCCGCCATCGTGTTAACAGACACATATATATAAATAAATAATTTTTAACGGGGGTCATTTTCGGTGTCTACTAGGTAGGACCGGTAAAGATTTGAAGACATTTTTTAAAAAATTCTGTCATGAGTCCAACCTCAATAGCTACTTGCCTTCGGAGGAAAGTACTAAAAGATATATATACCTGTTTTCAATTCTTCAAAATTATTCTGATGTACCATTTGATTGTCCTGCAAGGTTTTGTACTGTTTAAAACATTTTGTATATGTTTACCTTTTTTTGTACAGGCTTCTTTTATAAATATTTTTAATGAAAAGGAAAGCTTGAGTAAGTGTGTATTACTTTTTTTTTTTTTTTTTTTTTTTTTTTTTTTTTATTCATTTTCTTTAGTTCTTAACGGCATACTTAGACCGCCGCGTATCAACTATTGGGCTATCTACAGGTTGCCACCCTTTTAGAATACCAACAGCACGTGGGCAATCACCCATTGAGGTACTTGCCGACGTTGCTTAACATCGGTGATCTACGGGAATGTTAATCGTGGCTTTGGCCGTTGGCGTTTGTATTATTGTACAAGATTACTAGCCAGGAATGAGTTAGGTTGATACGGGGCAAGTAAAAGAGCTGCCTTTAGCTAGAGGGCATTGCACCAAAGGGCGTGAAGAAAGCATAGCTTGTGAAGGGCTGGTTACGTCATCGCTCTGGGCATACTTACATCTTCTTATGTAAATCAGTGCCGGCAGCAACCTCTTTGTATTCCTCTAAAAGCTATATCCCTCTTCTAAACTCAATGATCCTTTAATAACTTCAGCAGCTTTTTATATTATAATATATTTTAATAATATTTATTTATTTATTGGGAGTATCGCAACGGAGGCGACAAACTCATTAAAACGACAGAATCAAAGGCAGTTAGTGTTGGTCAAATCTACGAATGGTAAGTTGTCCTAAAAAACAAAAACAAAACAAAAAAATAAAAAATAAAAAAAAAAAAAAAAAAAAACGATCGTTGTCCTAAAAATATGTAAACTAACAAAAATTATTAATCAAAATCATTATATAGAATAAAAACAAAAAGGAAATAAAAATATTTGCCTAAAACGTTATATTTTTACAACGCTAATGTGTTAGTACTGTTTGTGTGTATGGCCTACCTTCCGTCAGTAAGTCATGTAAGTCGTAAGGAATGGTTAGTTTGCTACGTTGTCTTCAGTCAGTTAGTATATGTTTAACGGTTAGGGTACGTTCATGGTGAGGATTCATTCTGCGATGCTACGATAGCTACTCCGATGAGCGCTGCCCCGATGTAAAACAAACACATGTATTAAGGTGGGAGTGTTCATAGTGAGGATCCTTACTTCCGATGCTATTCTCGCACTCGCGCAGTGACCGCGGGGAAGAACAAATATTTTGTTTTCTCCTCGCAGTGAGGAGGGAAGCCGCGATGTGGGCCTGACTGTGATTGGTTCCTTCAAAAGGACTCTAGTGCGCAGGTCACCTACCCTCTCTCATTACTTCATCTTGTGTGATTATTCTTTTTTGGTTATTTCGTTGTCGAGATGAAAGAAAATTGGGTCTTTTTGCGAAGACTACATCCAGTTACTTTTGAAGTATTTATTTAGTTAAGTGATTTATAACAGTTACTCGTACTCGCTGATAAGCTTACTGATTAGCTTACAGGTTCTTTGCTGGTTATCTTTTACTACTTGACTCGTTATCTACGGTTATAATTCATATTAGATAATGGCAAGTAATATTTATTAATAAAAAGGTTAATATGATCAAAATCAATTCTCTCAACTATGAAAAAAGTTATTAAGCATTAAAGTTGACTGTTTTGCAGGTTATGAAGGATTACAAACAACGATATTTGTAAACAAACATATTTTATTCCTTTTCTCTCTCTCTTTTTTGGATCTTTTACATTTATTAAGCAATACATGATATGCGTTTCCGATCGCTACGCTACGCTCCACTCGCTCAAGAAGATATAAGAAAACTCTAGCCAATCCAACTCGCAATTAATAGAATTATATTAATTTAAGCGACTCTAGTCTATCCAATTCGCTAAAATTAATAGGATTCCATTAATTTTTCCGAGTAAGAAACCAATCCCTTTTTCTTTGTCAGGAACATCGCGAACTAATTGGAAAGGCTCATTTTTTCTCACTAACGTAAGCAGAGCTTTTTCATAAACAAAAGCTAATTCACTGTTGAAGGTTACTTTACTCCCAGCAAGAACCAATGCAATGGTGAGTCAGCATGAACACCCTCCATCGATGTAGAATACATCGGGGAAGCGCTCATGGGAGTAGCTATCGTAGCATCGCAGAATGAATCCTCACCATGAACGTACCCTTAGAGGTGTGTTGCATATTCGACAAGTGGGTATTTCTTTTCTGTCTAGTAAGTACGAATGGGTAAGTAAGGTGTGTCCTATCCGAAGCCTGGATAAAATAACTTCGTCTCGTCGAGAGAATTGTTCTTTTACCCAGGCTTTGGTCGTATTCTTAATTTCCCTTAGTTTGGAATTACTTCCCAACCAATTTTGTTCCCATTCGCACAATGTGTTAGTACGTAAAGTTTTGTTCAGGTCGAAAGTTGTCAATCAAGGTGTTTACATCGGGTATGGATCGGCTTGTAGCCAGTTTCGCCTGTAAGTCAACAGCTGTACTCATAGGAATGTCTTCGTGTCCAGGTAGCCATAGGAGTGTAATATTTTTGTCTTTACCTAGAGTGTTTATTTGTGTAAGTATGTTTATGATAATTGGATGAGTGCTGTAAATGTTCTGTAAGGACATTAAGGAACTTAAGGAATCTGTGCAAGCAGTGATCGTGTCAGTTTCTGTTTCTTGAACGTTAGTCAGTGCTAAAAGTATCCCGTAGAGTTCAGCAGTATATATAGTCGTCTGTTCCGGTAATTTGATTTGGTAAGTATTTTATTTTAATAATAAAAAAATAAATAAAAAATGTAACGAAATGCATCATCTTAGCTTTTCTACAAATAACCTCAGAAAGGGCTCTTAATATTTTGCTTTCAAACTTGTAGCTTTTTATTCTGTAATCATAAATCTATTAAACTCCTTTCAATGTTAAGTAAGAATGTATCTTGCACTTTCTAGACTGAATGTGCCAGGAAAAACGAGATATCTGATGCCGAAATAATCATAATGCAAAGAAACGGAAATACTTCGCTCTCATTGTTTCTCAACATGCGATATTTCTTAAGGGACGTTTGGATGCAGAAAAACCAAAAATTAATGCAACAAAAAAATTTGAAACTATGAATCTTGAACCGACTATATCGTCGATACAAATGCAAAGTAACGAATGTGAAAACAAATGCATCTTTCATTGTCAATCTTTAGTTATTTCTGCTGGACTTATGTACGGAAGATTCTTGAATCTTAGTTCACTCTATTAAAGGGAAAGTATTCCACTATCAAAAGGTCAAATCTGTCATAAAAAAGTTATGAATAAATGCTTTTCCGCTCTGAAAAGTGGTGATTTTCATATTCGATACTTTGCTTTTGTAGCGACGATATGACATAATTGAATTGTTGACGGATTGTAGCCCACAAGTATAAACTATCATACCACTTCTACGCAAAACAAATATATACACAAAAACCACGGTTTTTAGGTTTTTCTGATAAAAAAAAAATTTTTTGTGTTCGAAGAAGGCGAAAAACAATTTTCCGTTTTATTACATTTATTATGTAGTTATTCTTTGTGTTTGTTTCTTTTTCTTTTTAAATTGAAGCGTTCCGGATGCGAAGGCCAAAATCAACAAAATGTAGTTTAGAGGAAAATGCGTTTGAATATTTTTTCCGTAAGGGCAAACTCCACTAGAGTATATTCCAAACATTTTTCCATGTGGGATGTCTCATTGTTTAAATTATATAATAATTCACCAGCAATTAGTTTGTACTTCACTTTCAACGTAAAGAAAATTTTAATTGTATCATTATCCAGCGAACCTATAGTGGAGTGTTGTGTTTGCCTTTCGTATCCACCTTCCTATGGCAGCTACCAGCCAGCTTGTTTTCATTCTCTGTGTATTTTGAGAGGGAAAGAAGGGCGAACTCAACATGAAAAATATGCCTGTAGATTCTTTTTTTTTTTTTTTTTTTTTTGGCTTTTTAATGGCATGTCAACCCTTTAAGGTCATTAACTACATTCCTTTGATTGATAATTATTGTTTAGAGATTACACATATACATAGATACACACACACACACACACTCATATACACACATACATCCATACACGTACATATGCATATCAGTGTCATTTAGCCATGCTTACGGAGGTATTTTTAATTTAAGGTGTAACTAAATTTTGTTGTATTGAATTTTGATATAAGGTTGAATTAAATTTTGTCAATTAACTTCGAGGCATTTAAAAAGTTGAAAAGCCGCTCTACTTGATTACTATCGTCGCCTAGAATTTCATCTAAGGAGTCAGGTAGTTGGTGTTGTTCTTTTAGTTGCTCATAAGCACGGCAATTCGTCAGAATGTGTTTAACTGTGAGTAGCACATTGCATGAGCTGCAAATTGGTGGTGGTTCCTTTGACATGAGGAAGGAATGGGTGAGGTTTGTATGGCCGTAGATTCTTTGAAACATCTAAATTCGGATGGTGGGAATAAAAAAAAGTGACCGGATAGCGAGGTCGCCCTTCGTATCCGCAACGCCTCAATTTTTTGTTTTAATTCTGTAGAGTGTATGTTTAATTTTCAAGTTGCGCCTTATCATTTCAAGTCCAATCATTTTAATGGACTTTACGTTTTTGGCACTTTAATAAATGAAAAATTCAATTTAGGATAAATAATAATTTTGGTACGGAGTAAACCCACGCTCATAAAGAACAGATTTCACTGTTCAAATAAATCGTCCTTATGAGAAATTATTACAAAATAAGGACCTCAGAAGTTTTTGAATTAATGACCAGATGACGAAGAACAATGACCTTTTCTTCTTATTAGTTTTTTTTTCATAGCAGTTGAACTGAATCAAACAATATAAGTAGTGATTAAAAAAAAAAAAGTTTAATTCTGTGTAGGTGATAGCCCATGGCTAAAGTACGACTGGAAGTCCAGTAACAAAAGGAATACATTTGTATATTTTTTAGCAAAGTAGGTGCATTCTGTCTTTGTTCAGTGTACACATTTAGAAACATGTTACTTCCAGAAATCGAAAATTTTTCGTCTTGTGTACCCTTATTTGTAAAGATTACGAAATAAGAAGATTTCATAATAAAAGACCCGTAGCTTTACGACTTACTCAACACAGAAAGTATAATTACCGTAGTCTTATGTATTTTTATTACCATTTTTTACTCTCAGTGGATTTTGATGACACCGAATATACCATAAAATTTGTGGTTATGAGACAAGGGACCTATTGTAATGGATAAGTGTCCGCACGAGACCAGATATCGGTTTCTCTAATGAGAAAAGGAACAACTTTTCTCAGTTCAGAATTCGATTTCCATTCTCTAAACAAGGAATTTTTCTTTTTTATAGAATTCCTTTTAAATTTGTTAGTAAATTATAAAATCCATAGAATTTTTAGATTTTTTAAAATATTTGATCATTGTTATTGTTTTTATTTTGAGGAAAGGAATATATTAAATAAGGTCAGTACAAGTAGATTCCTAAAAATATTTACCACAATACTACTTCTCTAAAATACTTATTAATATTTTTTTTAAATAACAATATGAGATAATAAAATAATAATATTTAAAATTCAATATAAAAAAAAGTCCGTTTTGCAAGAACAGCGTCATCTTAGCGTGTTTTCGTTACTTATTCCTAGTGTCATTTGGAAAGCTTCGAATAGAAATAGAAAATGTTTTGTCTTAATCGCTCCTGAAAAATATGAACACATCTAAAATATAATCTCTTAGCGAGCGAAGCAAGAACTCTATGAAACTGACAGTTTCCTTACCGGAAATTACGGAAACACCGATTTCCCCGTTTAAAATCGCTCTATCAATAATCGCATAAGAACAGTTTTGGTAGGAAATTTAATAAGCATTCAAAAAGATGCCTTAATTATAAAATGATTTTCTAACCTGTTTCAAAAAATATAATAGTATAGCAGAAAATCCCCCCCCCCAAAATAAATTAGTTTTTCCACATTTCCCGACAGGGGTTATAAATAAGGCCTTGAAAATTGTTTTATTATGTTCCCCACGTCACTTGCTTCTTACCTGCATAACACCAAAACGTAAGCACAACAAGTTTTTCGCATGAATTTCCATGTTTCGGTGGACGGATTCTGCTGGGTAACGAACTTGGCCTTTCAAATCCCACAAACCATTTTTGTAAAATTAAAATCGATTCATTTTGAGGCAGCTTAGAAAGCGAAAAGACAAATATATATATATATTCCACTTTTTCTTGTTTGTTTTTCTGGCAGGGGGTCGATAAAGCAGTACACTCTTTGTTCACATTAACTGCTTTATTTGTTATGTTTCGCCCGACATGTTTCGTGCCTTTTCGCACCTCTTCAGGGGCTTTCCTTATCAAGAAGTCCTCTCGTCATGTTGTCTAGCTTGAGTCAGGCGTAGCACTTCTTGATAAGGAAAGCCCCTGAAGAGGTGCGAAAAGGCACGAAACATGTCGGGCGAAACATAACAAATAAAGCAGTTAATGTGAACAAAGAGTGTACTGCTTTATCGACCCCCTGCCAGAAAAACAAACAAGAAAAAGTGGAAAATATATATCGGGTCATCTTTCACAAGAATTAATATATATATATATATATGCCGTAAAATGGGGTTACATTACAGTCTGGTGAAATTGGGATAAACCTATACTGCTTATATATATATATATATATATATATATATATATATACGCTTATATATTTGTCTGAGTGCGAGCGGACAAATACATACCTGTATATTTGTCTTTTCGCACTCTTTGGGTACCCTTTGATATCAGGTAAAATGAAAATACATACCTGTATATTTGTCTTTTCGCACTCTTTGGGTACCCTTTGATATCAGGTAAAATGAAAATACATACCTGTATATTTGTCTTTTCGCACTCTTTGGGTACCCTTTGATATCAGGTAAAATGAAAATACATACCTGTATATTTGTCTTTTCGCACTCTTTGGGTACCCTTTGATATCAGGTAAAATGAAAATACATACCTGTATATTTGTCTTTTCGCACTCTTTGGGTACCCTTTGATATCAGGTAAAATGAAAATACATACCTGTATATTTGTCTTTTCGCACTCTTTGGGTACCCTTTGATATCAGGTAAAATGAAAATACATACCTGTATATTTGTCTTTTCGCACTCTTTGGGTACCCTTTGATATCAGGTAAAATGAAAATACATACCTGTATATTTGTCTTTTCGCACTCTTTGGGTACCCTTTGATATCAGGTAAAATGAAAATACATACCTGTATATTTGTCTTTTCGCACTCTTTGGGTACCCTTTGATATCAGGTAAAATGAAAATACATACCTGTATATTTGTCTTTTCGCACTCTTTGGGTACCCTTTGATATCAGGTAAAATGAAAATACATACCTGTATATTTGTCTTTTCGCACTCTTTGGGTACCCTTTGATATCAGGTAAAATGAAAATACATACCTGTATATTTGTCTTTTCGCACTCTTTGGGTACCCTTTGATATCAGGTAAAATGAAAATACATACCTGTATATTTGTCTTTTCGCACTCTTTGGGTACCCTTTGATATCAGGTAAAATGAAAATACATACCTGTATATTTGTCTTTTCGCACTCTTTGGGTACCCTTTGATATCAGGTAAAATGAAAATACATACCTGTATATTTGTCTTTTCGCACTCTTTGGGTACCCTTTGATATCAGGTAAAATGAAAATACATACCTGTATATTTGTCTTTTCGCACTCTTTGGGTACCCTTTGATATCAGGTAAAATGAAAATACATACCTGTATATTTGTCTTTTCGCACTCTTTGGGTACCCTTTGATATCAGGTAAAATGAAAATACATACCTGTATATTTGTCTTTTCGCACTCTTTGGGTACCCTTTGATATCAGGTAAAATGAAAATACATACCTGTATATTTGTCTTTTCGCACTCTTTGGGTACCCTTTGATATCAGGTAAAATGAAAATACATACCTGTATATTTGTCTTTTCGCACTCTTTGGGTACCCTTTGATATCAGTTAAAATGAAAATACATACCTGTATATTTGTCTTTTCGCACTCTTTGGGTACCCTTTGATATCAGGTAAAATGAAAATACATACCTGTATATTTGTCTTTTCGCACTCTTTGGGTACCCTTTGATATCAGTTAAAATGAAAATACATACCTGTATATTTGTCTTTTCGCACTCTTTGGGTACCCTTTGATATCAGGTAAAATGAAAATATCCTAGGAGTATAAGTTTGTACCATTTTCACCACACTTTACTAATGTAATCTCATTTTACGGTATATATATACACATTTGAACCACCGTTATTTCTGTAAACTATGAGTTCTGAAACGTAAAACTGTCATTACTGTGCAGACACAGCAATTCTAAGTCATAAGTTGTGGCTGTATACAAATTAAGTAAATCATGTTGATATTGGGTGGATCAGGAAAGTACTAAGGACCTGCTGGAAAAATTATGTGTTGGTTCTTTTCAGCTATTTAGCACTTCAGAAATATTATTTTAAATACAAACATGCAAATTGTTAGGTAATATTGTATAGTAGGAATATAAAAGGCTTAACAAATATTTATTGAATCTTTATAAGAGTAACACTTAACGGGTAATTTTTAAAGAGCTTTGGTACTATCGCATTGCCCCTTTCTGATTTAAACGATTCAATTGTGAATGAGCTACTAAAATAACAATTTTTATTTTTTTAAAAAGCAGGATGTAATTTATCATGCAGAAATTAATCATAGAGACTAGGAGTAAAAGCAGATTCCACAATAGAAAAAAATACCAACAGGCAGAAAAGAGAAACTGAGAATCTCCCACAAAGTAATAGAAAAATTCCCACTTTTCAATTGTTTGTTTTGCTGAGTTAACTTTCACTGCTAAACCGCCATGATCTAAGCGAGTTAGTACTGTCTTTTTATAAACGTTTAATAGAGAATTGCACAATGAGGCGTTATCGATAGCAACTTTATTGCTGAAGACTTTTATGAAATATGATTCTTATGCAATAGTCATTCGTAACTTACAAGTCTCTGCAATAATTCTTACACATTCAAAGTTGTATACTCTAACTCGAAAATATGATGGTGTATATTCATAGTTGTATACTCTAACTCGAAAATATGATGGTGTATATTCATAGTTGTATACTCTAACTCGAAAATATGATGGTGTATATTCATAGTTGTATACTCTAACTCGAAAATATGATGGTGTATATTCATAGTTGCATACACTAACTCGAAAATATGATGGTGTATATTCATATTTGTATACTCTAACTCGAAAATATGATGGTGTATATTCATAGTTGCATACACTAACTCGAAAATATGATGGTGTATATTCATAGTTGTATACTCTAACTCGAAAATATGATGGTGTATATTCATAGTTGTATACTCTAACTCGAAAATATGATGGTGTATATTCATAGTTGTATACTCTAACTCGAAAATATGATGGTGTATATTCATAGTTGCATACACTAACTCGAAAATATGATGGTGTATATTCATAGTTGTATACTCTAACTCGAAAATATGATGGTGTATATTCATAGTTGTATACTCTAACTCGAAAATATGATGGTGTATATTCATAGTTGTATACTCTAACTCGAAAATATGATGGTGTATATTCATAGTTGTATACTCTAACTCGAAAATATGATGGTGTATATTCATAGTTGTATACTCTAACTTGAAAATATGATGGTGTATATTCATAGTTGTATACTCTAACTCGAAAATATGATGGTGTATATTCATAGTTGTATACTCTAACTCGAAAATATGATGGTGTATATTCATAGTTGTATACTCTAACTCGAAAATATGATGGTGTATATTCATAGTTGTATACTCTAACTCGAAAATATGATGGTGTATATTCATAGTTGTATACTCTAACTCGAAAATTTGATGGTGTATATTCATAGTTGTATACTCTAACTCGAAAATATGATGGTGTATATTCATAGTTGTATACTCTAACTCGAAAATATGATGGTGTATATTCATAGTTGTATACTCTAACTCGAAAATATGATGGTGTATATTCATAGTTGTATACTCTAACTCGAAAATATGATGGTGTATATTCATAGTTGTATACTCTAACTCGAAAATATGATGGTGTATATTCATAGTTGTATACTCTAACTCGAAAATATGATGGTGTATATTCATAGTTGTATACTCTAACTCGAAAATATGATGGTGTATATTCATAGTTGTATACTCTAACTCGAAAATATGATGGTGTATATTCATAGTTGTATACTCTAACTCGAAAATATGATGGTGTATATTCATAGTTGCATACTCTAACTCGAAAATTTGATGGTGTATATTCATAGTTGTATACTCTAACTCGAAAATATGATGGTGTATATTCATATTTGTATACTCTAACTCGAAAATATGATGGTGTATATTCATAGTTGCATACACTAACTCGAAAATATGATGGTGTATATTCATAGTTGTATACTCTAACTCGAAAATATGATGGTGTATATCAATAGTTGTATACTCTAACTCGAAAATATGATGGTGTATATTCATAGTTGTATACTCTAACTCGAAAATATGATGGTGTATATTCATAGTTGCATACTCTAACTCGAAAATATGATGGTGTATATTCATAGTTGCATACTCTAACTCGAAAATATGATGGTGTATATTCATAGTTGCATACTCTAACTCGAAAATATGATGGTGTATATTCATAGTTGTATACTCTAACTCGAAAATATGATGGTGTATATTCATAGTTGCATACACTAACTCGAAAATATGATGGTGTATATTCATAGTTGCATACTCTAACTCGAAAATATGATGGTGTATATTCATAGTTGTATACTCTAACTCGAAAATATGATGGTGTATATTCATAGTTGTATACTCTAACTCGAAAATATGATGGTGTATATTCATAGTTGTATACTCTAACTCGAAAATATGATGGTGTATATTCATAGTTGTATACTCTAACTCGAAAATATGATGGTGTATATTTTTCATTTAATTTATTTTATGCTATTTCGTTTTCATTATACAATACCATTTTGTTTTATTTTATTTGTTTATTGTAATACTCAACTGACTTATACTTAAACTAACTTTCATTCGACCGTTCGACTTGATTAATCGCTAATACAGGACTTACAATAAAAAAAAAAGTCCGACTCGCAGGAACTGCATCATCTTAGCGCGATTCCGTTCTTATCTCTAGAGTCATTTAAAATTAATAAAATAGAAGCCGTTATTATTTTGGGTCCAGATTTCTAGAAAGCATGAAGATTAGATAGTTAGCCGTCGAGGTGATAAGTAAAGATGGAATGGTTGGGATTCGGCTAAAGAAACCACAATACGATTTTTGTTAAAAAAATCTATATTTAGGACGTTTCAGCTACTCATTGGTAGCCTTCGTCAGCATTGAAAGTGCCGGGAGGCAGAGGAGGACCAAAGTTGACAGTTCCATCTTTATTTTCAAGAAAGGTCTTATTTACGATCTTACCTGGATAGGCCAACCCGCCCAAGGAAGGACCCCGCTAGGCAGTTGAAAAGCTATATCTTGGAAATCCATATCTCTAAGATTAAATTGTTTTTCTTATTTTTCTTAACCTGATTTATTATCAAATACATTATCCAACTATAAGCAGTTAAAAAATAACAAGGAATAAAAACAGACAAAAAGAACAGTTCGAATAAGCGAAATCAATTACTTTAAAGTTTTAAGAACTTATTTCTCCGATTGACATCGCCTAATCAAAACTTTTATCAGAACCTTTTTTGTAGAGCATTTAGTAAGCTTTCTAATGGTATTCTTCCGTTTACCAAGATTCTCAACCTTTTTCAGATATTAAGGAAGGCATACAAAGTTACCAAAACTTTTTATGTCTGTTAATAAAATATTTTATTCTAACCCTTCCTTAAGTCCAAACGTAACAAAAATTTCAACATATTAGTTTTAATGAAAGTAGAACATGCAGAAAATGTTTCAACTGAATCCCATGATTCTAAGTACCCAAACCAAAAACGGTATTCAAAAATTATTTTTCCAATTTTCTCGAAAACGGTCAAAGCTATCGCCTTGAAAATGGTTTCATTCGTTTTCCTAGCCCAAGAAGCCTATAAAACGAGTACTTACAAGCTTATGAACTCAAAAACGTAAGCGTTACGATTTTTTTTGCGCGAATTTCGCCCAAACGCCATCTTCCAGTGGGCGGATTCTGCTGGTTAACGAACTTGACCTTTTAAATTGGACGACGGATTTTTGTACCAAATTTCATCACAATCGGACCATTAGGGAAGCCAGAAATGAGCGAACAGACAAATACATATATAAATATATACATATATTTATATATTTATATATATATATGAATATATATATATATATATATATATATATATATACACAAATTTGAACCACCGTTATTTTCGGTCTCTAGGGGTTCTGAAACGCGAAATTTTCTAGTCGACACTTCCGGATTGTTTCATTGTATCAACCTTATAAGCGGGGTTCCTCCCTATGGGGGAGGGAGGAACCGCGCAAAAATACGCAAACAAATAAATAAATAGAATTTGTAGCCAATGGCCGTAGCCACGTTGAATGCTCCGGTTTGCGTCGATCACCGAAGTTAAGCAACGTCAGGCATGGCCAGTAACTCAATGGGGGACCGACCACGTGCCGTTATTATTAGAATAGGATGGCAACCTATAGATAGCTCGGTGTTAATAGCTCAGATGTTGATACGCGGTTATTTATTTTGTTTAACGATGCACCACTTTGGGGTGAATTGCATCGAGTCACTTTGTAGCTATATGCTGTTCATAGATATGTTATTATCCTACGCCAGTTAAGTACACTGTATTACTATTAACATACATAAATAATAATTAAAAAATATATAATAAATAGAAAAAATACACAACAATTGAAATATTAGATAAAACGTGAACTTATTTCATTCTTTAATAAAAGAATTATCAGATTTTTATTAGCGCATCTATCCCCCATAGGGAGGAACCCCGTTTATAGGGTTGATACTATGAAACAATCCGGAAGTGCCGACTAGAAAATTTCGCGTTTCAGAACCCCTAGAGACCGAAAATAACGGTGGTTCAAATTTGTATATATATATATATATATATATATATATATATATATATGTATATATTTATTTATATATATATATATATATATATATATATATATATATATATATATATTTGTCTGTTCGCTCTCTAGATAGAAGACGAATGGTCCGATTTTGATGAAATTTGGTACAAAAATCCTTCGTCCAATTTGAAAGGTCAAGTTCGTTAACCAGCAAAATCCGCCTACTGGGAGATGGCGTTTGGGGCGAAATTCGCGCACAAAAAATCGTAACGCTTACGTTTTTGAGTTCATAACCTTCTAAGTACTCGTTTTATATGATTCCTGGGCTAGGAAAACGAATGAAACCATTTTCAAGGCGATAGCTTTAACCGTTTTCGAGAAAATAGGAAAAATATTTTTTGAATACCGTTTTTGGTTTGGGTACTTAGAATCACGGGACTCAGTAGAAACATTTTCTGCATGTTCTACTTTCATCAAAACTAATATGTTGAAATTTTGGTTACGTTTGGAGTTAAGGAAGGGTTAGAATAAAATATTTTATTAACAGACATAAAAAGTTTTAGTAACTTTGTTTACTTTCCTTAATATCTCGAAAAATACTGAGAATCTTGGTAAACGGAAGAATACCATTAGAAAGCTTATTAAATGCTCTAAAAAAAAGGTTCTAATGAAAGTTTTGATTAGGCGATGTCAATCGGAGAAATAAGAGCTTAAAACTTTAAAGTAATTGATTTCGCTTATTCGAACTGTTCTTTTTGTCTGTTTTTTATTCCTTGTTATTTTTTAATTGCTTATTGTTGGATAATGTATTTGAAAATAAAACAGGTTAAGAAAAATAAGAAAAACAATTTAATGTTAGAGATATGGATTTCCAAGATATATAGCTTTTCAACTGCCTAGCGTCCTTCCTAGGGAGGGTTCTTTGTCTTTGATTTTGGTACTTAGAATTATGGGATACAGTTGAAACATTTTCTGCATGTTTGAGTTTCATCAACACTAATATGTTGAAATTTTTGTTACGTTTGGAGTTAAGGAAGGGATAGAATAAAATATTTTATTAACAGACATGAAAAGTTTTGGGAACTTTGTATACTTTCCTTAATATCTCGAAAAAGGTTGAGAATCTTGGTAAACGAAAGAATACCATTAGAAAGCTTACTAAGTGCTCTACAAAAAAGGTTCAAATGAATGTTTTGATTAGGCGATGTCAATCGGAGAAATAAGTGCTTAAAACTTTAAAGTAATTGATTTCCCTTATTCGAACTGTTCTTTTAGCGCGGTTCCTCCCTCCCCCATAGGGAGGAACCCCGCTTATAAGGTTGATACAATGAAACAATCCGGAAGTGCCGACAAGAAAATTTCGCGTTTCAGAACCCCTAGAGACCGAAAATAACGGTGGTTCAAATTTGTATATATATATATATATGTATATATTTATTTATATATATATATATATATATATATATATATATATATTTGTCTGTTCGCTCATTTCTGGCTTCCCTGATGGTCCGATTTTGATGAAATTTGGTACAAAAATCTGTCGTCCAATTTGAAAGGTCAAGTTCGTTAACCAGCAAAATCCGCCCACTGGAAGATGGCGTTTGGGGCGAAATTCGCGCAAAAAAAATCGTAACGCTTACGTTTTTGAGTTCATAAGCTTGTAAGTACTCTTTTTATAGGCTTCTTGGGCTAGGAAAACGAATGGAACCATTTTCAATGCGATAGCTTTAACCGTTTTTGAGAAAACTGAAAAAAAAATTTTTGAATGCCGTTTTTGGTTTGGGTACTTAGAATCAAGGGATTCAGTTGAAACATTTACTGCATGTTCTACTTTCATTAAAACTAATATGTTGAAATTTTGGTTGCGTTTGGAGATAAGGAAGGGTTAGAATAAAATATTTTATTAACAGGCATAAAAAAGTTTTGGTAACTTTGTATACTTTCCTTAATATCTCGAAAAAGGTTGAGAATTTGGGAAACGGAAGAATACCATTAGAAAGCTTAATAAATGCTCTACAAAAAAGGTTCTAACGAAAGTTTTGATTAGGCGATGTCAATCGGAGAAATAAGTGCTTAAAACTTTAAAGTGATTGATTTCGCTTATTCGAACTGTTCTTTTTGTCTTTGATTTTGATACTTAAAATTATGGGATTCAGTTGAAACATTTTCTGCATGTTTGAATTTCATCAACACTAATATGTTTAAATTTTGGTTACGTTTGGAGCTAAGGAAGGATTAGAATAAAATATTTTATTAACAGACATGAAATGGTTTGGGAACTTCGTATACATTCCCTAATATCTCGAAGACGGTTAGGATTATTCGTAAACGGAGGGTTACCATGCGAAAGCTTACTAAATGTTCTACAAAAAAGATTCTGAAACAATTTTTGATTAGGCTATGTCAATCGGAGAAATAAGTGCTTAAACTTTGAAGTAATTGATTTCGTTTATTCGAAAAGGTTCTTTTTGTTTGTTTTTATTCCTTGTTATTTTTTAATTGCTTAAAGTTGGATAATGTATTTGACAATAAAACAGATTAATTAAAATAAGAAAAACAATTCATTGTTAAAAATATATCAGGCTGTACCGTATGAAATGTCAGTTTTGGATTTGTCGATTTCCTTCAAATGTCTTGAAACTGTCGAGGCTCCTACTCCGAGTTCTTTGGCATATTCCCTAGTGTTTTTAATTGCTTATAGTAGTCAAATGTATTTGTCAATGAAACAGGATACGTATAATTAGAATCAATATTTTGTTTGTTAGAATTCGAAGATGCCGTATGAATATCTAGATGTGACAGTACTGGTGTTGATTTCGTTCTTTAGAATTATTCTTGGTATTCCCTATTTTCATCTGTTACCCATAGTTTTTTATTGTTAGTAGATTTTTCTTATTGATTATAGAATATTAATCTATTTGGCTATAAAACAGGATACGTAAAATTAGTGACAATATTTCGGAGATTCCTGAGCGAAATACGTTTAAGATTTTCTACCACCACGAACGGCTTTTTTCCTCTATTTTTATCCACTAGATAGGCTTTATTTTGCATATTATTCTATATAAGTTTTATTCAGCAGGGGATTCTGATGAAATGTCGTGTTTTTGCTGTGGATTTTAAATACGATGTATCTAAGATTGGATAACATTAGCGAGTCTACATAGTTAAGAACCGACGACGGAGGATTACTTCTTGCTATGATTTAGTCTACATACGTATATTAAGTCCTAAATCCAATCCTCCTAAAGTTCAATGCCCGTAGAAACCAAGGGGCCGCAGGAAATTTACCTGCTAAGAGTTAATCCTCAAGAGCTGTAAATATACCCCAGGTATCTGCCGACACAAATACAAAGCCTAGGCGGAGAGCACCCCAAAAACTCAGATCCAAACATAACGTTATATACTAAATATTCATAAAGACTACTTAGTTGTAAACCGATTCATCAATTAGCAATCAATAGTTTTCAACAAAGGTTATATACTAAATATTGATAAAAAGTATTTAATTAGAAAAAAAAACAATATTCCACAAGACTTGTTTTTGGTCGATTTGTGTCTACTCCATAGACTTAATTAGGTATATTATTCTATTGTAGTTGGGCAACTAAACTTTGTTTTATTTTGTTAAATAAAGTTTTTTTTTCTTGATTTGTTATTCGTCAAGACTTTTATTTGTCCTTGTGTATTTACTAGATACGTTTTATTCGGCATATTATTCTATATAGGCTATATTAGGAAGGGTATTCTACTCAATCTTGTGTACTTCTTCTTGATCCTTCTGTACATGGGCCTATATAAAAACAATTTCGGGGGGGGGCTGAGACCATTTCCAGGGTATGGAATACTAAATATTTAGAGCTTGGAATAGTTTTAGGCAACTAAAACGCTATTACACGTAAAATAAAATATGTTTTATGAACTAAGTGATCTTATTTAATTTATTTTTAAGGGTTTTACGAGAAGTTTTTATCATCAATTCAAAATTTCAGGAGGGGCTGCAGCCCCCTCAGCCCCCCCCTCATATACGCCCATCCTTCTGAATCCTCTAGAAAGGCTTTATTAGGCATATTTTGTATTGATTTATAGAGCTTTGCTTTAGAATGAGAGCCAGATTCTGTAATTTCCGCTTCTGTGTAAAAGTTAGCTACTGTCGGTGTCCCTGACGCCTTAATATCACTTTTATTCGAGATGTTCGAGAGGATTTTGACAATTTTCACGAGATATATAAAAAAAAAATAAGTTTATTTTTTTCTAAGCTTATCAAATGGCACTAGGGACATGAACGGAACCGCGCTAAGATGCTGCAGTTCCTGCGAGTCGGACTTTTTTGTCTTTGATTTTGGTACTTAGAATCATGGGATTCAGGTGAAACATTTTCTGCATGTTTGAATTTTATCAAAACTAATATGTTGAAAATTTGGTTACGTTTGGAGTAAAGTAAGGATTAAAATAAAATATTTCATTTTTAGTCATGAAAAGTTTTGGGAACTTCGTATATTTTCATTAATATCACGTAAACGGTTCGGAATCTTGGCAAGCAAAAGATTACCCTTCGAAAGGTTACTAAATTCTCTACAAAAAATGTTTTGAAGACATTTGCGATGGGATGGTCATATTTGGAGAAATAAGTGCTTAAAACATAGGTAATTTCGTTCATTTGAACGAATCTTTTTGTGTGTTTCCTACAGTTTTTTTCACTGCTCGTTATTTTTGTGATTGCTTATAGTAGTCAAACGTATTATTCAATAAAACAGGATACGTATAAATAGAAACAATATTTTGTTTCAACGGCATCTTGGAATTCGAAGATGCCCTATGAATATCTAGATTACTGTACTGGTGTTGATTTCGTTCTTTAGAATTGTTTTTGGTATTCCCTATTTTCAGCAGTTTTTATCTATTTATTAATTTTTTTTGTTTAAATTCATTGAACAAAATCATAGGAATTCGAAGGTGATGAGCTAGGAGGCGTAGGGTGGGGGGCATTTACCCTGTCCCCAGGTAGCGGTGCCCAGTGTACCCTCGTCATCTCTAAGTCCCTTTCTAGAGTCATAAAGATAAGCCTCCAAACAACTTTAGGAATGTAGGATTTCTAATTTTTGCCAGTATAGAACAGCCGCTCTTTACATACCCCAGTGGTACTGACGTACCGGTCTATACTAGTTGCACTCCACACGGTGGTAGTACTTGGTGTATGCCACAGCGGATCGCTCATTATAACCTTATTTTATACGTATTAAATAGGTACCTAAAAAAATTTATTTGTGTATAAGTGTAGCGTTATTGGGATTAGAATAAAATATTTTATTAACAGACATGAAATGGTTCGGAATCTTCGTATATTGTCCTTTTTTTTTTCTATTTTTTATTTCTTTTATGGTGCATCGAAAATGAGCCATTAGCACCATTTTTTCCTTATGAGCTTATATAATACTTAGATTTAGCTAACGACAATATTTTACAACGCAATTAAAGCGACTTGCTCTCCTTACAAATATAATATTTATATTATAATATAAACATAATACATAAATTTGTCTGAAAAAAAGTCCAACCCGCAGGAACTGCATCATCTTAGCGCAGTTCCGTTCTTATCTCGAGTGCAATTAGTGAAGGAATATAGCAGCTATCGGTAGGTATTAGCACCATTTTCCCCCCTTAATATCTTCAAAACAGTGGGAAGTACGATATAACCATTCAAAACCTTACTAAATTCTCTACAAAAGAAATTCTGAGGAAAATTTCTATGGGGCAATATCAGTCGGAGAAGTAAGTGCTTAAAATTACGAAAGTTTTAGTTTTGTTATTTTAAACGGGTTTTTGTCACTGCTTACCTCACTTTTGTTTTTTAAGTTTATTTAACGGTGGAATTAGTATTTCATTAAAGCTGAGAAAATAAGAATCATATTGGTAATAGAGTTTTCCTAGAGAGAGCGTCGCGATGACGGGAGAGTCCCATCCGCTTAGAAAACTGTCAGTTTCCATATGTGGCGCTTTTAGCTTCCTTCTTTTTGAGATATTATTTTATATTTTTAACGAAAGATCAAAACCTACCGATAGCTGCTACTATTCCTTTACTAATCGCACTTCGGATAAGAACGGAACCGCGCTAAGATGATGCAGTTCCTGCGAATCGGACTTTTATATTTTGCCGTAGAGGTTTCTGTTTTTAGCGCGGTTCCTCCCTCCCCCATAGGGAGGAACCCCGCTTATAAGGTTGATACAATGAAACAATCCGGAAGTGCCGACAAGAAAATTTCGCGTTTCAGAACCCCTAGAGACCGAAAATAACGGTGGTTCAAATTTGTATATATTATATATATATATATATATATATATATATATATATATATATATATATATATATATATATATATATATATATATATTTGTCTGTTCGCTCATTTCTGGCTTCCCTGATGGTCCGATTTTGATGAAATTTGGTACAAAAATCCGTCGTCTAATTTAAAAGGTCAAGTTCGTTAACCAGCAAAATCCGGCCACTGGAAGATGGCGTTTGGGGCGAAATTCGCGCAAAAAAAATAGTAACGCTTACGTTTTTGAGTTCATAAGCTTGTAAGTACTCTTTTTATAGGCTTCTTGGGCTAGGAAAACGAATGGAACCATTTTCAAGGCGATAGCTTTAACCGTTTTCGAGAAAACTGAACAAATAATTTTTGAATGCCGTTTTTGGGTACTTAGAATCATGGGATTCAGTTGAAACATTTACTGCATGTTCTACTTTCATTAAAACTAATATGTTTTAATTTTAGTTGCGTTTGGAGTTAAGGAAGGGTTAGAATAAAATATTTTATTAACAGACATAAAAAAGTTTTGGTAACTTTGTATACTTTCCTTAATATATCGAGAAAGGTTGAGAATTTGGGAAACGGAAGAATACCATTAGAAAGCTTACTAAATGCTCTACAAAAAAGGTTCTAATAAAAGTTTTGATTAGGCGATGTCAATCGGAGAAATAAGTGCTTAAAACTTTAAAGTAATTGATTTCGCTTATTCGAACTGTTCTTTTTGTCTTTGATTTTGATACTTAAAATTATGGGATTCAGTTGAAACATTTTCTGCATGTTTGAATTTCATCAACACTAATATGTTAAAATTGTGGTTACGTTTGGAGCTAAGGAAGGATTAGAATAAAATATTTTATTAACAGACATGAAATGTTTTGGGAACTTCGTATACATTCCCTAATATCTCGAAGACGGTTAGGAATATTGGTAAACGGAGGGTTACCATGCGAAAGCTTACTAAATGTTCTACAAAAAAGATTCTGAAACAATTTTTGATTAGGCTATGTGAATCGGAGAAATAAGTGCTTAAACTTTGAAGTAATTGATTTCGTTTATTCGAACGGTTCTTTTTGTTTGTTTTTATTCCTTGTTATTTTTTAATTGCTTAAAGTTGGATAATGTATTTGACAATAAAAGAGATTAATTAAAATAAGAAAAACAATTCATTGTTAAAAATATATCAGGCTGTACCGTATGAAATGTCAGTTTTGGATTTTTCGATTTCCTTCAAATGTCTTGAAACTGTCGAGGCTCCTACTCCAAGTTCTTTGGCATATTCCCTAGTGTTTTTAATTGCTTATAGTAGTCAAATGTATTTGTCAATAAAACAGGATACGTATAATTAGAATCAATATTTTGTTTGTTAGAATTCGAAGATGCCGTATGAATATCTAGATTACAGTACTGGTGTTGATTTCGTTCTTTAGAATTATTCTTGGTATTCCCTATTTTCATCTGTTACCCATAGTTTTTTATTGTTAGTAGATTTTTCCTATTGATTATAGAATATAAATCTATTTGGCTATAAAACAGGATACGTAAAATTAGTGACAATATTTCGGAGATTTCTGAGCGAAATACTTTTAAGATTTTCTACCACCACGAACGGCTTTTTTCCTCTATTTTTATCCACTAGATAGGCTTTATTTTGCATATTATTCTATATAAGTTTTATTCAGCAGGGGATTCTGATGAAATGTCGTGTTTTTGCTGTGGATTTTAAATACGATGTATCTAATATTGGATAACATTAGCGAGTCTACATAGTTAAGAACCGACGACGGAGGATTACTTCTTGCTATGATTTAGTCTACATATGTATATTAAGTCCTAAATCAATCTTGTGTACTTCTTCTTTATCCTTCTGTACATGGACGTATATAAAAACAATTTCGGGGGGGGCTGAGACCATTTCCAGGGTATGGAATACTAAATATTTAGAGCTTGGAATAGTTTTAGGCAACTAAAACGCTATTACACGTAAAATAAAATATGTTTTATGAACTAAGTGATCTTATTTAATTTATTTTTAAGAGTTTTACGAGAAGTTTTTATCATCAATTCAAAATTTCGGGAGGGGCTGCAGCCCCCTCAGCCCCCCCTCATATACGCCCATGCTTCTGTATCCTCTAGAAAGGCTTTATTAGGCATATTTTGTATTGATTTATAGAGCTTTGCTTTAGAATGAGAGCCAGATTATGTAATTTCCGCTTCTGTGTAAAAGTTAGCTACTGTGGGTGTCCCTACGCCTTAATATCACTTTTATTCGAGAGGATTTTGACAATTTTCACGAGATATATAAAAAAAAAAAATAAGTTTATTTCTTTTCTAAGCTTATCATATGGCACTAGGGACATGAACGGAACCGCGCTAAGATGCTGCAGTTCCTGCGAGTCGGACTTTTTTAAATGTGTAAGTATGTCATCAATATGGTGGCTGCTGTCAGTAAGTAGGGCAGTAATGTCCCGTGGTATGTCCAAGTTCGTTATAAGAAGGCAGTCGAGTAATATCTGTTTAACTGTTAGTTCTGTATTGCAAATCCGACATGTTGGTCTTTCAGTATTAGTCATTAAGTATTCGGGAGTAATGCGTGTGTGGCCTAACCGCAGTCTTGCAAGAACTATTTCCTCCCTTCGGGAATTTCTGTAAGCGGATGGCCAGGTATGCGGTTAAACAAACAAAAGAAAAAATGCATGTTTAGATTTTATTCTATAGAGGGCGAGCTTGGGTCAGTTGTAGAGCACTCGACTTAAGTTCTAGTGTCGTTGTTTAAAGGTCGGGGTCCCAGACTGTCCATGTGCTCAACCAGTCTTTACTATTTACAAAAGAGGAAAAAAAGTTGTTATTGTTATGTAAAATCTCTAAAAATGTTATGTGTCTATGATAATTTCAGAGGAGTCATTGCTTCATTAATTGAAAAAAAAATCATTAAAAGAATGGACTAGTAAGAAACCATCAAAGAAAATCATTGCTAAAGTGTTGATTAGGAGATGATCTCTCGAAGAGGATTAGTGAAGTGTTTTCAGTTACCAACTAGAGCCTGACCACAGTGTTAATAGCTAGAAAACACTGGCCTATATTCAACGCCATCATTTAGAAAATATTAACAGTAAAACCTGAGGTATTTTCTCATAATAAAAACGAAAATGCTTGACATATATTCTGATATTTTTATAACTTACTTCACCAATAGAAAAGCACAAACTCCGTCCATATTAAATGTAATAAAAAAATGCGCATCTTTGGATTAACTAAGCCTTTAGCTCTCCGTGAGTAACTTTTTTGAAACACATCGAATAGTCGGACGTAAATAACTTACATAATCATAACATTCATGTGAAACAATTGTGGCTTCGTCATAAAACGTTTTCTTGAAATTAACTTATTCTAAACTAAGGGCAAAATGTACCCTCAAGGAAGACAATACCCCTGCACTTCCATTGCATTCAGTTATCCTGTTTCATCCAAGGCAAGCTAATAATATCAACGCTTATTGAATTGAAACTTAGAAGAGACTTCACACGATTGTGACATTAGGAGGCGTGAAGAAGTTATTGGTCCAAGAGACCCGGAGTGAGCGGTTCCTAGATGCACAAGTTCCGATAAGACCCCAAGGACCGGCGTCGGGTCAAGGAATCCATAGACAAAAGGAACATCTTCTCAAGAAATCTTCTGCACTTCGATTTGGCCTTCACGAGCCACATTCTCCTTAGCAAAGATAAACAATCGGCATTTGTTATTCTTTCCCAGGTCATTAATTCCATTCATTGTTTACCTTTTCCTTGCTTATTTGGAAAAATTAAGGTACCATATACTCAAAGATGGTCTTTCAGTCTGAGATCTCTATCCAGATCCTAATTATGTCCAAGTCATATAACAGCATGGAAGAAGGTAATTCATCAAAAAGAGATAAAGATCCAGACAATAAAAGAGATACCAACATCCATAGCCATATTGAATACACTAGGATCCCTTAGGTCACCGAAGTTAAGCAGCATCCGACCTGGCAAGTTCTTGAATTGGTGACCGCCAAGGAAAACCATAGGCCCTTCATTACTTCTACAGTACTTGCAGAGATGCGGGATAAATTTCAATTAAGCTCAGCAGTAGACTGGACTTTTGTCTGTTTTATAATATCTCTCTAGCCACCGAAAAGTACTATCCACTCGCTATCACGCTCGTCTCAAATTACCCAAACATCATAATTTTGTTTCAACACAATAATGCTATCCATTCATTTTGACAAGTGCTGGGCGATTCTCGAATATGTATCGATCTTTTGAATTGACTTAAAATATCGATCTTCTACGCTCGATCTACGATATAGATCGATTTCACGATTACTTACAATTACCTACGAAATTCGCATTTCATTTCGATTCAAATTGATTCTTATTTGACAATCCCCCATCACTACTACGAATCGACCTAAATAAGTCGTTTTGAATACTTGATAATATGAAAAATATATCTGTAATGTAACCTAAAAGTAGAAATATTTAAGGCTATTTTTGATGAAAAATAATATATAATGAAACTACTACTGTTAGATCATATGGAAATATATGGGCATTATCAAATAAGAAAAAAATAGAATAAAATAATAATAATAGACAAAAATGGTTATGCAAATTAAGAGCATACTTCCAAACCTTATTTTTTATTTTTTTACCTTCTATTTGGAGAAACAGAAGGAATTGAGTCATTGAATAATATTATTGCTGTATTAAAAGTCTGTTATTGGACGTAGGACACTGTACATTTCTTCTTGAGTTAAATAAATGAGAATTCTTCAGAAATGAGATTGAGTAACAAGAGGTGCGATTAAGTATTTGTAAAATCTGTAAAAGACCGGCCCTTGAAGGTCGATTCAAAAAATCGATATATTTTGTTAAAAAGATCGGTTCAGATCGCCCATCTCTAATTTGTAACCTGTGTTTTAAGTCAAGGTTGCCTAGAAATCTTGCTACGTAAGACGACAAACATCTACCATTATTCAAGGCCGAGACTATAGCTGGCAGAAATGTTTGTAATTGTGCATTTTATATCTTGGAAAACATGTTGACTCTATTTTATGTACAGGAAAAATTTATATTTAATTTAGTTATCAGCAATTACTTTTTTTTTTTTTTTGTATTTCTTCTTTTCCGTCAATAAATAATAACATTTTTTGCAAGAAAAAACGATTTGGAGAGCTTTGTTTACTGAAGCGTATAGTGAGAGGCACGGAGGATTAGATAAGAGGCTGTCTGAGGCACGCACAGCTAACCAGAGCCCATAGCCAGTGAGAGTTTTGGCCCAGTTCCAGTAGGTGGTGTTAGCATGCCTTCATCAACAGGCAGTCATTGTGCCGAAAATATAGCAAGCACCCACCAATCAACTTACACAATGTCGTGTCTTTATAGTTACAACAGTCAATCCGAATTGTAAAGACAAATCGACTCCAACTCCTAGGGAGATAGATCAAGAACATTTTAGACGGATATATATATATATATATATATATATATATATATATATATATATATATATATATATATATATATAATCACGTGTCTGTCTGTTTTTCTGTTTGTTTGTTCCTTATACAAATCTACACCGTTTGACCGATTTTGACCAAACTTGGCACACAGGTAGGTCTTGATACGAGAAATCTCCTAGGCTAGGTCAAAATAGTCAAATTTCAAAATTTGGTCAAAAGGTCAAAAGCTTTGTTCAAGAAAAATTGGCTACACTGAACCATTCAGATTGTGACGGCCATTTTGAATCGACAGCCATTTTGAATAATGTCTCAAATTTATTTGTTAATGCTCCTGATAATTAGAATAACGCGAACTCATTGATGACTTTACATCATTATATAATCATGTAATGCAGTTTATTTCAATTTTATTTCAACAGTCACTGTCTAACTAAGGAGCGCTGGCTATTCTTTGAAAAGAGCTATCTACTCGCAGGATCTACTACTGGCCTCTGTCGGCTGTTAGATGAAGTGCTGTTGTGCTGGCCACTGCCGGTATCATTATGAACTAAAACAAATTCACATATTTTGACCGATTTTCGTAACTTGGTATAGACAACTAGGTATCAAGTAGATCTTGATACGGGGAGAGTCATAGACAGAAAGTAGGTGTAGCATGGAACACTGGGTAATAGCTTGTATATGTATATATTTGTCTGTTCGCGTTTCAAAAAAACAAAAATGTCGGCGTAGGTATACTTCTCAACAAGTTCCACATTCATCCAAACTAAGATATACAAAGAGGTGTAAATATTAAGCCATAGAGGTGAAAAGAAGTCCAGGAATAGTTGAGATTCGGCTAATAAAAACAGACAGTATTTTTCGGAAAAATCTATATTCTTGATGTTTCGGCATGCTCTTTGGCATCCTTTATTAGCAAGCAATATCAAGGGGATTGAGAAACGCCAAAGATACTGGTTAAGTCACCAAGAGTTAAGTGTAAAGAGTAACCTCATACTTTAATCGTAGTCACCGGTATGTTTGGTATTTCTCAAACCCCATGACACTTATTGTTGAGAAAGGCTCCGAAAGAGTAAGCCAAAACGTCAAAAATATATATTTTTACGAAGATCTGACTGTTTCCTTGGCTTTTTAAAATATATAAAATTCTAAAGATTGAGGACAGAAATGACTACCGTAAAATTGAGTCACATTACTACAGTGTGGTGAAATTGTAACAAACCTATGCTGCTAGGATATTTTAATTTAACCCGTTTGCCCTCTTTGGACAAAAGGCCAAACTTTGTCCAAAGAGTGCGAACAAAGAAATATATACCTATACTCGTATATTTGTCTGTTCGCTCCAATTTGTAAAGGTTTGTTCCAATTTCACTATACTGTACGAAAGTGACCCCATTTTAGGAATGTTTTGGGTGTTTCGTAAAATTATGGCCACGGAAACAAATTTACGGCAGATATTTTTCTTTCTTCATGTTAAAAAAATCACTCTCCTAAAATTGGACATGACATCTTGACTTCTGATGATACTTCATGCAATGAGAAACTTTTGTGGCAGACGTTTGCTAAATCTGAAGATGACAACGTGACAGATGAACGTACTTCTAAAGAAAAGGACCATTTGCGGCTGATATTTTTAGTCTTGTTTGATCTTCCAAAATAGCTCTTCTAAAACTGAATATAGAGAATTTTACAGCTGAAGATACTTTTCATGTATGAAGAACTTTTACATTTCCTACAATCTCAACGTGGAAACTTTCATCCTGAAAGTACTTCTAAGGAATAAATACAATTTTCCGGGAGTCAGTTTCATCCCCCCCCCCATTTCTCTGCATTAAGCTCCTAAGTCAGAGGATGGTGTAGTAGCTGTTGAGAGTATTTCTAAATAATAAAACCCCAACAACCATTTGTAAAAAAGCAACTGTTGTAAAATTTGAGATAAATAATTTCCTTCATTTAGCATTTTTATTTTATGTAAGTATACAGGAGAATAATATTGAAATAAGGTGGAAAAGAAGAACTTCAAATTACTAAATCCTTGTAAAAAAGAGAACAAGGCTCTATTGTTGAACAAAAATATCGGTTACTAAGAACAATAATTACTTGTAAATGAAGGCGATTATTTAAACAATTTATTTTATATATTTACTACACCTTTTTGCAATTTTTGTATTTAAAATTCAGTAGCCGTGAAAGTATTTTGCCTTCGTAGAACTTGTGTTCTAGTTTTTTACCATAAGAAAGAATTTTAACGATCTCAAGTACTATTTTAGAATAGAAAGCGTTAAGCAATTACAGGATTTTTCCTCGCTATTATGTCGAGAAGGTCAAGGTTGTTCAGGTTTTCATGGCAAAACACCGTACTTAGCAAACGGAAAATAACGGCGTTTCATTTCTTCACGTCAGAAAGCCGTTATGACCGACTACTGAAGACATAATCTGCAATATTTAATTATCATATATTTTAATTTTAAAGACATTAACTTGTTAGTTCTTATTCAGATCTAAACATTGTTTCTCTGCTCAATCTGTAGCCTGGTAATACTGTCTTGTAATACTACCCTGTAAACATAGGCGAATATAGCAAATAATTTCGGGGGGGGGGGGGCTGGGGCCATTTCCGGGGCGGGGGACACTAACAATTTAGAACTTGGAATAGTTATAGGCAACTAAAACACTATTACACCTAACATAAAATATTTTTTATGAACTAAGTGATCTTATTTAATTTTTTTAAGGGTTTTATGACTCATTTTTACCATAAAATCAAAATTTCGGGGGGGGGGGCAGCCTCCTTAGCCCCCCCTTATATGCTTCCATGTCTGTAAAGTTTTTTTACCATTTGTTTATAGGCTTATATGTTTCCTTAACTAATCAAAAAATTGATAACATACTGAAGTACTTAAAGACGACTATAAAATATAGTACTACCACACAATTCCTAATTTTAACTTTTAGTCAAAGTTTCTTATCTCTTGTCAGCAAAATATACCAGCAAAATGTCAGCAGTATATAGTACAATGTTTACTAATAATTTTTATTTATTTTATAATATATACCATGTTATTTTTATATTTTATTATTTCTCCTTATCATTTCATTTTCCACGACTTGCTGTTTATTTTCTAATTTTGTTACTGAACCTGGGCATATAATTTAAAAATTTATTTCTTATTTTTTTTATAAATTATTTTAGGGCACATCGCCATTGCTTTGGCGTTCTTAAAATCAATAAATCATCTAATCAAAAATGATATCGAATACAGTTTATGAACCGGAAAAGTTTTGAAATGTGTCTTTACACTCACTGCCACAAGTCCTCCTTCAATTTCAAAACTCAAACCCAATTTTTATTTTTTATTTTTCCGAAATAAAAGCCCTTATCCCTTGTGGGAATCGTACTCCCACGGCCTTTGGCAAATGACTTTTTATGTTATTTTATAACTTAACCTACTATTTTTTTTTTTTTTATATTATTGTATGATGAATAAAAGTATATATTTGAAATTCCTCGAGAAAACACGAAGGACAAATGACAAGTAGAAAGCTAATCGTTGGATGAAAGAGAAACGGGTCTTGCTCCATGGTCTTAGGGTCACTTTCTTTAACTTAGAAGAGAATCATGACTCAACCTTGACACACTTGTAGAAGTAACTACTAGAAGCGTCTAGGTTAGCCTATAATCGGAGTGGAGATTAGGGAGAGGAAAGAGAACTGAGCAAAGGTGAGGTTGAAGTGAAGTAAACAGAGTGTACTATAGACCGTTCAGTTAGGTTGAATATAATCCGTCGGCCCATATACCCGTGTACATTTTATGCAACGATTTTTAAGATTCTTCATTTTTTCACTATTGATTGTACCAGTCTTAACTAGAACAGTGCCACTTGTCAGCTGGCTAGGTAGCGGTGGGTTTGGCTGCGGGGGCGTTGCAAACCGGAAAAATATGAAAATGTGAAACGATTTTAAGATTCATGAAATTTTTTGGAGAAACACCTTTCATTATACAATAATCATTGGCACTTGTCAGCTGGCCTGCCAGCGGTGGACTGACTGTCAGCTGGGGGTCTAAACTTGGCAAAAATACGAAATTCTGAAACGATTTTAAGATTGCTGAAATTTTGGTGGTTACTAGTATTTGTAGTGAGATTAACGAAAAACATTGTCAGCTGCTCATATCTTGGTGGAAAACTTGTCAGCTGGGGGGGATAAGCGCTGAGCGTATGACGCGCGCTCCGCTTTATACCGCCAGCTGACATCTTTTCAACCCACATATAAGCAGCTGACAATTTGTTTTGTCAATCTTATTACGAATACTACCTACTAACAAAATTTCAGGAATCTTAATATAGTTTTTGACTATTTAATAGCGAAAGCATGCTTATATTGATTACAACTTCTGAATATATTGATTGTAATTTACAATAAAAATATTCATTTACAATTTGTAAATGGATATTTTTATTATCAACATTAAAATATATTATGTATTTGCATTAAGGTATGATGAAAAAATATGTCATTTATTTCTATAAAATACTGTATTGGTAATATACAATTAATCATAATAATAATGTGGGTCTTCCGTGGTCTAGTGGCTAGCGCGCTAGATTCATAAGCGGGAGATGGTGGGTTCGATCCCCACCTGCGCCAGAAATTTTCTCATCTCTTGGCTCGCCGAGAAAATTCCTGGCTGCACTCTGGATGTCGGCGCTAATAGCCAAGATTTGTTGATGCGCCGTAAAAAAAAAAAAAAAAAAAAAAAAAAAAAAAAAAAAAAAAAAAAAAAAAAAAAAAAAAAAAAAAAAAAAAAATTGTATACTAATAACAGTTTGTAATAAAAAGAAAGTCAATCGTTTTCTGATTCTGACTCTGCACCTTCAGAATCATCAATGCCCTCATCCGCAGTAATTGTACGGTCATTCTCTTCTTGCTGTCTTTCAGCTGAAAATACTAATTATTGTTATTGATAAAATGATTAAACATTAATAAAGCATAAATAGTTTATTATATCTTCAGTTAATTGCTGATCTCGAACAATCATATCAACTACTGGACGGAATTGTTCGCCATCAAACCATTTACATGTTTATATATTATCTTCAATATCCCATCCGTAATCCAGAAGAGTTAAACTTGAAGGTTCTTGTTTGTTTATTTTAGATTATAAACATCGTCGTATAGGTATTTTTTCAGTACTTTGCAGTAGATTTATACCCACTCGATATTAGAGGTATAGCCATCGGGGATTAAGCATACAGTCTGCTGGGATTGCTAAAACGTGACGAAGCTCTAGACCCCTCAAGGATTGTTTAACTGTAGTGTGTATAGAGTGTCTGACACAGCAGACATACAGACAAACAGGCAACAATTCTATAAATCATGGTTTTGGGTACAATTGCGTTGATAAAGGCCTCCAATAATATTTTTACTCATATATCTTGCATGTACAAACAGCTATCCGTTAGAATTTTATTATATGTGAAGATAGATTACGGCTAGTAGTGGTATGTTGGTAAATCGGGTCCAGAGTAAACCCCCCTCCTAATAAACCGATTTACTTTATTTTTACAACATATTTTTCTATTAATATTTCCACAAACGAATATCGAGTTTCGTCCGAGCAACTTTGGGTCAGGAGTAAACCCCTCCTCCAGATGAACCAATTTTGCTGGTTAAAGAACTCGTTAAATCATTTGCTAAGGGAATACTATATACAAAGTTTCGTGACGAAAAAAACCTCTGGTGTGTATCGTATTAACGATAGTTCATGAAATGTTGGACGTGATTCTTTACATTGACATAACTTTTTTATTTATGTACCGATTCGCATGAAACAAACACTAAATGTTAAGTGTAACGTACCACAATATGTTAGTGAATACTGCAACTAAATCGGATAAGCCGTTTCTGAGATTAGGGCACACAGACAAGCAGGCAAAAATTTTAAAAATCATTGTTTTGGGTACTATTGCATTGATAATGGTCCTCAATAGTATTTTTCCCCATCTTCCAGATACAGACAGCGATCCGTTAGAATTGTATTAATTGTATAGATTTGTATTAAGGAATGATGAAAAAATATATTATTTATTTGTATAAAATACTGTAAAAATTATTATATAATTTATTTATAATAATAATAGTTACCTAATAAAACTTTTTAATAAAAAGAAAGTCTGACTCTTCACCTTCAGAATCAATACTTTCGATATTTGTAGTGTTTGTGGGGCCATCCTGCTGTCTCTCATGTGAAAATACTAATTATTGGTATTGAAAAAATGATGAAACATTAAGAAAGCAAAGAAAATGAATAATTTTAATATCTTGAGTGAATTACTGATCTCGAACAATCATTTCAACTACTGGAGGTAATTGTTTGCCATCAAACCATTTACATGTGTACATTTTATTCATGTTATTATTAGATGTTAAAATTTGGATGAATATGGGAACGTGAACCAACCAAACTATTTAGATAATAATAAGTTATTTTTAACACTAGGAAAAATACTGTGCCAAGCGTTGCCTGATTTTCACGCATTCACAGGCGAAAATTTTTTATGTGCTATGTATTTTATACAAATAAATATATATTTTTTCATCATACCTTAATGCAATTAGCTATTAGCGCCGACATCCAGAGTGCAGCCAGGAATTTTCTCGGCGAGCCAAGAGATGAGAAAATTTCTGGCGCAGGTGGGGATCGAACCCACCATCTCCCGCTTATGAATCTAGCGCGCTAGCCACTAGACCACGGAAGACCCACATTATTATTATGATTAATTGTATATTACCAATACAGTATTTTATAGAAATAAATGACATATTTTTTCATCATACCTTAATGCAAATACATAATATATTTTAATGTTGATAATAAAAATATCCATTTACAAATTGTAAATGAATATTTTTATTGTAAATTACAATCAATATATTCAGAAGTTGTAATCAATATAAGCATGCTTTCGCTATTAAATAGTCAAAAACTATATTAAGATTCCTGAAATTTTGTTAGTAGGTAGTTTTTATTTTTTTTTTTTTTATTTTTTTTTATTTTACGGCGCATCTACATCTAGGTCATTAGCGCCGACAACCAGGGTGCAGCGAGGAATTTTACCAGCGAGCCGTGGGATGATAAAATTCCTGCCGGAGGTTGGGAATCGAACCCACCATCTCCCGCTTATGAATCCAAGGCGCTAGCCATTAGACCACGGGAGACCCCGTTAGTAGGTAGTATTCGTAATAAGATTGACAAAACAAATTGTCAGCTGCTTATATGTGGGTTGAAAAGATGTCAGCTGGCGGTATAAAGCGGAGCGCGCGTCATACGCTCAGCGCTTATCCCCCCCCCCCCCCAGCTGACAAGTTTTCCACCAAGATATGAGCAGCTGACAATGTTTTTCGTTAATCTCACTACAAATACTAGTAACCACCAAAATTTCAGCAATCTTAAAATCGTTTCAGAATTTCGTATTTTTGCCAAGTTTAGACCCCCAGCTGACAGTCAGTCCACCGCTGGCAGGCCAGCTGACAAGTGCCAATGATTATTGTATAATGAAAGGTGTTTCTCCAAAAAATTTCATGAATCTTAAAATCGTTTCACATTTTCATATTTTTCCGAAGTTTGCAACGCCCCCGCAGCCTAACCCACCGCTACCTAGCCAGCTGAAAGTAGCACTGTTCTAGTTAAGACTTGTACAATCGATAGTGAAAAAATGATGAATCTTAAAAATCATTGCATAAAATGTACACGGGCAGACGGAATAATAGTTCTAATCACGCATGCGCCAAATTCTAAGGGAAATATTTCCAACGGTTCCACCATTTGCATTAACACTACATGAAAATGAACAACACGCTAGGTACATTAAACTCAATAAAAACTGATTATGTGTCGTTTAGGACCAGGGAAGGCTTTGAGAGGTCAGGCAAGGGAGGTAGTGTTTAATATTTATCAATACTTAACCCAAGTTTAATTTCAATTTACTTGTTGCGTGTTCTATAGATTCTTTTTTTATGTTTAATTTCATTTATTTAGTCAACCTATTTTTTTTTAAATATTGTACTTATCCAAAGTAACTGAGGTTTGTATTTTACTGACTTGGTATTACAAATATCCCCATAAGCAGCAATGAACAGCAAAAGAGTGAGTGTCATTCACCGATGACGTGGAGCATCGAAAAAATAAAATGATAATAACAAGATTTAATCTTTCACAACACACATTATTTCTGCCATCTACTAAAGAATGCACAGAATTCCTTTTACAATAAGAGCGATTAAAAAATAGTCTCCTGCTACTTACTGCAAGACTCCTCTTGGGATATTAAAAATTTCCAGTTTTCTCTGCAATGATAATTCTCACCTGAAATAAAGAAAAAAAATTATCATAGGATTCTAAAATAATTTTGACAAAATGTAACAATATTCAATGAGTTATACTGCATTTTCATTTACACTTTCTCCTATCTAATGGAGAAATATTTGAATAATTACGATGTAATAGTTTACCATTGTAAGAATACAGTTTTTTGGAAAATATTTGCTCGAAAATAATCATAGTGGTTACAGATTTCTGAACAATCGCATTTTCATAAGCATTTAGAAAATGAAGGTCTATTTTCAAACAAAACATTCATTTTCTTCACTACTCTTTTGTTCTGCTCTACATGTTTCTTATCCTAATGACGCCTCCTCAGTAGCACTCAAAATAAAATAATATATTCATACAGCCTACACCTCCAAGAGCCTTCACAGGTAGGGCTTTGTCTAGGTAGCAGGCATCAGCCAAGACGAGGCCCTACCTGCGAAGTTTCTCGGAGGTGTAGGCTGTATTTTATATATATATATATATATATATATATATATATATATATATATATATATATATATATATACTGGAGGAGGTTTATTTAATCGTTTTCCTGAAAATTTGAAAAAATATAATCGCCTCAGTGTACACATAAGTATATTTTTTCTTTAATTAATAAAAGACAAAAATTTCACAAAAATCAATTATTATATGGCTTAATTAATTGAGACGTTTTAATAAATTGAATTTTGTGTAAATTTGGTCTTTTATTTATTGACCTCCCGCCAGAATAAAAGAAAAATTGTTGAGATTTTGGATCATTAATTATGTTTAAAAATAAAATGTGTTTATATACATTTATGATTTCTCAGAATCGATAAAGCTTTGAAAACAAGTTTAAACCCCTTTATTCTGGATACAAAATTGATATTTACATTACATCAGAAATCACTTGGGAATTAATATTCTTGCAATTAATTTGTAATGACTATTTCTGTATAAGTGTTCTCGGGTTCTACTAACCTCGAATTGTCTATTCATAGAGGTCCTGAGTGTTAAGAATTAGCGAGCCATTGCCTAGATATGGATTCGATTCCAGAAAGATATATTGTTAGCGCGGTTCCTCCCTCCCTTCATAGGGAGGAACCGCGCTTATAAGGTTGATCTCTTGAAACAATCCGGAAGTGCCGACTAGAAAATTTTGCGTTTCAGAACCCCTAGAGACCGAAAATAACGGTGGTTCAAATTTGTATATATATATTTTTCTGTTCGCTCATTTCTGGCTTCCCTAATGGTCCGATTTTGATGAAATTTAGTACAAAAATCCGTCGTCCAATTTGAAAGGTGAAGTTCGTTAACCAGCAGAATCCGCCCACTGGAAGATGGCGTTTGGGGCGAAATTCGCGCAAAAAAAATCGTAACGCTTACGTTTTTGAGTTCATATGCTTGTAAGTACTCGTTTTATAGGCTTCTTGGCCTAGGAAAACGAATGAAACCATTTTTAAGGCGACACCTTAAACCGTTTTTGAGAAAATTGGAAACATAGTTGCTGAATAACGTTTTTGGTTTTTGTACTTAAAATCATGGGATTCAGTTGAAACATTTTTTGCATGTTCGAGTTTCATCAAAACTAACATGTTAAACTTGTGGTTACGTTTGGAGTTAAGGAAGGGCTAGAATAAAATATTTTATGAACAGACATGAAAAGTTTTGGGAACTTCGTATAATTTCATTAATATCTCGAACACGGTTGGGAAATTTTCATAAGTGGATAGAAACTATTTGGAAGCTTTCTAAATTCTCTACAAAAAAGATTCTGAAACAATTTTTGATTAGGTGATGTCAATCGAATAAATAAGTGCTCAAAACTTCAAATACGTCTGTTTAGTTCTAATGAACAGGTTTTTGTCGTTCTTTTTTGAATTTTTGTCTCTTTCCCTTAGTTTTTTATTGATTTTTATTTTTGTTATCTCTTATCTTAGGAAAATGTATTTGTGTGTAAAATAGGATTGGTAAAATGAGACCAATTTTCTTCTATTGCTAAAAATAATGAAAAGTTTTGGGAACTTCGAATACTTTCATTAATATCTCGAAAACGGTTGAAAATCTTGTGAAGCGAAAGGTTACCATTCGAAAGCTTGCTAAATGCTCTACAAAAAAGGTTCTGACGAAAGTATTAAATAAGGCGATGTCAATCGGAGAAATAAGTGCTTAAAACATTAAAGTAATTGATTTCGTTTATTCGAACGTTTTTTTTGTATTTTTTTTTTGTCTGTTTTTATTCCTTGTTATTTCTTAATTGCTTATAGTTGGATAATGTGTTTTACAATAAAACAAGGTTAAGTAAAATAACAAAACAATTTATTGTTAGAAATATACATTTCCAAGATCCCAAGACCTTGGAACTAGCGGGACCCTTTCTATTGTTGACCGACCATTCCAGGTAAGATCGTAAATCAAGACCTTCCAAGACTGGTGGAACCAAAATAATAACTGCTTCTATTTTAATCATTCCAAATTAAACTAGGGATAAGAACGGAACCGCGCTAAGATGATGCAGTTCCTGCGAGTCGCACTTTTTTACATTAGAAACGTTTTTGAGGATGAAGTTGGGAGGCCTTGAGCACAGGGTCACATGGGTGTATGTAGAAAATAATTTCGGGAGGGGCTGGGAAAATTTCGGGGGGTGGGGGGTTGCGACCATTTCCGGGGTATGGAATACAGAAAAATTAGAACTTGGAATAGTTTTAGGCAACTAAAACGCTATTACACGTAAAATAAAATATTTTTATGAACTAAGTGAGCTTATTTAATTTATTTTTAAGTGTTTTACGACAAATTTTTACCATCAAATCAAAATTTTGGGGGGGGGCTGCTGCCTTCTCAGCCCCCCCCCTTATAAACGCCCATGCAGGGTCCTCATAATCCTTCATATTGCAGGATGTATTCTTATGCAGAATTTAAAAGTCAATATAGAAACAATTCATCCGGGCAAACTAAGGGTCGTAACTAGTGATGGGCGATTCAAGAATATGAATCAGTCTTTTGAATCGATTCGAATCAAAATTAAAAATCGACCCACAAAAAAGATAGGCGAGTTCAAATCGATTCAAAAGGTTCACAAGATCTATCTACGATACAGATCGGTCTTCGATATGGATCGATTTCACGTTTATTTACAATTACTTACAAAATTATTTTTCCATTTCGATTCGAGACATTCGAGAATCGACCTGCAGCATAATTAGTTTCTATCTTATTACCTGCGGAATGTTACCCAAAATTACTTCGATTGTGCTCTTGTACAATTGAAATATCCAAACTCCGAACAGGTAGGCATTGTGCACTCAATAGTTATTCCCAATTAAAATTATTATAATAGTAAACCATCAAAAGTAACATTTTTTGAGAGGTGTGGCCTACCAACACGGCCGCCATCGGGGTTGTTTACCTGAGAGGTTTTTTCCAAAACATCCTTTCCCCTCCTTTCATAACTTCATGATGATTACTGTCTATGACTTGGACAAAATCTAACCTGAAGCATAATTAAAATTTGAGGCGATTCCGTATATACAGGGTGTCTATAAAAGAACTCCGGGGTTTTAAGACAAAATATTTTAATAAAGTAAAAAACGTACATACATGTTTTATACATGATTAGAAAGCTTACATTTTCAAGATTTTTTAACAACTTAGTAAAGTTCAATGTGAGCTCCGTTAGTGGCACGGCACACGTCGAAACGGTATTCTACCTCTTCCCATGTCCTGGCGAGCATGTCTGGGGGAACGGACGCCACGCAATTCACTATTCGTTCCCTGAGATGGATAACATCTCGAATTTTCTCTGCATACACAAGATTCTTGATATGCCCCCAGAAGAAAAAGTCCAACGGAGTCATATCAGGGCTCCTTGGTGGCCATGGAATAGGTCCTTCCCTTCCAATCCACCTGTTACCGAAACGAGCGTCCAGTGACTCACGCACACGCAAACTGAAGTGTGGCGGCGCCCCATCTGCTCGCCCATTGCGTGGCGTCCGTTCCCCCAGACATGCTCGCCAGAACATGGGAAGAGGTAGAATACCGTTTCGACGTGTGCCGTGCCACTAACGGAGCTCACATTGAACTTTACTAAGTTGTTAAAAAATCTTGAAAATGTAAGCTTTCTAATCATGTATAAAACATGTATGTACGTTTTTTACTTTATTAAAATATTTTGTCTTAAAACCCCGGAGTTCTTTTATAGACACCCTGTATATTGATTCGTTAAAAGATCAGCCCTTGGAGATAGATTCTTTAAAAAGATCGGCCCTTGGAGATCGATTCTTTATAAAGATCGGCCCTTGGAGATCGATTCTTTAAAACGATCGGACCTTGGAGATCGATTCTTTAAAAAGATCGGTTCTTGGAGATCGATCCTTTAAAAAGATCGGCCCTTGGAGATAGATTCTTTAAAAAGATTGGCCCTTGGAGATCGATTCTTTAAAAAGATCGGCCCTAGGAGATAGATTCTTTAAAAAGATAGGCCCTTGGAGATCGATTCTTTAAAACGATCGGACCTTGGAGATCGATTCTTTAAAAAAGATCGGTTCTTGGAGATCGATTCTTTAAAAAGATCGGCCCTTGGAGATAGATTCTTTAAAAATATTGGCCCTTGGAGATCGATTCTTTAAAACGATCGGACCTTGGAGATCGATTCTTTAAAAAGATCGGTTCTTGGAGATCGATCCTTTAAAAAGATCGGCCCTTGGAGATCGAATCAGATAAAAACGATCGATTCAGATCGCCCATGATTACTAACCTGCAGACAAACCACCAATACTAAAATTAAATCATATACGTAACATTATCATGAAGCTATCTGATAAGGACATGTCAATCTTCAGCAGGAAGATACCTCCGGTGATGATCTGTAGATGATCCCTCCGATAAGAATAACAAAGCATTGGATGGTTAGGAAGCAGTAGATTGGTCGACAGCACCTGTTGCAAAACGGCGGAGCTTTCACTGGAGTATTTTCCACTACTATACCTCATCTCTTTTTATAGAACAGCTTATCGTTCTTGCAGAGGGCTCAGACGATACTTTAAGATCGTTATTTTTCCATCAGGAAGAACATATATACCGCCACATGTAAGTATGTAGCCAAAGTTTCCGGGAGTTCGATGATGAAGCCGAAATCAGTTATATAAAATTGGCAGAGATCCTGGCAAATGGCGATAGACAACAAACTGAAATACATTTAGCAAAGTGTCGTTAAATCGTGTTTGATTATAAGTATTCCAGGACGCCTTTGTTATAACGTAGCTATACTTGAATGTTGAGAGAGATCAGGCCAATTTTTGCGGTAATATCTTCGGAACAGCTGATATAACAATAATTGAGGTAAGCTTCAATGGAAAAATTCCCGGAACATTATTTTTTTTAATATAAACAAATTACGTTTTGTTTGTATTTCTTTCGCTCATATATCCGAAAATATTCACGCTAGAAATTTTTCATGGCGTCAAAAGATTTGTAATGAAATTCCATATAATGCCTCATCATTAGAACTATTAAAATTTACCTGTAAAATGTTTTTGAAACCTTGAATTCTTTACTTTTTTCAGAAAAAAAACATTTTAAAAAATGTTTAAAAATGTTAATTTTTTCACTTATACCTAAATTGCGTAATCATACTCCAAATTGAAAATAAATTCTCAAACTGGCGGGATGGACTGTTTGGAGGGGAGGTTTTTGATTGAATTTCTTATATTAGTTTTGATAATAATGATGCAGGTTGCGATGGATTTGTTTGTTTTAGCGGAGTAGAAACAGAGTTTGTTCACTTTTTATACTCTTACCACAAAAACCACCATATAACCCATGATAAGGTTTTTAAAAACAACCAAAAGAACATTCGCTGAGACATGACTCACGCAAAACACCCTAAGACTATGTGTTTAATACGAGAATAAAATTTAGCATGTCATTTATTTTGGTATATCTTGGAGGTACGAAAATAAAATAAAAAATTCTTATAGCAGAATAAATGATAAATTAAAACAGAAGGAAACCAAAAATAATGTTTACCAAATTAATTTTACTGCGTGTGAAGAACAATGACCTTCGGTCTAGTTAAATAATAAAAAATATATTACAATTTAGCAGCGTTCCTGAAGGCCATAACGAAAACTTTAGAAATTAATCTAAAACTATGGATGACATTTTTCATTTATTAGAAGCAATTTGAATCTTCTTAAAGGGTTTATATTGCTGTGAAGACAATGAATAAAAATCCTCCCATTAAAGAATACCTAAGCCTTATTGAGAGTTATTTATTCAGGAATCCTGGACCTGTAGATAGTAGATAGAGATGCAGAGGCCAGTGACCTTACAGTCGTCGTCACACTACTCAGGTCGCAGTAGCGGTACGCCTACAGTAAACATGGCCATTCATAAAGCAAACGGTAAATGAGAACCCCTCATGTCCGGTAAATTAGGTCTCGTGTTCAGTGGCCGTGAGAGGTAAGGCGTAAGCGTTCTGTGCATTGGGTTGTGGGTTCGATTGCCACGAGGGATAGGGCTTTCCTTCCGAAAAGAGGAAAAGCATCAGCAATAGTCTGGCTAGGAAATGTGTTAACCTGTAGATAATAAGTTCCAAAAATCTGTGTTGTAGACATTATTGTTTATATTTTAACGTCCATTTATTATTGACACAGAATTTTAGGACGGCTTATTTATAGGTTATCACCCTTTTCTTGCCAGGACAAGGTTGATGCCTTTTCTTTTGGTGAAAGAAAAGCCACCACCCCTAGTGGAATCGAACCCACGGCCTTACGCTTGGAGTGCATACGCCTTAGCACCCACGGCCATGGGACCTCCTAGGAGGCATTAAAATGTAAATAAATAAAATTTGTAGGTTAAATGGAATTCTTACAAAAACACTGATTAATATCGTAAGTTTCATATTATTTTACCATATAAAAATAAATGGAATATTGTTATTTCTATTTAACATGGCTGCTAATGTGCTACACTAAGCAATTAGACGTTTGAGGCAACGAAGTTAGAACCCAATACAGGACCACTATTTTATTTTTTAATAAAACATTTTTTTTTAAAGGCATGTAATACAATTTATTTCAATTATCACTTGAATTGTATCCTGAGAAATTTTGTTATTCAAAACAAATTTTCAAAAACCTGCATCATTATCGATTTGAATTTTTTTTTTTTTTTTCATAAATCATCTATTCGGGCTGTATTTTTAGAGTGACTTACACCAGTGTCATTCTAATTCTTTACAATTGAAACAATATTAACAATTGCATTAAACAAAAATCATCCTAAAATGCCCTGATATATTTTTAGACGAACAACTCAGAAAGTCATTATATCGTCCAAATGACTGTTAATTAGTGGGAGTGAGAGTTGGCTGTCAAAAATATGTTTTGATGATAATCTGTTGACATCGTGGCATACCTACGTCTAACAGTCATATCCTAGGCTTCTTATGACGAAGTTTATGAAAACACTTTAAATGAAGGTTCCGTAAGGTCCAATGGCTCAATCAGTAATATTAAAACACAAGACGAGGTGATAATAACGCGCCTAAGAATCGGCCACACTCGATTGACGCATGGATACCACCTTGTCGGCCGACGTAGACCACACTGCGAGAACTGTGGCAACCTCCTGGATGTAAAGCACATCTTGTTGGAGTGCACTGCCCTCCAGGAAGCCAGGAGGCGGCACCTTCTGCCAGACAACTTAAGAGAACTATTAGATAGAAACGAAGCCTCTGTGAAGATATTGATGGAATATCTAGTAGAAACACAATTGTACAGTCAGCTATAGTGAGGAAACAGAACATTTGTGATATATACGTCTTTGATTTTATAATGTGTGTAAATAGTTTATATATAAGTATGTTTGATGTATGTAAGTATTTATTGTGTGAGTGTCGAGGAGTGAATGAGTTTTGTAAATATGTAAATAGGCAGTGATTAGATTTAGGTTTAGAATTAAGGGATGTTCCGATATATGTTAAAAAAAGTCCGACTCGCAGGAACTGCCTCATCTTAGCGCGGTTCCGTTCTTATCCCTAGTCTAATTTCGAAAGATTAAAATAGAAGCAGTTATTATTTTGTTGAGAGGAGATCGTTGAACGTTGATGATGCAAGGTAGGGATTGTCCGGGTTAGGTCACTGCTACTTAATAATACATACCCCATATGTGTATATATATGTACATATGTGTGCGTGTATATGTGTATGTGTATATGCATATATATAAATATATATATATATATATATATATATATATATATATATATATATATATATATATGTTAGGTATATTTACATAGATATGTGCATATATTAGTGTTAAATATGTCCTACTTGTATTTACAGCCCTGATGAAGGCTTGAAGTTCAAGCCGAAACGTCGGCACAATAAAACCATTTTTTACGATAAAATGTAGTTTTATTAAGTAGCAGTGACCGAACCCTGACAGTCCGTGCCAAGTGTCGTGGGTTCGATTCTCACAAGCGGTGGTGTTTTTTCTTTGGAAAAACGAAAAGGTATCAGCCCTATCCTGGCTAGAAAAGGATGATGACCTATAGAAAGCCCGTCTTTAAATTCTGAGTTAATTATAAATGTACATTCAAAAATTTAACTTTAACTTATGTTATTAAAATTACTTATGTTATTAAAAATTTAACTTTAACTTATGTTATTCTGAGTTAATTATAAATGTACATTCAAAAATTTAACTTTAACTTATGTTATGGTGTCCCACAAGGTGGAATTCTCAGTTCCGTACTATTCCTGGCTTATACGGCTGATATCCCATCTCATCCTGAAACATCCATCCACATGTATGCTGATGACACTGCTATCCTTACTGTCAACCAAAATCCAATTCTTGCTTCTAATTCCCTCCAAGAACACCTGTGCCTACTTCAACCATGGCTAAATAAATGGAGAATCAAAGTAAATGCAGAAAAATCTAGCCATGCAACTTTCACACTTCGTAAGTCAAGCTGCCCGCCAATAACCCTCCAAAACATTATAATCCCGCAGAAATCGCAAGTAAAATACTTAGGCCTGATACTAGACAAACGCTTAACTTGGAAGCCACACATAACTCAGAAAAGACAAGAACTAAACAGACGTTTTAGACTTTTATCACGCTTATTGGACAAACGCTCAAAACTATCATTGACTAACAAACGACTTATATACAATACCTTACTCCGACCAATATGGACTTATGGACTAGAACTATGGGGTTCCACTAAACCTTCCAATTCCTACAGAATGCAAACAATACAATCCAAAATCCTTCGAAAAATATCCAATGCTCCTTACTATGTCTCGAACCTAACCCTCCATAATGACTTCAATATCCCCTTTATCCAATCCCTGGCCAAATCAGTCTATCAGAAGTTCCATTCCAATCTCCCAGGCCATCCAAATCCTTTGATAAATTCTCTATCCTCGTTCCAAAATCCACAAAATCCCCATAGAAGGCTGAAGCGGAGGTGGCCAAGAGACAATTTGCTTTAACATCTGCAGTGCACAAAGTGTCTTATATTTTCATTTAAAATTCTTTACAGTTGTTCCATTATTATTTTATATTATCTTTTTATTTATTTTTTATTTAATGCATTACTATTGTGGGTTTTGTAATTGTTCATATTCCCACATCAAGCCTCACAATGTCATTATAACTGAACCAGCAATATTACTAGAAATATGTTAACTCATATTGTTGTAATAATCAATAATAAAAAAAAAAAAAAAAAAAAAAAAAAAAAAAAAAAAAAAAAAAAAAAAAAAAAAACTTATGTTATGTCATTATAGGGAGCCAGTAAGTAATTGATAGACTAGGGCATTTATTTAGGTTCTGACATCAGGATCAACCATGTCGTCATGTCGAATTCTTCGTAGACGTGCAACACGGGGGCGTCCAAAGTTTATATTCCTCATTGGCTGCGTTATCACCTGTTTCATTTTTACTATTCCAGAGTGGGTTGGTGTCCAGAGGAATGTCGTTGTTTTGTTCATACTTTGCACTATTTGTATGTAATGTTGCGACATAAGTGCTCCGACATTCACCGGTACTCATATAATGCTGCTCCTGAGTTTGAATCTGAAGCTCATTTGTCACTCCCCTAATACACACAGGTCCACTCCATCGTCAGTGCAAAAATCAATCAAAGGTCATTAGCCAGACGTGAGACCACCAACCGTTTCCTAGGAAGGTGATGTGTCTGATTGCATAGGCGGACCTCATCAAAAGGAAGTGAATCGGACTGCAGTCCACAATGAACCACGCCAGCCCACCCAACAATGAACTATTGTCTGAGAAGCAGACCGAATGTCATGGATTAGTGTCTTTGTCACTCTGGATCTTTGTTCTCTTCAACAGGCCAATCTCGGATCGCTTTGATATCGACGCTCTCTGACATAAAGGAGTCGTGTGAATATCTACAGCTCTTCAAGGACAAATGCAGAATAATTACTGTCCGCGTTCTAAATTAGACGGTTCAATTGGACCATGTTAATCAAAAAGGAACCAAGCGACAGTATGAACATTCTGAGAAAATTGCTCTTTAAGTTGCAATATCTTAGAGATTCTCTTAATTATTCTTCTCCAAGTATTTGGTCATCAAACTATACGATATTTTACCAACTATTTTCATGCTGTTTCTATTTAGAATAACATTTCTGACAACTAAATAGCTGAAAGTAAATAACACTTACTTTTTTCAAAATAAGGCACTTGGTTCCTTTCTGTTTAACATGATCCAATTATTGTACATAAATATTGTGTTATTTGCAGTTAGACAGCGTATACAGGGTGCCCTGTATTTAATCTTCAAAGTACAAAAGGATCCGGAGATGCTTCTTCGAGGAGGTGATGGACCTAAAAACCCTGCTAAAACCACTTTTTTCAGATTCCAAATGCCGGTAACTTATCAACATGAGTTTTTAGAGGAATAAGCTTTAAATACATGTTGTAGGCCACTAAATGCTACACATTTTGTTACCAAGGCATCTAATTTTTCATGATGGGATCTGGAGATTCGTTTGGTTTATCTTAAATAATTAGTGTTTCTTTTGTGTTGATAGACAAAAATCTCAAAAGACTTGTTAAGTTCAAAATATCAAATTTTCAGAGCAGCTCTTTAAGAGAGGATTTTACAGAGAAAACATGCTATTTTCGGAGATTCAATGAATCCAACATATTTTAAGGTCTCAAACGATCAAGGCTGTGAGATAGTGACTTCTTTACACTACCCATAAGTGTCAGGAGATAATCGTAAAGCACGTAAGTTGTTTTTCCCATTTGTTGACTTAACAACTTATTCTCTGTGACCATCCATTTATTAAAAAAAAATCAAGAATGAGGAAAATCAAGAATGGACAAACAAGTTCCGAATCAAGAAGCTTCTAGAAATGCTTTCTAGAGGGGCTGTAGAATAAACGCCTCGGACTTCTCAGTAACATACATAAGAAGGAACAGATTCCATGGTACCCAAATGTGCAGAATTTAGTAGCCTTCAACTTTCATTTGAAGCTTTTTTTTTCTCTAGCACCACTAGCTGATAAGTTATCGGCACTTAAAGCTGGAAAACGTGGGTTTTGCCGGTTTAAACATCCAGGAAGCATTTCCGGACCCATATTGATAGGAACTTAATTGCTCAGAATCTAATTTGCTAGAGGTACCTTCATCATTAAACACTACTTTGGGAACAACCTGATATAGCTTATACCTGTAGAACGTACTCAAGAAAAGTGTAGTTGCAGTCCATGTCGAAAAAAAAAATAAAAGAAACAAATAACGTTCATTCCCAGTATCTCCTTCTAAAAGCTGGCTTTTCTCTATCACTCCCTGTATGATTGCAATGCTATCAGATAGCCTTTTGTATCTAGTCGTAATATAGTATATATGCAGCCACTTTGCTTCTTGAAATTATAAAAGATACAGTGAACTAGACCCAATCAAGTATTATTTTATTTTTTGGTTACCCCTGTATGTCAATCACAAATAAAAATAATATCAATATATGTAGCAAAAAAAAGTAGGTATTTATGGCAGAATAAGTAAAAATATGGATTTTTGACAAAATATGTAAAACAACTGCTAAAATCGCATAAAACGTGCACAATTACATTAACACTTACGATTTACGAATCAGAAAAAAATATAAGCAATCAGGGATTAGTTGGGATTCGGCTAAGAAAACATCAATACGATTTTTTTTTTTTTTTTTTTAAATCTATATTAAGGACGTTTCGGCTACCCTTTGGTAGCCTTCGTCAGCTAAAATGACAAAAAAAAATAAAGAAAAAACAGAATTAATACACAGAAAAAAAGGTTTACCAGTAAGATAAATGATAGATCTATACATACAAATCAACTTTTTTTAAAAGAACAATTTGTTTTTAAAATATGAAACACATGGTAAACCTTTTTTCTGTGTATTAATTCTGTTTAAAGAGTAGCCGAAACGTCCTTAACCCTTAGTTACTAACCTTTATTTAACACTACTCACTCTACCGTTATTTATTGTTCTAATAATAATTAAAATATTGTAAATAAATATTTGGAATGCACAATGAAACTAAAAAAACGGATTACATAATTCTTAGGATAATCAAATTTATCATATAAATATAATATATATTCTTAAATTCTTATTTTTTACAAAAATCTTATTAATGTTTTCTTGGCCAAATCCCAACTAATCCCTGATTTCTTATCACCTCGACGGCTAACTATCTAGTCTTCAAGAAAAAAATATGTAAATACAATAACATATGTTCCCTAGTCATTATGGTGTCCGTGGGTAATGGCAAGTAGAGAGTCGGGATAACCACCCGACTCTTTCGGGATAACCCGATAACCCGGGGGGGGGGGGGGGGGTACTTACCTATTTTCCTGTTATCTCTATATTTATTTAGAAAAAAACTATGCCAAATTAGACGGAAATTAATTGGACATTTTTTGGCAGATTTGAGGTTCATACTATCATGTCATTCCAAAATGGGGCTGAAGGTAAAAGTTAGAGAGCAGAAAGGAAATGTGGTCGTGCTGTTTGTTGGTCTGGAAAAAATTATACATTAACTCTGTAAGGCGGTTTTAATTTCTCCTTGTGCTAATTGGACACGGAGCGGTGGCGATCCAAAACCTTCCGGAATATCTACGTAATGTGTGCGTGATGGAAGTACCATTCATCCATTCTCCATCATCTCGTAATCATCTCTAGATCTGTCCCATTCTTACATCTTATCTATGTGTTAATAGAGCTTTAGATATCTGTATAATGCAGGTGATGTTTTATTTTGGTGTTTTACTTATTTAAGAATATTATTTTTATGATTTTGTCACGCCTTAATCCAATAAGCTGTTAGAGTGCCCATACACGGTGAAGAAAATGTCAATATCTGGACTGCGAAGTTCAAACCTTAAGATATTCATCACCATGTATAGAATATCCTTGAGACCAGTTGATACAGAGTTGATCTGTACAGTCCATCGAAGGAGAATGAAAAACAATAATAAATTAACTGTACAGTTCAGAAGCCGGGACTGTGCAGGTCAGGCCTGATGAATGTGGACAAGGGGATGTTTGCTTCATATACAGTGCACAGGTTTATTAACTTATCATGTGTTAGTCCCGTCCAGTCCAAACCTTGAGGCCAAACTATGCCTTGAGATTTGAACTGAACGTGTAGAACTTGTATCCGATATTACAGATTCGCAAACTTGATGTTGCTAAAAGAATACCAAGACAAGCAGGTGATAAGTATTTTTATCACAATACTAAAAATCGTTAAGAGTGGTACTAAAAAGAGAAATAAATTTTTATGGTGTTTCTTTTTTCCAATAGAAAGGAACCCCTGCTTATTACGTTTACGTGTCGACCCAAAGCGGAAGTGCCAGCTAGAATAAACACAGGTCTCGATATATGGTACTGATTAATGGAGGTCGTCATAGTAAAAATATAAATAATTAAATGTACAAACACCTCATGACAATGATTTTCAAGAAACTTATTCATAACTTTTGATAAGTTTCGTTTAAAATGGCTGTGAAAAAATGGGAATATATAATTTTTTTATATAGGTCTCAATTTAGTAGTGGACTTGATTTCTTATAAGAATCATTTTATTTTAATTATGTCATGTTAAATTTGACTATATTTATTGATGGCACATGCATTCCTGAAGATGGGCAAGTAGTCCGAAACGTTGAATTGAAGTAATAAAGTTTTATGAGAATTCTGAAGGAATATTCCTCAACTTGATTTGTATTATTAGTTAATACCCTTCACCATTTAATCAAATAATTCAAAAGATTAAAACGTTTAATATTTATTTTAGTGGTTTGCTTTCTGAAGAATGTTCTGTATTTCCGCAGAGGTTTCTCTTGAGATATTTTCAGGAATGAAGTCTAATGTCCCTCCTGACTGATATATTTCTCATTCTCCTTTCTGTTGGAGTCACCGTCCTTAATAAAATGTTTTGTTGAAGCCTTTTTTCACACAATCTTTTTGTAAACATGTTACTATTATAGTTTTGAGACAGGCTGTGGAGTTGTATGTCGTAACTACGTAAGCCTGTGACGTCCCTTGTCTACGCCTCCAGATCGGGGTGTCTGTTCCGCCCGCTCGCTGGTTATGTATTCATCGAGACTCAATGGTTTCACAGCTTCTATTGACCGATTTACACGGTCTCACGTCGCCACCAAACACTCCCTTCCTCGATACACACAATATTTGTCGAGTATTACACTCAAAAGCAATATATTGCCGTAATATTTATTCCATTACCATTCAGCGTACTAATGCCAAGAGCAAATAATTTTTAGAATTTTCACTCCTTGGCCTACTTGTCGCGCAATTAGCTTGTTTGGTATTTGCATTTTTGAGAGGATTCTGTAATCAACGGTATTGTCATTTTGATACATTTTCCTCTACAAAAGATCTTTTTCGTATTATTTCAAAAGGCTTTATACTTTAAGGAAGGAAAACGAAAATCTGATGAAATCTGTTGGAATACAGAAGCGAATTGTTCAAAAACCCAAAGAAATCGACACTCTTCAGGCCCGGTTCAAAACTTTTTCTATGCCCAATTTCAATCCACCACTAAGGGGATCAAAATGAATTCACCATGAAGCCCAAGGTGAAGCCAACTCAATGTGATATATTGTCATATTGAATAGTCAGTTCAATTTTAGTGATATAAGCAGGGATTAAACCCGATAATTAAATAACAATTTATTCTAGGATCATTTATCCACTTTGACTCAAATTTCGTGTAAAAGTGAGAACGGCTCTTTCAAATATATTCTACCAGAAAAACGCAGTGCCCCAAGGAAGTTTAATTAGCACGACTCTATTTAAAGTAGCTGTGGGCACCGTCCGTGAGCATATTACTCCCCCTATCAAATATAGCTTTTATGCGGATGATTTGCTCATCTATATCCGAAGAAAGGATCTAGGAAGTGCCACAAGTTTTATTCAAATGGCGATAAATAGATTAGAGCATTGGCGCGTTACTTACGGTTACATTTCTCTACACAAAAAAAAAACACAAAGGTGATAGGTGTCAATATATAGGACAAATATTTGAGTACTTGAACCAACTTGAAGACCAACATACTTGACAAATTATAACATGAACTCTATGACTAATTTGAAAATAAAACAAACAGAAAACAACGCGGATGGTAAGATAAGAGTGAAAAGGTTTGTTGATATACTAAGAAGATGTTATGTATACCATTAAAATAAAAAATTGATAATATTTTGGCATCAACTGGCTACTAATTTACCGTCAACATACTACCAAGTACAAACACTTTACTGACAGACATACCAACCATTGTAACTGACCATTATACCTGACATCATTGACATGGGAAGATGAAACTTATATGATATTTTTATATTTTCCTTTTATAATATTTAACATCAATACTTGTTTAAAGCTGAATCTCCTAGCCGCATAAACTTATTAAAAAATAAATAAATAACAATTACATTTACTACGGTTGTGTTGATTGATATTAATTGTCCTTAAAAAAGATGAATTAATTTTATTTGTTTGATTTTTAGTTCTTCCCGATGACTATCTCAGTGGGGTATAGAAATTAGAACTTAAATCGGATTATATATATATTTCTATATATATATATATATATATATATATATATATATATATATATATATATATATATTTTATTTATAGAATATTACAATCTACAATTGAACTGTACTTTGTAATTTGATATTAGTTTCTTGTCCACGCCCCAGGTGTCCCCAGTTGTCAGCCGAATACCTTCCTTGTTAGGAAGGATTCTGGGATGACCTGGAGCTACCTTACGCCATCCAACCACACCCTGCGACTAGCAGGGAGGATTGGAGGCGAGTGAGACGTGGCCTGTGATATCACGAGGAGAGAAAATATCCATCGATATCACTCTCACTTACCATATTATAATTTCACTGATTTTTTTTCACTCCACGACACTAAACTACCTTAGTAGATCCCGGGGCCACCCTAGAAGCGGCTAGGGATTATATCTTGGACAAAAGGAATATTTAGGTCATTATGGAGGGTGCGATTTGTAACATAATAAGGAGCATTGACTATAGTACGTAGGACTTTGGATTGAAATGTTTGAATTCGGTGGAGATTGGAATGCTTGGCTGTCCCCCAGAGTTCTATTCCGTATCCATATAGGTTTTATTAGTGAGTTGTAGACAGTTAGTTTGTTATCTATGGTTAAGTGTGATGATTGGTTTAGTAGTCTGTATAGTTGTCCGAAACGTCGAGTTCTTGTCGTTTGAGTTTAATGTGTGTGTTCCAAGTCAATCGAGAGTCAAGGTAAAACCCAAGGTATCGGATGGTGGATTATATGTAAAGAAATATAAAGGTCTTACATCTTGCTAAAGTGTTGTTCTTATAGTCATAGACATTTCAGTTCTATGACAATAACACCCTAGTACTAATTTTGGACCAACCAAACAGTTCGTTATTCAGTTGCAGGAGAGCAAATAATTCTCCAAGCAAGTACATTATACATTCAGAAGAGGATGTAATGTCTATCCCAGTGACACAATAACTGTTAATTCATATTTGTCAATACGTTTACGTCCCGTATGATATACGAGCTTTGAATAATGGCAACACCCCTGCGATGGGGAACGCTTGAAGAATGATCGTTGCGTCAACACGTCCTTATGTAAGACGTAGACCGATACCGTATTACAAAATACACCTGTCCGTGTGTGCATTACGTCGACGTAGCATACCAGAATTAATTATATTACAATATAAATGTTATGGTAGATGGAAGAGAAAGATATAATATATGCAAGATTACAAACTCAGCTCAGAGGATTCTTAAATCACTATGAAGTATTGGAAATGAAGTAGCTTCAGACAAATTATTAATAATTTATTAGGAATTTGGGAATGGATCAGTTTTTAAAGATTTAAAAGCGTCGACATTTTAGAAGTTGGCATTTTACGAAATATTTATCTGTGTAGAATTAGTTTATTTGTTGGAATCTATAATGAAAGCTGGTCTAGAAGTTATCTAATATCCTAATGACTTCAAATAATTATGAAGTAATCTAGCAAATGATTCATTAAATATGGTGCCATTAAAATAATAAATATTCGTAATAACTCAATTTAAAGAATCACTTCAAAGTACGCGGTTGGTTCCTGGCAGAGAAGAAAGGGCTTCTGTAGAAATATAAAAACATCACTTTCAAAAGTTTTATATTATGAGCGAAGCGCTTTCAGTAGTAATGGGCCGATTTTGCTTACTTTCGTAGTCTTCTATCAATAATTTCTGGAGCTGTTTTGCTAGTTTCGTAGCAATTTAACAAAAATAACCACATATAAATAATTTTGATCCTTAGTAAACTCCGTCTCCTATTGGATCTATTTTGCTGTTAAACGAACTCATACAATCGTTTCTTACGGGAATGCTGCAAAGCGAGTTTCATGGCGAAAGTTGAAAACTTCGGAGATCAACGGGGAAGAAGAGAGAGACAGAGAAAGAGTGAGATATATGGGGGGGAGGGAGGGAGCGAGGGAGAGAGGGAGGGAGGGAGAGAGGGAGAGAGGGAGAGAGGGAGAGAGGGAGAGAGGGAGAGAGGGAGAGAGAGAGAGAGAGAGAGAGAGAGAGAGAGAGAGAGAGAGAGAGAGAGAGAGAGAGAGAGAGAGAGCGAGAGAATTCATTAGTAAACCCAAATATCCACAGAGAAGTATATTGAGAGTTTCTAAAACTTACAGAAGCTAATGTAAACGAGCGAATTTTCACTACTTCGACAATCGAAACAATGAGAAGGAAAGAAAATAATGTGTGGGACTCTTCTGATGATACAGTTCAGAGGTTTTTTATGTAAAAGAGAAAGAACCTCATAGTTTCACCTTAGAAACACATTGGAGAACGCATGTTGGCAATATGACATTGAAAATTCATTTTCTGTACTCCCATGATAGCAGTGTCAACAAATTAGGAGCCCCTTGGAAAATAACAATATTTCATAAGGAACGAAGTAGCGATACCCAAAAAATGTAAGAATATCATGGAAACTGATTACTGTTGGTGTTTGGGCGGAAAACGTGGTGGAAAGGGAAAGCGTGCTCGAAAGAGCATGGAAGAGCCGAATCTCTGAAAAATGGAGTAAATATGCGGTTCTAGTAGATCTCGAAGGAAAATATTAGAATGATTACACTTTATTAAGTTTCATTATATGTAAAATGATTTTTCATTAGTTCAGCCGAAAAAACGGTAAATGATGTTTCGGAAAATTCAATTTCACTCCATCCAGAGCGAAATATTGAGAATGTATATTCCAATCGTTCCAAACCACACCAAGAGAAAGATTATAGAGCACGCTTTCGGGTTCTACAGCTCCATCTTCAGTGCATCCAGTACATTACTACAGGCGGTTCACACGTAGACGCGCCAGTCTACGTGTGAACCGCCTGTAGTAAACAACAAGCAACAGTGAACATTGAGAACAATGAACTTTCATCTCACATTTTCTGTTGTCTTGTAAAAAAACTATGAGCTGCAGCCGCCCTGATCCTCGCGACTGTACAATCATTGTAAGCTAAAGTAAAGAAATGCAGCTTAGAGATGCTTGGGTGATGGTACTTAACCCAACAGCTTCCTGTCAATAGAGAGGTAATTTCCTCAAACAGGTTGTATAAAAACCCTTCTATTATGTTCCGCCTCTTTCTTCTAACTCTGTTTTGCTATTTTCTCCTCAACAACATTCATCCAGTCAATCCTTCACATTATAGTCGAAGTATATATCGATGGTCACAAGGAATAAGTTGGCAAGTTGGAACATTGGCGAAATGAGTTAAGTGCATTAAGATTATCTCCTAGCATTCAAGTATATTGTAATGAAGTACCTAACCCGCAGCCTTCATCGTTTCTGACTTATAAATATTTGGGTTTCTTTGTACCCCTTAAAATAGTGTGTTTTCTCTGTTAATTCTCAGTCCAGGAGCCCCCTTAAAAATATGAGATGTTGAACTTATGAATAAGTACTTTGAGAGAAACTAATACAAACTAACAATAAGTATACCATTTTAGACGAACCAATTGTGTTCTGTGGCCAAACAGTTATTTTGAGAGAAATATTTCAGAAAAACAAGTTGTACGGCTTGATCATTTAAAGTAAATATGAGTTATTGAATTTGAATAAAAGAAGAACATTTAAACTTCTATAATGATAAATTGGTATTAATTGTTTATACTGTTTATTAGCAGCCGCAGTAATATTTCAGAATGTACGCTTATTGCTAAGAATGTAAGAATATGTTTTTAAAATTATTATTATTTTGTATATGTCAGTGTTTTTAAGTTATGTCTTAGTGATTGTAAGGAAATTTCCCATTATAATGTTTTTAGTAACTTTCTTAAAGAGGCTTACGTCTTGAAAGTTCACGATGTGAGAAGGCGAGCCCTTGCTAAGGATAACAAATTAAATAGGAATTTAGGATGACCGTGTAATGTTTAATAAATTCACTATTAGAGTATATTCAAATCATTAGGGAGGGTAGAATTCAAAATATATTTTTTAGAAGGAGTTTTAATTCATTTTACAATAATCTAGGAGGATTTTAATAATCTAAAAAATTATTTTCCCTTTATCATTTGGTTCCATAGTAAACCCTCATTCTAGAAGAGATCCGTATTGCTTAAATATCATAACACACCTCCGAGTTTCTTAGCTAGCGATACATTAATAACTTTTTCCAGTCTGATGGGTTTCAGGTTAATCCCCATCACTAATTGACTGACGTTGCTGGTTCACAAACTCATCAAATCTTTTTCCCCGATTTTCAGGGCAAGAGAACCGAAATGGTGGCAAATACCATGTTAGTAAGTCGGTTTGTATAGAAGGAATGTTTATAGCTCAATTCAAAAGAAATCTTAATGTCCTTACTGTTTTAACATTAATTAGTTACATTCATCCTTGCTTTTTTTTTAATTAGAGCTACTAGGAGCATTTCTTAATATTGGAATGGGGGACATTGTTTTTAACCTTATTAGTTACAGGCAGGGACCGAAAATAACTATTAATTTTTATTTCAAATGAGATTCACTTAACCTTTAATTTTTATTTTTTGGAAATAAAAATAAAAATTTCATCGTAATTTATATTTTTTATTATTTTTTTAAAAAAATTGTCTAATAATTTTTATTTCAAAAACTTAAAAATAAAAATTATTTAAATAATGTTATTTCAAAATTTTTTTTTCAAAAATTTTTAATAACAATTTTTTATTATTTTAACTTTAAACATTATTTTAAATTAAAAAAAAAACAATATTAGTGCCATAATGAATATATTTATTGATTTTAAGAGCTCGCACACATAGCAACTAATAATGAATAGAAACGAAAACAAAAAAAAAGTAATGCACACAAACAAACTCTAGAATATACAATATATACTCATACAAATCAATTGGATTTAGACGAACATTGATTCACTGACATAAATAAATAACTTCTAATAAACAAAAGGTTCCAAATCAAGTATTTATTTATTTGTTCCGAGGATAAGAGATATTTAATAAATGAGTTTTACTTAACCTTTAATTTTTATTATTGGGAAATAAAAATTCCATCGTAATTGATATACTTTATTATTTTTTAAAAAAAAATGTTCTAATAATTTTTATTTTAAAAACTTAAAAATTATTTCATGACAGTTATTCATTAATTTTAAAAATATAAATTATGAAGTAATTTTTTTGTCATAATTTTTAGTAAACATTTAATTTTTACTTCGGTCCTTGGCTACAAGTGACAACTTTTCGTTGACTACACTTATAATTATTAAAACGAGTGTTGACGTCAACCATACCAGTATTGCGGCTATCATTCGTACGCAGTGAAAGGAAAGTGCGGTTAAGAAATGTCATGGATATTTAATATGAATATTTCATAAATTATTTATTCAATGGAGATCAAATGAAAGTGGATTAGACATAAATCCTAAGCAGAAAATCATAAATTCTCTCGTAAGACATTCAATTTACTTAGAAACTCGTAGTGGTTCACCGCGCAATATATTCAACTGCTTCATGGCCACTAAATCATATCTCCTCTAAAATATACAGAAATTATACTATTTTATCTCTAAGTAATTTTATGGTTACCATCCTGACTTTTTTACGCATCAGATGAGTTCCTATCTGCGAATCATACAAATATTCATGAAAGGTTGTTAGTTATAATTAGGGAACGGATATTCATGTAAAATAGAATTAAAAATATGTACATATACATATAACTATTTATAATGAAATATGTAATAAAAAATTGAAAATATGTAGTAAACAAATACGGGAGTTTTAATTATCATTAAATTCTGAGTGTGTACAATGTAATTTTAGCCCAACTTTGATGGACTGTAACCAGTTGAGTCTCAGTCACCAAATTTGTCACAAATATGTAGTTAAACTTTTCTAAATATTTAATTTTGTGGTAATATCGAATATTGCTGATTGCATAATTAACATTTTGTTCCTTTTAAATACTAGGTAAATCCATTTATACTATGAATTGTCATTAAATATTGTATGAGTATAACGTAATTTTACCCCAACTGTGATGCACTGTGGGGGCGAGGTTAGCTCAGCGGTAGAGCACTGGACTAATATGCTGGAGGACCTGAGTTCAAATCCCGAGCAAGTACTAAAGATTTTTTCTTCTAGTGTCTTCGTTCATGGGTTGAAATCGGTCTCCCTGACCGTCCCTAGGCCAACCCAGCCTTTAATAAATTTATCAATGGGTACCTTGGGTGCTAATGTCTCTAGCAGTCGAAGGAGCCAATAGGAAAATCAGGCGGCTGGAGTATAGTACTGACCACACTATCTCCCTAGTGTGCCGTATGGTCATGAATCAGATACCTCTATATTTTCTGCCCCTCAGGGCCCTGTTTTTTTCGGGATTTTTTTTTTTTTTGTGTGGTGCAGTGTAACTCTATAACCAGTTGAGTCTCAGTCACTAAATTGATATAAAGATAAAAAAAAAAAAAAAAAATAAAAAATAAAAAATACTAGTGCGATACGTTCCTGAGTTTGGCAGATTTTCCTCCCACTCCTAACAGTGTATGATATTTTATTCAATTTATTAACTTTTCATTTCAACCATACCCATTTAAAAATCACTCATCTCTCCATATCAAAAATGTTCATATGCTCATATTTTTTTAAGAATATATTTCCATAAGTCTAGCAATGACGTTCAGGCTAGATTCCTCGTATTCAAATTGTTGCGAGTAACAAATTTAAATGTAGTATCATGTAATGTTAATGGCTCTAAATGATAATTCAGAATTTTTATAAATTTTCCAGACATAGAAGAGAAGTAAGATATAATTGATTTTTTTTTTTTTTTTTTTTTTTTTTTTACTACATCCATGTTAACAATGACTGCAATGAGAACGAGGATATCCAGTTGTTCATTTGAAGGAATTCTGTTCCTTAATGCAAGAAAACTAGGTGAAGGATGACTCCGACATTCAACATCAACATCTAGATCACTGCAACAACCGCGGAATCACTCGGCCATCATTAGAATCAATGAGTAAATAATATGTAGATGTTTGTATTGTATAAAATCCCAGTTATTCAAACATTTGAACCAATTAATAGATTATAGTTAACAAAATCTATCAATGTTGCCAAATCGCAGGATCTCTTTCATTTTAAAATATGACAATATCATATTTTAATAGGAAATCACATGAGAGATAAGCACAATATGGAAACTCGCAAATATACTTCTGGATTGGACTTCTGAGTTTGGAGCAATCAAAAATACTGTATGAAGCAGGAGTATTCTTAAGCCAACAGTTGTTTGGCATAAAGAAGCCCTCAGGTATATTTCGCCAGCAAACTCCACCTAAATCCAGTTCCGCACGCCGAGGATTGCAAAATCCCAAGCCGCCAAACTCGTCTGTGCCCGTGGACTTTCTAGAGAAAGATTTACTTTGATGTTTCTTGTTCCACATAACCCAGCCACAGGATTTGTCTCCTTTTTACAAAAATATGGCCGTATTTATCAATATGTAATTTTATATAGCAGAAGATGAAAACACATTGACTGCACAATATTCTCCAATAATGTTTACAGTGATCTACAGTAGTCATAATTAATGTTATCTGCCTGGACATGCGTGTAGAAAGTAGTCTAAGGAGAAGGCTGTAATTTCCTATTTCAAGTGCTCCTTAAGAGAAATATTCTTGAAGAATATTGTGTTGTGAATGAGTTTCGATCTGCTGTCACATAAAATTACATTTGACTTAATATTCAGGATTTTTCAAAGTATTTTTTCTTTAATCCAATATTTTTCAGGCGGAAGGTCAATAAAACCTTATTGTATTCCATGGTATTTGTCAAGTTTCGATTTGTGACTTCGTTGAGTAGGAATGTCATGAACTCAAAACAGTAACCGATGGAAATAAACTAATCGTACAAATTTGTGTGTGTGGGGGGGGGGGGTATATATATATATATATATATATATATATATATATATTCGTATTCTACCGTCCAGAAGAAATGCACACTATTGATGAGTCTCGTACAAATATTACTTTGTAGGAACTTGGTTAATAAGAGCTAAAGAATGTAGCACTTACGGTTTGACTTTAATAAGATTCCGGGTAAACATTTGAGAGACAATATGATGCAGAAAATCGAATAATAGTTCTCGAGGAGGTAATCTTTAACCGTTCTTAACCATTTAACGCACAGAGGGGCATATATGTCCCACTTAAATCCTCTGCCTGTGAAGGGCTATGAAGGGCACAGAAATTAGTAAGATCTTTCAGAGGGAGAAGTATAGCCCATCCTATTACTTGGAACCATATTTGTTTCAATACAATAAGTACAGATTGACAGGTGTTTTTCAATGCTCTAAAATAGAAAATTAAAAAAAAAAGAAAAAAAAAAAAAGTTTTGTGCGTTAAAGGGTGAAAAGATTGGAAAACTGTATTTTTCATTTCGCGAACTCCAGAACGACAGATTGAGTTGACAATTGTTTCTTACACATTTGACGGTTACGGTTGAAGTTGCAGATGTGCAAACAAAACAAATTATGAAATCAACAAGCATGAGCAATTTTACACTTTTCGCAACTTTCTTAAATAATCTAAGACTTAGTGTTGGAGAAGAAAGAGAACCATTTCTTGGCCTAATAAATTTCTTACCCAATGGTCTGAGGTCATTTTTGATAAAACAACCGCGTACCTAGGAACACCTTTATTGATTTCATTTCATTGAACGGATTCTAATCTAGGCTTTCCAAATTTAACCAGAAATAAGAATAATAAATCAGATAACGCAGTTCCTGTAACTCTGCTTGATAACGGGCGGATAACTGATTATTGAACAGTGCATGTCTTGAAGTCTAGTAGTCTTGCTGGTTAAATATTCTTTGAACGCATACTAATTGGCTACCTCGGTCTTAAAGTAGTCAACCACCTGTTATTTCCATGCAGCCTTACCTCGGTGAATGTCTCACATTAAACCAGAGTTACGAAATATCTACTTATAAAAAGCAAGCTGCTTATGTCCCTACGGATCCATTGCCGAAATCAGATCGCCTGAAAACCTGTTCAACAGCCTTACAACCATCGACAGCTAATGCTCGACCCAAATGAGCAGACTGGCGAATCGAGCGGCACTCCACGAGGAAATGGGGTTTGCCACTCTATTCCAACGACGGAAAGTAAAAGTATGAGGGAGTTCCATTTCCTCTTATTATTGTGTAACTCGGACAGGCAGTAAGAGTACTGGAAACGGAGACAGTACACTTGAAAGGAGTTCCCAGGGGCGGCCCCGTTTCATGAGGTTCCTTCCAAGCTTTCCATCAATACTACCTAGAAACTCATGAGCGGCGTTCTACTATTGCAGAGTAGAAAGGTGTTTCATATAGGCTCTGATGGGGTTAAGCATCGTGATCATATATAATATGGCTAGTAATTGCTATTTGGATTTTCTTGTGGGATTTGCCTAATCTTAACAATTCTTGGTCATCTGAGCACTAATATGACAAAACGAGCTAATTCATTCCCAGATTGTAGAGCAGGAAATGAGAGCACGCGATTCAACAGGCTGACCCAAAAGACCATAAAACTTAATAATTTAAGTGGTGTTTTCTCTTTTTGATAGGAAAAACTCTAAAGGTGGCCAAACACGTTCATTCTTAATCTCAACGCACCGAATGCGTTTTTGGCCTGAAGGTTTGGACTGAACGGAACCAGCAGACACACCATAAGTCAATAAACCTCAAGGCAGGGACTGCACAGTCCAGTTATGGTAGACCCACTGGATTTGAAACAAATATCCTCTAGTCCACACACGTCAGGCCTGGCCCTAGTCCACAGTCCCGAATAAAATTAAAATAAAATAAACTTAAGCAATGTTAAATAAAACTTAAATTTATTTAGTGTCATCCCTTTATTAAATTCATCATCCATGAAACACAGTGACAACTTGTTTTATTCTTACCGGGGATACATGCCCCTTAGAAAACATTTAACATATTAAAACATTACCTAATAACTTTGATATGACTGTAATATTATGTACAATTTATAATTTTTTTTTCAATTGAAAATTTAAATGTAGATCATTTGATATCATAATATTTATACACACTTCAATCGATCATAGCAATAAGAAATTCTTGCCATTAACAAAGATATTATGTTACCTTTTTATCGTCCCCAGTACTTCCTCAGCTCTGCCCTATACCAAGTAATTCAATCCCGAAGACCTTCTTATAATTTTCAACTCCTTAAATTTGAATCCTCTGTTCACTCCCGTTACACCCGGCATCGGCTTTCCGATCTTTATATTCCTTCCCACCGTATAGCTTTATTCGAAAAATCATTAATCACTCGTGCCACCTTGCTATGGTACTCCTTCCCTCTATCTGTACGCCATGCTAGAAACATTTATATCCCGACTCTTCTGCCACTTTTTATCCCTGCAAGTTTTACCCAGCCCCTAGTTTATATTCAAGTGGTAGAATTTAATTTTATATTTTAAATTGATTTCATTATTCTGTCAAATTCAAAATTATTCCTAAGGGACATGTGTCATGCAATAAAAATAAAAAATTTTCATTTCATTTTTAAGATATAGTAAACTCCCAAAGTATGTCTTACCGTGAGATGGAAAGAATCGTAACTTCCCAAATGGCTTTTTGAGAGGTTTCAAATAATATCAAGCATTGTGACTCTAATAAATATGGAAGATTATCAAGTCTTCTATCACTTATAAACGAGTTAGCCAACAGCATCAGTACAGAACATAAGAAATGCACTCATGCACGGTGCATAACACAGAATTTCATGAAGAAATGTGCCATTTGTTTATAATAATTATATGATTATTGCAAATCGTCTTCAAGTAGTAGGTATAAAGATCTTAATGTTAATACAAACTTATACAATGGTTGAAGTATTGTTCTAAAGGAACATGCAAATTTTGAAACCTGTGCACCATATGGAGCAGTAATTTTCTTGACATATTTAGGGCGGCCAAACCAGTTGCTGATAGCGGAGTGGAAATGACTGTAATGAAAAGTGAACGGGTGTATTACATATTTTCTTGGTGAATGCCCTGAAGGAGAGTGGCCAATGTAAAGACACCTGGTTAAGTCCACTAGTCGACGGAAGCACTTACGAAAGAAGGCGTTGCTCGAAGGCTGCTTATGTAAGCACTGCTTGGACATTCTTTACTTTAGAGTAATACATTTTATCTTTAGAATGAAAGTGAAAGAAAATTGGAGGGTTTGCAGCAATAAGGAAGTAGGAAACCCCCCAAAATCAATAGATAAACGACTTCAAAGGCCATAACTCGTCAAAAAATCTTCATGAATTTCCAATATAATGTTGCCCCACGGCCGTAGTGAAGCCGTCTCAAAGTTATAATAGCAGCACCTTGAAGACTTTTTAATTTATAAAAAGAAGAAAAATTTGAAATTCGTAAAAAACATGAATGGAGTGGTTCCCCGAAATCCATTTTGAATGAATGATTATTTTATTGCTCTTAAAAATTTACAATTTTACAGCAAGGGGTCTACCACACTTGCTTATGATTAATACTAATAAGAAATAATACGCACATATATACATACACGTCAACACAATAATATGTATACATATCTAATCATAGTAAGTAAATTGGACTACATTAATATAAATAAAAATTTTATATAAAAATAAACTCTGTTTTTCTTAGCTCTTAAGTTAGACCCTCATGATTGAAAATGTTTTAAGAATTCGCATATACTTTTAATATTATTATGAGAAAGGTTAGACAGTAGACTTTTTATGAGCTGGTTCAGTATAAGGGTTTAAACGATTGTCCAGGAGTTCTTCTCCTGCTCTTCTGAGGCTTGTACATTCAATAAGGATGAGTATCAGGCTGTCCTTTTTATCAAGTATACGTTTGTATCTCAAATTTCATTTCACTTATTGAAATATGTAGAGTAATACTAGACTACAACCTTGTACAAGACATAAAGGTGGATGCTAAACCGCAGATTTCGGGGGACCTCTCCAGTCCCCCGTTTTTCGATGAAAAACGCTGTTTGTCGTTTTTTCCGTTTTGGGGTTGGAGGGAGATGCAGAAAAACGGGAGGCACCTCAAGAACATGGGAATCAAGATGTACAAGAAATGCTATATAGATATCTTGGGACAAAAAAAAGTTCAATTTTGTAGATCTGTGCTATATGTATATTTTCCTTTTTTACGTGGGTTTTATGTTAAATATAATATTTTAACTAAGTAAAAAAAAAAACAACAGAAAAAGATTGATTTAAAAAGCTGATATAAATTTACGCCTGATTGTGTTTTTTTTTTATTACCTACTTGATTATGACAAAATTATCAAAATGTTCACTTCTCGTGATTGGTTGAGACTTGCAGGCATTAGAGTATGGAATTATCGAGAAAGGAGGAGAGTATACCTAAGTACCTTTGCCGTACCACCAAAAAAAGATTTTCCGAAAAAATATGAATGTTGTAGTAAATGTGATTTTCGTAAGACAAAAACGAAAAGCATTTCATTCTAGGGAAAAAACTCCGAAATTCTATTTTAAAAAAAGCATGCTCCATTTTCCATGCAAACAATTTGACGTTAGACGAGGTATGACCCATTTATAACTATATACACTATATAACCATGCAGCTATTGTTTCGTAATATAGAACCATTTTTTTAATGAATAAAAAGCCTATTGAAGAAGAGAGGTGAAAATCATTTTTCATTCACTCATTCTTGTAAAGTGAATACTGCACATCACATTCACTATTGTCATAAATAATTGAGTCACTTGCAGTAGGCTAAGGAGAAAAAAGTGCCGACATTATGTGCGAAATTGCCATGAACCTACAAAAAGTTCTTTCTCAAGTGACATTTCAGCACTGCATATTATTCAGATTTTATGGCAATGGAACCGTGGGGGGTTTTAGTGCCTTATGTAAACACAAAGGCTCAACGATAGCGTGACAATAGAGTGAAGCTTATACAGGATCAAATATTAGGTAAACACCACTAGGAACGTTCCAATGCTTTTCTAGGAGTAAGTTCCTAACCTATAATACCTATATATATATATATAAATATAGGTTTTTATTAATAGTATTTTTACTTTTATTTTCAACAGGATTAAAATTTCCTTTTTCCAAGTCATATTTTTCAAATTGTTCATCATGGTCATCAACATAACTCACGGCATTTATCAGACAGATCAACGTAATTTTCTCCTGCAGAAATTTCGGTGTCAGTATCAGAATCTGAACTATCATTAGAATATTTTTTTTTATTTACCATTTTATTAGGAAGGTGTTTATTTGTATGTGGTGTCTTACGTTTAGGGTAGAGCTTTTGTTTTTTTTTTTCAGCTTCAATAATTAGCTTTTCAGGAATATGTCAGATACGAGGTTTCCCTTTAGGCCGGCCTCTATTTGAATTTTCCTTGCCTGCGCTTTTGGATGAGGCCTTACAACTTGAGGTGTAACGATAAGGGGCAATAGGGGTATGAACACTGAGGATTGATATAGTCAGTTTCAACTGATTTCATTCATTATTTTTTAAATTATTTATGAACAATTAAAGCAACTAATATTAATTAATTTTTAAAAAGCTGTAGCAGACAAACTTAAAAATTAAATTAGGAAAAAATCACTAAAGACTTGTTGTACCTTTGACCTGTTCAAAGGAACAACAACTAGCACTGTAGTCGTGGTCGGAAGCGCAACCAATTTTCTTATTGTAATAGCTGTTATGCCAAATGATTTCCATCAACAAAAACATAAAACAAAAAATATTATTAGGCAAATTTATCAATAAATTACTTACATTTTTATGATAGAAATGGATAAGTATTATTCACAAGAATCCTCTTTGACTTGAATAATCCAAAGTAGGATACAAAAGTCCTCTAGTGAAGCAACTAAACACAATTTCACCAAAATTTATGAAATGTTGCTACATGCCGCCACAGCCTACGTGGTAAAAGGTACAGTATGGTCAGAGGTACGAGTACAACACCTTCCTCTCTCTCACTCTCTCTCTCTCTCTCTCTCTCTCTCTCTCTCTCTCTGTATATATATATATATATATATATATATGTATATATATATATATATATGTAGTATATATTCTTTTATAACAATTTTAGCTTAGGATTAAAATTTATTCTCTTTTAATCGTATAATTCCCCCAAGGCATTTCCAGAAATAAAGGCTAAGTCAAAGTCGTCTGGGACTCATAGTTCAGAGGTCACTGTTTCGAAACTGTGAGCCAGAAAAGTTACAGATTTGCGTTCATAGATTTTAATATTACTTATTTGGTTTTTAATTTATTTTTGCTTTTCTTGATAGGACTTAAATTAAAGGTGCATATAAAAGAGCATGAAACGTGTACTGCTAAATTCAATAAATAATTTGATATTTTATATATAAAACGTTGATTTGTTCTAATTTTTTGTCATTATTTGATGAACAAAATTGATATACGAGATGATATGATAATAAAGTAACGAAGAATTTCATTTTATAATTACAAATTACAAAAAAATTATCTAAAAGATCATGATGGTCTTCATGAAAATATCCCAGTCAATCAGACTTATGTTAATTGTGGTATATCTGCATTTTCAATCTGACGTTTTAAGTGAAGGTTATCGACGGTTTCTTCACGCCATCGTTTCAATCAACCTTTTCTATAATATATACTTATTATACCATCCAGTGACAGCTTAATTGTCTTCTTGTTACGCAATTAAGATGTACTTTCTTAAAAAGTATTACATAAGAAATGAATTTCCATAAATTGTAAAGTCGTATACAGAAGAATACATAGTTGGGAATAGAGGGAGATGCCATATGAGTAATATTTTGCGACAAATTTGATTTCTTCTAGTTTTTCATTTTTTCGAGGGGGGCTGAAATACAGTCAACTTCCGAACATTCGATCTTCAAGTGACTGTGACCAATCGTTCGAGATAGCTACCAGAGATGTTATGCATTTACTTATCTACATGTAAAATGAATAAAAAGTAGAAATGAAAATCATCTACGTAGATTTTGCTCAAATTCATGTTGTATATACAGATATAGCCAATTGGCGAGAAACGGCTAATTAAACTTTTATTCACTGCATACTGCACATACTGTTCAGTAACTGTAAAATAATCTCCAATTTTTTTTTTTAAACACAGTTATTCCCTTTTTTCATAATCACTTTTGAAATGTTATTTATATGTGAGAACATGTTATAATGGACGTTGTTACAGGTTTCCTAGGAGGTCCAACGCGTGTTAACCGCATTTCTGGCTTCTCTGATTGCAGGAAATACTTTTATGACCACTTATTCCTCAAGCTCATCATGACTTCCGAATTTAATGTTGTCCTCTATTGCTGTGATAATGAGTGTTTAATTGATGTAGGTGTAATTTGACTTGGTTCCTTTCAGGAATCATGTTTATTTATTGCATGACTGTTTTAGTGTAACTATAGTAATGAACATGACATGATTGCCTGAGGATGGACCTGTGTGTCCGAAACGTTGTGATGGAGGAATAAATGTAAAGTTTGAAAAATTTTTGAAGGGTTATTCTTCACCTGTTTGGTATCATACAGTTATTCCCTTTTTTCATAATCACTTTTGAAATGTTATTTATATGTGAGAACATGTTATAATGGACGTTGTTACAGGTTTCCTAGGAGGTCCAACGCGTGTTAACCGCATTTCTGGCTTCTCTGATTGCAGGAAATACTTTTATGACCACTTATTCCTCAAGCTCATCATGACTTCCGAATTTAATGTTGTCCTCTATTCGCTGGACTTCGGCTAAAATGCTCCCTCAGAAGGAGGACCCCATAAATCCCTTGTTTCCCTAGAGATGGGCGATATGAATCGACCGTTTTAACTCGATATATCGATTTTTTTAATATACCTCCAAGGGCCGATCTTTTTAAAGAATCGATCTCCTAGGGCCAAGCTTTTAATGAATCTATCTCCAAGGACCGATCTTTTAAAGAATCGATGTATCTAGAATACCGTAAAATAAAGTGTTCTTTTTTTTCTTTTTTTTTCTTTTTTATTTCAAATATTCAAATACTCAAACTCATCTTATTTCTATTATTTAACTGAGGAAGAAATTTACAGAACAGTGTCCTATGCCCAGTAACACACTTTTAATACCCGTATATTTTAATATTATGGAACAGTATTAGTTTTATTATTTAATGATTTTGATGAAAAATAGTCTTAAATGTTTCTAATTTTAGGTTACAGATATACTTTTCATATTATCAAGTATTCAAATCGACTTATTTAGGTCAATTCGTAGTAGTGATGGGCGATTCTCGAATGTGAATCGATTCGAGTCAAAATGAAATATGAATTTCGTAGTTATTTGCTAGTAATCGTGACATCAATCCATATCGTAGAACGATCTTCTGAGCCTAGAAGATCTATCTCTAAAATCTGAACTCGCCTATCTTTTTTTGTGGATCGATCTTTTTATTCCGATTCTAATCGATTCAAAAGATCGATTCATATTCTAGAATCGCCCATCGATAGTTGTCCCTATCGCGAGTAAGTGATTAGAGGATCGGTGAAGTTATCGATTAGAGTTCGAGTTATAGAGCTGAAACGTTTTACAAGTAGACGTGGAATACCTATAAGTCCCCTCCCAGGAGGCGTACTTTCAGTTCGACTTATTTGCACAAAGTTTCCTCGATTTCGGCCTTAAATCGACTTATTGAGCTGATATTCACGAGTAATAAGTCGAGACTAGAGATTCAGTTCGAGCCATTTAAGGTTAGGTTAGCTTAGGTTGGTGGTTTAAGGACAGAAAACTGCTTGGTCATCTCCGCCCTTAGAGTATCATTGAATTGAGTGTAATGTTAGGATGTGTTTTCAGTGTTGTGTGTTTGAGACGGAGTTGTGTGTTTGAGACAGGGTTGTGTATCTAAAATTTCAGTTGTTAATCTTGCTTGGAAAATATTATTATTACATAGATATAAGAACCAGATTCAGATGTCCTTAAAGAGAAAGGAAAACACACTTAAAAATGTATATATTCGTTATATTATCTATTTATTTATTTTATTTTATTTTTTTATTATTTTTAAAATCTTTTTTTCTTCTTTATTTATTATTTTATTTATTTATTTATTTTTTTACTTTTACATGTTAGTAATTTCATACTTTTCCTTCTTTTGTCTTTTCTTTTTTTCTCTTCTTCTTCTTTTGTTTATTCTTTTTCTTTATATTTATATGTATATATATATATATATATATATATATATATATATATATATATATTTTATTTTTTTTATATCTCATATTTATTTGTATTTTTTATTATAATTATTTTTTAATATATACTAGCGATTACGCTATAATTGATTAGGATCATCAACTTTACATCGTACTAACACTAACAATGCTTTCTTTTTTGGTACAATACTAATACTAATCTAAAATGACTAAAATATTTAAAAAAAAAAAAAAAAAATTACTTACATACATACACATAAATACCAGATTACACTTTTTACAGTAAATGATATAGTTGCGCCTTTTTTAAAAATGCCACGACCACATCAACTGATTTACAATCGTCCCGCAGAGCTCCCGCCAAATTCCTTGGTATTCCTAACTGTTGTAGCAGCAGCCTATAGCGAGAGCAGTCTTCGAATATATTTTTACAGTGATCGGCTGATTGCATCTTCCGCAGACAGGTGGATACGAGCCATTTAAGGATTCGACCTTTTGATGTTCTTTACATCGAGAGCTGATTGCGATACCATAACGGACAACTTCTCTTTCTAACCGACCATTAAAGTCACTAACAGTACTGGAGCATTAAAGTCGCCTGCACAGTTATAGTTCTGCCGATACAGAAGAATTATTTATTTCTCCAGATGAATATTACATAATTCTACATATTCCGTAGTTACTCACGATCAAACCTACTTGATTTTTATGGTGTAAAATAAAAACTTAATTTTTCTTAACAAGGCATAGGGGAGATATAAGGATTTTGTTGGTTAAATCGTTGTAGACATAAAACAACATATTGTTTGTATCGTATCTACTTTCTACATTGGTTTCAATAGATTAGGCGTAACGGCTTTCCTTTAAATTATTTAGTTTTCTAAATTAATAAATCTGTTTCTAATGACATATTAAATGGTATTAAGAAAACAAATATATTTGTATGCTTTAAATGATTTTTAATTATGTCTATAAAAATATGAAGCCAATTGTAATTGCATACTACGTTTATTAAATGGTTTAGTCTAAATAATTCACCAAACTTTTTTTTTCTAATTGTTCAGTAGTGTATAACATACTGTGCAAAAAATCTAAACTGTTAAACTTGCACTTCTACGTAATTCAATCAATGTTAAGGCTTAAACCAGGATGTAACCTTCATCTTAATAAATCTCTTCAAGGACCTAATTCACCAACAAAAACTTCATTTAATTTTAGATTAGGCGACAAATGGTTTTCAACGGCACAAAGAGGCATGGCCATGCTGAAGAAAATGGCATGAAAGTTGTGAAAATAACATCACCTGAATCCAACATTATACTTCATAATTGGGCGTTGTTTGGTTTAAATTCCGTTTATCAGTAAAATTAGTAGATTAGTAAAAGAAGGCAAGAAAATAATAAAAGTATTGGTAATACTGTTTCCTAGAGCGAACATTGAGTTGGAGAGGGAGTCATTTTCGCTCAGGATACTGTCTGTTTCCTGTTGTAGCACCTTATACTTCCTTCTCTTTGAGATTTTATTTTATACTAGCAGTTACCCGGTGTGCTACGCTACACCTAATTTCTGCAACTAGAAAAGCCCAGATAAATTAGAAACCAAATAATTAATATTAAAATCTAATAACACAACTCTGAAACTGTTCGTGTTCACAGTTACGAATCCGTGACCTCGGAATTGTTAGGCCTAGAAGATTTTAACCTAGCCTATGGCTCTCGTAGGATCAAGACCTATCTGTGTGCGAAGTTTGGTCAAATACGGTCGAACGGTGTGGATTTTTATAAGTGACAAACAGACAGACAAATAGTTGATAGACGTTTTTCACCTAGCCTATGACAGTCCCAGTATCAAGACCTACCTGTGTGCCAAGTTTGAAGAAAATCTGTCAACCGTATGGATATGTATTAGGAACCATCATACAGGCAGACAGCTAGTAGACGTTTTTGATCTAGCTTATGACTCCCCCCGAATAATGATCTACTAGTGTGCCACGTTCTATCAAAATCGATCAAACGGTTTGGATTTGTATAATGAACAAACATACACACAGACAGGTGTAGACGTTTTTGACTTAGCCTACGACACTCCCCCGATCAAGATATACCTATGTGCCAAGTTCGATCAAAATCGGTCGAACGGTGTGCATTTGTATAGGGAACAACACACAGAAAGACAGCTGGTAGACCTTTTTGACTTAGCCTGCGACGCTCACCGGATCAAGATCTACCTGTGAGCCAAGTTTGGTCAAAATCGGTCGAACGGTGTGGATTTGTATAAGGAAGAAACATACAGACACACAGCTGGTGATTTTTTTGACCTAGCCTACGAGACTTCCAAGACCAAGAAGTACCTCTGTACCAAGTTTGGTCAAAATCGGTCAAACGGTGTGGATTTGTATAAGGAACAAACATACAGACAGAAAGCTGGTAGATTTTTTTGACCTAGCCTACGAGACTTCCCGGACCAAGAAGTATCTGCGTGCCAAGTTTGGTCAAAATCGGTCAAACGGTGTGGATTTGTATAAGGAACAAACCCACAAACAGACAGGTGATTTTTATATAAATATAGAGTTTTAAGGAAACCTACCAATAACTGCTTCTATTCCTTTACCAATGGAACTATGGATATGAACGGAACCGCACAAAGATGTCGCAGTTAATGTGAGTCTGACTTTTAATAAAAATAAATGATTTCGTAAACACATTTTATAGATGAAAATAGAACATCCTGACTGCTTTGAAAGCCCTACGCATGAAATGTGGAAATTTAACGAAAATCTTCTTTAAAAACGCTTAGGATAAAATTAAATCTACATGAAGGGATCCAACGGAGCGTAATATAATAATGAAAGGAGGGCGCTAATTGCCATATAAGTCGAAGCTGTTAAAAAGTAATTTAATTAACTATTGTTATTTTATTTTACGTCGTACTAACAGAAAGTATAAGAGATTTTTTTTTTCTTAAGCCATTAAAAGGCAACAAGAATGTTGTTTTCTAAAGCAGCTCGGTTACCCTCCGTTGGCTGTTCAAATAATAGATAATTGTAAACAACTTTTTACGTAAGGGCCGATCATTTCCATCAGTCACAACTCCTACCATTAACAAGTAGTCAAATTTCTTTAACCGTGAATATTTTTCGGCCATCAAAAATCGATCAGTTGATCCGAAGAGATCCAAATGTATGTCAAAAATCGATCAGTTGATCTGAAGAGATCCAAATGTATGTCAAAAATCGATCAGTTGATCCGAAGAGATCCAAATGTAAGTCGAATCATAATAATTTGGGTGTAAGCGTGAAAATTTCTTTTCTACGATATAATAGTGCTTTTGAATAATTTAATTGCTCAGGAGATATGCAAAACATTTTCCGGTTTTTCTGGGCATAAAGTTTTCCTTTTACTATCGGATTCCCAAATCATTTAGCGAGCGTAACGTTAATGTTATCTTAAGGAAATTTACGTATATATTTCGTTGGGTAATGTTCCGCTCGAGAGGTGGCCCGTGATTTCGATTCCCACTATGGGGTGGTGGCTTTTCTTTGGAAAAAAGAAAAGGCTTCAGACCTATCCTGGCTAGAAAAGAGTGGTAACCTATAGATAACCCATCCTAAAATTCTTAGTTTATAATGTTGCACATTAAAATCTAAATTAAATTAATTCCACTTGAATGATGCACTTCTTAATGAAAAATATATATTATTAGCAAAACATAATAATATTTATGCTCTCCTTTAGGCTCCTTCGCTGGGGCATCGTCTTGATCTTGTCTCGGCTTCTTTCTCCAGAGGTCCTCGTTGTCCGGCCGTTATATTTCGCCCAAATCCTATTGGGCTTCATCAGACGTGTTCCTTACTCTTCGGGGTGTGCATAGCTCCTGCACACCCCGAAGAGTAAGGAACACGTCTGATGAAGCCCAATAGGATTTGGGCGTAATATAACGGCCGGACAACGAGCACCGCTGGAGGAAGAAGCCGAGACAATATCAAGAATAATATTTATTTCAGACTGTAAGTGAATATTTACAATTCTCTGAAATCACATTGGGTAAATCGTGCAAACGATTGGAATTCGCATTTTATATTGATTTTTTTTTAAACATTTTGTGGATGACTGAATGCATGGATCCTCTTCCTTCGAATAGGAGCCCAATGACCTCACAATTTTGGATCGCATAACTCATACGGAAATAAGATGCACACTTTTCATAAATGACTTTCTTCTCCTAGCCAACTCATCTAATATTTTACAGTTGAATTCAAGATAAAATTCCGGAAGTGGTCTGATTACTTAAAATAATCTTGCAAAATCATTTTTTTTTTTTTTTTATTTGTTTCAAGGGTGCAATCAAAAAAATACTTTTTTTTTATTCAGTAAGATTAGACACTACGTTGAACACTTCATATAGTTGTTTTACAGCAGAGCATATTGTATGATTACATTCAACATGGTGCTGAATCTTTGATATAATGTCCCCTGAGCAAGAAAATTATTGCTCAGGAACATTTTTTTTCATTAAATTAACAATAAATTACTCATTTTTTTTTTTTCATTTTTTGTATCTTTGTGACATTCAAACATATAGTCAAATCCCGCGACATATGCAGTCGATTTTTATCTGGGTTAATTTTTTTATTTCAACTCGATCGACCATTTATCATTGATACAAGAACTTTAGGACGGGCTATCTAAAGGTTACCACCCTTTTCTAGCCAGGATAGGGATGATGCCTTTCATTTTTTTCCGAAGGACAGACACCATCCATAGTGGGAATCGAACCCACGACCTTAGTCACAGAGTACACCGGGTCTTGTTTATTGTCGTGGTTAAGGGATCATGTGATTCGAAATGTTAAGGGCTTCTTTATGGTGATATGGTTAGAATTTTATTTATTTTTCTTTTCATAAAAATGTTACCAACTTGCACATTAATTGCCATAATTTATTTGATTTTTTTTTATGTTCATCCAAGAATATTGATAAGGCTGGCTGATTTTATTCTTAAATTAGTTATCAGTATTTATGGTTTTTTTTGTACTCTTCAAGACCAATGTATCAAAAAAATTAAAATAAATTCCATAAAGAATGTTAGCTTGTTGTTTAGTGTAACATGCAATCCTATAACGTTTTGACGTCTACGGGTGATCAAAAAATGAACGGGAACACTATTGGTTGTTGCACCGTTTTTTATCGAAAGGCGTTTAGTGTGAAGCAATATTTCATGTACAACTGCCAAGAAACAACAGATATTAAGATAGAAAATAGACAAAAGGCGATACGACTGAGAAGAGAAGAAAGAGAGAGAATGCGAGGGCGAAACGAGACAGCGGAGGGGGAAAGAGACTTTCGTTTGAAATGGTCTCTGGCCAGAGCAGTGAAATCTGTTGGTGCAATGTAAGGGGCCTTCACTCTATCCAACGACATCTTCATGAAATAAAGAGAACCGCCAGAAATAGCTTTCCTTCCTAGCTGGTCGAAATGTATCACTGGATTAATACAAGAGGCACGCCTAAGGCAGTTATGTAGGCACCATTCTTGGTCAGATGTTATATCATTAGGCATACATGCATTCATGCTTCTTACATCACACTGTAAACATGCACGTTTATCAAATTAGAACTGGCATATATAGGACCCATATGGCATGAGTAAAGGGCAGAATCAGAAAGTAATCAACTATATAAAAATATTTCATAATAATCCTTTAATTCATTAAGAATCTCTAGAGAGTATATTGACAAATCTAAACGTACAAAAGAGGAAACTGTATTAAACGTTTTGATTAAAAATATTACATCATTTCTTCGTTCAGCATTGGTATTTACTGAAAACTCCTCTAATATTACAACTGCAAAAGTCAACCAACTGACCATAAATCTACAAGCATTGCGGCTGTCAAAAGTCATCTTGACAGCAGCAGTATTAGCAAGCCAAAGAGTACACAAATAAAAAGAGAATTGACATTTTTACCTGAGATATTTGGTAAAACTCCTGTGTCCAAGGCTCGGCACACACTGAGACACACAAAGAACACACATAAATAAAGTAATGTGTACTGGCTAGACCATCTCGGCTGACTGGTCTTACAGGAGCCTCCATGGCCTACCCCTCCAGTCACCTGGAGGTTCGGCTTTCTTCGGCTCACTTCGGAACACGACCTGCCGGCCTTCTCTTCGATTGCTTTGCCCTTTAGATCTTTTTCAAGAAAGGAATTCGGCCTTTACTCACTGCGTAGCATGTCAGTAATGTCCGTAGAAAAACACACATGTAACTGGAACTGCTGTAAGTTTTTTTGGTATGGTTGAAAGTTCTCTCGGTGCCTCCCTGAAATGAAATATCATAAAGTGTTTGGTGTACTGTCTCTTATGGAATATGTGCTTCGTTACGTTCAGTGTAATTATTTCAAATAATTAATTTTGCTCTGTATAATACCTTCAAGTAGCTTCAAAACGTAATATACACTATCCTCTGCAAAAAAATGAACAAAAGAAAATAGTTCTTTTTTTTAGTTCTTCTTTTGTAGCAATTATTCATTTCTCTCAATTTGGCCATACATGTGTAAGTAGGTATACTACACTACATGTATATTGGTCACTCATGAAAAACCTCCAGTTAACGTCGATACATACTTATTACGCCTGAATCAAAAGGGTGAACATGTCAAGACGTGATCCTAACTAAGAAAGCCCTTGAAGAAGTGCGACACAAGCACGAAACATGTCGGCCAAAAGATAGAAAATAAAGTAGTTGAACAGAACGAATAGTGTACTGCTTTATGGACCGCCTACCATAAAAATATATAAGAAAAAGTGAAAAATATATGTATGTATATGGTCATTTTTCAGAAGAATTATTATATATACCTATTCAAGCCTACCCTGATAGCGTCATCAGGACCTTATCAACGGGTGTCTCAATTCAAGGAGGAAAGGTATGTGCTAAAATGATATTTTGCTCGGAATTTAATCCTATATCAACTAAGGATCATGTGAAATATTACTTTTCCAAACTAACAAAACGTTTTTACACATCATTTCTCTTGGAAATTGGAGTTATTGACATTTAAAATGAATTTCCCTGGAGGGACAAGAAATCAAATAAGGGGGGGGGGGGGGTAAGCCGCAATAGATCAATGCTAAAATATAAATACTCGAAATCATTAAAAATCTTATAAAATATAAATTCATAAATATTATATATATATATATATATATATATATATATATATATATATATATATATATATGTATATATATAAATATATATATATATATATATATATATATATATACACGCACAATTTTATTTCTTATCCATTTCGAGTTATCCATTATGTATTAACTTTTCATAGCACGGCCATTTTTGACTTTAATAATTTTGTCCCTAGAAGAGTGAGGATAATGACAGGCCATCTTCGTGCCTGAGGATGATGGAGTGAGAGGATGAGCGTGGAGTACGCTAAAGGTAAACGGAAGGACGACATTCAGCAACGAACCTTTCATAAATAACGATGGAAATCGTGATAAACTGCCCATTGTACAATATCAACCCCTTCCATCATCATTACCCAACAATTACTCTAAATAAGTCAAGAAATAGGACAGTATTAACACCAGTTCAGAATATGATTGCTGTCTAGATGGACGATAGCTAAAAGTATGAGAACGCAATGAATATCTTTCATGCTGATATGAGAGAGAAAAACTTTATTGTAAACAAATATACCCATAACCAATACCATCCGATACCTTGGGTTAACCGTACATAACAAACTAACTATCTACAACTCACTAATAAAACCTATTTGGACTTACGGAATGGAATTTTGGGGGACAGCCAAGCATTCCAACATCCACCGATTCCAAACCTTCCAATCCAAAGTCCTGCGTACCATAGTCAATGCTCCTTATTATGCTACAAATCGCACCCTCCATAATGACCTAAATATCCCTTTTGTCCAAGATATAATCCCTAGCCGCTTCTCATCCTTCCTTAGTAAATTAATCAATCATACTAATCCTATAGCCCAATCCTTATCCAGCACCAATCATCCTTCCTCTCCACCAAGACGCCTCAACAGGAAGTGGCCCCGAGACTTACTTAGGCAGTGAAGTGTCGTGGAGTGAACAAAAACAATTATTTGTGGAGTGATCAAAGAAATTATAATTGAATAAATTGAGAGTGATATCTGTGGATATTTCCTCGACTCTGCTGGTCGCAGGTTGTGGTTGGATGGCGTAAGGTAACTCTACGTCATCCTAGAATCCTTCCTAAACTAGGAAGGTATTCGGCTGACACCTGGGGACACCTGAGGCGTTAGCAAGTAACCGGTATCAAATTACATAATGCAATTGAATTGTAGATTGTGATATTTCTTTAAATAAAAATAAAAATAAAAAAATAAATAAAAAAATGGGCTGTCTATTTATATTGGGTTGCTAGATACACAGCGTGCTTATCATCTATTCGGAAATAGGGTTAATTTATAGGTTGAAGATGTAAGGAGTTCGAAATGAGTAATGGAGAATAAAGAAGATGGAGACGAAAGAAGGCTATATTGATAAAAGAGAAGGAATATGTGATATTGAGGTGGAATTTATAGAATTGAAAATATAGTCTAAAGTATATAAAGAAACAGTGTGAATGGATGATAAGCACTCAGTGACCATAAATGTGATTGCTAATTATGCGGAGTGTGCCCACTAATATTGACTCCGCTAATGCTGATAGGTGGTCTGTGGTCAGTCCAAGATCTTCAAGGAAGATGGCTGTGCTCTTCGGTATTGTCCCTCTCGATCCGAACCACATTCCTTTTAATAGATTGCTAAAAGTCATCGGTTGAATGTGAAAGAAATATATTTTAAACTAAATGTACAGCCCTCATTGTGCATAAAATGGTACTGTTAGAGAACATGTGAGAAAGCGTTATTTTTTTAATAATTTTTTTCAGCGACTTATTATGCATTAAGGTTCTTCATATTCAAGGAAAAAATGTTGAATATTTAATAAAACTATCACTAAATTTCATTTTAATCAATTTGAGATTTTTTGTGTAATAATACGTCATGCTTTACATATTTGCAAACAATTTTTAAAAACACTAAGGCATTCAAGCTTTCAAAAACATTTTACAGATTGAATTTCGGTCAATTAGAACTGCTTCAAGATTTTTTTTTTTGAAAGTTCTTAACAAGTGAATATCTACGTGAATTTCACCCAAATTGAAATCAAAAAGCGGCGTGCCGTTTAAAATTCTCAAAAAGACACCTTGGCATTGGGCACCTCAGGACCTACTGAACAGAATTGAATGCCTAAAGCGTCTTTTTAAGTACTTTTAAATGTCGATTTCAATTTGGTAGCAAATTCGCGGAGATATTTAATTTATTTATTAGCCAAAACATTGTTGACATATTTAACAAAATCCTATTTGATCGATTTTCAAACTGTAAAATATTTTAAGAAAACTCTGCATAAAGTTTCATAAGTATCCGTTTCTCTAAATAAGAAATTGATGGGACATAAAGTAATTAGTTTTTTTTAACTTTCCAAATATAAGTCTGATCCAGGGATAATCATTTTATTATTATTATTATTGAACGCTAAGATTACGCGTTTCCTGTGAATGAGACTTTTTTCTTATTGGTAGAAGTTCCGGAAAGCTTTTAGTATGGAACATTTTGTCAATATTTTAACGTTAAAATTGCCCGTAAAAGACCACACACCTGCTGAAAGTTTATAGTGTTTTTACTGTTGCTAAGTTTTCTTCCTTCTTTTCTTCTTTAGTCCTACTATTTTGCATATTGTAATTCCACCTTTCACTGCAGAGAAAACAGTGAAAATATGACAGTAGCCTAGTCATTTCCAGTGAGGCACCTTTCTAACACTGACACTTGAGATTGTCTCCTGTGCAGTGCGCCAAGTCATAAACATGTCCATACTTCCGAACCTGTAAAAAGCTCGAATATCTTATCTCGAGCAGGAGGACACTTTCCTTCGAAGTGGATGTCTCGACCATCTTTTCTGTTTTATATTCACCATATTTAATATCTTATATTTCAGGATCTTTGGACGAAAAACATTGCCTTCTGCATTTCAGATTACCGTGTTACGTGAAATTTCAATGGTAAATAATCCACAAGGAACGAATATAAATTTGCCTGTTCGTTCTCAATCGTTTACAAAAATGATCCGATTTTGATTAAAAACAGCAACAAAAAACCTTTGTCTGATCGAAAGTTCAGGGTTTATGAACAAGCAGACTCTTCCTACCGGAACCCGAAACAAATCCACAAAGTTTGGGATTTTTAGAATGAAGTAATATTTTGGCTTAGGCTGGAGACTCCAAAAATACGGAATTTATTAAAAAATTTTCGCACGTATATGTCATGTTTTTAAACAAGTCAAGAAATAGTTTGGATTCGGCCAAGAAAATCAGTCAGATTAACGGAAAAATCTATATTTTGAACGTTCCCGCGTGGTCTTTGGCAGCCTTCTTCAGCAATGCGTTGGGGGTGGTGGAAGTCTAAAAATACCCTCGCTAGCTGACTCATTCAACCTCTGGTCATCTTACCAGTCTGTTGGGTCTTTCTCTATCCCCTTGGCATTTATTACCGAAGAAGCCAGCCAAACGTCATGCGAAACATAGACTTTTCCAAAAATCTGGCTTCTATTTTTTCTCATTAAAACATATTAGTTACTTGCGCACCAGAGCATTTATTACAAATAGTATTACAAAAAAATATAATAATTGCTTAAATATAACAGATATGAGCAGTTTCAGTACAGAGTTGGGCATTATTCAATACCTTTTTTATTCAATAATCATTCAAATACATTTTTATTGAATAAGAATTTATTCATTGAATAAGTTATTCATCCGCTGATTTATTTTTTATTCTATGAAAAACAAGGATAGCTCATTATTGAATTAATTTTTATTGAAAAAGATTTTATTCAGTTATTCATTGAATGATTTTTTTTTTATTTAATGAAAAATTAATTATTTTTCATTCTTCATTCATTAGTTGTATACGTTTTAATTAATGTGGTTCATGTAACAACAAAAATAGATTCCTTCAGAGTTCAGTAAACAATCTCATTAAATAAATAATTTTCATTAAAAGTAAGATAAATTTTAATGAACGTAGTCATTTTTATTAGAAAATATTGTAAAAATAAATCACTTGTATTTAACGAAAAATGTCACTCAAATAAATCAATTTAATTTAAAAAAAAAAAAAAAAAAAAAAAACATTCAATAAAAATTACCATTCAATAAGTCATTTTTATTCAATAAAAATGTTCATTCAATAAATCATTGATATTCAATAATGAATAATAATAAAAGCTTACGTTATTCATTATCGCTGAATAATGAATGAAAAATTATTCATTATTCAGAATGAAATAAGACATTTATTCATTATTCGTTATTCATTATTCTGAATGATTTTTGCCCAAGGATTTGGGCGTAATATAACGGCCGGACAACGAGCACCGCTGGAGGAAGAAGCCGAGACAATATCAAGAATAATATTTATTTCAGACTGTAAGTGAATATTTACAATTCTCTGAAATCACATTGGGTAAATCGTGCAAACGATTGGAATTCGCATTTTATATTGATTTTTTTTTAAACATTTTGTGGATGACTGAATGCATGGATCCTCTTCCTTCGAATAGGAGCCCAATGACCTCACAATTTTGGATCGCATAACTCATACGGAAATAAGATGCACACTTTTCATAAATGACTTTCTTCTCCTAGCCAACTCATCTAATATTTTACAGTTGAATTCAAGATAAAATTCCGGAAGTGGTCTGATTACTTAAAATAATCTTGCAAAATCATTTTTTTTTTTTTTTTATTTGTTTCAAGGGTGCAATCAAAAAAATACTTTTTTTTTATTCAGTAAGATTAGACACTACGTTGAACACTTCATATAGTTGTTTTACAGCAGAGCATATTGTATGATTACATTCAACATGGTGCTGAATCTTTGATATAATGTCCCCTGAGCAAGAAAATTATTGCTCAGGAACATTTTTTTTCATTAAATTAACAATAAATTACTCATTTTTTTTTTTTCATTTTTTGTATCTTTGTGACATTCAAACATATAGTCAAATCCCGCGACATATGCAGTCGATTTTTATCTGGGTTAATTTTTTTATTTCAACTCGATCGACCATTTATCATTGATACAAGAACTTTAGGACGGGCTATCTAAAGGTTACCACCCTTTTCTAGCCAGGATAGGGATGATGCCTTTCATTTTTTTCCGAAGGACAGACACCATCCATAGTGGGAATCGAACCCACGACCTTAGTCACAGAGTACACCGGGTCTTGTTTATTGTCGTGGTTAAGGGATCATGTGATTCGAAATGTTAAGGGCTTCTTTATGGTGATATGGTTAGAATTTTATTTATTTTTCTTTTCATAAAAATGTTACCAACTTGCACATTAATTGCCATAATTTATTTGATTTTTTTTTATGTTCATCCAAGAATATTGATAAGGCTGGCTGATTTTATTCTTAAATTAGTTATCAGTATTTATGGTTTTTTTTGTACTCTTCAAGACCAATGTATCAAAAAAATTAAAATAAATTCCATAAAGAATGTTAGCTTGTTGTTTAGTGTAACATGCAATCCTATAACGTTTTGACGTCTACGGGTGATCAAAAAATGAACGGGAACACTATTGGTTGTTGCACCGTTTTTTATCGAAAGGCGTTTAGTGTGAAGCAATATTTCATGTACAACTGCCAAGAAACAACAGATATTAAGATAGAAAATAGACAAAAGGCGATACGACTGAGAAGAGAAGAAAGAGAGAGAATGCGAGGGCGAAACGAGACAGCGGAGGGGGAAAGAGACTTTCGTTTGAAATGGTCTCTGGCCAGAGCAGTGAAATCTGTTGGTGCAATGTAAGGGGCCTTCACTCTATCCAACGACATCTTCATGAAATAAAGAGAACCGCCAGAAATAGCTTTCCTTCCTAGCTGGTCGAAATGTATCACTGGATTAATACAAGAGGCACGCCTAAGGCAGTTATGTAGGCACCATTCTTGGTCAGATGTTATATCATTAGGCATACATGCATTCATGCTTCTTACATCACACTGTAAACATGCACGTTTATCAAATTAGAACTGGCATATATAGGACCCATATGGCATGAGTAAAGGGCAGAATCAGAAAGTAATCAACTATATAAAAATATTTCATAATAATCCTTTAATTCATTAAGAATCTCTAGAGAGTATATTGACAAATCTAAACGTACAAAAGAGGAAACTGTATTAAACGTTTTGATTAAAAATATTACATCATTTCTTCGTTCAGCATTGGTATTTACTGAAAACTCCTCTAATATTACAACTGCAAAAGTCAACCAACTGACCATAAATCTACAAGCATTGCGGCTGTCAAAAGTCATCTTGACAGCAGCAGTATTAGCAAGCCAAAGAGTACACAAATAAAAAGAGAATTGACATTTTTACCTGAGATATTTGGTAAAACTCCTGTGTCCAAGGCTCGGCACACACTGAGACACACAAAGAACACACATAAATAAAGTAATGTGTACTGGCTAGACCATCTCGGCTGACTGGTCTTACAGGAGCCTCCATGGCCTACCCCTCCAGTCACCTGGAGGTTCGGCTTTCTTCGGCTCACTTCGGAACACGACCTGCCGGCCTTCTCTTCGATTGCTTTGCCCTTTAGATCTTTTTCAAGAAAGGAATTCGGCCTTTACTCACTGCGTAGCATGTCAGTAATGTCCGTAGAAAAACACACATGTAACTGGAACTGCTGTAAGTTTTTTTGGTATGGTTGAAAGTTCTCTCGGTGCCTCCCTGAAATGAAATATCATAAAGTGTTTGGTGTACTGTCTCTTATGGAATATGTGCTTCGTTACGTTCAGTGTAATTATTTCAAATAATTAATTTTGCTCTGTATAATACCTTCAAGTAGCTTCAAAACGTAATATACACTATCCTCTGCAAAAAAATGAACAAAAGAAAATAGTTCTTTTTTTTAGTTCTTCTTTTGTAGCAATTATTCATTTCTCTCAATTTGGCCATACATGTGTAAGTAGGTATACTACACTACATGTATATTGGTCACTCATGAAAAACCTCCAGTTAACGTCGATACATACTTATTACGCCTGAATCAAAAGGGTGAACATGTCAAGACGTGATCCTAACTAAGAAAGCCCTTGAAGAAGTGCGACACAAGCACGAAACATGTCGGCCAAAAGATAGAAAATAAAGTAGTTGAACAGAACGAATAGTGTACTGCTTTATGGACCGCCTACCATAAAAATATATAAGAAAAAGTGAAAAATATATGTATGTATATGGTCATTTTTCAGAAGAATTATTATATATACCTATTCAAGCCTACCCTGATAGCGTCATCAGGACCTTATCAACGGGTGTCTCAATTCAAGGAGGAAAGGTATGTGCTAAAATGATATTTTGCTCGGAATTTAATCCTATATCAACTAAGGATCATGTGAAATATTACTTTTCCAAACTAACAAAACGTTTTTACACATCATTTCTCTTGGAAATTGGAGTTATTGACATTTAAAATGAATTTCCCTGGAGGGACAAGAAATCAAATAAGGGGGGGGGGGGGGTAAGCCGCAATAGATCAATGCTAAAATATAAATACTCGAAATCATTAAAAATCTTATAAAATATAAATTCATAAATATTATATATATATATATATATATATATATATATATATATATATATATATATATATATATATATGTATATATATAAATATATATATATATATATATATATATATATATACACGCACAATTTTATTTCTTATCCATTTCGAGTTATCCATTATGTATTAACTTTTCATAGCACGGCCATTTTTGACTTTAATAATTTTGTCCCTAGAAGAGTGAGGATAATGACAGGCCATCTTCGTGCCTGAGGATGATGGAGTGAGAGGATGAGCGTGGAGTACGCTAAAGGTAAACGGAAGGACGACATTCAGCAACGAACCTTTCATAAATAACGATGGAAATCGTGATAAACTGCCCATTGTACAATATCAACCCCTTCCATCATCATTACCCAACAATTACTCTAAATAAGTCAAGAAATAGGACAGTATTAACACCAGTTCAGAATATGATTGCTGTCTAGATGGACGATAGCTAAAAGTATGAGAACGCAATGAATATCTTTCATGCTGATATGAGAGAGAAAAACTTTATTGTAAACAAATATACCCATAACCAATACCATCCGATACCTTGGGTTAACCGTACATAACAAACTAACTATCTACAACTCACTAATAAAACCTATTTGGACTTACGGAATGGAATTTTGGGGGACAGCCAAGCATTCCAACATCCACCGATTCCAAACCTTCCAATCCAAAGTCCTGCGTACCATAGTCAATGCTCCTTATTATGCTACAAATCGCACCCTCCATAATGACCTAAATATCCCTTTTGTCCAAGATATAATCCCTAGCCGCTTCTCATCCTTCCTTAGTAAATTAATCAATCATACTAATCCTATAGCCCAATCCTTATCCAGCACCAATCATCCTTCCTCTCCACCAAGACGCCTCAACAGGAAGTGGCCCCGAGACTTACTTAGGCAGTGAAGTGTCGTGGAGTGAACAAAAACAATTATTTGTGGAGTGATCAAAGAAATTATAATTGAATAAATTGAGAGTGATATCTGTGGATATTTCCTCGACTCTGCTGGTCGCAGGTTGTGGTTGGATGGCGTAAGGTAACTCTACGTCATCCTAGAATCCTTCCTAAACTAGGAAGGTATTCGGCTGACACCTGGGGACACCTGAGGCGTTAGCAAGTAACCGGTATCAAATTACATAATGCAATTGAATTGTAGATTGTGATATTTCTTTAAATAAAAATAAAAATAAAAAAATAAATAAAAAAATGGGCTGTCTATTTATATTGGGTTGCTAGATACACAGCGTGCTTATCATCTATTCGGAAATAGGGTTAATTTATAGGTTGAAGATGTAAGGAGTTCGAAATGAGTAATGGAGAATAAAGAAGATGGAGACGAAAGAAGGCTATATTGATAAAAGAGAAGGAATATGTGATATTGAGGTGGAATTTATAGAATTGAAAATATAGTCTAAAGTATATAAAGAAACAGTGTGAATGGATGATAAGCACTCAGTGACCATAAATGTGATTGCTAATTATGCGGAGTGTGCCCACTAATATTGACTCCGCTAATGCTGATAGGTGGTCTGTGGTCAGTCCAAGATCTTCAAGGAAGATGGCTGTGCTCTTCGGTATTGTCCCTCTCGATCCGAACCACATTCCTTTTAATAGATTGCTAAAAGTCATCGGTTGAATGTGAAAGAAATATATTTTAAACTAAATGTACAGCCCTCATTGTGCATAAAATGGTACTGTTAGAGAACATGTGAGAAAGCGTTATTTTTTTAATAATTTTTTTCAGCGACTTATTATGCATTAAGGTTCTTCATATTCAAGGAAAAAATGTTGAATATTTAATAAAACTATCACTAAATTTCATTTTAATCAATTTGAGATTTTTTGTGTAATAATACGTCATGCTTTACATATTTGCAAACAATTTTTAAAAACACTAAGGCATTCAAGCTTTCAAAAACATTTTACAGATTGAATTTCGGTCAATTAGAACTGCTTCAAGATTTTTTTTTTTGAAAGTTCTTAACAAGTGAATATCTACGTGAATTTCACCCAAATTGAAATCAAAAAGCGGCGTGCCGTTTAAAATTCTCAAAAAGACACCTTGGCATTGGGCACCTCAGGACCTACTGAACAGAATTGAATGCCTAAAGCGTCTTTTTAAGTACTTTTAAATGTCGATTTCAATTTGGTAGCAAATTCGCGGAGATATTTAATTTATTTATTAGCCAAAACATTGTTGACATATTTAACAAAATCCTATTTGATCGATTTTCAAACTGTAAAATATTTTAAGAAAACTCTGCATAAAGTTTCATAAGTATCCGTTTCTCTAAATAAGAAATTGATGGGACATAAAGTAATTAGTTTTTTTTAACTTTCCAAATATAAGTCTGATCCAGGGATAATCATTTTATTATTATTATTATTGAACGCTAAGATTACGCGTTTCCTGTGAATGAGACTTTTTTCTTATTGGTAGAAGTTCCGGAAAGCTTTTAGTATGGAACATTTTGTCAATATTTTAACGTTAAAATTGCCCGTAAAAGACCACACACCTGCTGAAAGTTTATAGTGTTTTTACTGTTGCTAAGTTTTCTTCCTTCTTTTCTTCTTTAGTCCTACTATTTTGCATATTGTAATTCCACCTTTCACTGCAGAGAAAACAGTGAAAATATGACAGTAGCCTAGTCATTTCCAGTGAGGCACCTTTCTAACACTGACACTTGAGATTGTCTCCTGTGCAGTGCGCCAAGTCATAAACATGTCCATACTTCCGAACCTGTAAAAAGCTCGAATATCTTATCTCGAGCAGGAGGACACTTTCCTTCGAAGTGGATGTCTCGACCATCTTTTCTGTTTTATATTCACCATATTTAATATCTTATATTTCAGGATCTTTGGACGAAAAACATTGCCTTCTGCATTTCAGATTACCGTGTTACGTGAAATTTCAATGGTAAATAATCCACAAGGAACGAATATAAATTTGCCTGTTCGTTCTCAATCGTTTACAAAAATGATCCGATTTTGATTAAAAACAGCAACAAAAAACCTTTGTCTGATCGAAAGTTCAGGGTTTATGAACAAGCAGACTCTTCCTACCGGAACCCGAAACAAATCCACAAAGTTTGGGATTTTTAGAATGAAGTAATATTTTGGCTTAGGCTGGAGACTCCAAAAATACGGAATTTATTAAAAAATTTTCGCACGTATATGTCATGTTTTTAAACAAGTCAAGAAATAGTTTGGATTCGGCCAAGAAAATCAGTCAGATTAACGGAAAAATCTATATTTTGAACGTTCCCGCGTGGTCTTTGGCAGCCTTCTTCAGCAATGCGTTGGGGGTGGTGGAAGTCTAAAAATACCCTCGCTAGCTGACTCATTCAACCTCTGGTCATCTTACCAGTCTGTTGGGTCTTTCTCTATCCCCTTGGCATTTATTACCGAAGAAGCCAGCCAAACGTCATGCGAAACATAGACTTTTCCAAAAATCTGGCTTCTATTTTTTCTCATTAAAACATATTAGTTACTTGCGCACCAGAGCATTTATTACAAATAGTATTACAAAAAAATATAATAATTGCTTAAATATAACAGATATGAGCAGTTTCAGTACAGAGTTGGGCATTATTCAATACCTTTTTTATTCAATAATCATTCAAATACATTTTTATTGAATAAGAATTTATTCATTGAATAAGTTATTCATCCGCTGATTTATTTTTTATTCTATGAAAAACAAGGATAGCTCATTATTGAATTAATTTTTATTGAAAAAGATTTTATTCAGTTATTCATTGAATGATTTTTTTTTTATTTAATGAAAAATTAATTATTTTTCATTCTTCATTCATTAGTTGTATACGTTTTAATTAATGTGGTTCATGTAACAACAAAAATAGATTCCTTCAGAGTTCAGTAAACAATCTCATTAAATAAATAATTTTCATTAAAAGTAAGATAAATTTTAATGAACGTAGTCATTTTTATTAGAAAATATTGTAAAAATAAATCACTTGTATTTAACGAAAAATGTCACTCAAATAAATCAATTTAATTTAAAAAAAAAAAAAAAAAAAAAAAACATTCAATAAAAATTACCATTCAATAAGTCATTTTTATTCAATAAAAATGTTCATTCAATAAATCATTGATATTCAATAATGAATAATAATAAAAGCTTACGTTATTCATTATCGCTGAATAATGAATGAAAAATTATTCATTATTCAGAATGAAATAAGACATTTATTCATTATTCGTTATTCATTATTCTGAATGATTTTTGCCCAACACTGTTTCAGTCTATAACAGGCCTTGAGGGCAGAGGCGTAACAGTTTTTGACGCCCCCCTGCCCGCACTTAAAGTCACACCCATCATAGATCGCTCTCATCCTCCACATTACCAATCTCGCTATTAATCTATTATATTTATTATTGACAAAAAAATGTATCCATATGTTACCACCCTTTTTGAATTTTGTTTTGTTATTTTAATAAATTGTATTAAATAACGTATTATATCATGTCTGATATCTATTGCTAAAAAGTATGAACACAACTTTAAAATCCGATGTTATTTTAGTTTAAGCCATCTAGGCAGCCGGCGAACGTATTTACGTGAAATAATTTTTTTTTAAAATGATCATCATACGGCGGAAGCCCAATTCCAGTTCATAATTCCAAGATTCCTCTGTACCTAGTGCGAATGTTTCATAAATAGTTCTTGGAATTTAAATCCATCTGTAAGTGAGATAGAGACTCCTGTACATCAGGAACTAAATTTGCATTGGCCATTGCACAACGCATTTCGCCATGCAATTCCACTTTAGTACTTTTGCATAATTTACGACAGCGGTGAAGAAAATCAGACTTCTTCAGGTTTAGCTTCTTTCTCCTTACGTAAGGGGAATAAACTCTTTATTGCATCGGAGGATATTTTACTCGTATTTGAGATGGGAAATTTAATTGAAATAAGCCGATTCAGATCGTCGCAACGTTTAACAATATTCGATTGAAACTGATTTTTGGAAGTTCTTCGTCTACGATTCACAAAAACACTCATATTCCAAGTGCTGGTAACGCACGTTTCATGAAGTTTTTTTATGCGCCTTGAAATGTTGATATATTGCATCTCTTTGGTAGATAAGAAGGTAAATATGTGTCAGCTGGATGGGGTAGATATACTCTTGCCAACGCTCCTACAACTCTTCAGGAGTAGTTTGGTTATGGGACATATTCCACGGACCTGGAGAGTGGCCAAACTCTGCTTCATTCCCAAACAAGGTAGAGCTTCACACCTGTATGCCAAGGACTACAGGCCGATTTGTCTATCGTCCTTCCTACTGAAGACACTGGAGAAGATCATAGACAGGCATATAAGAGACACTGCGTTAAGACGGAACCCCCTTAACGAACAACAATATGCGTACCAGTCTGGCAAGTCATGTGAATTGTCTCTCCACCATCTAGTGTGCAGACTGGAGCGAGCACTACAGTACAAGGAAATTGCTCTGTGCGCATTTCTTGATGTGGAGGGGGCCTTCGACTGCACCCCTATTAGGGCAGTTGAAGAAGCCATGATCGAGAAAGATGTTGAAGAATTCGTCACATATTGGACTGTCAATCTTCTGAAGAACCGCGTCATTAGGCTGACGGAGGGGACCTACAGTAAGAGTATTGTACCTAGGACAGGATGTCCCCAGGGGGGGTGTCCTGTCACCCCTCCTGTGGTGTCTAGTGGTGGATACACTGCTGACGAGGCTGAAGAATCAGGGCTTCTCAGCACAGGCATAAGCAGATGATCTGGTAATTACGGTGGTTGGTAAGGTGCAATCAACTGTGAGTGAACTGCTGGACACGGCACTGTCTTCGGTGGACAAGTGGTGCCAGGAGAAAAACCTTAGGATTAATCCACAGAAAATTACAGTGGTGCCTTTTACTTTGAAGAGGAAACTGGATGGACTGGGCACACCGAGCCTGTCAGGCCATAACTTAAGCTTTTCCAAGACAGTGAAGTACTTGGGTGTTACCCTAGACTCAAAGCTTAACTGGCAGGAGCATATCCGCAAGATAGCAAGTAGAGCCACAAAAACCTTGTGGGCCTGCCGGAGGGTAGTGGGGAATAATTGGGGCATTACCCCTAAAGGTATGCACTGGATTTACACAATGATTGTGAGGCCTATCATCACTTACAGTGCAGTAGTGTGGTGGCATCGATGCGGCACTGACAGTGTTAAGAAGACTCTGTGCTCCCCACAAAGGCTGGCTTGCCTGATGATTACGGGAGCAATGGGTTCCACACCGACAGGAGCTATGGAGATTCTACTTGACCTTAAACCAGTAGAGATATATATCGAAGAGATAGCTAGATGCTCAGCGTACAGATTCGCTATTTTAGGGCACGAACCTTGCCCAACCCTAGGGGCTCACTGCGCGATTATCCGAAGGAACTGGCAGGACCCAATTCTCTGCATGCCATCGGACTTTCAGGACCAGCACTCCTTCACCTCAAACTTTACAACTGTGATCAAGCCGAGGGAAGCAGCGCTGGAGCACAAATTAACACCAAGCCGGGTGGATCGGTTTTGTTACACAGACGGCTCAAAAACCGAATCTAGCACAGGAGCTGGCGTGTGGATTCAGGGGTCCACACATAATGTTGCCTTGCCTCTGGGGAGGTATGCTACGGTGTTCCAAGCTGAAGTCACCGCCATCGGCGCTTGCGCAGACCTTATGAATAGCGGCTCTCCATCAGACAGGCGCTTCACTATTTTCTCCGACAGCCAAGCGGCCATAAGAGCTCTATCCACGAATAGGATCAGGTCAAAGGTGTTACAGCAATGCAAAGACAGCTTAAACTTACTTGGACGACGTAACAAGGTCAGACTGGAGTGGGTCCCAGGCCACTCTGGTATCCAGGGTAATGAAAGAGCTGACGAGTTGGCCAATGTTGGTGCAGCGACAATCCCCCTATCACCAGAACCTCAATGTGGGATCGCACCAGCTGTGGCCAGATTAAGTATTAGAAGGTGGGCGGAAGCTGAGCACAGGAGGAAGTGGTGCAGCAGCTCCACCAAGAGACAGGCGAAGCTGTTCCTTTCCTTTGTGGACAAGAAGAGGACTGAGACTCTCCTTAATCTGTGCAGGTCCAAGGTAAGACTAGTTACAGCTCTTCTTACAGGTCACTGTAGAATGCACCGGCACCTCTACTCCATGGGGCTGACCAGGACCTCATGGTGCAGACTATGCTTTGAAGACGACGAGACGCCGTATCACATCATATGCAGATGTCCAGCTCTTGTAGCAAAGAGATACCTGTATTTTGGTGCAGACTTCATAGATGACCCTAGAAGGCTACCTCAACTGAACCTTCGAACTCTGCTAAGGTTCATCTCGGATACGGCGCTGTTGGTGTAACAGGCTGGCTTGTCGGGTGGCACAATAGGCCTTGTTGGCCTCGGTGGAGCTCCCTCTACGTGGGCACCCGGTGTTAATAATAATAATAAATAAAATATGTGTCAGCTAGGCTAATCGTGGAACACCAGGTGCAAAACAATATGGTCAAAAAAAAAGTCATTCAGAAGCCAACAATCTTTAATGTAAAATGAAGGCAATTTTAGAATGAACATTAAATAAGGCAGACACTTTTAAGGGAGATAATATGTAAAAAAAAAACAAAAAAACTGAAGTTTTTATTTTTTTTTAAATATTAAATGAAGGGTTTTATTCACGCTGCGGTTTAAACACTGTCTTCAATAAACACAATTGAAAATAATTACAAACACTTTTTGTGAGGTTTAATTATCAGGAAACATGAAAATAAATGTTGTCTATGATACACTGCTAGTAACCATAAATGTTGTCTATGATAGACTGCGATACACTGCTAGTAACCATAAATGTTGTCTATGATAGACTGCGATACACTGCTAGTAACCATAAATGTTGTCTATGATAGACTGCGATACACTGCTAGTAACCATAAATGTTGTCTATGATAGACTGCGATACACTGCTAGTAACCATAAATGTTGTCTATGATAGACTGCGATACACTGCTAGTAACCATAAAAGTTCGTTAGAGCCAGAACGACCAAGTGAATGGTTGTTCTTTTCGATCTCATTGGTTCTTGCTCTCATGATCTTGTACAGCTTTTCAACGGTTGTACATTTTCAGTTATAGTTTTGGAGTACCATTTAAATTAAGTGTTTTCTTTATTTTTATAGCTATTTCGTAATTTTCTAGTTGGTTAAAATAAACACTTGATGAAACGTACGTTACCGGCTCTTGGACTAACAGTTATACTCCCAAATCGAAATTAATCAGATAAACATTAATTAGTAGACCTTCATCTATGATTACTTTATTTCCACATTTAAATAGGTATTTATTTACCCAATAATAACGCAACATAATATAATTCACAAAACAGGTTTTTTCAACATTTTGTCCAAAAATGCTTTGACGTTTGTCATCTTCGTGCCTCCTGCAGCACTTCATTGTTACCTTTTAAAGGCCGTGAAATTAACTGACCAAATTTAATTGAACCTACTAACAAAATTTAGTTGCATCTAGATTAAAAATAACTCTCTAATCAGAGCTAAAAGGGTTGGCATGACTTGAAAAAAAAAATCATACCTTCAATTATTAAACATTGGTTGTAATTACTAAGCCCTATTTTTACCAAAAATTATGAGTTACCTCAATTGCATTTGCACTGATGACCACTTCCGTGGGTTTACGTTTTTCAAATTACATTCTGTCGGTCTGTTTTATCTACCTCGATGGCGTAATTCTTGAGCAAAATGGCGAATCTTCCACAAAACGTGACGTCACGAGGTCGTGACTTAAAATCCATGTGTTCCTGACGTCGTAAGTACCTCACGTCCTCATTGAACAAGTCAATTACCATTTATTTAATTTTTACTTCTCCCTATCGAATAATTTTAATTGCATCCGATGTTTTAATTTTCTAAAACAAGCAAGAATAAAAAAAACTTTATAATCAAAGCTTACGCTCCAAGAATTTCGTAATCCTTTCCAATTTATTTGCATTTTAAATTATGTTCTCGAGCAAAGTCGATCGTATAATAAGACTTTTAGGTTTTAAATTTCAAATTAAAAAAAAAAAATCTGTCGTAGCTACTTCCTCAAATTTCTTTCCTTCCCTTATTTAAACGTATTGCAGTTGTTACTATTCGATTTGGTCTGATTGTTGTTTGTTTGTTGTCTTCCGTTGGTGTATCAGGCCAGGTAGAGGTAAGTTGGGCCTGCTAAAAACCCCCTTTTGAAAAATCCCAACGAGCCCCACCGTTGGCATTCCTCATAAACCCAACAACGAAAACAATCAAACAAAAACTCTGTTCGGGAGATGAGATGTCAGACATGCTACTTTATCGAAAAATGAATCCCTGCCCCCATCAGTTTTTACTAACATGCTACAACAAAATTTCTCAGAAAAACGAATTTCAATACATTCTTCGGAAATCAGTTTTTTTTTTTTCTTGTTTCCCATACATGAACAATGTTCCTTAGATCCTTGAAGTTACGGCAATTCTCTTAAGGATATAAATTATGTAGAACAATATTGTCTTTAATTTAAGACAGTCCAGGTGCATAAGATGAGCCGTTCCTGTGATTGTGAGCTTAAAAATCGCCAAATAGCGAAAAAATCGACATTATGAAAACTTTAGGCACTTTGTGGCGCATGTTAACGACCTTCCATCGGCCTAAAATTTCGGCTATCTAAATATCTGGAAAGGATGATCATTTTGAGGGGGTGTCATTTAAAAAAATGGACATTTTTTCTCCCTTAAGGACCCTGCGACATCCCCAGTGAACATCAAGAAGACTGCGGTTTTTTTTTTTTTTTTGTTTTTTTGGTTTTTTTTTTGGAAGAAGAGGAATACCTACTTACCCCTACTGGCATCTAGCCCTGTTCTCTCCTCTATTTACCTAATTAGAAATTTAATATAATAAAATACTATTGAAGGTTGGCAATCTATTCTTTAGGCTGTATAAAAGTCCTGTATAAAAGGGGAAGAACGTCAAGATATGTGCCAATTATTGAGCGCAGTAGAAATAACGTGTCAAAGGTTTGAACATCTAGAAAAGATTGCTTTGTCAAAGTTTCCCGGCACAGTGCTTCTGAAGTTCACACCTTGAACAAGATAAAGTTCCTCCTCGCCTAGAAGAAACCAAGGTAGTAGTGAAAACAGAAAATGCGGTACTCGAGGCTGGGACACTAGTGCCTGATCGTAGTGGAGAATCCCTGAAGGAAGAAAAAAAGTCCGACTCGCAGGAACTGCATCATCTTAGCGCGGTTCAATTCACACACAAACAGTAATTACTTTGTTTAGATCATTCTTAATGTAAACACATATTCCAAAGAAAAGCAAGATTGTCGTTAAGGCACAAGAAACTATTCTAAGCGAAAATTACTCTTTCCGCCGTTCCAAGTTTCGCTCTAAGAAGACTCTACTAGGAATATGTTTCTAATTGACTTAACTTGCTTTACTAACCTATCCATTTTAGTGTTAAATGCAATTAAAAACACTTACCTACTCATTTTACTGTTAAATGCAATTAAAAAAAATAAAATTGTACAAGAAAATTAGAACGTAGTGTTATATTTTAATGTGCTATGCCACATACAACCACAAAATATAATTATATTTCTACTATAGCATTTGGCTGCATGACTTACTACAGGTAAAATATCTGTCAACTCTTGATTTATGAAGTGCAATAAAAGCCTACCTGCCTGGTAGCTCGTTCGGGCAGGTGTCTGACCCTACTCAGTGTTCTCTTTCACATTCTCTTTCAGCAAGAACTGCGTCATCTTAAGACGTATCCGGTGTCATCCATAACTTAAAATAGAACTAAAATTTTTTTGTTTTATTTTATGAAAATTGCTAACACCCACAGGTTAGAAGCGGAAATTCCTCAATCTAAAGCAAGACTCTCAAAGTCAATTCAAAATACAAACACGCTTTTCAATTACTTATCATGTTTTATTGAAACAAATGCAATCAAAATAACAGCAAGCAATTAAAAACTAAGGCAAACCGAGAAAAACAAAAAACAATTAAAAACGAAGGTTAACAGAGACAAAAAAAGAGGAGTAGATACAATTATTAGTTTGTTTTGATCTTTCGTTAAAAATTATAAATCTCTTTTCCATTTTCTTATCTTGTTTTACTCCTACTAGAAGGAATAATAAAATAACAAGAAATAAAAACAGGCAAAAAGAACCGTTCAAATAAACGAAAGTTTTATGCACTTATTTCTCCGATTGACATCGCTTCATCAAAAAATTTTTCACAATCTTTTTTGTGGAGCTTTTAGTAAGCTTTCTAATGGTAACCTTCCACTTACCTAGATTCTCAACCGTTTTCGAGATATTAAGGAAAATATACGGAGGGGGCCTAATAGATATTCATACGGCATCTGAGAATCCCAAGATTCCATAAAAACAAATTATTGTTTCTACTTATACGTATCCTGTTTTATTGACAAATACATTTGACATAAGCAATTTCAAAAATAACAGCAGTGAAAAAAAGACTGCGGGAAGCACACAAATAGATCCGTTTATATAAACGAAAATAACTAACTAAGTTTTGAGCACTTATATCTCCTAATATGGACATCCCATCAAACATTCCTTCAAAACATTTTTTGTAGAAAATTTAGCAAGCTTTCGAACTGTTAAATTTCACTTTCCACGATTTCCAAACCGTTTTCGAGATATTAATGAATGTATACGAAGTTCCCAAAACTTTTCATGTCTGTTAATAAAATATTTTATTCAAACCCTTCCTTTACTCCAAACGTAACCAAAATTTCAACATATTAGTGCTGATGAAATTTGAACATGCAGAAAATCTTTCAACTGAATCCCATAATTCTAAGTACCAAAATCAAAGACAAAAAGAACAGTTCGAATAAGCGAAATCAATTACTTCAAAGTTATAAGCACTTATTTCTCCGATTGACATAGCCTAATCAAAACTTTCATTAGAACCATTTTTGTCGAGCATTTAGTAAGCTTTCTAATGGTAACTTTCCGTTTACCAAGATTCTCAACCTTTTTCGAGATATTAAGGAAAGTATACAAAGTTACCAACATTTTTTATGTCTGTTAATAAAATATTTTATTCTAACCCTTCCTTAACTCCAAACGTAACAAAAATTTCAACATATTAGTTTTAATGAAAGTAGAACATGCAGAAAATGTTTCAACGGAATCCCATGATTCTAAGTACCCAAAACAAGAACGGTATTCAAAAACTATTTTTCCAATTTTCTCGAAAACGGTTAAAGCTATCGTCTTGAAAATGGTTTCATTCGTTTTGCTAGCCCAAGAAGCCTATAAAACGAGTACTTACAAGCTTAGGAACTCAAAAACGTAAGCGTTACGATTTTTTTTGCGCGAATTTCGCCCCAAACGCCATCTTCCAGTGGACGGATTCTGCTGGTTAACGAGCTTGACCTTTCAAATTAGACGAAAGATTTTTGTGCCAAATTTCATCAAAATCGGACCATTCGTCTTCGACCTACAGAGCGAACAGACGAATATATATATAAATAAATATATACATATATATATATATATATATATATATATATATATATATATATATATACAAATTTGAACCACCATCATTTTCGGTCTCTAGGGGTTCTGAAACGCGAAATTTTCTTGTCGGCACTTCCGGATTGTTTCATTGTATCAACCTTATAAGCGGGGTTCCTCCCTATGGGGGAGGGAGGAACCGCGCTAAAAGCAGCAAATTTGCGAAAGGGAGCCTTCAGAGATCTAGAAAAACTGCGTCACGGAAACAAGAAACTTTGAAAGTTACGAAAAAGTAGATGGCTTTTCCAGAAAAACATTTTTCTTTTTTTTTCTTTTGCAATCTTCTGATTTTAATGTCACTATAGGTACTGAGGTATCAAAGACATAGCTGCGAATATTATACACAGACAAGTGTTAATTTCCTTTTGTATTCTTTAATGTTATATTCAATTTTTCCTTGTGATTCATATTGCTAGTTTTTTTCACTGATAAATGTTATCATTTAAATTGGTTTTGTTTTTTGTTTAAATTAGAGCTTATCACCTTCGTTGAGAAGCTCTGTAATTAAATAACTAAAAGCGCTGGTATAGACATATACAATTGGCATAACATCGTAGATGAGATGATGGTTCTTAGTAATTGAGTGTTACATATTACAAAACTGGTTCATTACGTGGAGAAATAACTGTAGAATAGAGTATGTTATTTCTGTTATTATGTAATAACGTTAGATTAAACAGAGGAAAGCAATAAGGCAAGGAGTGAGGCCACGTAGCGGGCCGGTGTCCTTCGACTATGGGCGGGACAGCCACACCTAGCTTAAAGGGTATGCTTCCTTCCTAGCCGTGGGTCTCATTGCCACTTGTTGGCTTCTCGGGCCCAAGGAGATATACCAACCAGGAGGATGGTATCGATTTATGGAATTTGTCGGTCATACTCCAAAGAGGAAGTAGCGATTGTCTTATCGCGAACGTCTGCCACGATAGGCAGCTTTATCAGGTTAGGTAGTAGTTGTAGACTAAAAGCTGTGACAACAACTAGACACGTTATATTTCTCGATGCCAAAGAGAAATTCCAACACGGAGAACAAAACCTATGCTCGAAATCCGCCAAATATATATTCAATGGAGGAAGCAAAATCTTCTTCTATGTCGGAGAAAAAAAAGCATCAGCCCAATCCTGGCTAGAAAAATGTTGTAACCTGTAGATAGCAGTGTTGGACAAAAATCATTCAGAATAATGAATAAATATCTTATTTCATTCTGAATAATGAAAATAATTTTTCATTCATTATTCAGCAATTCAATGAATAACGTAAGTTTTTATTATTATTCATTATTGAATAACAATGATTTATTGAATGATTTTTTTAATTAAATTGATTTATTTGAGTGACTTTTTCGTTAAATACAAGTGATTTATTTTTACAATATTTTTTAATAAAAATGACTACGCTCATTAAAATTGCTCTTACTTTTAATGAGAATTATTTATTTAAGTGAGATTGTTTACTGAACTTTGAAGGAATCAATTTTTGTTGTTACATGAACCACGTTATTTAAAACGTATAAAACTAATGAATGAAGAATGAAAAATAATTATTTTTTCATTAAATAAAAAAAAATCATTCAATGAATAACTGAATAAATTCTTATTCAATAAAAATTAATTCAATAATGAGCTATCCCTGTTATTCATAGAATAAAAAATAAACCAGCAGATGAATAACTTATTCAATGAATAAATTCTTATTCAATAAAAAGTTATTTGAATGATTATTGAATAAAAAATGTATTGAATAATGACCAACTCTGGTAGATAGCCTATCCCAAAAATCTATGTTATTTGTATGTGGACGTTAATATTTAAATAAAATGAAACAGTTGTTGAAAATTTTGTTTTAATCTTCATGGATCCTATCTGCCACAATTGTTCTTTATCCGGCGGGAAACTCAGGTCAGAATTGTAAAAAACGGTTGTTGAAAAATTTGTTTTAATCTTCATGGATCCTATCTGCCACAATTGTTCTTTATCCGGCGGGAAACTCAGGTCAGAATTGTAAAAAACGGTTGTTGAAAAATTTGTTTTAATCTTCATGGATCCTATCTGCCACAATTGTTCTTTATCCGGCGGGAAACTCAGGTCAGAATTGTAAAAAACGGTTGTTGAAAAATTTGTTTTAATCTTCATGGATCCTATCTGCCACAATTGTTCTTTATCCGGCGGGAAACTCAGGTCAGAATTGTAAAAAACGGTTGTTGAAAAATTTGTTTTAATCTTCATGGATCCTATCTGCCACAATTGTTCTTTATCCGGCGGGAAACTCAGGTCAGAATTGTAAAAAACGGTTGTTGAAAAATTTGTTTTAATCTTCATGGATCCTATCTGCCACAATTGTTCTTTATCCGGCGGGAAACTCAGGTCAGAATTGTAAAAAACGGTTGAACGAGATCTTTAACCAGCAGAATCGGTCCACCTGGAGGGGGGAGTTTCCTCTGAGATCAAATTAATAATATGTCCTTAACCGTGAAACGTTTTGTTATACTTTAACGGAACTTAGTGTATGATCAATATTATTTCTCTGTAGAGGGAATATCATGACGTTCTGTTGCAATCCGGAGGTGCCGAAATTTCCATGTTTCAGCCCCCACAGGTTTCAAAAATACCTATGGCTCAAATTTGTATATTTACATATATTAGGCTGTTAGCTCTCTAGCTACTCCAGAAAGAGCCCTATTTTAATGAACTTTTGTAGGAAAATACGTTGTCTTATTGGAAAAGTAGAGATTGTTAACCAGCAAACTCCGATAACTGGAACATTGTTTTTTTTACAGGTACATATTTTATAAGTTTAACAATGGGAGACGAATGAAACTACTTTCTGAAGGCAATATCTGTAACCATTTACGAGAAAAGTGTAAAAAACTTGTTTTTCTAACTCATTTTCGGATTGGGTAATCAAAAACGATAGGTTTAGTTGAAAATTGTTCCACATTCATCCAAACTGATTTATTTAAATTTTTGTATCAAATATGGTATAAAAAGATCTCAAAAACAGTTTCGGAATCGTAGTATGTGTATGTTATCCATTCGATAGCTTACTAAGTTCTCTACAATAATGTTTCTGAAGTAATTCTTTATGGGAAGTGTTGGTGTCGCTGCTTTGAACGGTTTTTAGCGCGGTTCCTCCCTCCCCCATAGGGAGGAACCCCGCTTATAAGGTTGATACAATGAAACAATCCGGAAATGCCGACAAGACAATTTCGCGTTTCAGAACCCCTAGAGACCGAAAATAACGGTGGTTCAAATTTGTGTGTATATATATATATATATATATATATATATATATATATATATATATATATATATATATATGTCTGTTCGCTCATTTCTGGCTTCCCTGATGGTCCGATTTTGATGAAATTTGGTACAAAAATCTGTCGTCCAATTTGAAAGGTCAAGTTCGTTAACCAGCAAAATCCGACCACTGGAAGATGGCGTTTGGGGCGAAATTCGCGCAAAAAAATCGTAACGCTTACGTTTTTGAGTTCATAAGCTTGTAAGTACTCTTTTTATAGGCTTCTTGGGCTAGGAAAACGAATGGAACCATTTTCAAGGCGATCGCTTTAACCGTTTTCGAGAAAACTGAAAAAATAATTTTTGAATGCCGTTTTTGGTTTGGGTACTTAGAATCATGGGATTCAGTTGAAACATTTACTGCATCTTCTACTTTCATTAAAACTAATATGTTGAAATTTTGATTGCGTTTGGAGTTAAGGAAGGGTTAGAATAAAATATTTTATTAACACACATAAAAAAGTTTTGGTAACTTTGTATACTTTCCTTAATATCTCGAAGAAGGTTGAGAATTTGGGAAACAGAAGAATACCATTAGAAAGCTTACTAAATGCTCTACAAAACAGGTTCTAAAGAATGTTTTGATTAGGCGATGTCAATCGGAGAAATAAGTGCTTAAAACTTTAAAGTAATTGATGTCGCTTATTCGAACTGTTCTTTTTGTCTTTGATTTTGATACTTAAAATTATGGGATTCAGTTGAAACATTTTTTGCATGTTTGAATTTCATCAACACTAATATGTTAAAATTTTGGTTACGTTTGGAGCTAAGGAAGGATTAGAATAAAATATTTTATTAACAGACATGAAATGTTTTGGGAACTTCGTATACATTCCCTAATATCTCGAAGACGGTTAGGAATATTGGTAAACGGAGGGTTACCATGCGAAAGCTTACTAAATGTTTTACAAAAAAGATTCTGAAACAATTTTTGGTTAGGCTATGTCAATCGGAGAAATAAGTGCTTAAACATTGAAGTAATTGGTTTCGTTTATTCGAACGGTTCTTTTTGTTTGTTTTTATTCCTTGTTATTTTTTAATTGCTTAAAGTTGGATAATGTATTTGACAATAAAACAGATTAATTAAAATAAGAAAAACAATTCATTGCCAAAAATATATCAGGCTGTACCGTATGAAATGTCAGTTTTGGATTTGTCGATTTCCTTCAAATGTCTTGAAACTGTCGAGGCTCCTACTCCGAGTTCTTTGGCATATTCCCTAGTGTTTTTAATTGCTTATAGTAGTCAAATGTATTTGTCAATAAAACAGGATACGTATAATTAGAATCAATATTTTGTTTGTTAGAATTCGAAGATGCCGTATGAATATCTAGATTACAGTACTGGTGTTGATTTCGTTCTTTAGAATTATTCTTGGTATTCCCTATATTCATCTGTTACCCATAGTTTTTTATTGTTAGTAGGTTTTTCTTATTGATTATAGAATATAAATCTATTTGGCTATAAAACAGGATACGTAAAATTAGTGACAATATTTCGGAGATTTCTGAGCGAAATACTTTTAAGATTTTCTACCACCACGAACGGCTTTTTTCCTCTATTTTTATCCACTAGATAGGCTTTATTTTGCATATTATTCTATATAAGTTTTATTCAGCAGGGGATTCTGATGAAATGTCGTGTTTTTGCTGTGGATTTTAAATACGATGTATCTAAGATTGGATAACATTAGCGAGTCTACATAGTTAAGAACCGACGACGGAGGTAGACATCTTGCTATGATTTAGTCTACATATGTATATTAAGTCCTAAATCCAAAAAATAAACTTCACAACGGTTAGATACTATGAGCGAATATGGCGGTTCAATGCCCGTAGAAACAAGGGGGCCGCAGGAAATTTACCTGCTAAGAGTTAATCCTCAAGAGCTGTAAATATACCCCAGGTATCTGCCGACACAAATACAAAGCCTAGGCGGAGAGCACCCCAAAAACTCAGATCCAAACATAAGGTTATATAGTAAATATTCATAAAGACTACTTAGTTGTAAACCGATTCATCAATTAGCAATCAATAGTTTTCAACAAAGGTTATATACTAAATATTGATAAAAAGTATTTAATTAGAAAAAAAAACAATATTCCACAAGACTTGTTTTTGGTCCATTTGTGTCTACTCCATAGACTTAATTAGGTATATTATTCTATTGTACTTGGGCAACTAAACTTTGTTTTATTTTGTTAAATAAAGTTTTTTTTTCTTGACTTGTTATTCGTCAAGACTTTTATTTGTCCTTGTGTATTTACTAGATAGGCTTTATTCGGCATATTATTCTATATAGGCTATATTAGGCAAGGTATTCTACTCAATCTTGTGTACTTCTTCTTGATCCTTCTGTACATGGGCGTATATAAAAACAATTTCGGGGGGGGGGCTGAGACCATTTCCAGGGTATGCAATACTAAATATTTAGAGCTTGGAATAGTTTTAGGCAACTAAAACGCTACTATTTTTTTTTTTTTTTTTTTTTTTTTTTTTTTTACGGCGCATCTACATCTAGGTCATTAGCACATCCAGGGTGTAGCGAGGAATATTACCAGCGAGCCGTGGGATGATAAAATTCCTGCCGGAGGTTGGGAATCGAACCCACCATCTCCCGCTTATGAATCCAAGGCGCTAGCCATTAGACCACGGGAGACCCCACTAAAACGCTATTACACGTAAAATAAAATATGTTTTATGAACTAAGTGATCTTATTTAATTTATTTTTAAGGGTTTTACGAGAAGTTTTTATCATCAATTCAAAATTTCGGGAGGGGCTGCAGCCCCCCCCCCTCATATACGCTCATGCTTCTGTATCCTCTGGAAAGGCTTTATTAGGCATATTTTGTATTGATTTATAGAGCTTTGCTTTAGAGTGAGAGCCAGATTCTGTAATTTCCGCTTCTGTGTAAAAGTTAGCTACTGTCGGTGTCCCTGACGCCTTAATATCACTTTTATTCGAGATGTTCGAGAGGATTTTGACAATTTTCACGAGATATATAAAAAAAAAAATAAGTTTATTTCTTTTCTAAGCTTATCAAATGGCACTAGGGACATGAACGGAACCGCGCTAAGATGCTGCAGTTCCTGCGAGTCGGACTTTTTTTGTCTGTTCCTCAGTTTTGTATTGCTTATAGCTTTTAGCACTTTCCTCCGAAGGAAAGTAGCTATTGAGGTTGCACTCATGACGGAATTTTTGAAAAATTTCTTCAAATCTATCCTACCTAGTAGACACCGAAAATGACGCCAGCTAAAATTTATATATATCTATATATATATATATATATATATATATATATATATATATATATATATACATATATATATATGTGTGTGTGTGTGTGTGTGTGTGTGTGTGTGTGTGTGTGTGTGTGTGTTAACACGATAGCGGCCAGAGTTTTTGTTTTTTCTTCACAAAACGTGGTATATAGCGTTCAATTAGCAAACGATTGAAATAGTTCGTTAACCACCAAAATCGGTCCACCGGGAGAGGGGGGTTTACCCCGAACCCAAAACATTAATTCGACCTTGCCAGCCGTAGTTTTTGTTATATTTCAACGAAACTCAGTATTCCTTATGCTGATCTAAAGAGAAAAATACGTTGCAAAAATAGACTAAATCGGTTCATTAGGAGGGGGGGGGGGTTTACTCCGGACCCACATTACCAATTTGCCACTACCAGCCGTAATATTTGTTACATTTTAACGAAACTCGGTATTCGTAGTGGTAATCAGAGAGAAAAATGGGTTGTAAAAATAAACTAAATCGGGTTATTTGGAGGGGGGGGTTTACTCCGGACCTAAAGTACTAATATACTCATACCGGTCGTAATTTCTGCTGTATTGTAACGAAACGCGGTATACGTCGTGGGTAACTCGTGAAAAAGAAGTGTTCTAAAAATGAGCTAAATCGGTCTATCGGAAAGGGGGGTTTACTTTGTAATATATTTCAATAGAATAGCCCACCAGACGTAGGTTCGCAAGGCCGCCGCAAGGAGCGCTTTCTACCACTACAGGGACTGTAACCTGTTCCTGCGTCAGATCAAAAGACGAAAAATGAAGTTTTTGCGTATTTATTAAGTAGTACAGTATCATGTATTAACATAACTCTGGAAGCAAATTATTTACAAAATTAATAATTGAACAGTTCTCATAAGAAATGTAAATGAGCAGAACTATTCACGTTTTTATTTTATTTATATGGGTTATTTACAGCAAATTATTCAGTAATGTAGTCTACACTACAAAAATTCTGAGGAAAGTGTTTAGTTATGCAGCTCCTGCGTGGCGGCCTTTGTAATTTATTTTAGTAAAATTGCCTGTAAAACAAGATAATTAAATTGAGATATAACTATTGAGTGAGTAATTTCCACTAATGTAAGTTTTGTGTGCATGATTCCTAAAGATTTCACATTTCCTTAAGACTATATTAGAGTAATTGTTCAAAGGTTTCACAAAATATTAAGTATATCTGTCTCAAGCTTTCCAAAAGACACCAGGGGTAAGATTTCTGTTCTTGTTTTTTTTTTTTTTTTGTTTTTTTTTTTATTTCTCGTTTTGTAGATTTGGTTTCAGATTTTAATGAGCCATTATGGAATAATAATGTAAAGTTTTAATTAGCTAATTACAAGGTATGTAGCCGTGTAGCTTCATAAGTCATTACGTACCTTCACGTTACGGGGAACGTGATCCGAAGGTTGCGCTACAAAGCCGTAAACGTAATACAGCTCACGAAGTAGAAATACAACTTTTCTCCGACATCATTGTTATTAATATTAGTTTTTTTTTCTATCTTTTCTCAGGACACTGTTTGTTTCCGGGTGAATGTTGTGAAGGGAATGAGGGATTTCTAAACATTCTCACTATAAAGATCATTGAAAGAAAAAGATTTTCTTTATTTGTTTTAAGTGCTAAAGGCAACTCCATTGTAAAATCATGTGCTTATAAGTAAATATTTCCGTAACGCAGGAGCTAGCATAACTAAGCATATTCCCCAGCTATGCTATTGTTGAAGCATGGGCTAAACTAATCTACAAAATAGAAAAGTTTCACATATAATTTTGCTTTTTATATATATTTTACAAAGAACTGATTCAAATATTAATCTTTTATTTAATTTGGTTTGGGAGAAAAACGCAACATTTTGTGGAACGATCTTGTTTTTGTTTTGTTGTTTTTTTACAAGAAAAGTGACCCACCTTTTGTTTAACCTTTGATTTTAGGACAATGTGCTTTACAAAGGACAATGCTTTACATATGACCGGCTAATCTAGATATAATCTAAATAGTATTACAAGATACTAAAAAACAAATTATTTATCAACTTGATATTAAATAATATAAAACATCTAATAACAAGCAGTAGAAAAAAGAAGATGTAAAAGCAGTACAAATTATATACAGACTAGCGGATAGCTAAATTTATTATCCAATAAATTAATAATTTTAGATTTTTTAATAACTTTATACATCTAACATGGTTTGGTAAACATGTTATTGAATCTACATTTTTATCCCATGAATAAGAGCATATTCATTGTGACTAAAAGGGAAATCTTCTTTTTACTAATTTTTATTCGTTTAATAAATTAAATTCAGTGTACTTATTGTTCAAGATACGAAACACAAAATAAATAAAATCAACATGTTACTGCCTAAAACAATGGAAATTTATAAAAAAAAAAAAAAAAAATCAGTCCCGTAACAGGCCACAAGGGCCCTGAGGGGCAGATACTATAGAGGTATCTGATTCATGACCATACGGCACACTATGGAGATAGTGTGGTCAGTACTATGCTCCGGCCGCCTGATTTCCCCCTTGGCTGCTTCGACTGCTAGAGTCATTAACACCAACCAAGGTACCCATTATTAAATTAATTAAAGGCTGGGTTGGCCTAGGGACGGTCAGGGAGGCCGAATTCAAACCATGAACGAAGACACTAGAAAAAATCATTAGTGCTTGCTCGGGATTTGAACTCAGGCCTCCAGCTTATTAGTCCCGTGCTCTACCACTGAGCTAACCTCGCCCCCTGGAAATTTATAAATTACTCTCAAATGTAATGTTCATTACATGAAAATCAGAACACTCTAAAGTCCAGGCCTCGCGCATCTTTAGCTTCTTGTAAAATTTCCCAATGTTTAAAGGCACGTTTCAAACGTATAATTTATTATCCGAGGGTCACATTTTTGAATCAGCTGTTCTTTCATTATGTTTCATAGGTCTCCATTTCATAAAAAAATACTTAGTCTTGATTATTTTTTTTTCTTTATGAGCAAGTTATAAGCATTTGCACGTCTGAACTTCTTCTTCACGTCAGGTACAGATATGTAGATTGAGTTTACACAAGTTTAAGTTCCTCACAAGTTACCCATACATTTTTCTAGTTCCTTTGCAAGAAAATTACATAACGACCGGTATGAGAAAATAATAATTTGCTTCTTCTGGAGTAAACCTCCTTCCAAATGCTCAAGACATCATTCACTCTGCTAATTCATCTATCGTGAACTATTGATTACTAAATTATTTTATTATTTTGAATAATTTCCTTAATAGAATGATCACCATTTCCGTGGAGGTCTCTAGGAAAATAAGTGAAAAACAACATAAACGACTAGATAATTTCAAATATAAATTAGCAATAAGAAGGCAAAAAAGTCTATAAAGTAATGGACTATTAAGAAGATCTTAATTGTAAGCTTCTTTGAAATAATGGACAACTAACACTAACGAAATAGTTTTATAACCAAATGGTGGAATAAAAAAAAAATTAAAATAGGTAAATAACTATTTTTGCAAGTACGACAAAATAAATAAAAGTTGAATTATAATTTTAAATAATTCAGAATTTTTCTTTGTAGCTAAAAGAAATTGCGACCCCGTCTTCCTGCATGGTGTGGGGTTCCTGTACCATTCAGGGCCAACACCTAAACCTTTTCCCACCACACAAGGAAGCAAGGGCACACACATTTCTGGTTTTAAGGCTCCTTTCAAAAACCAATAGACTGTCATACTTATGAGAGGTTTTCTCAAGATGTTTGGATCCTTCGCTTGTTTAAAGCAGTGTTTCCCAGCCTGCGATACAACCAACAACGGTTGTACGCGTGGTTGTTCGTACAGGAAAAATACTTCAATTATGGTCTGTAGACCATTACAGTTACTAATTTACAGGCTAAATCTCCTAACTATCTAAGGGACAATATTTTAAATGCATTTGTTGCTTCACTAATCTATTTTTTTATATAAGTAACATATTCGGCCCCACAGTTGTCAGAACTTGGTTGATCGAAACATACAAAGTGTCTCGCTGCTGTGGATAAACAAATGAAGGTGCCTGTCCTGATGGATGTAAAACTTTCTCGTTTCTGATATCTATTTATTTATTTAAGAGCTCGCGAAAGTGGCGATTCACTCTTTTCCAAATGTTGAAGGAAAGAAACCACTGACAAATATTTATAGAATTAAAAATTTTAGATATTGAATTATTTTAAAATAGGGAGTTATTATTTCTAGGGGCAGAACTATATGCTATCCTCCTTGCACTGATCATTACTCCAAATACACATCATAAACACATTATCATTTTCAGTGACTCGTTGGGCTCGCTGCAATGTCTCCAAAATATGTATACTGGCCACCCCATATGCACCGAAATAAAAGATAAAATAAATGACTTACAGACAACAGGAAAACATATAACACTATCATGTCTGCCTGGACATAAAGACCTTGGACAAAATACGACAGCTGACAGGCATAATAGACTTCTGACAGAAGAACAGACATACCAACATATAACACTATCATGGCTGCCTGGACATAAAGACCTTGGACAAAATACGACAGCTGACAGGCATGCTAGACTTGTGACAGAAGAACAGACATACCAACATATAACACTATCATGGCTGCCTGGACATAAAGACCTTGGACAAAATACGACAGCTGACAGGCATGCTAGACTTGTGACAGAAGAACAGACATACCAACATATAACACTATCATGGCTGCCTGGACATAAAGACCTTGGACAAAATACGACAGCTGACAGACATGCTAGACTTGTGACAGAAGAACAGACATACCAACATATAACACTATCATGGCTGCCTGGACATAAAGACCTTGGACAAAATACGACAGCTGACAGACATGCTAGACTTGTGACAGAAGAACAGACATACCAACATATAACACTATCATGGCTGCCTGGACATAAAGACCTTGGACATAATACGACAGCTGACAGACATGCTAGACTTGTGACAGAAGAACAGACCTACCAACATATAACACTATCATGGCTGCCTGGACATAAAGACCTTGGACAAAATACGACAGCTGACAGACATGCTAGACTTGTGACAGAAGAACAGACATACCAACATATAACACTATCATGGCTGCCTGGACATAAAGACCTTGGACAAAATACGACAGCTGACAGGCATGCTAGACTTGTGATAGAAGAACAGACATACCAACATATAACACTATCATGGCTGCCTGGACATAAAGACCTTGGACAAATACGACAGCTGACAGGCATGCTAGACTTGTGACAGAAGAACAGACATACCAACATTTTGAACTATTTCACAAAGATTTTACTCGACATACTACCAGAATCATACTAGACAAATGGCGACTTGATTGGCATACTGTGACTGACAATAAACTAAGGACTATTAAAACGACTATTACAGACTGGTCATCTTCGTACAGGAGCTCACGCCGAGAAGAAGTAGTCCTTGCGAGGCTAAGAATCGGCCATACACGCATTACCCACGAGTACCTGATGTCAAAAACGGACAAACCCAAATGCACGACTTGTAACACAGATCTTACTGTAAAACATATTCTAACAGACTGTCGGTTACGGCATAACTTGGACATTCCTCATGACCTGACAGACATACTTTCTGAAGGCAGCCATTATATTAACACAATATTGACATATTTAAAAAACACTAACATGTACGGTAAAATATAATACATAACCATAAGAATCTATTTCACATTTTTTGCAATAATAATGAAATCTAATTCACTCTATTAATTAAATAAACACATCATTCATGCTAATTGTATTTAATTATTTTTCTTTATACATATTTCTATTTAATTTTTGTTTCCTTTACGATCTATACCTCATACATACATACTTATATCATTGTCTGTAGCAACTACTGTTTTGGAGTGTCATCGTTAAGTTCAACACCTGCATCAGCTTAATACAGGAAATTAAATGCTCTTCGCTTTAGATGCGGAGCATCATCATCAATAAATAAATAAATAAAATAGGAAGTAAGTAAGATCCACGTGTATAATATATATGTGTACATGTATATATATATATATATATATATATATATATATACATATATATATATATATACATATACCAATAAGAATAAAAATATATACTAAACGAATATTCCTAGCAAATTTTTTTGTACATTTTGATTTTAAAATACTGTGCCATTTACTTTACTTCGCGGTAAGTTATACATGTTTTTATAAATTTTACAATTTGTTTCTGTTGAATGTAACTGTACATTTGATGTAACCTTTGAGGTGGATGATTATTGTGTTCAGGTGTGGACTGTCATCCGTCAAAAGTTCGTTCATGTCATGAGGTAGATTTAATCTGTCTCGTTCTGTTTCGTTTATAGTTAGTTTTCTGATATCTGTAGAAATTACTTCTGCCAACCACTATTTTTCACCATATTCGCCAGAATATCATCATCATCATACGTGGCACGACGTCCCGTCGCCGAGACTGGGCCTCCTCAAAGAGCCTCCGCCAGTTGGCTCTGTCTTCTGCTGCAGCTCTCCAGTTCCTAACGCCAAGCAGAGTTCTGGCATTCGCCAGAATATAGTTGTTAAAAATACCTTTGGTGGCCTAAAACAAAATACTCATAGCCTTTCTACAACTATCTATGTCTGATAAATCTTCAAAAAATTAAAACATTTCAATTTTTTGAAGTACAAACATAAAGGTACTAATTTTAAAAAAATATTATCCCATTGAGATCCCAACTTGAAATTTAACTAAAACTACAAATTTTTGAAAACTTGTAAACATACGCTTTAAGAGGAATTAACATTTTTAAAAATTACCTTGAAATTCCAATTTTTATGAATAAGTCATGATATATATTATTTTTATCAGTATTTAATACACTATCGAATGCCGAATTTACCGCACCTTTCTAGCTCATTTTGTTTGGGAGTTATGGCTAATTGTATGGTCAAGTGGCTATGAAAATGAGTACTTTATAAAAAAATGAAAGTTTTATAACTCAAAAAATAATAAAGATAAATGTCTAAAAGTTTGGGCTTTGAATTATCCTATAGTGTACTATTAATGAGTCAAATCGGGGGGAAAAATGAGAGGGAAATGTTTTACTTTATATTGGATCACTTGATATGGAATAGCCCTTACATAAAAATACAAAAATATCAGATTATAGAAATATCATAGGAACATTTTTCCAATAATAAATAAAAATTATTGAGAAGAGATAGTCGACCACTGACATTGAGAAGGTATTGATGATCGTGTTCGACCGTATGTTGAATAAAAATACATTTTATAACTAAAATGAGTTATATTTCTGTGCCAAAGTTTCGGTTTGATATGCCAGCCTTCTTCAGGGCTAAGGAGGAGAGGGTGAAATGTCCCGTTTCATGGAGGCTACATTTCTGGTTGAGAAATATAATGTAAGGTAAACGGTGTAAGATTGTGTACCTGAAGATCAAAAGGAGTAAAGAGTCTCATGAAAATTAAATATATTAACGTTTTATTACAGAAAATTACCCCCGAAATACACCAAACAGGCAATAATCTGGGAGGGGCAATACTTGCGGGAACAAAAGTACAAGTAACGATTTGTCAATAAACGCTTGTCGGGCCGTTAACACGAGGTGACAAGGGACAACTGCTTAGTAGAATAGTAGTTCAGAGCTCACTTGTCACTTAGTATATAGTAGTGCTTCATGTTTTCTTGTACTTGCCACGTTTACTTATACTTACCACTAAGCACTTTGTTTGCACTTAGGTACAAGTGGTCACTAATGACAAGTACGAAGCTACTGCAACCAAGGCCTTAGGATGATCATAAACAGTGAGGACAATCTCAAGAGTTGTACTGCGCTGTCCTAATCTTGAGATATTCCTGACCGTGTATGAGAAAGCCTTGAAGCTAGAGTTGACCTGTACAGTCCATCAAAGTAGAATGAAAACACCAATAGACTAACTGTACAGACCAATGAGACCGAGACTGTGCAGGCTTGGTGTGTATGGACAAGGGAATATTTGCTTAGCATTGAATAGGTCTACTTTAACTGGACTGTGCAGTCCCTGAACTTATCGTGTGCATGCTAGATCCGTTCAGTCATCAAACCTTGTGGCCAAACAGTGCAGTCTCTGCCTTGAGATTTGAACTGAACGTGTATGGCCACCTTTAGAGATTGTAGATTCATGAAAAGAATATTTTGTAGCCGTCCTTGCGCGGAGGTAGGCGTCAGTGAGTAGGATCAAAACCTACTCATCCACTGCTTACCGACTCAATATTCATCGAACGAGCTATATATTATTTTTCACAGTTTGTGCTTACAATTCCCGCCGAGGCTTCACATTCAATAAAAGAATGAAGTGGAATCTTTGATAATTGATGAAAGACATACAATTAATCTCTAATTTCATCGATATTTGAGGTATAAGCTACTATGTGAGAGTACCATAAACCTGGGTGCGCCTAAGATTTAATCTGTACCCTTCAAGTGTTTGCGAAACTATCCAGTCTTAATGGAAGTAGAGAAATCTCAACTGGATGGAGTACAGTGGACTCAATACTACTGCTATATTTCTTAAAAGCTCAAAAATATTAGATTCCAACAGTACAAAGTTTTTGGACGGTATCTATATAAATAAAAAAAGTCCGTCACGCAGGAGCTGCATAACTAAGCACTTTCCTCAGAATTTGGTTAGTGTAGATTGTTTTCCAGAACAATTTGCTTAAAATATCCTACATAAATAAAATAAAAACATGAATAGTTCTCTTTTAAATTTGTAATGAGTAACTGATCAATTAATAATTTGCTTCCAGAGTTATGTTTACACATGGTACCTATTACACTACGTAATAAATACAAAAAACCTCATATTATCGTATTTTGATCTAACGCAGGAACAGGATACAGTCACTCTAGTGGTAGAAAGCGCTCCTTGCGGCGGCTTTGTGAACCTACGTCTGAATTGAAATATATTACAAATTAAACCCCCGCTTTCCGATTGACCGATTCAGCTCATTTTTACAACACTTCTTTCTCATGAGTTACCCACGACGTATACCGCGTTTCGTTACAATACAGCAGAAATTACGACCGGTATGAGTATATTAAGAATTTGGGCCAAGAGTAAACCCCCTTCTAATGAACCGATTTAGTTTATTTTTACAACACATATTTACCTGTAGATTACCACTACGAATACCGAGTTTCGTCGAAATATACCAAAAATCACGGCTGGTAGTGGCGAATTGGTATTGTGGGTCCGGAGTAAACCCCCCCTTCTAATGAACCGATTTAGTTCATTTTTATATCTCACTTTTGTCACTATATTACCACTACGAATACCGAGTTTCGTTGAAATATAACAAATATTACGGCTGACATAGTCAAATTAGTGTTTTGGGTTCGGGGTAAACCCCCCCTTCCGGTGGATCAACTTTGGTGGTTAACGAACTCGTTCAATCGTTTGCTAATTGAATGCTATATACCAAGTTTCGTGACGAAAAAACAAAAACTCTGGCCGCTATCGTGTTAACAGACACATATATATATATATGCATATATATATATATATATATATATATATATATATATATATATATATATATAAATTTTAACGGGGGTCATTTTCGGTGTCTACTAGGTAGGATCGATAAAGATTTGAAGAAATTTTTCAAAAATTCCGTCATGAGTCCAACCTCAATAGCTACTTTCCTTCGGAGGAAAGTGCTAATAAATAAGGTGAGGGTTGTGAAGGATCAATGGATTCTTGAAGGAACTGCAGGAGTTGCTCCCAAAACATTAACTTTTATTAGCGACGTTTCGAACTAGTTCAAATTAGTTTATACACCGCAGAAATTAATTCTTTTATAATGATTCTGATAATAATAATATCAAATGTATTAAGCAACATCTTTTAGTTTTCTTGTGTGGCATTCACGTACATGTGTGGTGATTAGTGGTGTTTTGACATGTTGAATTGACCACAATGCAATTATGCCCCGCAGTTCGTTTCGTTGTGCACATTAATAGCACTATCGTGATGTTTAATGCTTCAGCTTCAGTCCCGTATCAATTTCTATCAGTGAAAGCGTTTGGCTGTCTTGTCATTATGCCTTTAATACAGTGCACGATATGTCTGGAAGGCACGCGAGTATCGCTTCACCAGCGTTTATGATATTTATTAGAATGGGCCAAGGAATCACGGATAACCAGAAAACTCTTCAAAAGGGTGGCAACCTGTGGATCTTATAGACCAGTTGTTGAAATAACGTAAAAATAAAATTACGCTGTTATGTTTACTTATTGTAAAGACCGTGGCGACATCTGACTTGACCAAAACCTTAAGAACTAAAAAACTTTACGGATGGGAAAGAGATTCGCTAAAAAGTAATTGCAAATTAAAAGAAATCAAAAACAAGACCATATTCTGGGCAAAACTTCTCTCGACGGGACGAAGTAATTTTATCCAGGCTCGTACTTACTGGACAGAAAAGAAAGACCAACTTGCAGGCAGTGTAACAGAACTCTAACTGTCAAACATATACTGACTGGCTGTAGACAACGTAGCAACTTGACAAATCCTTACGACTTACGTGACTTACTTACAGAGGGTAGTCCATACATCGACATACTTCTTACGCATCTCCAATCAACACTCGTTTATTCCAAGATATCGCACTAGTATTTCTAAAGTGACACAACTCAAAATAAAACAACTGAAAACGTGTCAGTCTTGCCTATGTAGAGGGAATAACACAGGTGCCCTCTGATGTACAAGCTCTGTAGATACAGTTTTGGTGGTTGATAAAGAGATATTTACTATGACAGGAAGAGTGACACAGGTGCCCTCTGATGTACAAGCTCTGTAGATACAGTTTTGGTGGTTGATAAAGAGATATTTACTATGGAAGGAAGAGTGACACAGGTGCCCTCTGGTGTACAAGCTCTGTAGATACAGTTTTGATGGTTGATAAAGAGATATTTACTATGACAGGAAGAGTGACACAGGTGCCCTCTGATGTACAAGCTCTGTAGATACAGTTTTGATGGTTGATAAAGAGATATTTACTATGACAGGAAGAGTGACACAGGTGCCCTCTGATGTACAAGCTCTGTAGATACAGTTTTGGTGGTTGATAAAGAGATATTTACTATGACAGGAAGAGTGACACAGGTGCCCTCTGATGTACAAGCTCTGTAGATACAGTTTTGGTGGTTGATAAAGAGATATTTACTATGACAGGAAGAGTGACACAGGTGCCCTCTGGTGTACAAGCTCTGTAGATACAGTTTTGATGGTTGATAACGAGATATTTACTATGTTTTTCATAGTCATAAATGAAAAATTTAAATAACATATTTTTTTAAGAGGGGCGAGATTAGCTCGGTGGCGGTGCACTGGACTAATATGCTGGAGGACCGGAGTTAAAATCCCGAGCAAGCACTGAAGATTTTTATCTTCTAGCGTCTTCGTTCATGGGTTGGATTCGGCCTCCCTGACCGTCCCTAGGCAAACCCAGCCTTTAATATTTTTTTTTTTTTTTAATATATTAGAAAATGAATAAACATTTTTTATCTAGAAACTTTAATAAAAATAGGACTGCTTATAATTCGGTGACTAATCTTCCCTAGGCTAATAGAATTTTTTGTTGGACTCTATCGATATTTTAAAGAGCTGACTACAAAAACAACTGATTTTTGCTGTGCAGATGATTTCTAGTTATGACGTGGCCATTTTAGTGGAAGGTTTAGTAAAATTAGTAATAGTTATCCGATGATGGGAGATATATAGAGCCATAATATTTAATTTTATTCATTAACCTCCTGCCTACTCAAGAAACTTCTCCATTTTCCTTCTCAGGGAAGAAAAACATAAGTAACTTCTGATCGATTCCATTAGGGATTCTTGCAGCCGACCTTGAGTATTGTTCTCCCGAGATTTCTCCACTACCCTCCTACGCGAATTTCTTCATAATGGATCCCTTATCAATGACTAGCCCGTTAGCCGATAGCATTGTGACGACGGGATGTTGATTTGCCACGATTCCAAGCTAATGACAAGCTTAGGAACAATGGAACGGGTCGTGAGGAGCAGGTCGCCAGGAGTGTGGTCCTCAGGGGTTTCGACACCCACTTGTTGAGTCCTCGTGGAAAACGAGCCATGGAAATTGCTAGAGAAATCGGCTCTTAAAATTGTCCCAATTCCCTTTATGGTGAAATACTAACCTTAATAGCTCTGAAAACCGTAACAATATTATATTCTTTAAATGCACATTGATTTCATGGGACGCAGACCCCCCCCCCCCCCGAAATCGGTAAAAATGTATTCAAAACTATTCACGTCCGTAGCTCTAAACTTGTTTGTCAAATAATTTTTATTTATTTATTTATTGTTGACTGCTACAAGGCAATAAAACAATTTAAACGTTATTAAGAGAAGAATTATATTAAGAACAATAAAAAAAAATCAATTGATCATAAACTGAGAAGTTGTGAAGTGTACCTGTACTGTTTATGTTTATATTCTGTTTTATATTTAGTCATGTGTTCATCAGTGTGTTTGATTAGTATATGAAAGTATTAATCTCAATGGTATATATTACTCAATTTCAGATATAAACTACGAATAATTACTCATTATTGTGAAGTCGTCATATTCTGTCAAATAAGTTTCTGTTTTTCAAGTAATAAAAAAAAAAAATAAAAAAATCGCTCTTAACAAGGAAAGAAGTTATAAAGCACAAAAGTTCACTGTTATGGAGGTTATAAAAGCTGGCTTAAACAGCGTATTAATAAACATGCATATTAAAAAGAATGTCTAGGACGACTTTTGGAGCGTTTCCGCTCGCTACGCTCGCTCAAGAAGATATCAAAACTCTAGTCAATCCAACTCGCTGTTATGGATAGAATTCCGATTTTATGGAGGAGAGGGAGTTTTTTTGTTTGTTTGTTTTTTTTAACGGATTCGTGTTTAGTGCATCAAAATACGATATAGTGCAAAATTTCAAAATAATCGGCGCCTAGAACCCTCGTCTTCACATTTACCATGTTGTCTATTTATTGGCTCCCATCCGGTCAGTCATGCTGTCCGGTAAGTTATAGTTCTGTCTCAGTAGACATTCTCTCAATATGTGTTTGATAGTAAAAGGAGTGTTACATATTTATAAAACAACTTAAAGCATGATCACACTATTGCAACAACAAAATCCATAATTTCTTCAAGTCATTCTAGTAAGTGAACGCAAACCGTTGCTGTAATTTTCCAATTTCCGAGTTGTATTACAGGAGAAATAATTCATGCCAGCCTAAGGTAGCGTTTGTTACACATGTGTATAGATACACTTGAAAGTTAACTTTTTGTTTGTTAGTGAACTGGTTATGGAAGTGCTGCGGTGTTGTCTACGACTCGCAAGCAGGGAAAGTCGTTATGTAAGCAGTCCTGGCGTGCGTACAGACACCTTCCTTGCATTTTAAGAACTCTTGCAATAATGTCTTTCCTATCTACTTCATCTTAAAGAAACGCCGACTAGCAGGAACTCCGCCATCTTAGACTGATTTCAGGTATTGTTCCACCTGGTGTGATATGAAAAGCGTAATAACTATTATTATTTCGCTTCCAAACTTCTTGCCGCTTGTACTGGAAATTTTAAATTATATCTATAATTTCATTTTAATATTAATTGCTAAAAAGAAATTGTTGGCAACAGGGCCTCTGAGAGGAATCACGGGCCCCTGTCCAAATAACTTCACGGGCCTCTTAACATTCCCCAAAACGATTCATGGAATAATTTAAAGCAGACATTTCTGTGAAAATAAAATTAAATACATCTGTAATTAAACGGAGTGGACAATGGTAGATATACAGGGTGTCCCGAATTTAAATGGCAAAACTTCAGGAGCGTTTAGTGGACCGAAAAACTAAGACAAAAAGTCCTTTATAGATTTGCTCGTTTCTGCTTCGTTTTGGAGAAAATCGCCAAATAAGAAACGAAACAAGTTTTAATTTTTTTACTTACTTATTTAAATTTTCAATGGAAAAAACATTGCAAATTATTAAATGAAACAATTACTAAAATTCGATCTCTTAATGCTAATATAGTTTTTGTGCGATTTCTGGAACGGTAATGCTTTAGGAGCGGTGCGAGAGTTTGCCGCGCCGATTTCACAGATTGAATTTTTGTAATTGGTTTCTTGAAATAATTCGTAGTGACAATTTGTTTCCATTGAAAATTTAAATGAGTAAGAACAAAAATGAAAGCATGTTTCGTTTCTTATTTTGCGATTTTCTCCAAAACAACGCAAAATCGAGCAAATCTCTAAATGACTCTTTGTCTTAGATTTTGGTCCCCTATACGCTCCTGAAGTTTTGCCATTTAAATTCGGGACATTGTTAACCCTTAATTAGTGGCGTCGGGTCATATTGACCCGAAAGTATTTGCTTATTCGACCCCCCCCCCCTGAAATCCCTTTGAAATCTTTGTATTTCAATAAATATTATTGTTTATTATTAGTTATTTAAATTACTTTACCCCAAAAAAATAAATTTAAAGTTTGTTTTACTGGGGCCCCAACACCATTAGTTATGGAAGAAAAAGCACGCCACTAATTAAGGGTTAACTTTGTTACTTAAACCCTTATGACGGTTTACACGAGTATTCTCCCAGCATCGTGGATTGGGCAGCTTGAAAATGAGAAAATCTTAAAAACACAATTTTGCTAAGGAGCACAAATTAAAGTAGGTCATTTTGTTCAGATTCACTTTGAGTGTATCGCAACCGTTTTCTTGTTGTCAAGGACTCTTCAGGGTCCTCTTGTATCATCCCTTTCACTGGCATACATTATAGTAGCGAATTCCCACCGTCCTTCGTCCGTAAAGCCAGACGACAAAAAATCACTTTGGAAATTCCAAAAGAGTAATAGATTCTAGAAACCAATTTATATTAGAAAGTACATCCGTTTTGTCCGAGAAGGACTTCCTCTTCCATAGAATAATTTCAGTGTGCCACGCCCCCTCCCCTTCTCTCGAAAGAACAAATACACTCTAGTCTACTGATGAATTTTCTTTATATGTATGAACTGGCTGAATACCGTGCTTCGGTACGGCAGATAAGTAGTTATTTTATTGCGTCAAATAATGTATCATCAAAATTAACGCTACTACATACTTTTGTGCAGTTTATTATAGCACGGTTCCCGTCATACTATAAGTTATTCGTCAATTGATAAGTAATCGAAGCATGTTTCTTGACACTGGGGCGCTCCCGACCAGTGTCAAGCAATAGAAGTTTAACCAGTAAAGGTTAAAATTTGTTGTCAATAATAAAACGGCGTTAAAAATTATGTTTCCAAGATGTCATTTGCAAACACCCAATATATTTGCTAGCATTACCAAGAAGTGTTCTGATTGGGGATACTGATGGGTAGGAAGGCTGTCCAAGGGTTCGGGATATTATTACCTCGGATGGGCCATCACCAGGGCGTAAACTCTATGAGGGACAAAATCACAGTTTATTTCTAGTAATTCAAGGTCTGCAATTATAGTTAAATTTAACCTCAATTATAAATAATACTATGAAATAGATACATTACGGTAACAGCTCTTCTATTACCATCCTAGCAACGCATGCTACCTAGGTGTTTATGCTCTAACCAACTATAACTTTAATCCCCTCTAAAAATACTTAAAAATTCGAATTTCAAAAAATCCTTTCTTAACAAGTGCCTACATTATGTAGGGAGTGCCCATGCAAAATTTCAACATTTTCTGTCGAGTGGTTTGGGCTGGGCGATGATAGGTCCGTGAGTGAGTGAGTGGTATTTGACAAATATATAGTATATATATATATATATATATATATATATATATATATATATATATATGTTGTGTGTCTGTTAGCACTATAGCGACCATAGTTTTCGCCACAAAGCGTGAAATATAGCATTCCCATAGCAAATAATTGAACAAGTTCGATAACTTTCGTATATTCACTTTATATTAATTTGTGTAGCATTCATTTTTTATATTTTTATAAAAAATCAATTGGTCCTAGCCTGTATTTAATGTAAAACAGTAAATAAAATTGCTACAGCAAAATAAATTATGCCAATCTCAAAAAATAACGTAAATCTTTTTTATTTTTAGCACTTTCCTCCGAAGGAAAGTAGCTATTGAGGTTGGACTCATGACGGAATTTTTGAAAAATTTCTTCAAATCTTTATCGATCCTACCTAGTAGACACCGAAAATGACCCCCGTTAAAATTTATATATATCTATATATATATATATATATATATATATATATATATATATATATATATATATATATATGTGTGTGTGTCTGTTAACACGATAGCGGCCAGAGTTTTTGTTTTTTCGTCACGAAACTTGGTATATAGCATTCAATTAGCAAACGATTGAACGAGTTCGTTAACCACCAAAGTCGGTCCACCGGAAGGGGGGGTTTACCCCGAACCCAAAACACTAATTTGACTATGTCAGCCGTAATATTTGTTATATTTCAACGAAACTTGGTATTCGTAGTGGTAATATAGAGAGAAAAGTGAGATATAAAAATGAACTAAATCGGTTCATTAGAAGGGGGGGGGTTTACTCCGGACCCACAATACCAATTCGCCACTACCAGCCGTGATTTTTGGTATATTTCGATGAAACTCGGTATTCGTAGTGGTAATCCACAGGTAAATAACTGTTGTAAAAATAAACTAAATCGGTTCATTAGGAGGGGGGGTTTACTCCGGACCCACAATACCAATTCGCCACTACCAGCAGTGATTTTTGGTATATTTCGACGAAACTCGGCATTCGTAGTAGTAATCTACAGGTATATATGTGTTGTAAAAATAAACTAAATCGGTTCATTAGAAGGGGGGGTTTACTCCTGACCCAAATTCTTAATATACTCATACCGGTCGTAATTTCTGCTGTATTGTAACGAAACGCGGTATACGTCGTGGGTAACTCATGAGAAAGAAGTGTTGTAGAAATGAGCTGAATCGGTCAATCGGAAAGCGGGGGTTTAATTTGTAATATATTTCAATAGAAAAGCCCGTCAGACGTAGGTTCACAAAGCCGCCGAAAGGAGCGCTTTCTACCAATAGAGTGAATGTATCCTGTTCCTGCGTTAGATCAAAATACGATAATATGAGGTTGTTTGTATTTATTACGAATTGTAATAGGTACCATGTGTAAACATAACTCTGGAAGCAAATTATTAATTGATCAGTTACTCATTACAAATTTAGAAGAGAACTATTCATGTTTTTATTTTATTTATGTAGGATATTTTAAGCAAATTGTTCTGGAAAGCAGTCTACACTACCCAAATTCTGAGGAAAGTGCTTAGTTATGCAGCTCCTGCGTGACGGACTTTTTCCATTTAGAAATTAACAAGTAATAAAGTAGCAATGTAATTTGAATTTGTGCTGAATGTTTGATATCTATTTAATGCTTCTTCACAACATTTACTTTGACCTGAAATACAAGTTTACTGTCTGTTGTAAAAAGTAATATTTTAGAGGTTATTGCAGATGATTGTCCATGATTAAAATAAATTATTCTTTTCCCAATTATTTTTATGAGTAATGTCAACATAAGTTGTTCAAGAAAGCCTTTGTCTAGTTGTCGACCGAAGTTTTGTTAAAGCTCACAGCCTCTGTAGTACTGGCATACCTCCAGGGCTGAATGGCATGGACTGTAGCACTGTTCTGTTGTGAGGAAATGCGTCAGGGGACAAGAATGATCGAATAAGACTTTGTCGAATGTGGATTATCCAAAGAAAAATTCTAAGGGTGCCCATAAATGGAGAGGAAAATCTCAAGATTTGGGCTGTGCAGTTCAAACCTTAAAATATTCTTTACCGTGAATGGGACATCCTTGAGGCCAGAGCTGAACTGTAGAGTCCATCGAAGTAGAATTAAAACCCCAATAGATTAACTGTACAGTCCAATAAGGCTGACGTATGTGGACTAGAGGATATTTTCTTCACATACAGTGGGCCTACTATAACTCGACTTTGCATTTCTGGCCTTGACGTTTATTAAATTACCGTGTGTATGGTAGACACGTATTGTTCAAACCTTGAGGCCAAACTGTACAGTACCGGCCTTGAGATTTGAACTGAACATGTATGGCCACCTTAAGAAGAATTTTGGCATAACTTGTAACCTTAATAAATTAACATGAGTTGTGAAGAATTAAATGGGTGGATAGAACCTTCCAAACTTTAAATCCAGTTTAATGTAATGTTACAGACCTCATCGTCCTTCAGGCATAATACTGTTATTTCACAGATGTCACGTAATATTAGTTATAAATTTTACAAATTAAATCAAATAATTTAGTGATATTTCATAACTAATATTACTCAAAATATGTAAAATTACAGTATTATCCCTGAAGAAGGACAATTGGATATAAAATCTGGAATGTTCTACCCATCTTTTTAATTCTTTGAATACTTCAAACGTAAAATATACCTCTGTTGTTAACCCAAAAATGGTGCTTTGTCCCCCTCTCCTTATTGGGATTTGTCTCAAGAAATAAGTTTGGCCTTAATTAAATTATGCAAAACTAACATCCATATTGTTGACCTCAAATAAGAATGTTTCCCGATGATTTCCATTTTTAAGTAAAATTAAGTCAAAGAGACTTGACAGCTTGGAAGTGTTTTCTAAGGGTAGTTAAATATTTTCTGGAGCACAGGAAAGAAGAGAACTCACAATTTTATTCTATTCCTATTCGGGTTTTTTTTTCCAAAAATTTCTTTCTCCGTCCATTCAAGCAACATTTTGGAATCTTTCTGAACTTGAAGGAGTTGGTGGTGGAGGTGTGTGTTTGGATGTTTCTGTACCTAGGATGCAGCAGATTCCATCTTGAGTGTTTTTGGAATGAGGAGATTTTTCAACCTTTCATTCATGTAGGGTGTAACTAAAGAGAAAGCAAGTCTTCAAAAAGACTTCCGTTTCACTACACATTTCGTCACTTTTAAATTCTTCATCAGTTCCTTCTGCCTCTTACCTTGCCAGTTCGTGTAGAATTTCTTCATCAGCAAAAGACAGACGATAATGTACCATAATAACGGGTAAAACAACGGTAAATAGTCATGAAATAACTCCTTGAGCTCTACATACAAGATGAAAAAGTTGTCATGTATACAAGGCGATCTCGTATCACACACTGAAACTCAGTTTTCCACAGATATACGAAAATTAGGAGTCTGAATAAAGGTCAATGACTTTCCTTTCTTGTTCGTTGCCTAGAGCACTACTGATAGATAGGGTAATTCAGGGTTACAACCCTCAACCTATGCCCAGATAATCACCGTAAAAGAAATGAAATGGAAGGTGTCGTATTCGACACCTACTTGTCGAAGGAGGGTTAACTATCTGTGCCCGCGACATTGTCCACATGAATAGAGACTTAATTAAAAAAATCTACTTAAAAGAAATGCTTCTTTATACATGATATTAGGCGTATAGCCATGGGGGATCAAGCTTATAGGCTGCTAGGCCTGAATATGATTGTTAAACATGATGGAGCAACTAAGCTACCCCTTAGGGATTGTATACCCCTAGTGTGTATAGACTGTCTGATAGACAGCAGACATACAGACAAAAATTCTAAAAATCATTGTTTTTGGTACTATTGTGTTGATGAAGGCCCCCAATAGTATTTTTTCCCATTTATCTTCCCTGTACAGAGAGCGATCTGTTAGAATTTCATTATATGTATAGATAGATTACGGCTGGTAGTGGCAAGTTGGTAATTTGGGTTCCGAGTAACCCCCCCCCCCTCCTAATGAACTGATTTAGTTTATTTTTACAACACATTTTTCTATTAATATGTCCACAACGAATACCGAGTTTCGTTGAGATACACCAATAATATGGCTGAATAACTACTTTGAATCCGGAGTAAACCCCCCTCCAGATGAACCAATTTTGCTGGTTAACAAACACCTTCAATCATTTGCTAGGGGAATACTTTATACCAAATTTTGTGACAAAAAAACCTCTGGTGTGTATCGTGTTAGCGATAGTTCATGAAATGTTCAACATTATTCTATACATTGGCATAACTTTTTTATTTATGAACACACTGACATGAAGCAAACACTAAATGTTAAGTGAAGCTACAATATATTAGTGAAAACTGCAACTAAATCGGATGAGCCGTTTCTGAGATTAGTGCGCACAGACAAACAGACAAAAATTCTAACAATCATTGTTTTGGGTTCTATTGTGTTGATAATGGCTCCCAATAGTATTTTTTACCAAATATCTTCCATGCACAGACAGCGATCCGTTTATTATTTAATAGATTAAGTCTGGAGTAATAATTTCTCAGGGAGATATTTTTGCAGGTATTGTACCAGTCCGGTTTTAAGCATCAGGCTCCTCTGCATAATATTTTTTACATACACATATTTTACTTACAGTGAATGATGAATTTTTATTATTTGTTGCATGCACCACTTCTTAGACGAGTTGTATGTCTCCTGTATTTTCTATATAAGGTGAGGTAAAATTATAATTCCGTCAATTATTATTCTTAAAATAATGGATAATATTAACTAAGGATTTTAAGAGAAATGTTTGTATTGAATCAATTTTTACAGCAGCAAGTGTGCATTTTTATAACAAGATGTGATTTTCAAAATTTGAACAATTTTACAACAACAATTTTGACAAAAATTAGGTTTTAATCAAACATCTGTAAGCCTTAAAAAATCAAACAAAATCTCCCTGTGCTTTGAAGAGCAGAATTGTGCACCATTGTTTTGACAGTCGCCTAAGTCATAGGAAAACTATTGTGTCGCCAGACTCAACCTGACACTTTCTGTTTGACCAATTAACCAGGACTTTGGCAAAATAAGGCACCTCAATAGGCAATTAATAAGACAGGCCATAAACATTTATAATAAATAAAATTTAAAAGAAAAACAAAAGAGAAACTAAAAGAAGTTTAATAGAGAAACTGTGCATTTGTACCCAAACACTGGAATTGTACATCTCTCTGAGAAAGTATTACTCCTGACTTAATCTATACAAATAATAAACAGAAAAAAGTGCTGGGCATAATAAGCCAACATATTAAGAGACATGATTCCTGCCTTCTTTTATATAAAGTCGGAATTAACCTACAATTGGCCATTTTTGAATCCAACGAACACCATTCCCTAAATTATTATGTTTTAGAAGATCTATTTTTAGCATATTTGGATGCCCAAGAAGCAAACAGCAAACATTGAAAGCAAAACAAAGTAGATGATCGTAATATAAAGGAGTATCTTGGTGAATGATCAGTATGCTGTGTTGCCAGCACCCCAATAACGTTGGGCAGGCCATCTTATTCTTCTGCTGATATTTTTGGCGAAATACCAAAATGGTGTAGAACTGATATAAAAATATCACATGCATTCTGTTTTAACACTTTAGCTGCGGCTGTCATTGTTTGGGAATACCTCAGTATCAGGTGCATTTTTGTTTGAATTTTTCATGCAGACTTTTTTTTTTCATAAAAAAATGTTCCAGTCAGCCAATTTTAAAACACAAAAAACTGTTGGAAAGCCCCTTCCCATACAGCAATCATAATTCCCTCATAGTAACTCTTAATGGTTGAAATGTCTAATAAATTCATACTAATCTGCAATGTATTGTTTTATAAAAAATGTAGAATGTTCTCAAAATTATCATTAAAAAAAAATCATCATACAAGTAGTAGCCTGTACTTTTTGGGATTTCAAATCCACAAAACTGAAAATTCTAGTACTTTGTCATTGGCAGGGCCTCCGAGAGGAATTATGGGCCCCTGTCCAAATAACTTCACGGGTTCTTTAACCCCCCTCTTACATTAATATTACTCAAACTATGTAAAATTGACATTTCTCTAAATACAAACTTTTTAATTGAACAGAGTGAAAAATTTACATATTATCTATGCCTAAGGTACTTTGGAACTTCCTGGAGATACAAATTTATTGACTGACAATATTTAAAAGTCCGTATATATATTAGAAATAGAGAATTTAGTTAGTTATCCATTAGTTGTTCTCAATAATAATTATTTCGATATTTCTAAATATAATGCGAGTAAAAAAATGACGCCGGGCCCCCTGAGACCACGCGCCCCTGATCAATTGTCCACCATGACCCCCGACAATCGGTGCAGTAAAGGTCACTTACAATACTTGTAGTTTTATTACGAATCATGTTTATGTAAATAAAAAAATATAGATCTCATTCCAACAAATGTAGGCTATGCCAGCCTATATTTCTAAAATCCATTCTTTTTACAAGCTCATAACCCATATTTTTTTCCTATTAGCGAGGCCTGGCCCGGGCCCGGGACAACAGTACCCAGCTGTCCCCCCCCCATGTGGCGGCCCTGGCCTCCGGTGGGACTCGAACCCACCATCGCCTGCAGGAGAATCTAAGGTGTTAACCACTAGACCAAGGGGAGACCCGTTCACTATAATTAGTACTAGATTTATTGACATTGATTATACACCTAAAAGTCTACCACGCTACAGGCCACAAAGGCTCAGAGGGTCAGATACCATAGTGGTATCTGCTTCTTGACCATATGGATTATACACCTGGTTTTACTAAATGAGCCTAATGAACTTGTTTAACATTTACATACATACATGTGTGACACAACATTACATCACCGAGACTGGGCCTCCTCTAAGAGCCTCCAGCATTAGGCTCTGTTTTTGCTGCAGCTCTCCTTTTCCGAATCCCAAACAAAGTTCTGGCATCATTGACTATGCCATCTGATACTTGGTCTTCCTACTCAGCCTTCCTCCCAGCCTTTTCTGCTTTGCGCAAACTCCCATTATTAATATGCTTTAATTGCTAATTTTTGACATGGATGTGTTTTATGGTAATACTGGAAGAGAGCATAAACTAAGAAGGAAGTTCCCTTGGAAGTGAGTACGCCACTTTGGGGTCGCTTTTCGTTCCACTCCCGTTTGACATTTTCGGGCAGTTATGTCACGGCTTAAGCATGTTTTGTGCTAAAATTTTACAATGCAAAATAAAGGGGTTGGCAGAGAGAAATAATCAATATTTACTTTATTTTGTTTTATTACTAAAACCCAACATACTCATCCCAGGTCAAGACGTCCGATCCCCATGATTGAGGACTATGGGATTGTATAAATGAGCGTCTACGTAAATATGAGGCACTTAATAAGGAATCATAATCAACATATTATTCAATAGTATTCTAACAGTGCACTTTGTGCTGTTAGCAATATTTTAATTATCTTTTTTTTTTCTTTATTGGTTATTACATTCTGTATATGGACACATCTCGTAATATGATACAATATGAAGGTTCTGTACTCAAGGCTTCCCAAATTAAATCCCAATCCTGATTAATTATTTTTATATCTGATAAATAATGGATTATAAATTACTTTAAGGAAAGGAAAAGAGAAAAATGAAAATGGAATGGAAGAAATCAATTAGTCAATTTTACCTTAGCTTTATTTTTAAAAAAAAACTTGATATTAAACATAATTTTGATTTTTTTATTTATTTATAAATGGTAAAATCAGAGATTTTGTCTTGTTTGGAAAAATTATAACATAACTTAGCTATTTTTGGGATGAAATAATACATTTCTTAATACTATCATTCACTTATTCAGCACTAAGAAGCTAATGCTCCACAATAGAAAAAGGTAGCGTAAGTATACATAAAAAAGTTTAATTAAATCTATACAAAATTATTTTTATATATAAATGTAAAAAAATATATAAAATAAATAGCAAAACATGATATACATATGATACATATTACAGTTAGAAATGTATTACAAAAATAACATGTAATTATTAAAGAATTGTTGTCTTAATTATTATCAAAAGTGAAAATATTCGCAAACAATTTTTGGGATTATTTCATTTTAAAAGTTTACAATTTTCCAGATTATTTAAAATGTGTACTGATATTCAATAAATTAATTTACGTTAGGTTTTCTAAATCAATGTATTTTTCCTTATAAATGGTTACAACATCAGACTGATTTATTGAATTAACTTATTTCTTAAATTAGTAAATATAATAACTTATATGTAATAATTTAAGAAAAAATAAACATATAAGTCTTTAGTGATTAAAAGAGTAGAAAATTTTACATGTAAACTGAAAAAAAAAAATAATAATTGAACATTTATTAGCTTTAGTTAGTTCCAAGTTTTACTTCTCCACATATCTTAATTTTTAATACATGATGTCAATTATAAATAAACTTATTCTATTATTATTGTTATATTCTACTTAGTTTTACCTTCTTTCGAAATTAATTTTTGGTGTTATTAATCTGATGAAATATTTCAATACAAGTAAAATACCTTTATGGATGTTTTTTCAAAACACGTCCATCAAAAATTCATTTAGCACTGCTCAGGATGGATTATGGCAAACATACTGTCAATGGATATATTCAAATTATGTTTTGGCACGAAATGTTTCTTATTTAAAATCATTAAATAAGCGTTCCATTGTTATTTAAGAGGTAATGTCAAAAAATCAATTAAAATTAATACAATTTACAATAAACAAAACAAATAAAGCAAATCTCATTAAATGTCCATTGGATTTCACAGTGAGAAAAATGAAAATCAATTATAGACAGTTGAATTGTAGTGACCTAATCGATGAAGAATTTTGAGCATATTCTCTGGTAACTGTGATCAAAGCTGATCTTGAAGAATTATTCTCAGAAAATAGTTTATATATAATTTCCACTGGCATCTTTGTAAAGGTCGTCATTTATGCTGTATCTGTCGACTGAAGCTGGGCAGTCTACGTTGAACCACCAGTCACATACTCGCACGGCCTGATTGAAGACAGTTCCATTTGGGCAGAGGAAAGAATATTTGGCTCCACTTGGTAAGCACCAGTGCCATACCTGAAATATTTTATCTCATCAGTACAAAAAACTACCTAAAAATATATTTATTTTTAGAATTTTTTTCTAATTTTATTTTAGCCTAAAAGTTCAAAACTTCTTCATAACATTTCTGAGACAATTTTAGTTTTTAAATGCTCTCACAAGCTGAAGCGGGACTGGGTTAAGACCACATACCTCGAAATTGATGAGTGGTTTGCATGATTTTCAAATGTTAAAAATATCTAAAGAAAAGGATTGTCCCTGTAGAGGCACAAGATCAAGAGAGAAACATGTTGAGCTAATATATTTAAATAAAATAAAGATTTTATGTTTAGAATCAACTCGTTTCCTGATATTTTTTTATTTAATACATTACAGATACCTAATCCACCCTTAAAAAAAATTCTGTCAGTACATCCAACAAACATTTGTTCGCTATTGACTCAGATTTTTAGACCTTTGAAATTTTGGCAGTATTTGTTATCCTTCTTGACTTAAAACATGTGCTTTAAAAGAAAACAAAATATGGAGTGGAACTAAAGTTTTAAGGTTTGAGCGATTCGAATCAACATACTTGCTGTTCCATCACAGTTAGGCAGGGGATTGAAAAAACACAGCCTAGCCTTAAGTGTTGTCGGCTCAGCATGTTAAAGCCTTAATTTTAGGATTCTCAACGAGCCTTATGGAATTGAATGGTATTTGCAGAAATTGTCTCGTATTTGACACTGACTCTGTGTTTGAGAGGGAATTGGGATAGCACCACAGCCTGGCAACCAAGTTTAATACCTTTCTTCCCATTTGGGATTTTGACGTGAAATTTTGATTCACCGATTCTGTGGTGAATTCTGATCATCTTGGCACCCTATTTGTACAGATAAGTTCTATATTAAAGAGAAAGAGGCTGCACAAAAAAATATTGGTTAAAGTGAAAAACTTTTCTGCTTGCTCAAATTTTCTTTATACACAAGTCAACTATGAGTAGATAAACTAATATTTAGTAAATATTAGTTTATCTACTCATAGTTGACTTGTGTATTAAGAAAATTTCAGTAAATATTATTTACTATTTTTTTCTAAAATGTTAAAATTAACTAATTTATAATACTTAATCACAAATTATGATCTAGAATACACATCGTCCCTACCATGGCAAACTATGGAATATGCAAAATCTCCTTTTTCAGATTCGAGACTTTGCTCTTGGATTGTGGACGATACGACTTGCCGAAATTTGCCAATGCTCTAACCCCTTTACAATAGCCTATAATGCCTTAAATAAAGTATTGAATAAGACCATTTTTCAATATATTACTTTGTCAATGGATAGTATAAGTTCGTTCTCTAGTTTGCTCCAATTTGCATATTCGATAGTTTGACATGGTAGGGACGACATGTCAATTAGTAAATTATTGATTTGAAACTGTTATTACTTAACACAGTAAATTATTTAGTTCTAATACATTTTATGTATATTACTATTCGAAAGTATGAGGTTGCTGGCAGAGAAGGAAGATCTTTGGTAAAATGAAAAATGTCAAATTCCTTCACAAAAATAGATTTGTTGTGAAGGAATTTGAGTTTTTTGGAAGAAAAAAAAATCAACAAAACATATTTTCATATTCAGATTAAATTTTTAACACTAATATTCAAAATTTACTGACCGCACTGCCAATGACCCAGCAGGGTAGAGGCAGTATAATAATAAAAAAATAATAAATTTTTAAATAAGATGTTTTTTTTTTAACTATGTATTTATTTAAATTTTAATGTCCATTATAATTAACTCAGAATTTTAGGATGGGTTATCTATAGGTAACCACCCTTTTCCAGTCAGGATAGGGCTGATGCCTTTTCTTTTTATAAAGAAAAGCTACCACCCCCAGTGGGGATCGAATTCACGACCCTTGGCACAGAGTGTTAAGTGTTCACGGCCACTGTGCCTCCTCATATTTATGTATATATTTCTTATATAAGAGCAGTGTAGAGCCAGAGAATTACACTTCGTTTAATCCCACTAGTCTTCCCCTGAAGCAGATGAGCAGTTTCTTCAATCTGTTTATAGGATTCCAGGTGAATTTACTGTCCAATATGATCTCCAAAAGATTGATTTTATCTGTTTGTATTCCTATTCCTTCCACTTGAAAGATTCCATGTTAAAACTTCTTTTCCTTGTGAAAGGATCTACTTTAGACTTGTCAGGGTTGATGGGTAACAACAGATTATATCATAACCTTCTGATTATATTCCAGGTGCATTCCTTTTCTTAGTGTATGCATTTATTTCCCTTTGATGATGACTGAAATATCTGCATGTCCTATTTACACGTAAACTGCATTCGTGTGTGTTTGATACATATTGATTGAACCTTATCAAGCCATATTTATTGTGTGTATAGATGTTAGAATTACATGGTGGTGGTATCAGTCGGAGACAATGGAGAAGGTGACTGGGGAAGTTGTACAGGATATATGGTTATTCAAAAAATATTTGTTTTTTTCAGTTGCCACTACAATTTTTTTTCAAATTAGATGTATAAATCAAAATTATACATCTGGACAATTATAGGACAATGCATTCTGGACAATGCATTATTGAGCCACATGACTCAATTTGATAAATACGCTATTTTGGGGTAAATATGTATGAACTAGTTAAATTTACAAACAAAACATTCGATGATAAATAAACAATTATGGCCATAGCCCGGGGGAGCATAGATGTGAATATGTCTGCCTGAGGGAACATACCACTGAATCACACTATGGCAGATAACGTATTAACTCATATCCATTGGATGATCTCAAAAGGGCAAGGGTGTATATAGAAAATAATTTCGGGATGGGGGGGGGGGGGGGTTACGACCATTTCCGGGGTTTGGAATACTAAAAATTTAGAACTTGGAATAGTTTTAGGCACCTAAAACGCTATTACACGTAAAATAATTTTTTTGGATGAACTAAGTGATCTTATTTAATTTATTTATTTATTATTAATTAAGCTTATCACAACTCAGGCGACGAAACTGCAGCTTGAAAGAATTGAGGTAAGTAGAAGAAAGTCAATAGTATAGTCAGTGATAAACAGTAAAATAAATTAAAAGTACGAGTCGTAAGTAAAGTAGTACTTATTAGCTGAGAGAAGTAACTTAATTCTGTGTTGGTAGTTCAGTGTCTCACTCAGTGATATTTACTTCTAGAAATAAAAAGGGGGGAAGGAAAACAAGAGGGGAGAAAAGGCAAAAATAAGACAAATAAATAGACAGATAAAAGAAGGAAGGAAAAAATAAATTTATATTATATATAACAAAAATAAACAATTGAAACAAGGGGAGAAAAAAAAATAAAATAAATAAAAAAAGAGGGCCGTTGCTAGATTTTATCCAGAGTTTTGATGTTGGAAAGTAATTGGAATATGTCTGAAATATATTTGCTGTCATTTGAAAGTAATTCATGCATGTTTGATGGTAAGTCAGTGTTTAGCCTGAGTCTGCAGTCTGTCAGTAAGTTTTTAACAGTAAGTGGTGTATTGCAGTATTGGCATATTGGTCTGTCTTGTCGTGTCATAAGGTATGAGTGAGTCAGTAGGGAGTGGCCTATCCTCAGCCGGCAGAGGACGACTTCTTCTCGTCTGTTACTTCTGCTGCTTGAAGGCCATTCCCGAACTGTATACTTAATCTCCCTTAATTTATTATCTGTAACTTTAAACCAGGTATCCTGCCAAATTTGCATTATTCTCTCTTTACCCTCAGTGTGCAAGTTAGTTTAACAATACCTAAGGGGTCAGCTTTGTGGCTCTGTCATGTTTAACAATCCTAGCAGCCTGTATGCTTGATCCCCCCTGGCTATATGCCTAATATCGTGTATAGGGAAGCATTACTGTAAAGTAGATTTTTTTTTTTTTTTAATTCCCATATGACGGTGTTTATAATCCAAAATAAACCAAAAGGTACATATATTCAAAAATGCTGCCCAAGTCACTATCCACGCGGAAGGAGTCGCAGGCACAGCTAGTATAATACATAATTAATATTTTAGTTTGAAACTAGAGATCAATATTGGTACCTCAGCATATCTAAAAAAAATATTGAATTCCATTGTATCTCTTTTTTGGAAGGAGAAACGCTTCCATGGCTCAAATTAAAAGCACTCCTGGTCATAAAGGATATGATAATGTCTTATATAGAGGGACCAACATGAAAATGGGAGCTGATCATATCCTCATGGATCCATTTAATCAAAGCGATATTCAATAGCCATCACATTAAAGTGAGGAAGGGAATCATATCAACCAAAATTAAGGCTCCTAAACGAAACCCAAAGGGAGGTGTGTTATATCCCTTGTTGTAGACAACTGTAGTGGGCACCCTTAAATAAATAATAAATTAAATAAGATCATAGAATAATAAATTAAATAAGATCATGGAAATTTCTTGAACTTTGTAATTAATTTCCTATCAAATAGGACATTCAGAGTGCAAATTGGTGTCACATTATCTAATGAATTCCTGCAAGAAAATGGTGTACCACAAGGAAGTGTACTAAGTACGACATTCTTTAAAATAGCTATGGACACTGTACGAGAACATATCTCTCCACCGGTGCGTTATTGCCTTTACGTAGATGATTTGCTTATTTATGTTACAGCAAGAAATATAGACTATGCCAAGGATATGATACAACAAAACATAGCAAGTCTCGAAAAATGGAGCGTTACTAACGGACTACAATTTTCAACAATAAAAACACACTATATAATTTTTACCAAAAAGAGACAGATACCAAAACTCGACTTATATTTATCTAATGAATTAATCAATTCCACAAATACGCTTAAATTTTTAGGACTACAATACTCCCGACTCACTTGGGTGCCCCATCTGAAGGAACTCGTTAATAAATGTAAGAAATCTCTCCATCTACTAAGGGTTCTTAGTAATACTAAATGGGGAGCAGACAGACGTCTAATGCTTACATTCTACCGAGCATATACCAGGTCTCTACTGGACTGTGGGAGTGTAGTGTATTCGTCTGCCAGAACCACCACACTGAAAATACTGGACCCAATACATACAACAGGTCTACGTCTTGCAACTGGCGCCTTCAGATCAAGCCCAGCCGTAAGTCTCTATGCTGAAAGCGGAGAACCACCATTGGAGCTCAGACGTATGTTCAACTGTATAAAATTTGTGCTGAAAAGTAAGTTCCTAAATAGTCCATGTACTCCAAATTCCTTAGAACAAACATTCCTCGAACTATTTCAACATCACATGAAAAGACAACGTCCCCTGCACATGAGGTACTTAACATACACACAAAACTCGGATCTACAATATAGCATATCTCTACAAACTCCAGACATGACTTGTATACTGTGGACAACAAGAAATTTAAAAATGGACCTCGAACTTACAAAATTCAAAAAAACTAACCCTACATCCAGAGAACTATATAAAAATATTTTTTATTCACGACTGACTGAAAACACTGGAACACTGTTCATCTACACTGACGGGGCGAAAACAGCTGAAGGTGTAGGAGCGGCTGCTGTAGTTGGTGATGAAATCAAGTTGCTAAAGCTACCAAACATAACAAGCTCCTACTCAGCCGAACTACATGCTGTTATACTCGCACTGGACAACATACCTAACACTGAACACAGAAACATTACTATATGTATTGACTCACTGAGCGCACTTCTTACATTACAGGACATTTACAATACTAATCCTTTAATACAAGAGATACACTATAAAATATCATTACTGAACAAGACAGTCACTATGTATTGGCTACCAGGCCACGAAGACATCGGACCAAGTACCAACGTCGACTTACTAGCAAAACTTGCAGGACGAAAAGAACAACAGGACATTGACTGTTTGACGTACCCAAAACCAATCTGGTTAAAATTTATTGTCTTTATGTATATACTACACTCATTTCTGCCTGTTTTTTACTTACAAGTTGTATATTTATTTTTTTACTTATAAGTTGTATTTTATGCTGAAGAAGGCTGCCAATGTACAGCCGAAACGTCCAAATACAGATTTCTTCCTGAAAGTCTGACGTTTTTCTCCTAGCCGAATCCCAACTATACCTTGTCTTCGTATCTCTGCAACGGCTAACTATCTCCATCTTCCCTAGTGTGTATAGTGTCTGACCGACAGCAGACAAACTGACAAAAATTCTAAAAATCATTGTTTTGGGTACTATTGCATTGATAAGGCCTCCCAAAAGTATTTTTTCCCATTTATCTTCCATGTACAGACAGCGATCCGTTAGAACTTTATTATATGTATATATTAAGTCTGAAGAAATAATCTCTCAGGGAGATATTTTTGCAGGTATTGTCCCAATCTGGTTTAATTTTATTATATGTATAAATTCAAAAATATACTAACTTAACTTTAATAGTTATTTTATTTAATATATCATAGAACAATTGTTATTGTTATTTGCACCGGAATAAAAAAAAAATTGTTCTTGGTAAAATAAAGCCACGGGAGGAAATTGTCATTAATAATAATTACCTGACATTGTGCCTCAGGATCGGCATAATATCCAGCTTGCCTACCCTGGCAGGTGAATGCTAGTCCACTGGGAACAGTGTTGTACATTGGATAGGTATTTTGTTGGCACGACTGAAACATATAATTACATGACCTCCATTAAATATTTATTCCTTAATATTCCTTTTCTAAGCCAAAAGTTTAATTTAAGAGGTTTTCTTCATCACAAGTGGCACTTCAAACTACAAAGGATTACTTAATATAACAGGTAGATTTCTGTTGCACTTTTGGACCCCTTAGAATACTAGAGGTTTTGTTGGCGAATTGCTGGATGGTGGAAAATTGATGTTCCAAGGATGAAATAATGGTCGAAAATTCCCACAAGTGTTTTATTGGCAAAACGTTTTCAGGGACTAAGGCCCATTTTCAATGCCCTGAGACACAATACAATAATTAAAACAGGTTCAATTTAAAACAGATTAAAATAACAATACAATTATAACAAACAACAATTGTAAAACCCGAGACTACATTTTAATATAATATAAAACACCATTATGTCCATTTATTTAAAAGTCATATGTCAATAAAAAGTACGGTTGAAAGAGCATTTGACCAGAAAGGATTTGGAGATGAGGAAACATGTACTTAAAGAAAACCATGACACAGATTTCCTCGACTGTGAAGTACTGGAGACCTTGAGGAAGGGAAGAAAGATGGACATGGCAGAAAAGGTTTGGATTAAAATTGACGCTGTCTCGGAGAAGAATGTTAACGTAAAAGGAGACGACGGTACGTTGAAGCATGTTTCAACAGCAGCCCTACAGTCCCTCGCTGCTTTCCAAAGCCAATCTAGGAGCAAGGCATGGCTGAATAAGAGCCAATGCATGGTGAGTACTTAGCTTTCTCTCTGGTTTTTTCATATCTTTTTATATCATTGTATCGTTTTTTAGACTTATTTATTCCTGCATGTGTGTTTATGTGATAGAATGAAAGTATTTATTGTTTGAATGTGTGTTTTAACTTTTTATTGACATATGACTTTTAAATAAATGGACATAATGGTGTTTAATATTATATTAAAATGTAGTCTCGGGTTTTACGATTGTTGTTTGTTACAATTGTATTGTTATTTTAATATGTTTTAAATTGAACCTGTTTTAATTATTGCATTGTGTCACAGGGCATTGAAAATGGGGCTTAGTCCCTGAAAACGTTTTGCCAATAAAACACTTGTGGGAATTTTCGACCATTATTTCATCCTTGGAACTAGAGGTTTTGTTCAGTGTTCAGAAAGAGAGAGAGCCAATAACCTAAGGTTTGCCCAAAACATTCATTGACATACAAAATTTTAAAAAATATTGGACTATTATTATTTAATATTTTGGTTTTACTTAACTACTTAGTTATTTTCTCATTGAATTCCAAGCTTCCTCTGTCTTTCACAAGTTTTGCCTCCTGTGAATGACCAGTCAAAGATGTTTAAACAAAAATAAAAAGAAGAGATAAACTTATTCTATTTATTTATCAGATTGTTTAGGCACATTCTTCAGAAATGTGGCCTGAAATAGCCAACTAGGAATGTGCATAATATAATTAATATCTTTGAGCAGCTAAATCTAAATCTTTGACTGCAGCGAAGGTAGCAATTGTTGAGGTTCGGTTGTGTGATTTATAAAAATACATTTATTAAATTAAAAATATGCTATGTTTGCTAACATTTCAGCTTGAAATTCAAGCCTTCATCAGAAAATCAACTTCAGAAGTTTTCTAACGTCAGAAAATATAACTCTCTTTTAATCTAATTAAGGCCATCACACAGTAGCTGCATTACTAAACCATGGGCGTTTATAAGAGGGGCTGCAGCGCCCCCTCCCCACCCCTCCCGAAATTTTGATTTAATTGGAAAAAATGTGTCTTTGAAAAAACCTTAAAAATAAGATCAATTAGAAAAGAAAAAAATCATTTTTGTTGGGGTGTAAAAGCATTTTAGTTGGCTAACTATTCCAAGTTCTAGATTGTTAGTATTCCATACTCTCCAAATGCTCGCAGCCCCCCGTTTCTGAATAACCAAACAGAAAATTTGTTTCGAAAACTAGTTGTAACAACCTTTCTCCTAAACGGTTACAGATATCGCTTTAGAGATTATTTCGTTCGTTTTCTTACGCTAGACAACCTAAAAAGAATTCCTGCAAGCATATTAACTTGAAAACGTAAGTGTTATGACTTTTTTTGCTTTAAAAATCGTGTTCCGGTGGACAGATTTTCTAGGTCACAAACTTGACCTTTCCAATTAGACCAAAGGTTGTTCCATGATGGATTTTATGCTAATAATTAGAATCTGAAAATATGAACCGTATCACGATTAAAGTCATAATTTTTACGACAACCATATTATGAAAGAGAGTGAGAAAATAATCCGTGTGAGGTAGCCTCGTAAGCTCATATCTCTCAGGTTTTAGTCTTCGCTCATTCTCACGGGAATTACACACGCCTTCCTGGGAAATCTTAGTCCTCAAATCCTTTCGGCTCCTTTTCCAATAGCAGTTGGCACACCTGATACGTGCTCAAAACTGAATGAAAACCTCTGAGAAGGAACCTTGAATGGTGATTGCATTTCTGAAAGCCCGCGATGAATGGGTTTGATCAAACTCTTCCTATGAGAACATAGTTCGTTATGATTATCACAATTTCTCGTGTGAAAATAATTACAATTTATCAACACCTTTAATTTATCATAGTTACTAATTACACGGATCTGTGGCCAAAAAACTGCATTTTGACTGTTCCCATGGATTCTTGTATACTGAAATGAAACAAAAAAAAATGTCCGACTCGCAGGAACTGCGTTATCTTAGCGCGTTTCCGTCCATTTACCTAGTGCCATTAGAAAAGGAATAGAAGCATATATTGACAGGTTTTGGTCTTTCGAGAAAAATATAAAATGAAATCTCAAAGAGAAGCAAGATTTTAGGCGCCACAACAGAAAACTGATAGTATCCTGAGCGCAAATTACTCCATCCTCTTTCCCAACGTTAGCTCTTAGAATCACTATTAATAATACGTTTCTCATTTTCTTACCTTAATGGAATTTAACAAAAAACAACCAAAGTTAGGTAAACATAGACAAAAACCCGTTCAAAAGAATAAAACTAACATCTTCGAAGTTTTAAGCACTTATTTCTCCAACTGACATCGCCCCATCGAAAATTGCATCAGAACTTAGTTTGTAAAACTTGTATACATACTTATCGAAACGGTTGCAAATATCACCCTAAAAATGGCTTCATGCGTTTTCCTACGTTGGAGAACCTTTAAAACGAACTTAACCTTTCAAATTAGTCAAGATCTCCTTTCTATCAAATGCATTTTTCAGGAAATCTCCACAATATTTTACAATGTTAAAGTTAAAATACTACAATTGTAGTTAGGGCCTATATTTCAGAGATGTATTATTTTATATTACTGCTTTTAACTGTAACTTTGTAAAATAATGTTGAGATGTTGATACAATTACGTATAAATTATTGCGGTGGTAAAAACCTACAACTTAAAAAAGGTAGCAAAGGAGGCCAATACGCCATAAAAAAAAGTCCGTCACGCAGGAGCTGCATAACTAAGCACTTTCCTCAGAATTTGGGTAGTGTAGACTGCTTTCCAGAACAATTTGCTTAAAATATCCTACATAAATAAAATTAAAACATGAATAGTTCTCTTTTAAATTTGTAATGAGTAACTGATCAATTATTAATTTGCTTCCAGAGTTACGTTTACACATGGTACCTACTACACTCCGTAATAAATACAAAAAACCTCATATTATCGTATTTTGATCTAACGCAGGAACAGGATACAGTCCCTCTAGTGGTAGAAAGAGCTCCTTGCGGCGGCTTTGTGAACCTACGGCTGGCGGGCTTTTCTATTGAAATATATTACAAAGTAAACCCCCGCTTTCCGATTGACCGATTTAGCTCATTTTTACTTACTTTTTTCTCATGAGTTACCCACGACGTATACCGCGTTTCGTTACAATACAGGAGAAATTACGACCGGTATGAGTATATTAGGAATTTGGGTCCGGAGTAAACCCCCCCCCCCTTCTAATGAACCGATATAGTTTATTTTTACAACACATATTTACCTGTAGATTACCACTACGAATACCGAGTTTCGTCGAAATGTACCAAAAATCACGGCTGGTAGTGGCGAATTGGTATTGTGGGTCCGGAGTAAACCCCCCCCCCCTCCTAATGAACCGATTTAGTTTATTTTTACAACACATATTTACCTGTGGATTACCACTACGAATACCGAGTTTCGTCGAAATGTACCAAAAATCACGGCTGGTAGTGGCGAATTGGTATTGTGGGTCCGGAGTAACCCCCCCCCCTCCTAATGAACCGATGTAGTTCATTTTTATATCTCACTTTTCTCTCTATATTACCACTACGAATACCAAGTTTCGTTGAAATATAACAAATATTACGGCTGACATTGTCAAATTAGTGTTTTGGGTTCGGGGTAACCCCCCCCCCCCTTCCGGTGGACCGACTTTGGTGGTTAACAAACTCGTTCAATCGTTTGCTAATTGAATGCTATATACCAAGTTTCGTGACGAAAAAACGAAAACTCTGGCCGCTATCGTGTTAACAGACACATATATATCTATATATATATATAAATTTTAACGGGGGTCATTTTCGGTGTCTACTAGGTAGGATCGATAAAGATTTGAAGAAATTTTTCAAAAATTCCGTCATGAGTCCAACCTCAATAGCTACTTTCCTTCGAAGGAAAGTGCTAAAAACAATAACCTTTTCTGGCTGAGAAGCCTTTTTTGGGCCTATCTCATAAAAAAGAAGGAGCGATTTTTTAAAATTTAAATTGTATTTCTCTATAATGAAGTGTTAAATTTATACTTCGGTTTACTCTCCCCTTCCTTCATCACACTGCCGATCCTTATCTACAGTCTGACTTCAAAATAATTACAGAGCAGACAATTACAGCTGAAATCACTATGTAAACACCATTAAACTCTACTGGTTTTAATGACCTCAACGGTTGACACGCAAATATAAATGTTAAAGTTACATTAATATTGTTAATGAAAAAACAATTAAATTTTAAGACAATTATTACTCTGATTTGAGCCTTTGAATTATTTTACTTCTTCGTTTCATATGAATAATTGACTAATAAAAATGTGCTTATAATGTAAAATAGAGTTTTCCCTCGATATTTTAATACATTTTAAGCTCTCCAAAATTATCATTTGAGTTAAATACAATAATTTTCTTTAAAAAAAAAAAATATGTATTAAAGAAACAACCACACAATGCCATAACAATAAGTATTCCTCTCCAAAGAAACCTCAAATTAGAAAAAAAATAATTTTAAATTTCTTCTCTACTGCTCATATGGAAATGCTTATCTATAAATAATGCATTTTTCAATAATTGAAATAAATAATTACTCACACTCCAGTGTGCGAAGGGCGCAAGAAGTGAGGCAACCAACAGGCTGGGTAAAACAAATTTTTCCATCTGAAAATTAAAAACAGTATGTCTATTATTTATTCTGATAATATACTCTGAATAGTAGTGTAACATGCTTACATTCATCCTAACATTCAAATTCATTTAATCTAATCTAATTTAAGCTTTCCGTTCAAAGTCTCATCGTTTATTACTTCATTTTAGTTAATAAAAACGCATGTATGTTTGGAAATTAAAACTATCGCAGGAGAGATATAACTTGTCAGTTGGGGAAAGCGTAGAGGGGGTTTCATGTTGCCAGTTCTACAACCCTCCCAGCCCCCGCTCTGCCTAGGCACGGTACCAGGAGAGGGAGGAGTGACAACTCAGCAAGGCCGTTACTATACTAAAATTAACGTCAATTAAACATTAAATTTAAGAGACATTTAACTAAGTAAAACCTTATAATGTAGAAATTCAATAATATTAGTGATGCACTCAATCTATTATGTTATGTTCATTTTCAAAAATTACCTACCCAACCAACATTTTTGAATGATTTTATAAAATAAGCAGAAGGCCAATAAAAAAATAAATAATAAAATCACATTTACATATCAGTCATTTTAATAAAATTTTCCTTCCATTTTCACATCTACTGATGCCTATTCAGGGGCATTAAGACAAGTTAACTAACTCTACGCTAATTCTAAAAGAGCAAACCTTCTGCTAACACGGCTGTGTAATCACGGGGTTGATATAGACCACTTTCATTTCATTGAAGGCAAAATAATAAAATATTATATTCTATGATTTTTAAACACTAGTATAATGATATTGTCCCAACGATTTAGACTTTTAAGCTACCATTTTTTATTTCAGGAGCTTATTTTAATTTTGAAGGGCTGTATTCTCAAATCAGAAGAGTGAATGAGTGAACTAAATATAGCACAACTATATCCCATTCTAATATTTTAGTGCCGATTAGTATTGTACTAATAGTATTTATAATAAATAATTCATTATTTAATCACATTATTGTATATGATTATCATTACTGATGGTAACTAATCAATGAAGTACCTTTTAGTATGAGGGAAATGGCGAAGAAAGCAAGACTCATTTTTTTTATTCGGGGATTTAGATCATTTTCTTGTACTTTTCCTTTTGTTGAGGAATATTCTCTAACAAAATGGAGAGTTATATCGGCATTTTCTCTTTCAATTATTTCCATATTAATTTATCACCCGCACCAATCTTCGGATCCTGACATTTCTGTAGGATTCCGAGACAATGAAACACGGAATATTTTAAACTTTGGGCGTAATCTTGTGGGAAAATTAAGCAACTGTTTAACATGGGTAATTTTAGTTAAAAATAGAGAAATTCTATCAGAAATAAAATCAAAGTACAACAGGCTGCAGCCCCCCCCCCCGAAATTTGGATTTGATCGGTAAAAATGTGACATAAGCCCTGTAACATTGAATTAAATAAGACCACTTGGTTCATAAAAAGTATTTTATTTTGGGTATAATACCGTTTTAGTTGGCTAAAACTATCCAAGTTCTAGATTGCTAGTATTCCGTACCCCGGAAATGGAAATACCTCTAGGGCGACTAAACGTACCAAGAGGCTGAGCAAAACAAGGTGCCGCATAGTTACAATCATTCCCTTACCAACAAGCAAGGATGAATGACAGCTAGAAGAAGCCGGAGAGGAATCTGGCGAAATATTGCGCAGACAGAGAAGCAAGACCGCTCGTGAAAGAGACTGTAAGGCTAACAGTATACCAGCATACACATACGCGCATATATATATATATATATATATATATATATATATATATATATATATATATATATATATCTTTGATCTCTAGCTGGCTCAAAAATGGAACGATTATAATGAAATTTGGTACAAAAATACTTTGTGGGATTTCAAAGATGGAGTTCGTTAACCAGCAGATCACCAATGTAATTTGGGAAGACCACCATTGTCTAGCTTATTGCTTGGGTGTTTACATTGTTTACAAAAAAATTAGTTACAAAAAACATTGTTTTCCAAATGACACTAGGGATAAGAACGTTTTAAAATCGCATCAAGATGTTGCAGTTCTTGTCTGTCGGACTTTTTTATCACTAGTTCAATGGTTGAAGATCGCAGTAATCAGTTTAATAGTGCATTTTGATTTACTTACAACCGAAAGGAGCAGAGATTCAAGCTTCTCAACTTTAGGGTGCGTATACATCTGACACTTCTCGCAGGAAATATATCTCAGGTGTCGAATAATTATCGTAATTATTATATCCGACACCTGAGATATATTTCCTGCGAGAAGTGTCAGATGTAAACGCACCCTTATTGCTCGTGATAGAAATATATATCTCAGACATAAACTGTTTCCAGTTTATATTAGTTACAATTTCAGTCTGACATAAATATCCTGCAATAACTATCAGATGTAAACGCACCCTAATATGCCTAAGTAATGTTCAGTTTTGAACACTTATTGTCGACCTGCTTTTAGACGAAAGAAACATCGTTGCCGGACTCTCGCTGGTGATTGGGGCATTTATATCTACTTTGGTATCGTCATTCAGATCTCATATACCCGGTTTATTCTCTGCCTTTATTCTTCTTTAAGGATTACATACCCGAGAGAGTATTGAAAAATAGCGGAAACCCCCAGGACTGTTTAAGAACAGCTGCTTCTCGGGCGAGTGACTCCGAGACCTGGCAAAGGTTTCGCTAGTAGTCCTGGCTGTCTTGTGAAACCCTTTGTAGGCAGATTGGCTGGACAATGGCGTTCTCTTATCAGATCTTATCTATATCCAGCAGCTTCCTCTAGTCAAACTACTCGCATCCTTTGTCTACTGTCCATCCTACTGGAAATTGGAACTGACCTATATTTAATATAAAAGAAGGAGATGTGTCAGAAGATTCTGGTATTCAGCAGACACTTCTTGACATGGCACGCTCTCTTTAAATATTCCTGAAGGCTTTCAAGCGATCGCTTCTATCACCTACAACTCAAACGGTTATAAAAATGTCGAAAACCCCTGAACTGCGTGGTCTTGTAATGCTTATATCTTGAGTTCTTCAAAACGCTCGTAATACTTCATAAATCAAATCAGTCCCGTAACAGGCCGCGAGGGCCCCGAGGGGCAGATACTATAGAGGTATCTGATTCATGACCGTACTGCACACTAGGGAGATAGATGCTCCGGTCGCCTGATTTTGCCCTTTGCTGCTTCGACTGCTTGGGTCATTAGCACCAAGGTACCCATCGGTAAATTAATTAAAGGCTAGGTTGGCCTAGGGACGGTCAGGGAGGCAGAATCCAACCCATGAACGAAGACACTGGAAGATAAAAATATTTTGCCTGCTCGAACAATTTCGAAACTTAAAGGACCGTTTTCTGTGACTGAACTACTCCTTTCGACGAACCTATTATGTGGAACATTTATCAGGCATTCCAATGATCGACTTCCAGAAGTCAAAAACTTCTAATTATGCCATATATATCGGGCACTAGTGTATATGTATATATATGTATTTACATATATATATATATATACAGATTGATAGATAGACTTAAAGAAGCGGTTGGTACTTAAAAGAAGATGGTGCCGACTGTTCTTATTATTAAACTAGCTGTTACCCGGCGTGCTATGCTACAACTACTTTCTGCATCTATAAAAGAAAAAATAAATTAGGAACATAAATTAGAAAAATAAATTAATATTAAAATCTAATAACGCAAATCTGTAACTATTTGGGGGTCATTTTTCAACTCGTGATCTCCGAACTGTGAGTCATAGAAGATTTTAACCTAGCCTATGACTCTCCCTGTGGCAAGGCCTACCTGTGTGCCACGTTTGGTCAAAATCGGTCAAACGGGGTGTATTTGTATAATGAACAAACATAAACACAGAGAGCTGGTAGACGTTCTTGACCTAGCCTATGTCACTCCCCGTATCACGGACCTACCTGTGTGCCAAGTTTGGTCAAAATCGGACGAAGGGTGTGGATTTGTATAAGGAACAATCATACAGACAGACAGCTGGTAGACGTTTTTGACTTGGCCTACGAGACTTCCCGTATCAAGACCTACCAGTGTTCTAAGTTTGGTCAAAATCGGTCAAACGGTGTGGATTTGTATAAAGAACTAACAGACAAACGGACAAACTGACAGACACGTGATTTATATATATATATATATATATATATATATATATATATATATATATATATATATATATATATATATATATATATATACATAGATAAACAAATATAAAAAGTCTAGAAATTATTATATAAAGCCCTAAGAAATTATTATAATATGTAGTGTAAATAACAAATTGATGATTATAATTATCAATTTGATGATGAAATTGACGATTTGACGATAAGGTCACTTAAATGGTTATTTAAGTGTTTTCGATGTGAGTTTTGTTTTGCGGGGGTTCTCTCTTGAGGAGGATTTCTGATTATTTTTTTCTTTTTCGTCTCATTAAATGTCAATAAATATTAATTAGTTGAGGAGATAACACTCGTTTTTCCCTTTAAATTTATAATAAATTATTTAATTTTTTATTTATTTTATTTTTGTAACTAAGATGTGAAATCCTTAGATGACTTGCGAGTAAGAATCTATGGGTTTTGATTTCTATGTGTAAGTAAATATGGTTTGCTTGAATATGATTAATAAAAGTAACAGCTGCTTGTAAGGAAGGAGTTGAAGATGAAGGAAGAGGCTGATGTAGAAGGATGAGAATAACCTACTTATTAGTATCATCATTGTTACGTATTCATCAGCTGGGAACAGGGAGGAGTATCTGTACACCTAGTAGACCAGGGTAAATGTAGAAGACTTTTTTCGTTGTTATAGGCTTTTTTTACATGAAATGTTCTCAACAAAACAACATTGGGGGGGCAGCAGCCCCCCTTATATACGCCGATGGACTGCGCGTCAGAGCTTAACACTTAGCCATGTTAATTACAGAATCGACTTAGCATGACGTATCGACGTAAATACGAGTAAAACATAGGTACGCTGTATTTTTTTTTTTTTTTTTTTTTTTTTTTTTTTTTTTTTTTTTTTTTGTAGTTTTGCTCGCAAAAGCAGCTGAAATACAGTTTACCACAGTCTTAAAAGTATAGAACTAATATTCGTTGGTTATTTTTTTGAACGGTTTCAAATGTCAACGATTTTTTTTTTTTTTTTTTAAATGCCTTATCGTAATCCTTTTGGAAATTAAAATTATTTTTTTGGAGATACCTACTTTTAGGTAAATAATAATCCCTTGTACGAAAAAAGATCTCAGAGGAGCTGTGAAGGCTATTCAAAGATAATTCGCTGAAGTGATGTGGTATAAAGCAGCAGAAATATCGGGTATAAACATAATATTTTATTTAAATTTAGATGTCCATTTATACTTTATGTACAGGGTGTCCCGCATTGAGATGTAGACAAAAGATTAAGTAGCTCCTCTACATTTTCAGATAGTACGCTCATTTTTGCGCCACTGAACTACAAATGGGATGCAGAATAAACCCCTAAAGTTATGACATCTCAATGCGGAACACTCTGTATAATCAGTTTCAGATAGAACGCTCATTTTTGCGCCACTGAGCTACAGTTAAGGTGCAGAATAAACCCCTAAAGTTATGACATCTCTATGCGGGACACCCTGTATAACTAGCTGACTACCAGTGCTTTGTCACGGCAGATAAGTAGTTATTTTATTGCGTTAAATAATCTATCATCAAAATTAACGCTACTATATAATTTTGTGCGGTTTATTGCAGCACAGTTTCCGTCATTATGTAAGTTATTCATAAATTGACACTGGGGCGCTCCTGACCAGTGTCAATCTAGAGATAACCTAGGATAACCCGTTATCTATAGGTTACCAGCAACAGCAGTTTAACCAGTACAGGTTGAAATTCGTTGTCAATAATAAATGAACGCTAAAAATTTATGGTTCCAAGATGTCATTTGGAAACACCTATTATATTTGCGAGCATTACTAAAGATGCTGATGGGTGTAGAGGCTGTGCAAGGATTCGGGATATTATTACCTCGGATGGACCATCACCAGGTATAGAGTAAATTCTATGAGTGACAAAATCACAGTTTATTTCTAGTAATTCAAGGTCTGCCATCATAGTTGAAATGAACCGCAAATAGAAATAATAGTATGAAATAGCTATAGTACGGTAACAGCTGACCTGTTATCGTCCTAGCAACGCACGCTGCCTTGGCTTGCCTGCTCTAACAAACTAAAAATTCAAACCCCCTCTAAAAATACTTAAAAATTTGAATATCAAAAAATCCTTTCTTAGCTAGTGTTTACAATCTAAAGGGAGTGTCCATGCAAAATTTTCTGTCGAGTGGTTTGGGCTGGGCGATGATAGGTCAGTGAGCGAGTATTTGACAAGTATATAGTAGATCTCATTAATATACGCTTAAGATTCTTCATTAGAAACTAAATTAATTATTTATTTAATGATAATGCTCCACATCTAAAGCGGAGAGCATTCAATACCTTGTAGAAAGCTGTTGTAGGTGCTGCATCAAACGATGCCACTCCAAAATATTAGCACAGACAATTAGGCAGGTATTGAAGTATGAATAGTCAAGAAAACAAGAATTAAATAAATTACTAGAAAATAAATTAAAAAATAAGCTTTAAGTTAATAAGTTAAGTTAATTTTGAAATTAGTTGAGCGATTTATTTATTTATTATTATTGTATCATTATTGCAAAAAAAGGTAAAATGGATTATTTTGGTTATTGTACCATTTTATATTTTGTCCTACGTGTTAGTGTTTTTCAAATATGTCAATGCTGTGTCAATATGCTGGCTGCCTTCCGAAAGTATGTCTGTCAGGTCATGAGGAATGTCCAAGTTATGCCGTAACCGACAGTCTGTTAGAATATGTTTTAGAGTAAGGTCTATGTTGCAAGTCGTACACTTAGGTTTGTCAGTCTTTCTCATCAGGTACTCATGAGTTATGCGTGTATGGCCGATTCTTAGCCTCGCAAAGACTTCTTCTCGTCGTGAGTTCCTGTACGATGATGTCCAGTCGTAAATTAATTAAAATTTGGTTTCAAATTTAACGAAAATATTTTTGTTCTGTTTTAGTGTTTCCAAAACTCTACTTTCATATGGTCTCACAGAGGAAGGTTGTAGAATATGTGAACATATCGCCAAATCAATACTTTGAGTGTTAATTAAAACCATTCGTTAGCATTTTATTTTTGTTCAATTTCCCTCTGTTTAAAAAAACATCTTACCGGGGTTTAAAATAAGAAATGCTATTTGCTGAACAAACCATGAAAGAAGCAATGAAGAGAATGCAGTGTTAGGAACAGCTTCAAGTGCATCCTTTCCAAGCACAATAGGCAGGGGATCACAATCAGCACGGCACTTCGATTGTATGCATCCAATCGATTCAAATCCACTTGTTATCAGGCAGTAATTGATATGCTTATCGATACGCAGCCGTTTCATCATGGCAGTGACAATAAAAAAAATGACCTCTTCATCTTATCTTGACAAGACCACTCTAAAGTCTGAAGTAGTCAACTATTTTTGCTGTATTTTACATTTATGTCTGATGTACTCATTGTTTGCAATGTTTTATAATCTCAATTCTGAAGTAGTTCAAATAAAGGATTGATATAAAATATTTTTTACTATGTTTTTTTACATTGATGTACTCGTAGTTCGCAAAGTTTTATACTGACGAATGATTGTTCAAAATTAATATATTAACAGAGCACTTGAAGAACAATTTATCTTCTTGCCATCCAATCCAACAACAAAACCGTTTTAAAGGTAAATTGCCAATAAATACACAATTGCCCTATATATAAACCAGACCCCGTAATTTTTTTTTTTTTTTTTTTTTTTTTTTTTTTTTTGTGCATCGACTCCTAGGGCCATTAGCACCGTGAATATTGTTTCATTTTTAACATATGATGAAACAATTTTTAATAGGTTTATATATATATATATATATATATATATACATATATATATATATATATATATAAGCCTAATTTATATATAACTTACTTCTACATCTAATGCTAAAATTACTATATACAAGTTGTGTTAGTTCCTTTTAACATATTTCAGAACTAACATTAAACCTAAATCTAAGCCTAAAGAGAATATTTACATATTTACATTTGAACATAAATTCATCAGCACACACACACAAGTTCACATTCACACGCAACAGACATAGACACACACACACACACACACACACACAAGCACACGCACATAATAAATACTGTTACACTGTACATTCATACACAAACTCAGTACACTCATACTATAAATACTTTCACACTAAAATAAATAAATTTAAGATGATAAACCAATGTGAGCAATATATATTGTTTTCGAATATACAATAAATACTCAAGCTAATATCTATATCAGGTTATTCAGTTTCAGGTCTTTCAAGTTTCGGGTCCTTAAGAGCAATTTGGAGGTGGTGCAGACCCCGTAATAGCTTTATTAAGAAACATTATCACACTTCATCACCAACATAATCATAAATACTTTCAGAAGCCTATTCTACTATTTCGATAAGTGTGATTTTTAACAACATTGATCATTTTTCAGTGATTCTGATAGCTATGGTGTTAATGAAGTTATTTTTCTTTCTTTAATTTTTAGTGTTGAACGAGGGAGGAATTATAAAGAATGTGAATATACGTATATTTGTATGCAGGCACGGCTGTAAACAGAGAGAACACAAAATATTTCAAAATCAAAAATACCGAAAAAAATGGGCCCACAAGCCGCAACACCTACCAAAACAATACTTCCCTCTTAAAAAGTATTTAATTTAACTTAATTTAAATTTAAATTTAATTTAATTTAAATTATAATTGTTAGTGTAAATTATATAGTCTTAGTTTAAGTTATAATAGTCTTGATTTAAATTATAATTGCCATATTGAATTTTAAGATAATGACTGTAATGGTCTTTAACTAATAAATGATATAATCTGTAACTAATTATTTTTAACAATTTGTAACTAAACAAAGCATAACCCCATTACAAACAGGCAAAGAACTGCACCTATCCCACAAACTCACAGACGTCTCAAAAGTTAATTCAATACCTAAAGCAAATATTTATAAAAGAACCCAAACCTTTTCGAACCAACATATTGGAAGGCGCAAATAACCTAGTTGTAGAGCACCAAACTCCATATCTATCTATCTATCTTAAAAAGTATTGCATATCTCTTCTGAGAAAATGGGTTAAGCAATATAGTTCTAGTATAAATGGGTACCACTGTCTTTTAATTTATTTGTCAGCAGTAATACACATTTTTTTTTTTTTGTTTGTTGTTATTTAATATACATATATACATAAAATGCATATATATAAATTTATGGGATGTGCAGGATAAAATAATGATCTCCCACAACGTAGGGTTACGTTTTGCCTTGTGTGGAAAATCGTAAAGAAAAGTAAGTAAGTAAATTTTGATTTGACCACCTCATTCTGAGAGAAGGGTGCTTAATGTTTTGGAATTGGTGGTTTTGTTCCATTGAAGTGAAAATCACATTTATTATAATTGCAATTACTTATTACTATTAGCGCGGTTCCTCCCTCCCCCATAGGGAGGAACCCCGCTTATAGGGTTGATACAATGAAACAATCCGGAAGTGCCGACTAGAAAATTTCGCGTTTCAGAACCCCTAGAGACCGAAAATAACGGTGGTTCAAATTTGTATATATATATATATATATATATATATATATATATATATATATATGTATATATTTATATATATATATATATATTTGTCTGTTCGCTCTCTAGATAGAAGACGAATGGTCCGATTTTGATGAAATTTGGTACAAAAATCCTTCGTCCAATTTGAAAGGTCAAGTTCGTTAACCAGCAAAATCCGCCTACTGGAAGATGGCGTTTGGGGCGAAATTCGCGCAACAAAAATCGTAACGCTTACCTTTTTGAGTTCATAAGCTTGTAAGTACTCGTTTTATATGATTCCTGGGCTAGGAAAACGAATGAAACCATTTTGAAGGCGATCGCTTTAACCGTTTTCGAGAAAATTGGAAAAATAGTTTTTGAATACCGTTTTTGGTTTGGGTACTTAGAATTACGGGATTCAGTTGAAACTTTATCTGCATGTTCTACTTTCATTAAAACTAATATGTTGAAAGTTTTGTTACGTTTGGAGTTAAGGAAGGGCTAGAATAAAATATTTTATGAACAGACATGAAAAGTTTTGGGAAGTTCGTATACTTTCATTAATATCTCGAACACGGTTGGGAAATCGTGGTAAGTGGATAGAAACTATTTGAATGCTTACTAAATTCTCTACAAAAAAGATTCTAAAACTATTTTTGATTAGGTTATGTCAATCGGAGAAATAAGTGCTTAAAACTTCAAATACGTCTGTTTTGTTCTTATGAACGGGTTTTTGTCGTTCTTGTTGTAATTTTTGTCTCTTTTCCTTCGTTTTTTATTGCTTTTTATTTTTGTAATTTCTTATGTTGCGAAAATTTTGTGTGTGAAACAGGATATGAAAAATGAGGCCAATTTTCTGTTGCTAGAAATAATATAAATTTTGGGAACTTTCATTAATATCTCGAAAACTGTTGAGAATTTTGGTAAACGGAAGAATACCATTAGAAAGCTTATTAAATGCTCTACATAAAAGGTTCTAATGAAAGTTTTGATTAGGCGATGTCAATCGGAGAAATAAGAGCTTAAAGCTTTAAAGTAATTGATTTCGCTTATTCGAAGTGTTCTTTTTGTCTGTATTTTATTCCTTGTTATTTTTTAATTGCTTATAGTTGGATAATGTATTCGAAAATAAAACAGGTTAAGTAAAATAACAAAAACAATTTATTGTTAGAAATATAGAGTTCCAAGATTCCAAGACCTTGTAACTAGCGGGACGGTTTCTAGTGTTGCCGACCCTTCCAGGTAAGATTGTAAATCCTACCTTTCAAGACTGGTGGAACCAAAATATAACTGTCAGGGTTCGGTCACTGCTACTTAATAAAACTACATTTTATCGTAAAAATGGTTTTATTGTGCCGACGTTTCGGCTTGAACTTCAAGCCTTCATCAGGGCTGTAAATACAAGTAGGACATATTTAACACTAATATATGCACATATCTATGTAAATATACCTAACATATATATATATATATATATATATATATATATATACATATATATATATATATACATATATATATATATATATATATATATATATATATTTATATATATGCATATACACATACACATATACACGCACACATATGTACATATATAAGCCCACATACATACACATATGGGGTATGTATTATTAAGTAGCAGTGATCTAACCCGGACAATCCCTACCTTGCATCATCAACGGTCAACGATCTCCTCTCAACAAAATAATAACTGCTTCTATTTTAATCTTTCGAAATTAGACTAGGGATAAGAACGGAACCGCGCTAAGATGAGGCAGTTCCTGCGAGTCGGACTTTTTTTTAATTTACTCTTCTACTTTCAGAGGACATTTATTGAAAATAATAAGATTATAACCGCAAAATATTAATTATTTGTTACAAAATGATAAAGGGTTACAATAGAAATCAAAAAGGTTATGATTCAACATTCATAATATTGCTTAAACAGACAAATTATCAGTATTATGCAAAGGTCCAGGATACAGGAAATTCAGTTTGGAGTATTATTACAGAAAAAAAGGCAATTGACTATGACAATGGCAGTAGCTGTAAATTCGCCTTTTATTGAAGCTAACAGAGCGGCGAGATCAAAGGCCTGGGGGGTAATTTTTACACAGATTATCGTTTCGTCCAATGGGCTTCTGATTTAGGGATTGGATTTGAGTTCTAATAAATTACGGGAATTAATCTGTTGGCAAGAATAACCTTTTGTTCTGAGGATTTTTATGATTTTATCTTCATTCTATTTCTCAGATTAGGTAATTATTAAAATATTGCAAATATAGTCCAGTCCAATTTTTAGGCATACCCAAGTATAAGTCTTTAGAATGGTATATGGTAAACCATTCAATACACGTTCAGAAAATTTGTCAACGGAAGATATGATGACCTTAGAAGGAGCAAGGCTCGGCTAGATATCGCCGAAATCATTTTGCCAGGAAGTCAATCACCTGCCGAAAATGTAGTCATCTTTGTTAATTTCGTCATACAGGAGCTGAATAACTAAGCACATTCTTCATGAAGGTGGTTACTGTACGAATTAATGGTGAAGTGTTTGCTTAAACTTACCTATATAAATACTAAATGGATATAAATAGTTTTCGCACGGTTCCTCCCTCCCTCCATAGGGAGGAACCCCGTTTATAAGGTTGACCTCATGACGCATTCCGGAAGTTCCGACTAGAAAATGTTGCGTTTCAGAACCCCTAGAGACCGAAAATAACGGTGGTTCAAATTTATATATATATATATATATATATATATATATATATATATATATATATATATATATATATATATTTGTCTGTTGGTTTTTGTAGCGAAATTCGCGCGAAAAAAATCGTTCCTCTCACTTCATATGCTTGCAAGTACTCGTTTTATAGGCTTCTTGACCTAGAAAAACGAATGAAACCATTTTTAAGGCGACCGTTTTCGAGAAAATTGGAAAAATATTTGTTGAATAACGTTTTTGGTTTGGGTACTTAGAATCATGGGATTCAGTTGAAACATTTTCTGCATGTTCAAATTTCATCAAAACTAATATGTTGGAAGTTTGGTTACGTTTGGAGTTTTGGTAACTTTGTATACTTTCCTAAATATCTCGAAAACGGTTGAGAATCTTGGTAAGCGGAAGGTTACCATTCGAAAGCTTACTAAATGTTCTACAAAAAAGCTTCTGAAGAAAGTTTTGATTAGGCGATGTCAATCGGAGAAATAAGTGCTTCTAACTTTAAAGTAATTGATTTCGTTTATTCGAACGGTTCTTTTTGTCTGTTTTTATTCCTTGTTATTTTTTAATTGCTTATAGACGGATAATTTATTTTACATTAAAACAGGTTAAGTAAAATAAGAAAAAGAATTTATTCTCAGAAAAATAGCTTTCCAAGAGAGAGATTCGAAGACCTTGACTATATTTAACTGCCTCTATGCGGGAGCCATTCTGGGGCTGGCCGACCCATACAGGTATGATCATAATCAAGACCATCCAAGAAAGATGGAACCAAAATAATAACAGTTTCTTTTTTAATCTTTCCAAATGAGACTAGGGATAAGAACGGAACCGAGCTAAGATTATGCAGTTCCTGTGAGTCGGACTTTTATTTATTTCTTAATATTGTTAAGAAAAGTTGAATTTTCTTAAATTCTTTCGGGTGCCATAATCAGCATTTAATGGACTTATTTGATTATTTTTAAACATATTCCTCATTAGCCAAAATAATAACTTGATTCCAGAGTATATAGTATAATCAATGAATAGAAATATATAAATAGTATATAGTATAATCAATGAATAGAAATATATAAATAGTATATAGTATAATCAATGAATAGAAATATATAAATAGTATATAGTATAATAATGAATAGAAATATATAAATAGTATATAGTATAATCAATGAATAGAAATATATAAATTTTAGGGGAGGACATTTTAGGTACCTAGTAGGTAAAAGTTTTGAAGAGTTAAAGTTATTTTTAAAAATTTCTTTCATGAGTGCAACCTTTATAGCTACATTCCTTTGGAAAATTCTAAACTCCATATACAGAATTGGTAAGTATGAGCTGAGTGAGAAAAATTGCGTGTCAATGATATTAAGTATATTTCTTTTCTTCCATATATACTACATATTACGTAACATTTACTTCCTGATAACTTTCATCTTATTCTTATTTAAAAATTCATTAGCGTGTAATTCGTACGTGGCTCTCTTTCCCAATTCGTGATAAAGATATTCGCGTGTAAAACCCGGAAAAGTATTGATATGTAAATCAGATAGTAATTACAACACATTAGAATTTAAGATATCGTTCTAATTAACAAAAATATTTCGTTATGGTTGAATAAATATATTCATTCATTTATTTTCATTGTAAATTTGTTGTCATTAAATATATACAAGGGGGTTGCTTTGATCAGTTTTTCATACTAAGTCTATATATATATATATATATATATATATATATATATATATATATATATATATATATATATATAAGTATTATCTCTTTGTAAAGAATTTCACAGGACTATTTCCGCAAAATAGGGAATTTTAAATTTATTTTTATAACATTCTTTATTTTTCCTTTATATCAAATAGACTAATTAAAGAAAATTTGTTTATTTTAGAAACCTCTGGGACTATAAAGGCAAAAAAAGATATAAAACAGGTTAGTGGGGTATAGAGCTTGGTGCAATAATAGATAGATGCACCATTTTAGCGCGGTTCCTTCCTACCTCCATAGGGAGAACTCGCTTATGAGGTTGACCTCACCACGCAATCCGGAAGTGCCGACTAGAAACTTTCTCGTTTCAGAGCCCATAGATCACGAAAATATATGTGGTTCAAATTTGTATATATGTATATATATATATATATTTATATATATATATATATATATATTTATATATATATTTATATATATATATATATATATATATATATATATATATATATATGCTTGTCTGTTCGCTCTCTAGCGAGCTCAAAAATGGTCCGATGTTGATGAAATTTGGTACAAAAATCTGTCGTTTAATTTGAAAGGTCAAGTTCGTTAACCAGCAGAATCCGCCCACTGGAAGATAGTGTTTGGGGCGAAATTCGCGCAAAAAAAAATCGTAATGGTTACGTTTTTGAGTTCATATGCTTGCAGGTGCTTGTTTTATAGGTTTCTTAACATAGGAAAACGAATGAAACCATTTTTAAGGCGATATCTGTTACCGTTTCTGAGAAAAGTGGAACAAATGTTTTTGTAAGTCATTATTTTTTTGTGGGTACTTAGAATCGCGGGATCCAAATGAAATATTTTCTACATCTTGGAAATTAATCCCAACTCAGATGCTTAAATGTTGGTTATATTTGGAATTAGGGAAGTATGCGAAAAAAATTATTTTATTAATAGACATGAAAAGTTTTCGGATCTTCAAACATTTTTCGTAAATATCTCGATAACGGTTGGGAAATCGTGGTAAGTGGAAGGTAACCATTCGAATGCTTACTAAATTCTCTACAAAAAAGGTTCTGAAGCAATATTCGATGGGGCAACGTCAATCAGAAATATAAGCGCTTAAAACTTAAAAAGTGTTTGTTTTGAAAGGTTTTTTATCTTTGTTTATCTCACTTTTTAATTGGTTGTTTTTTGTTTTAAATTGCATTTATCAGTAAAATTAGTATTGTAGTAAAATAAGCTAAGAAACGGTGAAAGGTATTGGTACTAAGTTTAGAGTGGCTGTGGTAATCAAGATGGCTGTGGCTAATCATGATGACGTATGCATAGTTTGTTTTGAATTCTCCTATCTATATAACCTTCCTCATAGCCTCCAACAGAAGTTATCGTTATTTCTTATTTTATAGAAAGATTTAACCCACTACAGAATGGAATTTTATTCGCCATGAAGCACATATTTTCAGTTGATTATAACAGTAAAACGAATTTGCTAGTAAAACAAGATACTTAAAATGACAACGAATTTTTGGTTGTTTAGAATAGAGCCTTCTCAGCTGTAGTCGAAGAGTAAGTACGTTTTCAGTACATAATTGTAATGACTTATACAGATTAAGAATTATCCGCTTCTGTGTAAGTTGGCTACTGTCAGTTTCCTGTGATTTGTGATGCTAATCTATTCCATTTCTTCGAGATGTACGTAACCGCGCCAAGATGACGCAGTTCCTGCGAGTCGGACTTTTGAATAAGTGAAATAAGAAGAAAACAATCAGACTTGCTTATGGCGTTTATAAAATATTGATTGTAACTGATAAAATCCAGCTGACCTGATACTCAGCTAAACATTAAATTTCTATATGAATCTTGATGTGGGTAACACACAGTGTGTAACAATAATTTTATTTTACATAATGACAATAATAAATGATTTTTAGTTAAGTTTATAAAAGATTTATAAGCTTGGCAATTAATAGGTTTATAAATCTAAAGTACTTTATTAAATAATTAAATAGCAATGGAAAATTGTTCAGGTTCTTGTGGTCATTGAAGAGGTGGCATTGAGACTCAGAAACATGTAAGACAAAATTTGTTGTTTAAAAAGGAAACAGGGGTTTTATAGATTTTCTAATACAGGTAAACGTATCAAGATAATAGTAAGGTAATAACTGTAACCGTTTTCGATAAATGCAAAGAAAACTGTTTTTTCATAAGTAATTTTCGGTTCGGGTATACTTATAAACAATGGATTCAGTTGAGACTTTTAGCACTTTCCTCCGAAGGAAAGTAGCTATTGAGGTTGGACTCATGACGGCATATTTGAAAAATTTCTTCAAATCTTTGTAGGATCGATAAAGATTTGAAGAAATTTTTAGTAGACACCGAAAATGACCCCCGTTAAAATTTATATATATCTATATATATATATATATATATGCATATATATATATATATATATATGCATATATATATATATATATATATATGTCTGTTAACACGATAGTGGCCAGAGTTTTAGTTTTTTCGTCACGAAACTTGGTATATAGCATTCAATTAGCAAACGATTGAACGAGTTCGTTAACCTTCAAAGTCGGTCCATCAGAAGGGGGGGTTTACCCCGAACCCAAAACACTAATTTGACTATGTCAGCCGTAATATTTGTTATATTTCAACGAAACTTGGTATTCGTAGTGGTAATATAGAGAGAAAATTGAGATATAAAAATGAACTAAATCGGTTCATTAGAAGGGGGGGTTTACTCCGGACCCACAATACCAATTCGCCACTACCAGCCGTGATTTTTGGTATATTTCGACGAAACTCGGTATTCGTAGTGCTAATCCACAGGTAAATATGTGTTGTAAAAATAAACTAAATCGGTTCATTAGGAGGGGGGGTTTACTCCGGACCCACAATACCAATTCGCCACTACCAGCCGTGATTTTTGGTATATTTCGACGAAACTCGGTACTCGTAGTGGTAATCTACAGGTAAATATGTGTTGTAAAAATAAACTAAATCGGTTCATTAGAAGGGGGGGTTAACTCCGGACCCTAATTCCTAATATACTCATACTGGTCGTAATTTCTGCTGTATTGTAACGAAACGCGGTATACGTCGTGGGTAACTCATGAGAAAGAAGTGTTGTAAAAATGAGCTGAATCGGTCAATCGGAAAGCGGGGGTTTAATTTGTAATATATTTCAAAAGAAAAGCCCGTCAGACGTCGGTTCACAAAGCCGCCGCAAGGAGCGCTTTCTACCACTAGAGTGACTGTATCCTGTTCCTGCGATAGATCAAAATACGATAATATGAGGTTTTTTGTATTTATTACGTAGTGTAGTAGGTACCATGTGTAAACATAACTCTGGAAGCAAATTAATAATTGATCAGTTACTCATTACAAAATTAAAAGAGAACTATTCACGTTTTTATTTTATTTATGTAGGATATTTTAAGCAAATTGTTCTGGAAAGCAGTCTGCACTACCCAAATTCTGAGGAAAGTGCTTAGTTATGCAGCTCCTGCGTGACGGACTTTTTGTAAATGTTGCACATTCGTCCAAAATAAGGTGTTTACATTTTGGTAGCGTTTGGAGTGAACGAAGTATTCCAAAAAAAATGAACAGATATGACAAGTTTATATATTTTCATAAGAGAACACAAGCGGTCAGTAAAAACCATTCGAAACCTTACTAAATTATCTACAAAAAAGGGTCTGAAGTGATTTTCGATGGGGCAATGTCAGTTGGCGAAGTAAATGCTTAAAACTTCGAAAGTGTTAATTTTTTTCTTTTGAATGAGGTTTGGTCTCTGTTTATCTTTGTATTTAAATTGTATTTAACAGTAAAATGAGTATTTTATAAAACCACATAAGAAAATGAGAAAAGTATTGATTTTAGCCTTTTCCCAGTGTGAACACTGAGAAAGAGGATGGAATCATTTCCGCTTCGGACACTGTCAGCTTCATTTTATGGCGCCTGAAATATTCCTTCTCTTTAAGATTTAATTTTGTATTATTCACGACAGAACAAAAGCTACCAATAACAGATTCTATTCCTTTATTAATAGCACAAAGGATATTAACGGAAACTCGCTAAGATCCTGTGATTCGGACATTTTAAGACGAAAGTTAATATCAAATTAATTTATGAAGTATTACCAAATTTATCGTTAATCACCTATATATTCAAAATGTATTTAATTTCGTCGACCATGTAATCTTGAAGTAAGAAGATATTTTTTTTTTTTTTTTATTCTAGGATTATAACAATTAACGGGATTTTTAACACGATTTAGGCCCAGCGCACACGGTGAGACTGTTTTGCAACTCCAGTTGCAAACTAGTTGCACGCGCAACTGTTTTGCGACCTCGGCAATGTATTTCAATGGACAGGCGCACACGACGCAACTGGTTTTTGACGATTTCAAACTAACCTGAAACCAAACATATGTTAAGGCCCATCGCACACGATGCAACTCGTTTGCAACTCCAGTTGCACGCGCAACTGTTTTGCGACCTCGGCAATGTATTTCAATGGACAGGCGCACACGACGCAACTTGTTTTTGACGATTTCAAACCAGTCACATGCAACGCAACTGCAACCGCGGGCCCACGGTTGCAGTTGCGTTGCATTTGAGTTGTACGAGACTTTCGTCGGACAGCCTTGCATTCTATCGATATTTGTGGTTGCTTAGTTACATGAAGGTTCATTTATTACATATGTTATTCAGCTATGTTATCTTGGGTTATCAGTCCAGGCAACGAATGCTTGATAACAGCTATAGGTGGAAATTTTTGGAACACAATTTTTGACGTCTTAACTTTGTTTGGGCTGGATAGGAGGTGAACATAACAAAAGTCCTTGCCCCTAGCCATTAAGCAGGGGGGAAACCCCGCGTCCTAGCGACATGACTATTATATAACAAATAAAAGCTGATTAAATTTTCTACAAGTTCTATTCTATAAAGTTTTTCGAGATATCTTTAGTTTTCGAAATATCCGCTCGTCAAAGTCTGTCATTTTGGGGAAAAACACATTTTTTTCTATTTTCGACCGGATATCTCTTCAACGATGAACCCAAAAAATAAATTGCGGCTACAGGGTTGTAGGACTTCGCTTCAATAACATATATTACTTTACTATTTTATGTATTTTCCTTCAACTGTGAAAACAGTTTTAGTGTTCATCGTGATATCCTGCAACAACTGTCGACCAATGAACCGTTCAATTTCTCACCATTTCCAGTCATTGTATTGTCCAAAATATACTCCATTATGTAAGTACTGGACGTATAAATAGTACGAAATACATAATTTTGGGCCTCTGACCAATTATGCACACTCATTTATATAACATCTTGAACATTATATTGGCAATGGTTTTGTTAAGACCAAGTGAGTGCGTATATAACGTTTGAAATAAAATACATAAAATAGTATTGTAATACATATTATTGAAGCTAATGGAATGCTCTACAACTCAATAACCGATATTTATTTTTTGGGTGCATTGGTGAAGAGATATCCGGTCGAGAATAGAAAAAAGTGTGTTTTTTCCCAAAATGACAGACTTTCAAGAGCGGATATTTCGAAAACTAAAGATACCTCGAAAAACTTTATTAAATAGAACTTGTAGTAAATTTAATCAGCTTTCATTTTTTATAGAGTAGTGATGTCGCTAGGACGCAGGGTTTCCGAGATATAAGTGAAAAGTCGAAAAATGGGACCTTCTAAACCCCCCTCCCCCCCCCCCCCGGCTTAAAGGCTAGGGGCGAGGACATTTGATATGTTCACCTCCTATCTAGGCCAAACAAAGTTACGAAGTCAAAAATTGTGTTCCAAAAATTTCCGTCTATAATTGTTCGTTGCCTGGACTGTATGTAAAAGCAGTTTTAAGTAAAGTGTGTTTGAGCCATGTAGCCAATAACAATATGTGCCATCAAGAACTTAACGTGTAGCAATTTTTGATTTAAAAACGGATGTCAGATTCGATTTTAGCACATCAAAAAACCCTACATTCAAATTTTGTGAATATTACAAAAATAAAAAAAAAAGAAAAAAGGTATTTTAAATTTCACTAAGGGGGAGGGCCCTTATAAGTTTGTTAAAGATTCAAGAATCCGGCCATATTTCAAAGAATATTTACCCGATTCAAACCAAACTTGGAGGGTCGATAATCTGACAAATTTCCTTCCAATGAGGGTGTTTCTACGTGTTCTGGGATTGACGTTATATGCAAAAAAATTAACATTTTATTTTTATTTTGAGAACCATTTTTTGCAAGTACATTTTGATATAATACAATAGTAATTTATATGATGATGGTCATTTATTGATTAGAACAAGGAGTCTTTCTTCTTTTTAAGGATTTCAATGAATTAAAAATGGGATTATCTCAAGAGGAGATATTGAATTTCAAAACGTCACGTTACTTTTTCGCTTACAAATTTGTAGTCTCCTTCAGACTGGGAAAAATCATTAGTTTTTGTTTTCAAAGATATTCACCACATTAAAGTTTTTTGGGGTGCTTATTTCTGCTATTATTTTTGGTCTAAAAAAAATGTATAATGCTAGTTTACTTGAAAACATAAACATATTTTTGAATTTATTTGACGTAATATAAATTATTGTTTAACGATTATATTGTTCTTTTAATCTAGGAACTCTATAAAACAAATGAATTGGTGAAAAAATCATGTCGATATAATTTTTAAAACTCGATGAAAAAAGCACTTGAACTTATTTTATATTATTTCTTGGCTCCAAGGCGTATTGGACGGAACGCTCGGACACGTCGACTATTTTTCTGTGTAGAATCACCAGAATAAAAATAGTTCATATTGGTGACCCCCATCGCTGTATACTCCCCTTGTGAGTCTGACATCGCAAGTTCTTACAAAGAAACACGTAACTCACTAAATAAACAAACCACTTTCGAAACTGTTGGGCAATTGATTTACAACAAGCCAATATACTCGCGTGTTTTGTTTTTGTTAATAAATAATTTTATACGCAACTGGTTTGCAACTCGAGTTGCAGAACAGTCGCGCCTTTTGCTGAAAAAAATTGCAAACTGGTTTCAGACGCAACTAGTTTGCAACTCGAGTTGCAGAATAGTCTCACCGTGTGCGCTGGGCCTTATGTTTAAATCACGATATTTCGAAACAATTGCATGTTCCATGGCCTCAAGTAGACATTAAATACTGAATGAATATTTTGAAATATCCAGGGAATTTAAAAATAAATTGTAGATAATTTGAAAACATATATTTTTTTTTAAATTATTTAATTAAATAAATGTTTTATTAACAATGTTCTATCCTTTACTAACGGCACTGAGGATACCAACGGAAACTTGCTAAGATGACGCAGTTCCTGTAATTCGGACATTTTAAGTAGAATGTGACTATAGAATTAGTATATGAAGCATTGCCAAATTTATCCGTCAATCACCTATATTTTCAAGGATTTATATAGGATATAATAAAACTGGAGATAACCGTATGAAATCTGAGCATATATCACTGTATAAACACGTATGTACACTAAACACTGTCACTGATTACACTATTTACCTTTAGAGCTGTGTTGCTTGATGTAGATCCTAGGAGGGATGATGTGCTAGTGAGTGGGAGTGGGGGGTTTTCACCCCTTTATACACAGATCCTGCTATGGGAGTCTGTCCATTCCTTCATTGCACAACCCTTGTCTTGTTTCGTGCTTTCGGAAACCTTCAGCTGTGCATTGGTAGGTTTTTGGAGAAGTGTCTGGCTGGTAGGGAGCCCTTTTTTCGATTTTTTTAGCGCGGTTCCTCCCTCCCTCCATACGGAAAAACCCGCGTATGATGTTAACCCCATAACATAATCTAGAAGTGCCGAGTAGAGAATTTTACGTTTCAGAACCTATTGATCTCAAAAATAACAGTGGTTCATATATAAGGCTCAAAAATGGTCCAATTTCGATTTTTGGTACAAAAATCTTTTAAGTTTGTTGATTTGGTTCAAAGGTCAAGTTTGTTAACCAGCAGAATCCACCGCAACATTGTTTTTGGGGCGAGATTTGCGTGAACAAAACCGTAACGTTTACGCTTTCATGCATATGCTTGCTGGTAATCGTTTTATAGGTTCCTTCACGTAGGAAAAAGAATAAAACGTGAGGAAAGTGAAAAAAATATTTTTGTAACTTGTAATTTTCGGTTTGGGTACTAAGAATCGCGGGGTTTAATAGAAAAATTTCTTGCAGGTTTGAAATTCATCCAAACTAAGATATTTAAATTTTTGTTTCATATGGAAGTATTCGAAAAAAAAATTATTAATAGACATTAAATGTTTTGGGAGCCTTGTATATGTCTGTAAGCGATTAGAAAAGGCGATAGCTTTAACCGTTTTCGAGAAAATTGGAAAAACAGTTGTTCATTAACGATTTTGGTTTGGGTACTTAAAATCATGGGATTCAGTTGAAATATTTTCTGCACCTTCGAATTTCATCAAAACTAATATGTTGAAATTTTAGTTACGTTTTGAGATAAGGAAGGGTTAGAATAAAATATTTTTTTAACAGACGTGAAAAGTTTTGGGAACTTCGTATACTTTCATTAATATCTCGAAAACGGTTGAAAATCATGGGAAGCAAAAGGTTACCATTCGAAAGCTTACTAAATGGTTTACAAAAAAGGTTCTGAAGAAACTTTTGAATAAGCGATGTCAATCGGAGAAATAAGTAAATAAACTTTGAAGTAATTGATTTCGTTTCTTCGAACGGTTCTTTTTGTTTGTTTTTATATCTTGTTATTTTTTTAATTGCTTATAGTTGGATTAATGTATTTGACAATAAAACAGATTAAGTAAAATAAGGAAAAAAATTCATTGTTAGAAATATAGCTTGCCAAGAGAAATAGATTCGATGACGTCTTTTGAATATTTTCAATTGCCTTTATGCTGTTGGTTTGTTATTTTATTTTTTAATTGATTTTATTTGTAGAATTATTACTATAGTAGAAGAACACAAGAAAATGTGAAAAATTTTGATATTTTTCAACGCATTGAAACGTATGAAATAAGTATCTTTAGAAGAGAATTCTGGGGTCTGGCGTCCCGGCCAGGTAAAGTCATAAACCCCTTTGAACAAAGGCCGAACAAAATATTATCTGTTTCTATTCTAAGCTTTTCAAATGACAATAGGGATATGAACGGAACCGCGCTAAGATGATGCAGTTCCTGCGAGTCTGACTTTTTTTTTGTGTTGCGCGTCTTAGCTCATAAATGTTTTGATACTGGTTTTCAATGAGTGTCTGTATGCATTTATTGTGTAGGTTTTTTCTTTGTTTTTGTTTTTTGTTTTTTAACGGCGCATCAACTATTTGGGCTATTAGTGCCGGGCTATCTACAGGTTGCCACCCTTTCATAATGCCAACAGCACGTGGTCGGTCACCCATTCAGGTGCTGACCACGCCCGACGTTGCTCAACTTCGGTGATCTACGGGAACCGGTGTATTCAACGTGGCTATGGCCGTTGGCTTATTGTGTAGGTGTCTTATTTTTGCGAAGTATTTTATGCATAATTTTGAGGCCTGTGTTGCAATGGTGGCCCGTTAATGCACTCGCATGAGCCCAGCCTATTTCATGCGTTTTTTTGTGTATTTCTTGGCCAATTTCATACAAGAGTGTGAGAAGGATCACATTCCTCTAAACTCAATCCAGTGCTTGATTGCATACTGCTTCAATACCCTGAATCTTACAGCGTACTATGTCATCGGAGATCCACATGCACTGCTATGGTCTGGTAAATTACTCCCTCTCGAGCAGACCTACTTCAGATTCGTCCATGCCTAGAAAGGACTTTAAGTTCACCACTTTGAGTGTGTGCATTTTAAACCTACTGCCAGGTAGAGCACCCAGGGAAGGTAATTCCGGTATGTAGGTCTGTAGTTGGCCTATTGTCAGTGTTACACAATATACATTATAATGTCATCTGAAGTACCTATACATTTATAAGGTCATTTGCCTGCGCCGTGTTCTTGCGAGTTCGTATGAACTCATCTGAAGTATACATTTGTAAAGTCATTTGCCTGCGCCGTGTTCTTGCGAGTTCGTATGAACTCATCTGAAGTATACATTTGTAAGGTCATTTGCCTGCGCCGTGTTCTTGCGAGTTCGTATGAACTCATCTGAAGTATACATTTGTAAGGTCATTTGCCTGCGCCGTGTTCTTGCGAGTTCGTATGAACTCATCTGAAGTATACATTTGTAAGGTCATTTGCCTGCGCCGTGTTCTTGCGAGTTCGTATGAACTCATCTGAAGTATACATCTGCAAGATTATTTGCTTGCTCCGTGTTCTTGCGAGTTCCTATGAACTCGTCTAAAGTATACACCTGCATGGTTATTTGCTCGCCCCGTGTTCTTGCGAGTTCGTATGAACTCATCAGAAGTAAAGAAGTGCATTGCTATTTTGCTTACGCCGTACTCCTACGAGTTCGTATGAACTCGTCTGAAATATACACCTGCATGGTTATTTGCTTGCAACGTGTTCTTGATAGTTCGAATGAATTCATCTGCAAGTGTATTACTACTTTACTTGCGGCGTATTCTTAGGAGCTCTTTCGAACTCATCAGAAGTAAACAAGTACATTGCTACGATGATTGCGCCGTGTTCTTACGATCTCTTACTATGACTCCTAGGCGATCAATTCTGGAGCGAGTTATATGAAAATCTAGTCCTAGATATTTGAAATTTAAAATGTCGAAAGTTAGTTAATGTGAAGGTCACCAAGCAGAGTAATGTGCTTAGCTTAGCAACTTCGGCGGGACTTCATTACTATTTCATACTATTTTAACCCTTAGCAAACAACAAACATTTGTAATTTAATCTTTTTATAATTAGGTAGAATGAAACAAAGCATTCCAAAACATTGAGAGTATTAAAATGCTCATTATTGAAGCTAACTTTATATAAACTACAATATCAAAAAGCCATTTCCATTGTATTAAGTCCTGGGACAGGAATTTTTCGCGAGTTCTCATCAATGGCCTTCCATGTAGCAAGGAGCGTGGGAAAGAGCCGTAATATTAGCTACATATGTTAGCTCTGATCGCTTTATCCTACCGTACAGGAAACATTAGGCCTGGTATCTCATGAATACTAGCGGTTCCAGTAGGCGCTTCCGCTTTATCCACATTTATATCAAATATTTTAGTAAAGTGACACGAATAATTTTTACTATCGAAGAAATGTTGGTATAGAGGTTGCACTCATGCTAGATTTTTTTTAATACATAATTTTTTCGCTGATACCGAAATTTAAAAAAATCCTTTAGAGCCTTTTGCTCAAATTCAGGAACATAAATATACTTTAGATCCAGCCGATAAACCTATGTAATGTACTGCATAACATACAGTCTTCTTTTTCGTACATGGCCACCGCGCTTGCGCGAACGCCAGCGGACACTTTTTTGTAACGATTTTTTCAGTTTAGTCATTGCTAAAGCATATTTATGCTAAAATATATTGTGCAGGGGGGTGAAATTTGGTCGATTGATTTCTTAAGTAATCAACATTCTCTTCCTGGAATATGAAGGTTCTAAAGGCATTTTAATATATATATATATATATATATATATATATATATATATATATATATATATATATATATAAGAAAATGTTTAATTTACCCATTTTTTCATACTTATTGCTATTTTTCAAATGAGAGAATACATTTTATAATTTTTTTAAATAATATAACATTATAGGCAATTTCATTACAAATCTTTTGACGACTTGGGAAGGTCTCTCGCTTGAATACTTTTAGTATTTATCCAGGCGAAATAAGTACAGAAAAAACTTCATTTTCTCGATTGTTGTAGTATTAAAAATTCCCTAAAAAAGGAAAGCTTAACTCAGTTGTTCTTATTTGAAGAGTTCAGGAGATATTCCCGAAAAATTAGTTTGCCCAATCTCGTTATTCAACTCAAACATATGCGCCCTGGACTATTTATTGGCATTTTTTTTCTTATAATTATTATTATGACGATAGTTCATATATATATATATATATATATATATATATATATATATATATATATATAAATCACGTGTCTATCTTTCTGTTTGTTCCTTATAACAATCCACATAGTTCGACCGATGTTGATCAAACTTTGCACACAGGTAGATATTGACCCGGTGAGTGTCTTAGGCTAGGTCAAAATAGTCTAAAAATGCGCAACGTAAAAAGGTAAAATGTATGTTGCAAATTTATTCAGAAAGAAAACTTGATATGAAGTGTATAGGGAAGATAGCTGTTTAGCCGAGAATGGATCCTACACATATCCCACATCCATGGATAGATGTGTATCAGCCTTTATCAGTTGACAATGAGGAGAATGCTTTTTATGAAAGGTATATTTCCTATTTCCGTGGAAGCAAATGTGGAGGTCACCGGGCTTCTTCTTGGTACAAGAGTATGCACTTATTCATATTGTTTTTAAAAGAATGAACACAAAATGTGATTTTTCACTCCTAAAGGAATCAATAAGGATCGTCAACAATCAACTGAACATCTTAAACAAGAAATATTAATTTAATAAAATAAAGAGAAGTTCTCATAAAAAAAAGTATCTATTACACCAAAAGTAATAAAATGGCTTATATATAGCCCAGAAGCGTATTATTAATTCAAGGAGGTTTACTTCGGTACAAAAGAAGACATTCTTCCTTCAGTTGGACATGGCCGTTTATTATTATTATTATCATTTTGATCATTATACAAAATTTCCGATACTATGTCGAAGATGACTACAATGCGTGTCATACGCCCTGGCATGGCGGGTTTGCTCAGGTCAGGCTCCGTTATTCCACCGTAATTACTGAATTTTTCTTCGCCTTGTATTCGTTGTCGTCGGGTATATTTTTAACTCCATTTGTCCATAACATTACCCAAAATCAAATGGGTACTAGCAAAGTCCACCCGCGCTGTTGCTCCGTTAACTCACAGCATTCCTCAGGAAGAAACTACTGTTACCTCGTCCGAAACTGCTGGTTATTATAATACATCCTTCCCATGAGGCTTCCATTAAAATATTCATAAAATATTTTCTTATCTTCATTGAAAATAATATTTTAACTAACATGGGCTTGTTACTAATGCTTTAATATCATATATGCAGTCTAAACTAGAAAACAAACTTATAAGAATATTATAAACAACATTTTCTGTATAAACATTCTTCCGCCATGTAAGGTTTTACTGGTTTTCTCAGCACGTTTCTGATTAGTTTCAATTATTTTATAACTAATTTCGTTGGAATAAAAACTATATATATCATGTACAATTTTTTTATTATTGACTAATGAGTCAATTCTTTTTATTTTAATGAAACGTATGATCGCTAGGGGCAAACAATTTTTTCCGGTGTAAAATATTAGATCATTTTTCATTATTTTTATAATTCTTCTCTGTCATTAGTTTTGACAGATGTGTAGCAAGTTTTGTCGTTGCCAGAAAGTAAAAATTACGGTCGTTATATTTTTTATAAAATCTTCCAGTAATTTTCCTCTGGACCTCCCAGCTGTAAAGAAGAGGAAATGATGTCAAGAAATCAACACAACAAATTCCTAACCCTTTTCAATGGTTCTTGTTCATTCGTGAGTAACAACAATTATTTTCGAATATGAAAAAAAAAATCCGTCCCACAAGGCCACAGTCTGGTCGGTACTATGCTCCGGCGACCTGATTTCCCCCTTTGAAGGTATCCATTAATAAATTCATTAAGTCTGGGGCCTTGGGATGGCCTGTGACCTTTTTTGATTGTTATTGATTTTTGTATGCATCGCTTTGGTAGTGACTGTGACCTTTAATCCAACCCACGAACGAAGTCGCTAGAAGATAAAATATTTGATGCGCTCGAGTTTTGAACTCAGGTCCTCCAGTTTATTAGTTTAGCTCTAACACTGAGCTAACCTCGGCCTCCCTACATTCATTTTAAAACTTAAAAATAATGGTTGGCAGTAAAGGAATAATTACCCTAGAGTCATTTTAATCGAAATTTGATGAGGTTTTCATTTCCACAACAGACGGAGAGTGACATAGAATCATCCAAACGGATTGGTTCATCCTTTCTTGGGCTCCCTGTGAAAGGATTGAGAATCATACCAAAATTTTAGCACAAATAAAAACTTTTTTTTATGCTAATAGTCAGGGCCGCCGCATATCAGAGCCGGGCCCGGGACCAGATCACGGGCCCCCACTTCTCAGAGCCAGAATGAAAATTCTAGTACTTTGCTATAAAACTTTGGGCATTTTAAAATTAGTTTCATCTTGAGTTTTGAGCAAAATGAGAATAAAAGCCGACAATCGGTGCAGCAAAGGTCACTTCCGGTCTTGTAGTTTTATTACGACTCCTAATGAAATATACTATTCTGGGACTGCACTTGTTTTGTCGTTCATGTACATTAAAAAAATATAGATCCCATTCCAATAAATATAGGCTACGCTCGTCTATATTTCTAAACCCCATTCTTTTTACAAGCTCATAACCTATACATTTTTTTCCAAATAGAGAAGATCGGCCCGGGCCCCCACGGTGCCCGGGCCCGGGACGACTGTCCCGGTTGTCCCCCCCCCATGTGGCGGCCCTGCTACTAGTATTTAGTTTTATTAGACTATTTTGAGCGAGCCCCGTCTATTTGCACACTTGCATTTTCCACGGCCAGCGATCTCATCTCAATGATATGTATGATTATCTATTAGAGTAATTTTGAAAGGAGTCGCAAAAATCTTAGGTAAATCCTCTGCTCTTATGGCCTAAATGCCTAATACCTTAGACCACGCCTTCAGTGCCTGACATTTTTTATTCTAAAAAGGTGCACTCTGAGATTCGAGCATAGTCGTCGGCTAATGCAACATTAGAAGGGCTTGGGCGTAAAGAGCAGCCGCCTCACTTTTCTCAAGACCATTTCTAGTACCTGGCACATCCGAGTTTAATTGGATATTGAAGAGGGAGACGCTTGTCAAACAATTTTGGTTGTGGGTGTGGCTTGTGACATATTTCTGTAAAACGTAACATAATTCAGTTATTTAATCAACTTTTTGCCTGAATAAATCAGTTTTTAAATATTTTATTATAGTGCCTAAATTTTGGGCTTCCTTCATTCCGTAACTCCCTTATGTCATGTAGTACGTGTCTTATTGTCAATTGTACATTACAATATCTGCAGAGTGGCTAGTTCTGTCGTCCCACTAAATGTGAATACGTTAGCCATGAATGCCCTATTCTTAGCCTAGTGACAACAACCTCATCGCTTTTGGTGAATAGATTCTCTGATAGCCAGGCAGTCATTTCATAGCATTTCTGGTGAATAATCAGATAGATAGATATTTATATTTATTTATTTCTGTAAGATATATCTTGTACATATAATATCAATATTAGACACCGTGTTTTTTTCCATTTTGAGTCTGGTAAATACTATAATATTTATTTATTTCTGTAAGATATATCTTGTACAAATAATATCAATATTAGACACCGTGTTTTTTTCCATTTTGAGTCTGGTATATACTATAATATTTATTTATTTCTGTAAGATATATCTTGTACAAATAATATCAATATTAGACACCCTGTTTTTTTTCCATTTTGAGTCTGGTATATACTATAATATTTATTTATTTCTGTAAGATATATCTTGTACAAATAATATCAATATTAGACACCGTGTTTTTTTCCATTTTAAGTATAATAAATGTTATAATACTTTAAAAATTTCACAGAAAATTACAATATAAACATTATATAATTCTAAAGTTAACTTATTATATTATTTACATCATTCATACATTTATTATATTCATATGTTATTTATATTAATCATACATTTATACTAAAAAAAATTGTAAGATTATTTTTATAGTATTTTTTAACAATCAAATACTTGTTAATATTACTTTAAATGTATCAGTATTATCCAAATATGATTAATAATGTGTCCTTCAAAATAGAAAAAATTACAAAAAAATAAAACTGAAAGTAAAACATGGAAAAATTGTTGATACTGTGAATCTACTCATTGACAATAAGAGAGTGAAACTTCTTCTTCTTACAGATTGTTTCAATCTATATATATAAAAATCTCGTGTCTGTCTGTTTGTTCCTTATACAAATCCACACCGTTTGACCGACTTTGACCAAACTTAGAATACTGGTAGGTCGTGATACGGAAAGTCTCGTAGGCTAAGTCAAAAACGTCTACCAGCTGGCTGTCTGTATGTTTGTTCCTTATACAAATCCACACCCTTCGTTCGATTTTGAGCATGCTTGGGACACAGGTAGATCGTGATACTGGGAGTGTCATAGGCTAGGTCAAAAACGCCTACCAGCTGTCTGTCTCTATGTTTGTTCCTTATACAAATCCACACCGTTTAACCGATTTTGACCAAGCGTGGCACACAGGTAGTTCTTGACACGGGGAGAATCATAGGCTAGGTTAAAATCGTCTATGACACACAGTTCGGCGATCACGAGTTCGAAACAATGAACCCAAATAGTTACAGATTTTGATATTAATTATTTGGTTTCTTATTTATTTTTGCTTTTATATATGCAGAAGTAGGTGTAGCATAGCACGCCGGGTAACAGCTAGTGAATTTATAAAGCCGATTCAATTCCTCTATGGTGGTTATATTTAACATATTTTGAATAGCCTGAAGGTGAGAGGATGCAGAAGTGGATGGATTTAAAATATCTTCTCTGTTTTCTTCAAGTGCTGAACAGTGTGGGAGGAGGTGATACAGATATTATTTATGTACTGTTTGCATTATTATTTCCATTCAGAGAGAAATGTTGATTTTTTGGTATAGCTGTATACTTTCACAGTTTCCAACCCTTAGTCCGCTAATGTATCTTAATGTTTTAAAATGTCTTCTGAACGTCTAGTAGGTTTCTGGCTGAAATGGATTAAAGCTACATTGCACTCTGTAATTTGGATTCCTACTTGAATTTAAAGTTCTATTGATGTCCGTTGAGGATCTTTTCAAGTATATCATCCATAATCTGCACCATTCCATTAGGGCGTAAAGCATTCAACTCTTCAGAGCATCCATATTGTTGAGCTATCATTATTGACTTGTGAGACCCAGTTATACTCTAAGTCGGGACACCTTTAAGTTAATAATCATGTATTTCGTTAATTTTATACACAGGCACTAGAAATGAAAGTATTGCTGTTAACGACTGTGTGTATGACGGTTACACCTGATCATCGGGAGGCGGGGGTACGCACCTGACATTGTCGGACACCTGTTCCACGGCTCAGCGGATCAGACTTGCAAGACCGCTTAGTTCCTCTGTAGCAGGCCTATGCTAGTATTAGAAATGCTTCATCTAAGAATTTATTCTATATTATTTGTCCTAGTGTTTTATCTTGTGAATAATAAGTTTAAACTTTTGTAAATCCTTTTGAAAACGTTTTTCGCAAATGGTCGGTCAGTGTTTTTCCTGTGTATCCAGGAAAAATCAGGATGATTCCGTGGACGTAAGTAATACATATTATCACCTACCTTTTGAAGATAATTCTCAGTTAAGGTTCGAGTTATCTATATATATATAAAAATCACGTGCCTGTGTGTTCCTTATACAAATCCATACCGTTTGACCGGGTTTGACCAAACTTAAGAACACTGGTAAGTCTTGATCCGGGGAGTGTCGTAGGCTAGGTCAAAAACGTCTACCAACTGTCTCTTTGTATGTTTGTTCTGTAAACAAATCCACACTGTTTGTCCGATTTTGACCAAATTTGGCACACAAGTAGATCATGATCCGGGGAGTAACCTAAGTCAAGTCAAAAATATCTACCAGCAGTCTGTCTGTATGTTTGTTCCTCATACAAAACCACACCATTTAACCGATTTCGGCCAAACTCGGCACACAGTTAGGTCTTGATACGGGGAGTGTCATAGGCTAGGTTAAAATCGTCTAGGAGTTACAGTTCGGAGGTCAATGGGTTTGAAACTGTTAACCCAAACTTTTACAGATTTGCGTTATTAGATGATAATATTACTTATTTGGTTTCTAATTTATTTTTGCTTTTCTAGATGCAGAAAGTAGGTGTAGTATGGCACGCCGGGTAACAGCTAGTTTGCATATAAAAATTCCGATGTGTAAATCAATCATAAAACGTAGAGCTGAGAAATATAACTGAGTCCAATAAAGGAAAATAATGAGGAGAGGAAAGTGGTTTTTTAATATTGGATTTTCTACCAATTTTTCTCACCATAGAATGTGAATTACGATAAGTTTGTAAAACTCTCTGAAGAATTTTTGGAGTTATATAAACTGTACTTTATCCACGACAGAGAATGGTTTAGCTATGGGAGTCTTGCTGACGATCTGAACACAGCTGATATGGTGACTCACAAATCGGCGTGGTTATTCCGGCTAAAAGAATTCGCTAATGTCATACACTCTTTCATAAACATTTGTCCAGAAAAACTACATATTTATGAAAGCATCACTAACAAAATATAACGAATTTGTAAACACAATATCTCTCGGTGTTTCTCAAATCACAGAATTATATTGCTACTCAAACATTCACTTTATAACGCCTCATTTAGAGATATAAACAGTATTACATATGGCATACACAAATATTTGTTATGTATACAAATATGAGTGTATATTGCATACATGAATGCATATTTATGATTATAAATGTTTGAAAATGAATTATTATTGCGTTTCCTCCCTCCCGCTTATAACGGTGACCTTATGGCGCAATCCAGAGGTGCCAAATGTACGCGTTTGAGACACTACAATAAAAATAAAATTACATTTTACAAATGTTGTGAGATTCGGCAGTCTGCAGGATTTATTCTGATAAAGTAGTAATTTTCGAAAAATTTCACTAATCAGAAGGTTTTGTTAATTTCTACTTTTGGGATTGATATTACGGTCTGAATGAGATAATTGTGAACATTGAATGTGCATTGCCCTTAAAGCAAATTTAATGCTGATTTCAAAAATGTAATGAATCGTTGAAAAAAAATGTGTACAAATAGAGAAAATTGGAGTTCTACTACAAAAAACACGTTTTGTTTTGTTTTTTTTTTTTTTCTAAAAAACCTTTAGAATGGCGTATGGAACGGAGTGAGATAGAAATAGGTGGTTGGTGGTGTTGAACTGCATTTTTTGTCTAGTTTCACTCAGGGCCGCCACATCGGCTAACTAGCCCCAGAGCCGGGCCCAGGGGACAAGATCCCCCCAAGAGGACCCCACTTCTCAGAGCCAGACTGAAAATTCTAGTTCTTTGCTATAGGACTTTGGACATTTTAAAATTGTTTTCATCTTGAGTTTTGAGCGAAATGAGAATAAAAGCCGACAATCGGTGCAGCAAAGGTCACTTTCGGTACTTGTAGTTTTATTACGACTCCTAATAAAATATACTATTCTGGGACTGCACTTGTTTTGTCGTTTATGTTGATTAAAAAAAATATATATAGAACCCATTCCAATAAATATAGCCTACGCCCGTCTATATTTCTAAACCCTATTCTTTTTACAAGCTCATAAACTATAAATTTTTTTCCAATTAGCGAGGCCCGGCCCGGGCCCGGGACAACTGTATCCGGCAGTCCTCCCCATATGTATGCCCTGTATACAGACAAATCCTTTATTTTCCGTGTATATGCATTTACTATACGAAGCCTTTAAATGAAAACAAAATATTTATTAGAATCAAACGACTTGAGCAAGTAGAAACTACAATTTGAATTATGTAACTCAAATTCACCGCACCACTAAAGACTTTACGATTTACCAGTGAATAGGTGAAATCCAAATTTCAATTCACACGGCCCTAAGTATCCAGGAGAATTTTTTGGGGGGGATACGGTAGTCAAGGTTTCGCAACTATCAGAATACAATTTATTCTGTAAATGTATAAGCATTATCTGTTTCTAAACACGTTAAAATGAAGCAGTAATTGTGATTCGGACGTTTTTTAGTATCCAATTAAACGTCTCGGGCATTCTATATTTTGGAGGTACGTCGAAACTTGATGACTACTCATTGCAATGCTAGTTTGCGGAGTTCTATTAGCCATAGAACAGGTGTATTGAAGGTGGCAGAGCATGACCTGACAGGAAGCTGACAAGGGAGGCAGGAAATAGCCACGACCTCGCTGTTCAGTACTGCTCCCTATCTCCATGGGGAATAGCTAACCTACCTCTCCGTAGACTCCAGCCTCTTGTAGAAAGGTGAATTTCAATACTGTTTATTTATTTATTTTTTATAGAGCTCGCAAATGTAGCGGCTCGCTCTTATCCAGACGTTCGCAGTAGAAACCGCTAACAGGTAAACAAGTTAAAAATATTTCAATATTGTGTATAGCTTCCATTTTAGTGTAGTTTCTAAGATTAAGCATGTTGCTTTTTTCACCTGAAGCAAAAACACTAAGTGAGTGATATTACTTCTCATCTATTTAAACTATTCTTGAGTGTAATAATAACATATAAACTTTTCAATAATTTGAAGTATAAAAAGAGAATTCCAACATTTCATTCTCAGTACATATTAAGGGGGGAGGTTATACAAGATTTTTGAAAAAATCTTCTTTTTTTGCTGCTAATTCAATTCTACATAATTTTGAGACCATTTCATTCTCAAAAATACTTTTTTTAAATGATTTTGTTATTTATTATTCCTTGTGATTTTTCAGTTTCTTGATTGGGGGCTATAGAGGATTCATAAATTATACATTTTTTCAAAACAATATTTCTATTAAAACAAGAGTTTTTTTCTGACAGCTATCATTTCTACTAAAGTAAAAACACTGTCCCTAAAGATTACTTCCACCCAATTCTTAGACAATATTATAAAGAATGTGTACTTTAGGGTCTCTCCGTGGTCTAGTGGCTAGCACCATTGATTCATAAGCAGGAGATGGTGGGTTCGAGTCCCACCGGGTGCTCTTTTTATCATCTCACGGCTTGTTGAAAAAATCCCTCGCTCCACCATGGATGTTGGCGCTGTGGCCCAGATTTCGGTTTCCCGACAAAAATAAGTATTGTAAATTCCAATGGTAATCAGTTAAGTGAATATTGTGCTATCGTTAAAACCATTTTATTGAAAAAATTGTATGCAGAACGTTAAATGTGTAAACTTCTTGACGAGACAAGAGATAACCGACATTTGTACAGTGTGGCATACTGTGCATAAAGCACATAATGGCGCAATGTTTACGGAGACTCACTCATGTGAGCAATTATTTATCAAATACATATTAGCTACTTATAAAAGACAAATTATAACGTACGCATAAATCATAACACCTATTCTGCGTGTGAAGCTCCGCGTTTTGAGACTTCATTATATTCAATTATGCTTATATTTTAACAATTATTTATAAAATACATATTAGCTACTTATAAAAGACAAATTATAACATACGCATAATTCATAACACCTATTCTGCGTGTGAAGCTCCGCGTTTTGAGACTTCATTATATTCAAATATGCTTATATTTTAACAATTATTTATAAAATACATATTAGCTACTTATAAAAGACAAATTATAACATACGCATAAATCATAACACCTACACTGCGTGTGAAGCTCCGCGTTTTGAGACTTCATTATATTCAAATATGCTTATATTTTAACAATTATTTATAAAATACATATTAGCTACTTATAAAAGACAAATTATAACATACGCATAAATCATAACACCTACTCTGCGTGTGAAGCTCCGCGTTTTGAGACTTCATTATATTCAAATATGCTTATATTTTAACAATTATTTATCAAATACATATTAGCTACTTATAAAAGACAAATTATAACATACGCATAAATCATAACACCTACTCTGCGTGTGAAGCTCCGCGTTTTGAGACTTCATTATATTCAAATATGCTTATATTTTAACAATTATTATTACTATAGTGATAAAAAATATGTCCCTTAATGTCCATTGGGAGGGTGTTATGTATATCATTATTTATTTATTAAATTTTAACGTCCATTTACCATTAATCATTAAGAATTTTAGGACGAGTTATCTATAGGTTTCCACCCTGTGTGTATATCATTAAACAAATTAAGCGTACGCCCTTACACGTTTTCCGAGATATTTAACAAGATATAGGGAAAGTCCCAAATTCCTCATGAGATTATGTGGTGAGCAAAAAAAGAAGAATACTTTCCTTATTCGGCACTAGCCGTAAGTGACTTTTGACAACTGAACCATTAAGGTATTTGCCTTAAATCAGATTCTTAAACGAAATTGCCTCTTGTCGACAAAATTGATTCCAAATATGCAATTTTAGGAAAGCCGAGGTTTTCATCATAGAGTAGTGTTAGTAAAATAAATATTCACCCTGTACGACCAGTGACATCTCAAAATATGTCAAAATAATACCTATCGACTATTATTTTTGAGAGCAAATACCTGTAAATTTGTAAAATAAATTATTTTTTGCTGAAAAGTAACTAATCAGGAGTAGGTTTCCTGGATTAGGGAGGCGGTGTGGAACTGGTGGAAACTTCACATCCGCCCCTTAAGGAAACTGGGACATTGCGTCAGGCTTCGCGAAAACAATACAATTAGAAGTCTTAACATTTCGCAAGGTCAATTATAGCAGTGCATTCTGCAACAACGAAATGAGCAAACATTTTTTTTTATTAAATAATCCCACAGGATAGGTTTGTCTGCAGATTTGGCTCATCGGACTTACCTCTTTGGGATTTAATGGAACCCTAACTGTAAGGGTACGTTCATGGTGAGGATTCATTCTGCGATGCTACGATAGCTACTCCGATGGGCGCTGCCCCGATGTAAAACAAACACATGTATTAAGGTGGGAGTGTTCATAGTGAGGATCCTTACTTCCGATGCTATTCTCGCACTCGCGCAGTGACCGCGGGGAAGAACAAATATTTTGTTTTCTCCTCGCAGTGAGGAGGGAAGCCGCGATGTGGGCCTGACTGTGATTGGTTCCTTCAAAAGGACTCTAGTGCGCAGGTCACCTACCCTCTCTCATTACTTCATCTTGTGTGATTATTCTTTCTTGGTTATTTCGTTGTTGAGATGAAAGAAAATTGGGTCTTTTTGCGAAGACTACATCCAGTTACTTTTGAAGTATTTATTTAGTTAAGTGATTTATAACAGTTACTCGTACTCGCTGATAAGCTTACTGATTAGCTTACAGGTTCTTTGCTGGTTATCTTTTACTACTTGACTCGTTATCTACGGTTATAATTCATATTAGATAATGGCAAGTAATATTTATTAATAAAAAGGTTAATATGATCAAAATCAATTCTCTCAACTATGAAAAAAGTTATTAAGCATTAAAGTTGACTGTTTTGCAGGTTATGAAGGATAACAAACAACGATATTTGTAAACAAACATATTTTATTCCTTTTCTCTTTCTCTTTTTTGGATCTTTTACATTTATTAAGCAATACATGATATGCGTTTCCGCTCGCTACGCTACGCTCCACTCGCTCAAGAAGATATAAGAAAACTCTAGCCAATCCAACTCGCAATTAATAGAATTATATTAATTTAAGCGACTCTAGTCTATCCAACTCGCTAAAATTAATAGGATTCCATTAATTTTTCCGAGTAAGAAACCAATCCCTTTTTCTTTATCAGGAACATCGCGAACTAATTGTAAAGGCTCATTTTTTCTAACATAAGCAGAGCTTTTTCATAAACAAAAGCTAATTCACTGTTGAAGGTTACTTTACTCCCAGCAAGAACCAATGCAATGGTGAGTCAGCATGAACACCCTCCATCGATGTAGAATACATCGGGGAAGTGCTCATGGGAGTAGCATCGCAGAATGAATCCAGCACCATGAACGTACCCTAATAAGTTCAATGTGGTGATGTGAGTTGCAAGCAGACACAAGCGTCTGTAAAAACAAAATCCCTTAAGATAGAATTTAAATAAAGTTATAAACAATTATGAGGTGTTCGACGTTTTCTGCCCCCTGCCGAAATAATATAATTAATATTATATTATCTACCTCAGAATAATTGTCGGCCTCATTAATGCAGCATGATGATCCACAACGGATTAAAGAATGTCCATGGTAAAAGTGGCTGAAGCGCCAAACTAAAATATTTTGGCGGCAAAGCAGACTTAAGAAACTCTGAGAGCCTACAGAGCTTTTGGCGACAAAAAAAGATTATAAAACCATTAACGATAAAAATGAACAAAAACTATAAATCTGAGAGAACAAACAAACAATTGGTAAAAAGTGTTACCAAAAAAAGTGTTAGATTGTTTTTTAATTCAATTGTTTTTTAATTCAATTGTTTTTAGCCCATATTATGGGTATTAAAAAAAAATTTCCAGCGTTTCAAAATAGAAAAATAATATCTAAAACATTCTTTAGATAGAAGTAGTTAAAAAATATTGGCAATAAAATTTTTTATGTATTTTTTTTTCAATTTGAATGAAAATAAAAGAAAGGACGGAATTACCCCGTAAAAAGATACAGAATATAAGAAATAATGCAAGTCAAATTTGATATATATATTTTTTTTTAAGAAAGCAAATTTAAAGGTTTTTTTTTTTTTTTTTCAATTTTCTTGAAAGCTGTCAAAATTATCAAAATAAACTTATTTCATTCGACTTAGGTAATATGACAAAATACCTATGCAAAGTGAACGTAGAATCTATTAACGCAAAATGTTAGCGATTGTTTTACCCGAATTTCGCCTGAAAAAAAAGCTTAAATTGTAAAAAAAAAACGCTTTAACAATAGGGTACAAGAAAGCCACATATATTGATAGATTCAAATAAATGGAATAGGAAATTATATATAATATAGAAAATAATTAAATATAAATGTACTTAGAAAAAAACTTGAACTCAATCCTTTTGCAACCTACTCGTCATGCCTTGAAGTATTTTTTTGAATGATCATTTTCTGTACCACAATGTTACGTATCTTTGGTTAAAAAATAGAACAATCGAATAGAATCTTGCTTTGATAATTGCAGCGTCCTTGGTGTATCTACGCATGCCTAACATTCGATTATCTTTAACAAGATGTCGAAGTAGAGGAAGAGGTTTGCTCGCGCGTCCCTGGAGAATAACAATGTTTGTTGTCCGCTAAATAAATGCGGAGACAACGAGCACTTCATGTGATGGTGTGAGTTGACCGAGAGCATGTCTTGTAGATATTGCTAGTCAGCTCACAGTGTGAGACACCAGCTCAATGTCTTCCCATGAATTACACAAGCGAATCGCATACCTCGTACTCATGTACTATCACAAAACATATCCTTCGGGCAGGAATCGGAATAAATCTACCTGAATGGGTTTTAGTGTTCATCCTACACTCTTCCAGAAAACCTGCTGATGATATTGTTCCCAAAACCTGATCGGGAGTCACCATATCTACGTTCACTACTGATATATCGTAGATCCTGTGTGATCGTACACTAGCGTCTGCGAACATCTTTTGCTGAAATGTAGGTAAAAAATGATTCTAATAATTTATTTATTTATTTCTAGTCAAGGATGGTTGGGAAAAACGTCAGCCTGATAAAGGTACAACCGCGTGATTGGCTAGCACTACACGATGCGTGGGAAACAACCGGCCCGCGGGCCGGATTCGGCCCTCTGTAAGATGTGATCCGGCCCGCGAGACATTTTGAAAAGCCCAATTACAAACAACATGATATTGCTCATTCCAAATGATCACGCTCACTCCAAATGAGCAAGCCGAGTGAGATGGGGTTTGTCGATTGTTCCAGCGGAATCAAGTGAGTGAGCAAGCCGAGTGTGTCATTGATTTCGTTTCGCTATATAACTTTTTTAGTTTGTAGCAATTCCAAATTTCTCGATTTATTTAGAATGTTGTACCTATTTTTTTTTTCATTTCATATTGTTATTTAAATAAATTTTATTACAATAACGTTGTAGTATTATTTCATGACTGATATCTATGGCTAAAAATTACGAACAATACTTTAAAATCCGATTCTATTTATTAAAAGTTTCGCAGTCCTTCACCTATTATAATAAACAATTAAAATAAAAAATAACAAACCAGAAGTAGGATTTTAAATGATTCCATGAATCATGGATTTTGTTGTGGAATTCTAGTGGATGAAAAAGGCGACAGGAAGCCAGTAGAGGAAGTGTCGAAGGTTAGACCTAAATCACAAACCACCTCCAGAGTTCAATGAGCTGTCAATCCTTGCTGTTCTCATTCATATCATGCCATTATCTAATATTTGTGGTTTTATAAATAAACATTATGAAATATACCTACAATAAGAAATTCAAATCTTGGTTGTATGTGTATGTGCAGGGTGTCCCGAATTCAAATGGCAAAACTTCAGGAGCGCCTAGGGAACCGATAAACAAAGACAAAAAGTCATTTAGAGATTTACACGTTTTGGTGAAAATCGCAAAACAAGTTTTCATTTTTGTACTTGCTTATCTACATTATTAATGGAAATAAATTTTCATTGCAAATTGTTTGAAGAAGCCAATTAATAAAATTCAATCTCTGGAGGCAGATATAGTGTTCGTGTAAGTTTTTGCAACCATAATGCTTTAGAAGCAGTGCGGGAGATATCGGCGATTCCTAAATAAAAGTTTGCCTAAGCTACGCGTAGTGTCTTTTTGATAACGTTTAATTGACTACTAGAGATTGTGTAATTATATTTATTTTCGTTTTTCTTATGTAATCATCTATTTAACGTAGATTTTGCTCGTAATGTTGCCCTCTTGCGGAATTGCAAGCATTACATCTACTGCCTTGATAAATTGTAGCTAAACGCTCTTCTGATGATATTTGGTGCACTGCATCTATGATTTGGTCTCTTAATTGCGCTCTTGAGTTGATTGACACCAAATAAACTTCCTTGTGCTCGCTCTGGAGTCTGGCTTAAAACCAAACTCCAGAGCGAGTACAAGGTGATGAGGGGATTTCCTAGCAAGAAGTGCCTCTGAAGAGGTGCGAAAATATGCACGAAACATGTCGGGCCTAATAAATAAAGTAGTATGAAGAAAGGATGGCTGCTTTAACGACCCCATGCCTCCTAAAATCAGAGAGAATTTTATAATATTTTAACGAAAACTGGCCAAGGTGGGAATGCACATATAAGTTAGAGGGTATTATTAGGTTCTTGACAAGGTATTAAGGGTTTAAAACTTGGTCCAATACTATGATGTAATAACTTTCATAGGCAAAATGTTTTTGGGAGGAGCCTGGAACTTTTTTTTTGGATTTTTTTTTTTTTTTTTTTTTTTAGGGGAAAAAATTCTATACATTCACCTCTTTCGGTATTCAATAATGTATAACTAAAGTGAACCGTCAAAGGGGAGATTGTATAGTCTCTTCCAAGAACTAGGAGGAAAATCAAGTTTTTTCTTTTATGGCGTTATAATTTACAAGTTTTTTTTTTTTTTTTTTTTTTTTTTTTTTTTTTATGGCGCATCTACATCTAGGTCATTAGCGCTGACATGCAGGGTGCAGCCAGGAATTTTACCAGCGAGCCGTGGGATGATAAAATTCCTGCCGGAGGTTGGGAATCGAACCCACCATCTCCCGCTTATGAATCCAAGGCGCTAGCCATTAGACCACGGGAGACCCCCTTTACAAGTTATTGAATTAAGTGGTGTGAGATAACTGCGCATTCTGTGTCACATCTTAGACTGTGAATGTGGGCCATCATCCGAAACTCGGGCAAAACGAACTCTACACAAGTTTCGGTCGCCAAATGTATCCAAGGGGTTACAATACATGACAACTTGCACGCCCTATCCTCCTCAAGTGAGCACACTTCGACCTAGACCAGCTATTGTGCTGTCCATTGTGCTGTCTCTCTTTAGAGTGCTACCACCTTCCAATAATCCAGAAGACTCCTTATTGATATTTCCGTTCGGTCAAGGTTGGTGTCCCTTGTGTCCCCAAAATACCTTACAAATATGTAAGCCGGTTGGTTCTTAATCATGGTGGTGTATGTCTCTTCTTCTGCTCCGCGACATCAACAGATTAGGGAGTTGACTACCATCATCCTTTAAAAGCTATAGACGGGTTTTTAAAAATATGTGTATACTTTGCTGCGATGGGCCAGATCAAAATCCTTCCTGGGATGGATTAGTACTGCACGGCGTACTCTGGATGACTCTTACTAAAATATAGTAACTAAAAATTTTATTTTAATTACTTATATCCTGGAGGATAGTTGGAGGATAGTTTCAGAATCACAATACACCTCCGGCAACTATTGAAATCCTCTGTCATCTGTGGACGACCTTCCTGAAAGAAAAACTGGGACTAATTCCAAAAGAAAAACTGTGACTAATTCCAAAATAAAAACCCGGCAAACGTTCATTTCCATCAAAGAAGCTGATGATTTAGTAATTAACTCGAGGCTTCTAGAAAGCTTCATTTCATTCTAATTATAATTCAATGGCTGCCAGTTAATCTGAAATTAAAGAGAGAGGAAGAAATTATTTTTCAAAAGAAAAGCCACCACCTATATTTTCGTTTCTGATTAACCATTCTATCAACATTAAAGAACACTAACGTCATTAAACAATATTATTTTCTTAGAGTCTGTGGATGTATTTCTCATTAGTTTATTGACAATGTTATATTAAAATCAATTAACAACTTTAAAATTTAAACGATGGAAATGAAGAATTTTACCCTGTTACAAAGATGTTTTCCCTTATTTTTAGCGTATTTAATCTCTCTAGGATAGGAAAAACCTCCTTTTGACGTCGACCCAATGACGCAATCCGGATGTATTAACGAGAAAGGTTGACATTTTGAAGCACATAGATCATGAATAAAAGTTTGGTACGTGCGAGTTTGTAAATGTTGATTGTATAAATTTGTGCTCCACTTTCAATAAATTTTTTTTTTTTTTTTTTTTTTTTTTTTTTTTTACGGCGCATCTACATCTAGGTCATTAGCGCCGACATCCAGGGTGCAGCAAGGAATTTTCCCAGCGAGCCCTGAGATGAGAAAATTCCTGCAGCCGCATGGGAATTGAACCCACAATCTCCCGCTAATGAATCCACGGCGCTAGCCACTAGACCACGGGAGACCCCTGCATATATAAATATTCTCAACTTCACATTATATGCTTTATTTATCGCTCTGCATATTTCGCGTCCCTTAAAGCCTCTTCAGCTTTAACCTATATATATATATATATATATATATATATATATATATAGGTGCTGCTGGATATATAGAAATTCCTCAAGAATTTTTTTATGAGTTCAACCATAATCGTTGGAAAGTGGTAAGCGTCCTTGGAAAACGCAAGCCCTGAGAGAAGATTCTCTAGCTATGAATCAGAGGATGTCCGAGAAGCAGTAAGAGGAAGACACGTCTCAAACCTCTTTGGATTTATGGATCCTTCCAACCTCTCCTGAATTTCGTCATCATGGATCAGTCCTAGAATGATATACTCCAGGCTTGCCCTGTAATCTACATCTCAGCGAGAGCAACCAGCTGCAATTAACTAACAATCTATTCTCCAATATCGGGTAATGTCTTGGTCTTCTTTTGAGAAATCCGTTCTGACGCTTAGTCCATCAACGGGTATGATAATCACAATTTAAAACGAGTAACGAAATGAAAACAAAGATAACGTAACTCTAAAAGGGAAGATTGGTGTCTTTTTGCGAAGGCCACATCCATTTACTTTGAAGTATCAGTGATTTTGGTACTTACTGATTAGCTTACAGGTTCTTTGCAGGTTATCTATCACTTCTTTACACGTTATCTAAGGTTAGGTTAGTATTATATAAATATAGTAATCAAAAGTATTTCAAATCACTACTAAAAGTTACTTTACTATAATTATAAAATATGGTTTTTAATTAACCCTTAGGAGACCCGGTAGCCGTGAGGGTTAAGGCGTGAGCACTTAACACTCCGTGCCAAAGGTCGTGGGTTCGATTTTCACTAGGGGCGGTGGCTTTTCTTTCGAAAAAAGAAAAGGCATCACCCCTATCCTGGCTAGAAAAGGGTGGTAACCTATAGATAACCCGTCCTAAAATTCGTAGTTAATAATAAATGGACGTTAAAATTTAAATAATTAACCCTTAGATAACCTGTATTTGTATGTTATACTTTTAGGCTTGTAAGAAATACACGAAAATAAGCAGAATATATTTCAGCAAGCATTATTTATTAATAAAAAGGTTAATATTATAAAAATAAATGGTAATTGTGAAGTTTAGGGGCCTCCTCACCTATTTTTTTGTCCGGTGGTTCAATAACGTATTCATATTTTATATTTATTTCGCATTATGGGCTACTAAGTGTTATGCGTCCCCGCTCGCTCAAGAAGATATCAAAACTCTGGTCAATCCAACTCGCTAAAATTAATATAATTCTATTAATTTTTGCGTGTTAGATTGACTAGAGTGTTAAAGGTTACTTTACTGCCAGTAACAACCAATAGAATTGCCCATAGGAATAGGCCAATAGATATGCTAATGAGTTATGCGCGTGCGCTGAATCACTGTTACAATCACTACATATACTTCACAAGTAACTGCAGAAGTAACTGGATGTGGTCTTTGGAAAAAGACCCGAAGATTGAGAATAGCGCACACACCTCCATCATCCTACAAGCAACACTTTCGACAAAAAATATACCGTTCAGCAGACCATAATCAATTTCTAAAAATACAATTACATTATACTAAAACACACAAATAATATGCTGATACGGTTTAATAATAAATAAATAAATAAAAACTCCAACTAAAAGGAACTGTGCAATTTTAGCGCGTTTCCGTTCATTAAGTTAACCAGCAGAATCCGTCTACTTTCATACATTGTTTTTATGATATTCGAGCACAAAGAAAATCGTGGTTAGTCCGACTTTTTATTTTATGGTTATGATGATAGCTTTATTTCTTTGCGTATTGATTTATTTATGTTATTTCGGTATTTACCTAATCTTCCTAATGTTAAGTGCAACAAAAATATTTTTCTTTTTTATCTGTGAGTTTTACTTGTATATATTATTTAGTAATGTAACACTTTATAATTTTTTTGCTATATTGTACAGCATTAAAAACTGTATACCGTGAGCTTACAAGTGAAATCCATTAATTCATATTTTTGGTTTTAAGATAATGACTTTTACCAAATAAGACCAAGATTAAAACATCTTTTGGCGTGAAATACCAATATATAGATGTTCATAGGTATAGTGTAATAGTCAAACCAGCAAGCTTACCTTCCTAACCCTCATCTATCAACACTCGAGGTAATAGAAAGCTTACGAAATCCTATATGGAGATGAAATCCTTGTGGTAAAACTTCTGTTGGCAAGCCTTCAGCTATAGACTGTGAATTGAAACGTCGATGTAAACGTCACGAGCTGAAATTTCGACCTGATCAACGTGTGGTCAGTGATTGTCCTTTTTAGGCTCAAACCGCGGCTTGTAGCGCTCTATCACGTACAATTAACCGCAATATGTATACGTGATTTTGAAATATCTGTGTATTACACGCCGTAGAAAGCAGACGAAACTCCATATTCAAATATCTGTATATATGTATTAACTATGAATACTATTTTCTCAAAAACGGAGGAAGTACTGGCAAACGTACATTGGGAAAGGGATGGCTTTTTTATGAGTAATCAGTGGCGTAAACTGTACAAGCTATCTAGACTTGACACATTACCATAAAAACAGGAAACATAATCACTAGCACTACAAACAGCTTCTGTTCTTTTGTTAATTTCGTTCCAATTAAGGCGAAATATTAAGCGTTTCGTCGGTTTTATTATTTACTAGCTGTTACCCAGTGTGCCATGCTACACCTAATTTCTGTCTATGACTCTCCCCATATCAAGATCTACACGAAAATCGGTCAAACGATGTGAATTTGTTTTAGTTCATAATGATACCCGGCAGAGGCCAGCACTTCATCTAACAGCCGACAGAGGCCAGTAGTTGTAGATTCAAAATAGCCGTCACACTCTGAATGCTTCAGTGTAGCCAATTTTTCTTGAACAAACCTTTGACCTTTTGACTAAATTTTGGAATTTGACTATTTTGACCTAGCCTAGGAGATTTCTCTTATCAAGACCTACCTGGTGCCAAGTTTGGTCAATATCGGTCAAACGGTGTAGATTTGTATAAGGAACAAACAAACAAATAAATAAATAAACAGAAAAACAGACAGACACGTGATTTTTATATAAATAGATTTATTTACTTGGAGATCTTCATATTCATAAAATATGAAAAATAATTAAGTAATAATTTAGAAATTAATTGCGTCTAATATTTCTGTAAATAAGATATATTATTTGACAACTATCATGAGAATCAAAATTCTGACTTGGCAAAAATTGCGAATTATTTTAGGTTTTATATATCAAACCAAATATAAATATCACCTAGACTTACGCCAAAGGGATGGAGGTCTAGAGATTCAATCTTGTGGACGCAAAACAATTCAGGGGTTTGGAAGAGAAAAGGCGAATCTAAAAAACCTTTCTTTTTTTATGAGTGAAAAGGATGTAGGTAACACGACGCTTCGCCTTGTTTCTCTAGTTCGCCTTTAGTTCACTCACAGTTTCAAGTTAATGTAGCACCATCATCTATAAAAAATTAAATGTCCGATTTGAAGCACGAATCCCGGGTCTGAAACACTCCTCCTAGCATTTTGTCACCCATGAATTACTCGTATATATTAAAATTAAACACTGAATTTCATTTCCATACGTTTTCAAACACGTTTTTGAATCAGTATTCCATAGAGTAAACATTCGCCCTTGCTATCCTAAATCACTTTCAGAACTTTGACTTCCATTTCCCAACATCCGGATTTCAAGTTTCGCCCTTTCTGAAATCATTTTATTTTTAATTATGCCATGTTCGAATCATAATGACTCTTTTAAATTCCATTCAGACGTTTTATTGATGATATTCGCTCCTTTTCAGTTGGAGATGTCGAGCGACATAAAAGAGGACCTTCCGCAGACATTCTCCGTGAAGTACCTTGGATGGCGCGAGGCCCGTGGTCTCTGGGGCGTCAAGCACACGAGGAAGCCCGTGGACTCGATGGTATCAGCTGCCAAGACCCCGGGATCCACTCCTCTGCAGATGATGTCTCTATTGGTCACCACGGAAGGATGTACTCTATACTCGCCTACATCTAGGAAGCCGTTCCCCATTGAGGTGATCATCTTAGAAGAACGCAAACAAAAATATTTGTTTTTCTCCATTTGATGAATTGCATATAAGACAGAGATCAGATACATTCTTACTATAAGCCATTCATTTATTGGGCCACTGACTCTTATCTTTGTTGACAAATATTAGGAAAAAGTATTTTTTAAAAGAATTATTTGTACTGTACCTGATATCAAGGGAAACATCTGAGAGACTTTCTTCGACTCTATTATCAGGTGGTCCAATATTATTTTGTTATTATTAATTTATTGCATACAAGGTTTTCGCATTGCAAGGAGTTGGCCTTATATCATGTTTTTAGTCCTATATTAGTATTATATTCATAAACATACATAGACACTAACACAGACTTATACAAATATTTTCTATTGACATAAGACACAGATTTGTATAATAATACTGTGAGAAATAAAAATATTAAGTTAGAAATAAAATATAATAATAAATACTCTTTTCTAGGCTTTAAATTTATGGAATACTTCCTGTTACCCGGCGTGCCATGCTACACCTACTTTCTATATCTAGAAAAGCAAAAATAAATTAGAAACAAATAAGTAATGTTAAAATCGAATAACGCCAATGTGTAACTATTTGGGTTCATATTTTTGAACCCGTGACCTCCAAACTGTGAATCCTAGACGATTTTAACCTACCTTATGACTCCCCCCGAATCAAGACATGCATGTGTGCCAAGTTTGATCAAAATCGGTCGAACTGTGTGGATTTGTATAAGGAACAAACATACAGACAGGCAGCTGGTAGACATTTTTGACTTAGCCTTCGACACTCCCCGGAATAAAATCTACCTGTGTACCAAGTTTGGTCGTGATCGGACGAACATCGTGGATTTTTATAAGGAACAAACATACAGACAAACAAACAGACACGTGATTTTTATGTATATAGATTACACGCATTTACTAAATATATAATAAACCTTCATTACTAGGATATAAGTATTAAAATAATTCTCAATTAGTGAAAACACTCCAATAAACGGAGTCCTCCAACACTCCGAATTAATAATTTTGTACGAAGAAGGCTCTCTTACCATCCTTTTAAACTTTATATTTCTTCCTCCATTTATAACATGTACAATTACTATGGCTACACAGCGGAAGTATTATTATTTCACTTGGTACTTATGTCTAAACTAATTCCAACCATTTTTCCAGACAATCTCCTACGGCGTGCAGGACCTGGTATACACTCGGGTGTTCTGTATGATCGTCGTACGTGACGCAGGAGACACCAGGAACCCCTTCGAGTGTCATGGCTTCGTCTGCGAGTCGCGGACATCTGCTAGAAGACTCACCTACTGCCTGGCTACTGCATTCGCCGAGTACTCGGCTAGGGTGAGGGTCGGACAAGGTGGACCCAGAGGGTCCAGGGTCTGGGACCCTCCCAAGTTCGCGGTAGACCTCAGGACTCCGGAGGAATTGAGGGCGGACATCAGGGCTGACTCTGAAGCATGAAGTCAACTTTGAATAATGTACATATATTGGTGATTCAAGAATTTCACTTCAATTATATAGGAAATAGATAGCTTAAAACACTATCAATGCCCTTCAGGAGTCTTATATTGCAGCTTGAGCATTCTAAGATATTAGAAGAAATTGTAGTTTATGCCCACCGACAAATCAATGGACAAAAAGGAACTAAACACCTAAAGATAAATAATTAGAGATTCTATGAACTGATGAATTCTTATTGATTCTTAATTGAGAAAAAATGTCAAATATAACAAATAAGTGGGCAAAGGAAAGGTCCAAAAGTAGATAAATACTTTCTTTTCGCATTTATTTATTAGCTGGTTTCGTTTCCTTCACATTCCTCTTCATGGGTGTCCAGGTAACCTTTTAGCTTAGATACTCAAGAAAAATAATAATTTCGATACAAAGCTTAGCTGACTTAGGTTATCAGTGAATGAATAAACATTTATGTACAACTTATAGAGTATGATATTTAGCGAAAAAGTTCTTATCATTCCGATGATATTATTTTGTTTTTAATTGCTTACAAAAGGCAATCTCTTTGCAATAGTAATATACTTCTGACCCAGTATGTGTAGACCTACAGTTCGCTTCCTGTGGCTTTATTTATTTATTTTTTTATTTTTTTGTTTTCGTTGTAAGTACATTTAATGTATTTAGTTCATTAAATCATGTGTAATAATTGTATTTATTATGAAATCTTAGTGAGGAATCTGTATAATAATAACCAAACTCCGCGTTCTTTATAGGATATGTTTAATCCAGAATCATTCACTCGACAAGACGAAGTAATTTTATGCAGACTACGTATAGGCCACACCCGACTTACCCACTCATACTTACTGGACAGAAAGGAAAGACCAATGTGTAGACTATGCAACAGAACATTAACTGTAAAACATATCCTGACGGACTATAGACAACGCAGCAACTTAACGATTCCTCATGACTTACATGACTTACTGACCGAAGGTAGTCCGTACATTCAAACACTTCTAACATATTTAAAATATACACACGAAAGTATAACTATATGTAATTTTTAATGGAAACATTTTATTCTTTATTATTTTATTGTATATAATATTTTTATATATCTTTTTTTTACATTTTATTTCTTTCTTTTTTTAATACTTTTTGTTACCTTCGTTTATTTTATAACCAACTGACTATCACTTGACTACCAACTGACTGACTTTGATTCTGCCGTTCTTATGAGGTCGTCGCCCTTGTTGCGAAACTCAACAACAATAAATAAATAATCCATTAGTCATCCTAAATTTATCACAGAAGATAATTTTAGTCGCCCTTTTGGTAAAAATGAAGTTTCACGCCCTCAAAACCGATGTCTTTCAAATTTTGTACAATAACGTATTTTGATGCACTAAACACGAATACGTTAAAAAAAAAAAAACCTTCGCATTTAACTACGAAGGAAGTAATAAGCACTAAAGTTCACTGTTATGCGGGTTATGAGAGCTAATTTTTCCCCCCCTTTTATTATGGTGCGTCGACTGCTGTGGCCATTGGCACCATATGAGAGCTAATGTTCACAACTAAATTTGTGACGACTTTAAGGCATAAATGACGACTTTAAGGCATACATGACGACTTTAAGGCATACATGCTATGCGTTTCCGCTCGCTACGCTCGCTCAAGAAGATAACAAAACCCCAGTCAATCCGACTCGCTAAAATTAATAGAAATCTAATAGAATAGAATATTAAGCACTAAAGTTCACTGTTAGGAAGGTTATAAAACCAGGCGTCAACAGCGTTTTTGTAAACACGCGCATGCGCAGATATGTAACATTGGGAAACAGAGAACTCTCATTTGAAATGTTCAGAAAACATTTATTCAAAAATATTGTTAATTTTAAGGGCATCCTCACCCGTCGCTTAAGGGCATACGTGCTAAGCGTTTCCGCTCGCTACGCTCGCTCAAGAAGATAACAAAACCCCAGTCAATCCAACTCGCTAAAATTAATAGAATTCTATTAATTAATCTATTAACTTTAGTGCTTAATAACTTCTTTCCTAGTTAAATGCGAAGGTTTTTTTTTTTTTAACGTATTCGTGTTTAGTGCATCAAAATACGTTATTGTACAAAATTTGAAAGAAATCGGCTTTGAGGGCGTGAAACTTCATTTTTACCGCCCTTTTATCATTCAATTCAAAAATATCGGAGCCAATTGGAAAGAAAACGTTGTATCAATTTCAATCTGAAAACGGCCTCATTTGAACACCTCAAATTGATGTCGGCATGCTTACTGACCTGCAATTCAGCAGAAGTGTGCCCCAGTACCGTGTTTCCTAATTGAATGCCAGCCATTACAGCTGAATCAAGGGATCGGGTAAAAGCGTGAAGTTAGATTGAATTGGAGAAACAATCATTTAAGGGGGAAAAAAACAATGAAAAACGGAGTAGAAAATAGAATGTCTCCCAATAAACATCCATCTTTAGGAGTTTTCTGTATTATTATCATTTGATTATCATTTGATAAAAAACAGCTTTTAAAGTATTTCCTTCAGTTAGCTATTATTTCCTCAGAATAATAAGTATTTAGTTTAGTCAATAAGTATTTGAAATTGACTAGGAATTGATTATATACAATTTGATCGTTAAAAGCTATTATTTGTTTATCTTATCTTATCCTAGTTTTAATAGTCAAAATAAAATTATTCAAATTGAAAATAAAATATGGATATTACAGCGTTACAGTACATTTACATTTGATTTATGTGTTATAGTTGCTAGGAAAGAAAAATAATCTTTAAAAATTGGAGAATTCGCAATTTCTGCATTAGAAGCTTCGTTTAAAATATATATAATATATATATATATATATATATATATATATATATATATATATATATATTCTTTTAGTAAAAACCTTATAGGTCAAAAAATTGTTTTAACATCTTTTTACAACATGTTTTATTTATCTGGCGCGTTTCTGGCCTTTCTTCAAAATATTCTTGTGGAAAATAAACCATTATCTTTGGATATACCAAAGTGAGAATGTTTATTTAATTTTTATAAAGACACCATGTCATGCAATCTTCTTTTTATTGTATGTAAAGAAAATTATATAATTTGTAATATATGTAAGTATATTTATATAACAGATCAGCAGTATTATTTTATTAAAATTTATTAAAAATGTTGTATACTATAAATAAATATTTTACTAGATATTTATGTTCTTTAAGTGCTTAACCCTTAACCCAATCTTAGCATTTTAATAATTTCAATTTTTTTTATTTTATTAAAATCAAAGTCCACGTTCACTTCTTCGTCTATCGGCACAACAAATCTCACTTTATTTATTTATTTCCGCACAGGATCGACATTTCTCCATTGTATTCACCTAAATAGAACGTAAGTTGATTATACGCAGACTAGGTTTTGGTACAAGGGGAATGATACCAGGCAAGACCTCCTTCAGATTTACACTTTTGAAGGGTATTGCCAATAAAATATTTTAATACGCTTTTTTAGCGTCGAAATTCAGAGGAAAATATGAAAATAAATAGGTTTATTTTAGGTATGGTTAACTTTTAGGAATCCAAAAATAATAGAAAAGGTATCAATGAAAAAGATTTATTGATCCTATTTTCTCGGAAACCCAAGTATACATTAAATTGTATAGGTTTTAAAATTTTGAATTGTTGGAATACTTGTGCAAGTTTCATCTGCGAGTAATTATTTCATATTTTTTGGTTTACTTTGTCTTAGTTTACAGTCTGTCAGAATGCGTTAAACGCTAATAGCTGCATTGCCTGTTTAATTAGTAAGTCTGAATTTTAGCGGAATAAAACCTATATGTTTCCAGTGATTGGTTATTATAGTTTTTTTTTTTTTTTGTTTTGTTTGTGTTTAACGGCCTATCAACACTAGTTTTTCTGTTATCTAGATTTTGATAGCGGTATCAATTTTTGATGGCTTTTAATACTTCCCATCAGCGGTAGAATGAAGTAATCATCTTTTATATCAAACGTTTTGTAAATTTATTTCCATATTTATTTATTTTATTGTTATTTACAATAATCTTCGATAACACTGCCACACAAAAAAAAAAACTTCATACCCAGAGTTCAGACCGAGTTTACTACATATATGTTTTGGCGTCGTTGAATCCGAATCCGGGGTCAGAAAAACCCCAGCACTTTTTGGTTTTAGCCTAACCCCCCTAAAACTCATAATTTAGAATATTTTAAACTATAATCTTTTTATTAAAGTCGTTAACACATATAAACAAATATTTCCTGTGAACTGCCTTTCAGTGTCCAAAAGTGCAAATTTTTTGAGACCAAGTTAAAGCCGTTATATATGACTTCTCACAAGTTTGCGTTTTGGCTTATATTTTAGTATTTAATTTGTTTTTTTTTTTATGCAAACAGTCTGTGAGTTCTTCGTCAAAAATTGACCCAAGGCCATCGGAGGTGATTCTTGAACAGATGCAATCCTTAAAATGCCAAAATACAACCCTTAAAACATTTCCCTATGAAATATTTTCTTTTTGAGTGGCTGTGTAATTATCCCTTACCTAAAAGATGGTTAATGTGGGTACGTATATAAATTCATGCAACCCATTTGTTCGTTACACGGCCGTCGTGAAACTTGGTCATTCAGTGCCGGAACTTGTATTCTTCATCCGGTCTGCATCGCAAAAGTGATTCCTTCATTGGAGCGCGGTAAAAAGGTTCAATTTGACACTTCTGAAATGATCAATCCACAATCATGTAGCTCATAGGGTGATTATTCAGAATCGACACCTAAAATGAGCGGGAGTTCACACGTGCCCGAGTTCCCACGTGGGTTATCCATTAGCTGTGCCGCCTTCTCACGGACCAGGCTTGCCAAACTCTAGTTTCGACAGCTATAACTCCGGTAGGATAATTAAGGTTGCTCTACTGAATCGACACACATGATCCTACTGGATTCTGTAAACAATTTAGTCTATTGACAATTGGGAGAAGTTCAGTTCTTATATTATTCAGTTGTCTAGAAAGTTCTTAGAGATTTTTACAATTTGGGTTTATCCTATTTATTTCAACTTTTAATGGATGCAAGGGGTATTTTTGTTGATATAGCATTAATCCACTTAATGAATTTAGGATAGAAAAGAATGAAATTGGATAGAATATATTTTATTTCCAGAAGCACGTAACTGAGATGAGGACATGCTATATAACACACTTACAGATCATAATAAAAGTTTAAATAAGCAATGTACAGATTAAACTCAGGATGCCAGTGTTGGGCCTCAACTCCATCTAAAAAAACTCTACAATTTTGTAAGGTGAGTTTGTTAGAAGGACGAAAGAAATAATTTGTGTTCTTATAGGAGATTCGGTTGTCCGCAAAAGTTCGTAGAGACTTTTAAAATGAGGGAACCACGTTTCATTTCGTCACTTAATAAAAAATTTCAAATATCTAAACGTACTTATATATGTGTGTGTGTATACATAAATATGCATATATATGTGTATGTGTATTTGCTTAGTTTATACAGCTCCTATGAGAGTTTATATAATTAGTTGGATATAGGGTCAAAAAATAATCATGTAAAAAACAAAACTCTATTCTCGTAAAAAAATCTATACATACAAATTTTTAAACAATTAATAAAAAATGAAATATATACGTCTAAGCTATCTTATTTTAATCTTAAAAATACAATTTGTTATGTTTTACGTTTTCGACGTCACCGAGCGTCAACGAGATTGGAGGTGGAATAAAATTCAGGAGATTCAGTGACCTCGCTGGTGGATGTTCGTTCACCGAACCTGTCGTTCAATGTATAGAACATGGCAGACTCTTGACAAGGGATGGAATCTTCTGGTCGGGCACAGGTAAACCTTTCCTAAAACAAGGAGAAACACAGTAATATATAATAAGAAGGGATAAAAAAAAATCTTTTTTTTGCGGTAAAATCAAAATTGTATCCATTTAAATCATTTTAAATATTTATTTAAAACGCTTTTTAAAAAATATGTTTTAATATAATTTTTGTACACAGGTTCTAATTTTTATGCGTAAGATTTTTTTTTTTTTTTTTTTTTTTGCCTATGAAATTTATGACATCAGAGTATTGGGCCAAGATTTAGGCTCTTTATACCTTGGCAATAACCTAATAATACCCGCTCACTTATTTTTCCATTTCCAACTTGGCCAGTTATCATTAAATGATGGTCACAATAACGATCGGATTTATTATAAAATGTTTGGCATTTTAACATTCAGGCCCTTAGGGTAACTATTCCGGGTTATTATAAACTCTCTGGTGACTTAAAACGATTGGGTTGTATGAACTCTTTGTGAATCAAAACGGTCATAATTTCATGAAAACTTGAAAAGTTAGAAATGCACAAATAAGTGAGAGGGTATTATTAGGTTCTTGACAAGGTATTAAGGGTATATAACGTGGTCCAATACTATGACGTCATAACTTACATAGGCAAACTTTTTTTGGGAGGGACCTGGAACTTGGCCTCTATTTTTCAACGTTATTTTTTTTGGGGGGGGGGGGGGGGTCGTTTTTACTAATTGATCTTGTAACTAGTTTTTCGTTGGATTTAAGAAACTGGAAATACACAAGAAAAAATGTCTGATTAAGGCCATTTTTTATTTCGTTGAAACCTAAAGATGCAGAACATTTTATAATATTATTAAAAGTTCAAGGCGTGCGAAGATTCTCATAAAGAAATGTCGTCATAAGAAATTTTTTACTTATCTGCTTACTTTTCTCTTAGGAAAAATGCGCTCTACCAAAATTAGCGCTACAATTTTCCGTTATTAGGCTTAGTTTCGATCAGTGGGCGATGACTAAATCTTCTAGTTTTTTCGTTGGAAGGTTGGAGTCTGGGTTCCAACCGTCCCTAGGCCCACCCACCATTTAATGGTAGACACAAAGGGAAGAAGACCAGATCGCAGGGGCTGCGTCATCATAGCGCAGTTCCGTTCATAACCCTAGTGCCATTAGTAAAGGAATACAGTTATTGGTACGTTTTGATCTTTAGTGGAAAAAAAAAATCACAAAGAGAAGTATGTAAGATTTACAGGAAACAGATTATATCTTCTATTGGTTCTAATTGAGTGTTACTTGCCTTTGGCACAGAGACCTTCAATTAAAACTAATCTTCTTCCTAATGTAAAGTGTACATGACGTAGACAACGGATCTTTTTTATACATGAAGATCTGACGTTTTCTCTCTTAGCAGAATCCCAACCATCCATTGACTTCCAAATGTCCAATTCTTAACAACATACATTGGCCTTACCTGTTGGCCGTAACGTCATTCCAAGCAAATATAAGCCCAAAGAAAAACTCAAAGCACCCTTCAAGGTCTCCAACCCGACCTTGTAGTACTAACCTGATTGAATACAGTCTCCTGAGGACAGATGAAGCTCCACATGAAGGTCTGCTCCATGCCGTCGTTGTCCCAGACTACCGGCAGACAGACGTGGAAGAGCTGGCAGTCGTTCTCGGTGTCAGCGTAGTATCCGTAACTCCTAGCCTGGCAGCTGAAGGAAGTGTCAATATTCTCTCTGATAGCTGTAGCATTGTCTGGCAGGTTGAATCTCTCTAAGGGCACGCCTCGTCTAACCTGAAAATAGACAATATTATTATTTGTTAAATTTTAACGTACATTTATACATAACACAGATTTTCGGGAAAGATTTTCAAAAGGTTACAACCCTTTTCTAGCCAGCGTAAGGCTAATGCCTTTTCTCTTTTTTAAAGAAATTCCATCATCCCTAGTAAGAATCGAACCCACGACCATAGAGATGTAGTCACACTAATACAAATTCTTCTTTTTATTTAAAAATTGGCTGAAGGTAAAATGTCTATTTAAATACTTCATCTTCATCTTTGATTTTATGCTCTACATGTTTCACGCCCATAGACGCCTCTCAAGGAGCAACTTGACATAATTAATATATATATATATATATATATATATATATATATATATATATATATACATACATAATTTTAGCCTTAACTTAGGAAGCGATCCACAGGTAGGGCAACGTCCAGACTCCCCTGTTTGCCTTAAGTAAAGGCTAAAATTATGTATAAGTATAATATGTCAGGCTGCTCCTGAAGAGGCGTCTATGGGCGCGAAACATGTTGAGCATAAAATAAAGTATATTATGTAAAGATGAAGTGTTTAAACATACATATGGTCTTCCGTCAATTTTAAAATAAATTATTTAGAAATAAAAGGGTCACAATTTTATAATACAATTTCTTCTGTACTTGAATATCAAAGAATGAGCTCATTGAGTATATTAAAGTATTTTGGACGCCATAATTGAGCCTGGAAAATAATTCATATTAAAGCATTATTTTAATACAAAACAATTAATGTTAATAAAATATTAAAATTTGTTAAAAAATATTAATGTTTGGAACTAAAGCCTTCTTCGCGAATATCTTGTTCGGGATTTCGACCCCTTAGTTTTATCGTCAAACTCAATACTGATCAGGAAACGAATGCTCAAAAACAGCTATACATGGAAATGCTTGGAAAACAATTTTTGACTTCATAATTTTTTTTTTTTTTTGGACTAGTTAGGAGGTGAACATATCAAAAGTCCCCGCCCGTAGCCTTTGAGCGGCGGGGGGGGGGGGAGTTTAGAAGGTCCCTTTTTTCGAATTGTCGCATATATCTCGGAAACCAAGCGTATTTAGGCTTGGAGAATCGTATAAAACCATCTAAAACCGTTGTTGGGAAAATTAGAACTAACTAGGATTTTTGTTTTGTGTAATGCAAAAGGACAGATTGTGTTGACAATTTTTATACACATGAATTGTATACGGAGTAAAGTAAAAGTAAAGTCAGTATACATTCTATTTTGCCATTATGTTGAGACAAATTAAATCTTCAATTGTAGCTATTAACTATATCCAAGTACAGAACTTTTGCTTATTTTTTAAAAATAAATGAAGCTTTAGAAACTTACCCTAACCCTGGGCGAAGGTACAACAGCAGCAGACGCCATCGTCAAGGCTTGAATACAATAAAAAATAAATCATTATCCAATTAATGACGGTAGCTTTTAAACTAATAATTAATAATATCAAGTAATGTCGCCGGAAGAAAGTAATCAGCCACTAAATGTTGCAGATCCCACAATAACTTTAACCAAAGAAAAATTATACAATATTAAAAATGGCCACAAGTTAATAAAATATTATATATTTCTCTTATATTAGTGATAATTCCTGTATTTCAGGATAGCGAATCTTCCAAATTGTTCATCCAATTTAATTGAGCATTAAATTGGATAAACAATTTGTAATGTTTACAACGCCATCTTTTAATTCTAACCATTTCATATGAATACAAACTTCCACTATCTTAAAAAAAACTATTAATTTTTTTTTAGCACTGTCCTTGAAATGTATTTACTGAAAGAACTATTTTTGAAAAAGTTCTTTAAATCTTCATCGATCCTACCAATTTGATACCGAAAATGACCCCTGTAATAATGTACATCATTCCCATATCAAACGAGCCAATGATTTCGTTAACCAGCAAAACATGTCCATCTGGAGGGGGTTTGCTCCGGACCCAAATTACTAATTTGGTCATACCGTCCACAATTTTTGTTATATTGCAACGAAATTCGGTATGCGTCATACTTATCTAAGTAAGTTTAAAAGTAAACTAAATCGGTCCATTAGACCGATTTTGCCCCCAGGACCAAACTATTAATTATGCCTCACCGGCCGTTTATTTGTACTTCCTTCCACCGAAATTCAGTAGACAATACCCCCCCCCCACCACTTAGAAATATTTTTGGTAAACAAAAAATAAAAATAGGTTCATTAAATTTTGGGATTTAACCCGGAAAAATCAATACATATAATAAACATGTAACGGCTCGCTGTCTGTGAAGATATACGATAAAAAATGTTATTGGGGGCCTTTATCAACGCACTAGTACTCAAAACAATGATTGTTAGAATTTTCGTCTATTTGTCTGTGCGTTTGTGCATGTTGATCTCAGAGATGGCTTGTCCGATTTAGACGCGGTTTTGGGGCGAATCGCCTTCGTTGCGGGTGCTCACAAATAATTTTTTAAAAATATGCGGTTTTTACTAATATATTGTGGTAAGCTTCACTTAACATTTAGTGTTCGTTTGATGTCAATCGGTTCATATTTAAAAAAATTATGCCAATGTAAAGAATCACGTCGAACATTTCATAAACTATCTATATCTAACTATTTTTTCTTCTATATATTATCTCATTCGAAACAGTTTTCCTTTTCATGGGCTGCAGCACCCCCCCCCCCCCCCCCGAAATTTTCATTTGATGGTAAAAATGTTACATAAAAACCTTAAAAATAAATTAAATAAGATACGACTTAGTTAATAAAAAATAGTTTATTTTAGGCGTAATAGCGTTTTAGTTGCCTAAAACTATTCCAAGTTCTAAATTATTCATATTCTATACCCCGGTAATGGTCTCAGCCCCCCCCCCGAAATTTTCCCGGCCTCTCCCGAAATAATTTCCTATATACGCCATGTTCCTTTTAGATTTAAACGAGTTCAGTTTCCAGTCAGCGTTAGTTTACAATTAATAAAGCCCAAGGCTAGACGCTAAATGTTTAATTGAGTCAGCTGTTCATTACAAATATAAAAGACTATTACTATTTATATAGGTTATTTTATGACGGATGAGGAGAATCAGCGTTGGCCCCCCACCAACAGCAAGTGGATGGACCCTTCAAGGGAAGACTCGCATGGAAAAAGTGTACTCCACCATCAAACACTGACATTATTTGTGGAAAGTGGAATGTAGCATGAACTGGCGCAAGCCAGAGGTTTTGCTTTGTAAATTTTCTTTGGGGGTAGGAAAAAAAAAATAAAAAAAAAAAAATAAAAAAAAAATAGGTTATTTTAAGCAAATTATTCGGGAAAACAGCATATACCACCAACTTTCTGATGACTGTTCTTATTGCAGCTCCTGCTTGACGGATATTATTGTTTTTCAATATAATTTTAAAAGATCTATGCCTATTTTTTTTTAACATATAAATCGTTATAATTACCTGTGAAGAGTATATCGATGATCATGTTGACTGTGAATGGGAGTGGAGGGGATCCCAACGCTAGCCTTATATACCCCAGACCGGGGGTGGTGTATGTGATCGGTGTTCACAATGAACAGCCTGAGCAATCTTCCTGTCTCCCTAGGACCGTTAGTCTGACCGCTACCACGTGTATATAGACACGTGGAGTACTCTTCGCATCCTATCCAGGACACGTGACGAGAATGATGCCAGACTGTATTAATGAATGATATGGCGAATTAATCAAACATAGGCCGTCTGTGAATTTTTAATTGGCAATGAAACGGTCTGTCAGATCCTGTTGTTTATATGAACCTTTTAGTCCGCTTGAGTATGATTTGACACAACCGTAATTTGCATATATTAGAAATTTTACACTGTCTAAAACATTTTTAGTTTTGACGTTTGTTTGTATTATATTAAACCAGGATAAAATATTAGATGAAAATGTTAAATTAAAACTACAAGAATGGTGTACGGAGTTTAAAAGAATAAAACATAACATTACTAACTTCAATCCTATAGGCTATGATACAATAGTTGCAAATTTTTTAAAATTCCTTAAAGAGACAAATAATACCTTACCAGGACCAAAACACCCAGCAATAAGATATTTTAAAATGAGAAAAAAGAATAAATCTGAGAATAAAGGTAAGGGTGCGAGTGAATCGTCCAACCCCCAGAGGGCGAACAAAGCAGCGAGAGCGAAACGTGCTGAGCAGTATAACTATGAACTAGCTCAGTACAACTACTACAATCGAAGGAAGAAGGTCGTTAATCAAATTATGAATGCGGATTCTCCAAAACAATGTCTGATTCACCAAAGGATTATCTTAGAGCATTTTAAATTGACGTTTGAGCATGAGAATCCTTGCATTAGAGAAAGCTACACGGAGAGTGTTACAAGTCCCAACTTGATGAACATCGACCTGAAGATAGTCCACAATGCCATCAAAAGGACTTCAATGGACACCTCTCCAGGACCTGACGGAGTGCTAATTAGGACCATAAAGTGCCTGGGTGTGGCTCATATTCTCAAGGATATTACAGAGATACTGCTGAAGACTGGGTACGTCCCAGAAGCACTCAGACAAGGCCGAACGATTTTGATCTATAAAGGTAAAGGCCCAGTAGAAGAGATTGGTTCATGGAGACCCGTGACGATCTATTCCATAGTCAGGAGAATCATCGAAAAGGTGCTAGATCACGAGCTAAGGCAACAGGTTACCTTTCACTCTAGCCAAAGAGGATTCATTAAAGGGTTACCTGGTTGCCATGTCAACACTCGCATCATCCAAGCGATATTGAATGAATCCACAAAGAGAAAAGATGATTGTGTTCTAGCATTTTTAGATGTAACGGGAGCATTCGACAATATCGGTCATAAGCATATTTTGAAGTCGTTGGAAGCTCAGGGAATATCTCCAGACCTTATGAATGCTATCTCCGCCTTGCTCTGCAAAAATGAAATAAGAGTTGCCTCCGGTATGAAACAAACGGACCCTATAATGGTTAAGCGAGGCGTGCCACAAGGAGGTCCACTTTCGCCTGCACTCTTCATATTAGGAATCGACCACCTTTATAAAGAAGTATGCGAACCAAACTTCGCTAATGAATTTGGCTACAAGTTGCATGACAGTGCGGACAGAGTAATTCTCACGGGGTTTGCTGATGATCAAGCCGTGACAGCGTGCAATGTCAATGCTGCTACGCGTACAATTAATATTGTTACGCGCATTTTCAGGGAGATTGGCTTGTTTATTAATGCCCGAAAGAGTTCCGCCATTGTGATGCAAAAAGGCATACTTGAAAAAAGAAAACTAATCCTAGAGAACGGGGACGAAATAGATTCAATTGAAGATGGCGCAAAAATAAAATATCTAGGTTGCAATTTCGCCAAGGAGCTTGAGGTTAACGAAAATGGGATACTCAAAATAAACGAAAATTTAAGCAAGCTTACTTCGTCAAACGTATTAAGAGGTGATCAGAAGCTGAATATTATAAATCAGTATGTTTTCCCATCGTTAACATTCCCTCTACAGACAGCTCCCTTGACGAAACTTCGGCCTAATTTTCTGGAAGGTGTCGATGTCATAATAAGAAGAAGCGTCAAAGCCATGCTTGGTCTCCCTGCAAACACCTGCAGTGCAATGTTGTATGCTCCTCGAAGATTCAGAGGTCTAGGTCTTCTGAAATGTCAATGGGAAGCTCCACTGCAACACTGGTCGATCGCTCAGAAGTTGAATCGAATATCGGATAGACTTTTTCGGACGATCTTCGATTATGATAAAGAATCGACTGAATGTATCGGCAGATTAAATATGGACACCAGAGACCTACCTGAAGACCACAACATTAGACAAATTAGGAGATCTCTGCGTGAGAAGTCTTTTGAGGAATGGACTGATTGCAAATGGCAGGGCATTGGAGTGACCCATTTCAGAGATTGTCCAAAGAGCAATAAATTCATTTACGACAAAAAACTCCTGTCCGGCTCTGAATGGACTAACGCTCTGAAATTAAATGTCAATTATGCCCCACTGCTTGGCGTCCCTGGTGTAGCGGGAGCAGCTGATATTGGACCCCTTTGTCGTAAATGCGGCAGAGAGCCTGAAACTCCAGCCCATGTGCTGGGTAGTTGTCCAAACAGTATGCTCCTGGTTACTCGGCGACACCACAATGTGAAGCACAGGCTGATAGCCCTTCTTGAAGATAAAGGCTACGAGTGCCATGAAGAAGTATACGCCATAGACGACCAAGGTTCTTCGAGATACGCTGACATCGTCGCATTCCCCCAGAATAGTACTACAGCCTACGTTCTTGACCCCACGATCAGATTCGAGACTAATGATCCTGAGCAGGCGGAATCCATAGACAAAGGAAAGAAAGGAATATATTCAAAATGCGTGAAGTACCTTGAAGATAAATTCCATGAAAAATATGGGTCGAGGAACTACGTTATTAAGGGTTTATGGTTCGGCACGAGAGGCACAGTTCCGAAAATGACGTCCAATTATCTGGAAGAACTAGGAATCCCTCCAGAAAACCTTCCTGTTTTAGCCGAGTCAATACTAATTGACTCGCTAGGCATAATAAACCAACACATATACAGGAATTGATTAAAATAATTCCTTTCAATTTTTTTTAGGCTGAATAGCTTTACTTAACTTAACTTCAGTTAACATTAACTTATTTTCTTTATTACTCCTATAAAGAAAAAAAATGGTGTTCCGGAAATATGATCTCTTCTGAAGAAACGTTTTCACCACTTTATAAAGAACAGGACTGTGATTTGAATCATCAATCAGAAATCAATACCAAACCTGGAGGATCAGCATGCTGTGTTGCCAGCAACCCAACGAAGTTGGGCAGCCCACTTTATTATTTAATTAATTTTAATAAAGTTTTCTTCTTCTTTCACAAAAATTAAATTTTACATTAAATAAAAAAATAAACCGACCGTTTTATCGTCAGAATTACAGTAAATACTTTTGGCACTAAAAAAAGGCCCTATAGCTCCATATAAGTCAGTTATTATATCGTCCCTTCCATGTCAAAATGTCGAATATGAAAAATCTTGTTTTAGAATCCAGACTCTTGGATTGTGGAAGATACGGCTTGTCGCAACTCTAACCCGTTTAGAACAGCCTTTGATGCCTTAAATAAAGTATGGAATAAGACCATTTTTCAACATATTACTCAGTCAATGGATAGAATATGTTCGTTCCGATTTTCATCTAGTTTGCTCCGATTTTCATATTCGATAGTTTGACATGGTAGGGACGATATCGCACTAGTATTTCTAAAGTGACAACTCAAAAATCCGTTCTATTCACACCGTCATAGTTATGACTGTGAAAGACATGGTAAATATATCTTTATCGACCATCAAAAGTGTATGAACCTAGCTTCAGAGCTTGTGCACCTGGGGGGCACTTGTGTCGCTCTTCCTGTCTTAATCCTAAGGCCCCTGCATAGGCAAGTGACACATTTTCGGTTGAGGTTTATTTTGAGTTGTGTCACTTTAGAAATACTAGCACGATATGTTCTGATTCACTAAGTTCTCTCTATCTAACATATACAAGATGTACACACTAATGACTAATTTCAAGAGATATAAGACCTACTACCAAAAATACAATGACAAATGTGCTTTTCAGGAAGTGCACAAGCCGATAAACGTGCTAGCACAAGAAAAACTTACAGTACACGGAATCATGCAATGCAAAAACCATCTAACTCGACTTCTCAAACCTTTCAGGAGACACTTAAAACTTTCTAGCCCCTAGCTGGTTTAGAATAAAAAAAAAATATGTGTTGTTTATATGAAAGAAATATTCTTTTATGATCGCCTTACATACAAAAATTATAAGCGGGATTCCTCTCTACGGATGGAGGGAGGAACCGCGCTAAAAGAATCAAGAAAATTTTCTTGGGCAGTTAGGGCGATTTCATTTTTTTGGAGATAGATGGTTTTTGCACTTTTCGACTTAGGTATACCTAACTTTCAAAAATAAATTTTAATATGACTAATTATTAGACTGTATATAAAACTAACAAACAGGTATTAATAAATACTTTTATTTTTGGTAGGTACCAAAAAACACATGAAAACTTTTCAATCCTGAAATAATACTGTTTAGAAAACAGAAAGATCATGCCGGCTGATGAATAAAATATAACCCCTTCCACGGAGTATTATACTGGTAAATTGAGTGCAAGAACCGTTCATGTGCGTGAGATGTGTGGTTCTTGCACTGTACAAAACGTTTGCTCTTTAATACAGGTATCTCCCATACTGGCGAGGCTAGCTCAGTGGTAGAGCACTGGACTAATAAGTTGGAGGACCTGAGTTCAAATCCCGAGCAAGCACTAAAGATTTTGTCTTCTAGTGTCTTCGCTCATGGGTTAAATTCGGCCTCCCTGACCGCCCCTAGGCCAACCCAGCCTTTAATTAATTTAATAATGGGTACGTTGGGTGCTAATGACTGTAGCAGTCGAAGCGGCTAAGGCGAAAATCAGGCGGCCGGATCATAGTACTGACCACACTATCTCCCTTGTGTGCCGTATGGTCATGAATCAGATACCTCTATAGTATCTGCCCCTCTGGGCCCTCGTGGCCTGTTACGGGACTGATTTTTTTTTTTTTTTTGTTTTTTAATCTCCCATACTAGAAACACAGTTTGATAGATCTATGTTTAACACTAGATTTACCAGACCTGGTACTGGTATAAATGTCAAAAACAAAAAATATATTTGTTTCTAATACATGGGCGTATAGAGGGGGGGGCTGAGGGGGCTCAAGCGCCCCCGAAATTTTGAGTTGATCGGTAAAAATGTGTCATAAACCGTTAAAAATAAATTAAATAAGATCACTTAGTTCATAAAAAATGTTTTATTTTGTGTGTAATAACGTTTTAGTTGGTTAAAACCATTCCAAGTTCAAAATTATTAGTATTCCATTACCCGGAAATGGTCTCAGCCCCCCACCCCCGAAATTTTCCCAGCCCCTCCCGAAATTATTTTCTATATACGCCCATGTTCTAATACATATAAAGTAACATTAAGTTCATTAAGTGTATTCTTTACTTATAGCAACAAAAGCCATAACATCATTTAGGAAAGCAAATGTTATATCGTCGCTACAAATGCAAAGTATCGAATGTGAAAATTACCAATTTTCAGAGTGGAATAGCATTTATTCATAACTTTTTTTTGTACAGTCAAATATTCGGCAGATTTGACCTTTTGATAGTGGAATACTCTTTCCCTTTAATAGAGTGATCTAAGATTCAAGAATTTGCCGTGCATAAGTCCAGCAGAAATTAGTAAAGATTGACAATGAACGATGCATTTTTTCACATTCGTTACTTTGCATTTGTATCGACGATATGTAGTAGGAATTTTCAATTGAAATTGCTCGACCAGTCAAAGTGGCTGGTCTGGTAAATCTAGTGTTAAGGAATCCATTTTAATCGAAAACTCAATTTCGAATAAAAAAGATGTTGAGATGGTCTTTGCATTGCCTGGTTCCACATCGTGGAAGACTCGACAGGACAAGACTTTCAAATTAACATAAGATTATGCTTACAAAACGTGTAGAAATTAAGTCTCAGGAGAATGTCACATACAGGATTGGTTTACACATAGAACGAAGCACCGGCAGCGGTAAGATTGAAGTACCTAACTAATTACGACAATGGTAAACTGCAAATATTTACTCTTATGTAATGTCGGTTTTGTCGTGTCTATTATGTTGAGTAGCATTTTGATAGAAATAAAAGTATATAGTTACAGTGATTCGTTCTATGTGTAAACCAATCCTGTATGTGACATTCTGCTGAGACTTCATTTCTACAAAACGAATGGCAAAAACTTGGACGAAAACACAAAACAACAAATTAAGGGTGCGTTTACACTAGGATAGTTATTGCAGGATATTAATATCAGAGAGAAATTCTGACAAATAGAAACCATGTAAATTGTATGTCTGACATAAATTGCTCATGGTTTACACTAGTCAGAATTTCTCTCTGATATAAATATCCTGCAATAACTATCATAATGTAAACGCACCCTAAGAGACATAAAGAAAACGCTACTGGATTGAGTATCGGACATTCGTTGCTAACACATTGCCATTTAATGGCGACACAGGACTGTCCATTTGTGCCATCAGCGGGCACATACTTGACAATTAAACACACACTAACTGATCATAAGAACGAGACAGATTAAATCCACCAAACGACACGAGCCCTTGATGGATGCTAGCCATACAACAACACACTTCAAAGATACAAATATTTATAATTAAATTTAGAACAGACACACACAAACATTGTAGAACCTATAGAAACTTGTATGACGTAACATGAAGTAAAGTAATGGGCACAGAAAGAAGATTTTTACACATTTCACAAATCAATTTCACAGAATACTTCGCAGTGCATAAGTAATATGTACAGATAAAATAGAGCTTCGAAGTATTAAGAGTTTCTATTCTAACCTTTCCAATTGACACCAAAAATAGGCATTATATGTACTCATGCTCAGATGGCGGACCTTCTGCGAATCCCAATTTTTTTCTAATACAGGCCAACATTCCATTCTTCAAAATGTACATATAATATTGACTATCTTCGTTGGGCTAATGATTCGCGGCAGCTTTTACTGAATTCCTTTAACCTTTAAGTACTGAGGCATGGTCCCTGGGACCTTATGGTAGCCATTTCTAGAAATCCCCCCACTATTTCCCTTTTGTTTACTGAAATTTGAAAGAAATTATATATTCATTAAGGAGACCCGGAAGCCGTGAGGGTTAAGGCGTGAGCTCTTAACACTCCGTGCCAAAGGTCGTGGGTTCGATTCCCACTAGTGGCGGTGGCTTTTCTTTCGAAAAAAGAAAAGGCATCACCCCTACCCTGGCTAGAAAAGGGTGTTAACCTATAGATAACCCGTCCTAAAATTCGTAGTTAATAATAAATGGACGTTAAAATTTAAATAAATAAATATATTCATTGATTGTGTTCAATGCAAGAAGGTTCGTATATGTAATAGCAATCAATACAATTTTTATAAAACATTTGATTTTATTTAAATATTATTTTTAAAATCAGAATGTCCGTGGGACCATATGTCAGTACTGGCGTAGAGAAAAATGTGTCAGTAATTGTAGGTTAAATAAGGAAATAATGGAATGGTACTGTAACAAAATAAATCAGTATGGACGAAACTGGTTCTATTCTCGGGGTATTCGCCAAAATGTTGGGACTTTGCCATCGTTCTTGGCACGGCTTTCTTGCCGCTTGTCATGAAAAGGAAATTATCAGATAACGAACTAGGAGATGGCGAATCCTTAATCACTTGCAGGTACGTTTCTACGTATTTGGCCTCAGGGATTGTTGACGTTTCAAGAAACAATTCAAGGCCTGTCAAAGTTGAGCTTTAACGGCATAATTTGGTAAAAATGCAGTTTCCAGCCCTCCAAACCGATTTCTTTCAAATTTTGCACAATAACGTATTTTGATGCACTAAACACGAATACGATGGAAAAAAAACGTCGGATTTAATTAGGAAAGAAGTTATTAAGCACTTAAGTTCACTGTTATGCAGGTTATGAGAGCTATTAATCATAACGAGTTGGATTGACTGGGGTTTTGTTATCTTCTTGAGCGAGCGTAGCGAGCGGAAACGCATAGCACGTATGCCCTTAAGCGACAGGCGACGATGCCCTTAAAATTGACAATATTTTCGAATAAATGGTTTCTGAACATTTCAAATGAGAGTTCTCTGTTTCCCAATGTTACATATCTGCGCATGCGCGTGTTTACAAATACGCTGATGACGCCTAGTTTTATAACCTTCCTAACTTTAGTGCTTAATATTATATTCTATTAATTTTAGCGAGTTGGATTGACTGGGGTTTTGTTATCTTCTTGAGCGAGCGTGGCGAGCGGAAACGCATAGCATGTATGCCTTAAAGTCGTCATTTATGCCTTAAAGTCGTCACAAATTTAGTTGTTTACATTAGCTCTCATAACCTGCATAACAGTGAACTTAAGTGCTTAATAACTTCTTTCCTAGTTAAATCCGACGTTTTTTTTTTTATCGTATTCGTGTTTAGTGCATCAAAATACGTTATTGTGCAAAATTTGAAAGAAATCGGTTTGGAGGGCTGGAAACTGCATTTTTACCCATAATTTTAGGAAATAAAAAGTCCGACTCACAGGAAATAAGGCGTCTTAGCATGTTTCCGTTCCTATTCCTAGTGTCATTTATTTATTTAAGAGCTTCGCAACTACGGTGATGAGATCTTAATCAAACAAAACATAAGTCAAATTTAAATATTAGTATGAACAAACGAAAAGTTAAAATTAAATAAATCAAAGGTTTGAGCAAAACATACACAACATTAATTTAACAAATCTGGTTTAGATGAAGTATATACAATTAGCAGCTGTGCTAATTACTGCTTCCTTACATTAAAATAAGGTACGAAAAAGAAATTTTCTTGGAAAAAAACCTAAAAAAAAAAGAACTATTGACAAATAAGTATACTCTCTACTTCTTCTTAATGTTTTCTGTTTTTCCTCTACGTTTTATAGGTTCTGTGATTTTTATCGACGATTTCTGAGTATGAGGTTTCGGTAATTTGTTACTTTCCAGTTCCTTGGGCGATTCTTCTCTTCGAGGAATCAGAACTGTCTAGTGTCATTTGCAAAGCTTAGATCAGAAACAGATAATGTTTTGTCTTCTTGAAAAAAGTAAAATAAAATCTCAAAGCGAAGCAACTACAGTTTAGGTGCCACAACAGGGAACTGACACTGCGAACCGCTCTATAGAAACCCGCTTAAGAACTGTATCTTCCGGAAATTTAATAAGCTTTCGATAAGATGCTTTACATTTACTGCGGTTCCCCAATTGTGTTCAAGATATATAAGAAAAAAATCAGTCCCGTAACATGCCATGAAGGCCCGTCGGGGAGAGGTATCTGATTCCTTTAAAAAAAAAAAATCAAATAGGGAGTAAAGAACATTAAATTCTGCTTCAAATGAACTGGTCGATCTTAAGCCAATTTTCTCCAATTTTGGGAAAGAACTGTATTGAGCCCACTTTTAGCGAGTTAAGCGGCCCCTATACGGTCAGTAATAATGACATTACCTTATCAAAATGACAGTAATAATGATAGTGTAAGGTGGACAAAGTTGGAATGACGAACAGTAATGATGTGGATCCGGATTTTCTGATCTCGGCTTCATCATTACTGAAAGTGGAGGGGATACTGTCATTAGTAATGATGGTGTAGAGACCGCTACATCATTAATGCGTCATTACTCAGTCTATCTCGAGCTGTAACTAGGTGAAAGAGATGTAAAGGTTAAACTAGATTGAGTAGAAAGGGCAAAAAATAAGATGAATTGAAATGTATGACTCTACCTTGGTAACATTATAGTTATAAAAGTTATATATATATATATATATATATATATATATATATATATATATATATATATATATCAAAGTAACGAATCCGCATTAAGTCTAATTAAAATATATCATAGAATAAAATATATGTAAAGTCATCTATAAGGTACCAAAATCTTTTCACAATCGTTACTTTGCATTTGTATCAACGATATAAAATAGGTTGAAAGTGCTTTATTTTTTATATCGACTTTAGAAAATAATGCTGACGTGATTCTTTTACCAATTCATTTGTCTTATAGAGTAGATTAGAAGAAAAATATAATCGTTAAACTATAATTTATATTTCGTCAAATATATTCAAAAATATGCTTACTTTTTCAAGTAAACTAGTATTATAAATTTTTTTACACCAAAAATAATAGCAGATTTAAAATCAGCACCCCAAGAACCCTAACGAGGTGAATAATATTGAAAACAAAAAAATAATGATTTTTCCCAGTCTGGAAGAGAATAAAAATTTGTAAGCGAATAAGTAATGTGACGTTTTGAAATTCAATATCTCCCCTTGAGACAATCCGATTTTTACGTCATTGAAATCTTTCAAAAGAAGAAAGACTCCTTTTTCTGACCATATAAATGACTATTGTATTATCTCAAAAGGTACTTGCAAAAAATGGTTATCCAAATAAAAATAAAATGTAAACTTTTTTGCACATAACTTCGGTCCCAGAACACGTAGAAACGCCCCGATTGGAAGGATATGTGTCATATTAAGGCCTTTACGAACGTTTCACATGTTTTTTTGTGGCTAGTGTCGCAATTATAGCTACACAGGCAACTTTGCGAGGATCCATTATCAACAAAACGCTTCTGTCACGGAGATCACAATGCATACTGAAGAAAAGTAATGACATTAAAAATGATCCGTGGAATTACGGTGTAAGGTGTACATTGTAATGATGATATGGAATGACGAGAGTTGAATAGTAATGACATTACTGATAATGTCATTATTACTGACCGTGTAGGGGCCGCTTTACAGCTTGAATCAATTCTTTTCATATCCTCTCTCCCTAGTTCATTTGAAGCTCTATTTAATTCCACATATACTTTATTTTTGATCTTCACCTCAGCCAATATTGAAGCTGTATTTAATGTTAAAATCAACGGTTTTTAAATTAATGAAGAAAAACTGGAAAAAAAATTAATTTCGTTTAGAGCCTGCTGCTCAAATTCAGGAACATACTTGTAAATATGCTTTAGGTCCACCCGACAAACCTATGTAATCACATAGGCGCATACGCGGTGGCTATGTTCGTACAAGGCCACCGCGCATGCGCGAACGCCAGCAGGCACTTTTAAGTAACGTTTTTTATCGGTTTAATCATCTTTAAAGCATGTCGGCTTTCGAGTTGGAAAACTTGGTTTCAGCATACTCGTACTATACCTAAGGATATTAGAAAAAAATCTTCTGGGGGAATTAATGTTAGATCGACCTCCTTTTGAAGGCTCTATATACTGGGCTATAAATATTCACTGATGCATCTGATTTAATGTAGAGTTCAATTTCTACAAGGATTGAGTTTTTTCTTCCAAAAAGAAAAGTAAAATGTGTCACCCTTATGACTTCTCAAAAAGTTGTGTTATGTAAAAGTGGGCGTTAAAATTTAAATATATAATTGCACCTCTCTCTAACCTCTTTCATTAAGTATTCATTGATTTATTGTTTCTGGTGCAGGTTCAAAAGCAATTTCCAAAAGTACAAGTAGTAAAACTATAGTAGATTTTTATAGTTGATACATTTATTTTAAAGTATTTTATTATTTAGTTTAAAATCAGCCACGTTGTCTCTTTTTTTTACGGGGCTTCGACCCGTTCCATGCCGTTTGCATTGAGAATCTTTTCGACGGGCCTGGAATGAAAAACTCAACCTTCGGAGGAACTCGAACCGCTTGAGAATCCAAGTTAGCCACTGAACCACGGGGAGAACCCCCACGTCGTCTTGTGAAGGATATTGATTCAGGATATTGTTTCAGATATTCAGGATATTGATTCTTGTGTAGGATATTGGGTACTTACGTATTAGTTGCACCGATCTCGAGAACCGGCTCCCGTTCAGGCTCACGCCCAGTGATCCGGTTCATGAAATGACAGGTTATTATGAGGTTATCTCCATTATAAGAGCGGAAAAGAGAACAACTAGAATTTCTATTGGTTGATATTTTGAGCAATTTCATTGGTTGTTCTCTTTCCCGCTCTAGTCTTCATTGTTTTGTGTGCCTTGCTCTTAAATTCAACTCCTTTAAAATTTATTGTTTCAGTGAGTTGTGAGTGTTGTTTGTTTTTAGAGTCAATTCGAGTCCTTTGTGCTGTTCTCTCCACGGTCAAAATGAGTCTTTGGAATTTACCAACAACCGAAAAAGATGAAATTTTTGCAGCAACGCAATATTTTACATCAAGAAAGGTGTAACTACAGTTTCGATATAAGCCAGTGATCTATATTACCAACGAGTTAGATTAACTACAGTTTCGATATAACCTTGAGCGAACGTACCGACCGGAAACGCATAGCAATTATTAAACATAATTGCTAATGTTTTGTAATCTAGGAAATTAAAAGGACTTATGTTAATGGCATAATTGCTATGTGTTTACGCTCGCTTAAGGATATATCGAAACTATAGTCAATCCAACTCGTTGATAATATTAATACATGGTCTGGGTGCCATAAGTGGTCTGAATAACAGGTCGCCATATTGAAATTATCGCCATATTGCCTGATCCGGAACACTGGGCGTGAGCCTGAAAGGTAGCCAGTTCTCGAGATCGGTGCAACTAGTACGTAAGTACCGGATATTGATTCAGCTTCGGATTTTAGTGAATTCTGAGATTCGACGAAGGAATTTGAATGAATTTATCCTGAAGAATGATTATAAGTGATTCCTGCTCCTGGAAGCAATGGCTGTACAGCGAGAAGGAGCACGTCTCGGCTACCTGACTTGCCAGCAAACAAACTCTTACCCCCACCATACTAAACACACAGAGTGAATCATATCCAACGGAACCTTCTTCAAGTCAAATTCTATCAAGGTTGGAAACAACCAATTTTCTATAGAGTCATGGATAAATAATATAGCTACAATTTCAAATGCCCATTATGCTAAAAAACGCCCCCTAAGGGTACGTTCATGGTGAGGATTCATTCTGCGATGCTACGATAGCTACTCCCATGAGCGCTGTCCCGATGTATTCTACATCGATGGAGGGTGTTCATGCTGACTCACCATTGCATTGGTTCTTGCTGGGAGTAAAGTAACCTTCAACAGTGAATTAGCTTTTGTTTATGAAAAAGCTCTGCTTATGTTAGTGAGAAAAAATGAGCCTTTACAATTAGTTCGCGATGTTCCTGACAAAGAAAAAGGGATTGGTTTCTTACTCGGAATAATTAATGGAATCCTATTAATTTTAGCGAGTTGGATAGACTAGAGTCGCTTAAATTAATATAATTCTATTAATTGCGAGTTGGATTGGCTAGAGTTTTCTTATATCTTCTTGAGCGAGTGGAGCGTAGCGTAGCGATCGGAAACGCATATCATGTATTGCTTAATAAATGTAAAAGATCCAAAAAAGAGAGAGAGAAAAGGAATAAAATATGTTTGTTTACAAATATCGTTGTTTGTTATCCTTCATAACCTGCAAAACAGTCAACTTTAATGCTTAATAACTTTTTTCATAGTTGAGAGAATTGATTTTGATCATATTAACCTTTTTATTAATAAATATTACTTGCCATTATCTAATATGAATTATAACCGTAGATAAAGAGTCAAGTAGTAAAAGATAACCAGCAAAGAACCTGTAAGCTAATCAGTAAGCTTATCAGCGAGTACGAGTAACTGTTATAAATCACTTAACTAAATAAATACTTCAAAAGTAACTGGATGTAGTCTTCGCAAAAAGACCAAATTTTCTTTCATCTCGACAACGAAATAACCAAAAAAGAATAATCACACAAGATGAAGTAATGAAAGAGGGTTGGTGACCTGCGCACTAGAGTCCTTTTGAAGTAACCAATCACAGTCAGGCCCACATCGCGGCTTCCCTCCTCACTGCGAGGAGAAAACAAAATATTTGTTCTTCCCCGCGGTCACTGCGCGAGTGCGAGAATAGCATCGGAAGTAAGGATCCTCACTATGAACACTCCCACCTTAATACATGTGTTTGTTTTACATCGGGACAGCGCTCATCGGAGTAGCTATCGTAGCATCGCAGAATGAATCCTCACCATGAACGTACCCTTAGGCTTATATAAGGGGAGGGGGCTGCAGGCCCCCGAAATCGGTAAAAATGTGTCATAAAAACTTTAAAAATAGATTAAATAAGATCACTTAGTTCAGAGAAAACATATTTGTTTGGGGTGTAATAGTGTTTTAATTGACTAACTATTCCAAGTTCTAGATTGTTAGTATTCCATACCCCCCAAATGCTCTTAGCCCCTCCCCCGAAATTATATTCGATATACTCCCTTTGCGGGGGTGAGGTTAGCTCAGTGGTAGAGCACTGGACTAATAAGCTGGAGGCCTGAGTTCTAATCCCGAGCAAGCACTAAAGATTTTTTCTTCTAGTGTCTTCGTTCATTGGTTGTATTCGGCCTCCCTGACCTTCCCTAGGCCAACCCAGCCTTTAATTAATTTAATAATGGGTACCTTGGTTGGTGCTAATGACTCTAGCAGTCGAAGCAGCCAAGGGGAAAATCAGGCGGCCGGAGCATAGCACTGACCAAACTATCTCCCTAGTGTGCCGTATGGTCATGAATCAGATACCTCTAAAGTATCTGCCCCTCAGGGCCCTCGTGGCCTGTTACAAACACAACCTTCTCCTTACTTAGATACTTATGACGTATAGTATACCGAATTTCGTTGCGATATAACAAAAATTGTGGACGGTATGACCAAATTAGAAATTTGGGTCCGGAGAAAACCCTCTCCAGATGGATCAATTTTGCTGGTTAACGAAATCATTGGCTCCTTTTCGGTATTCGGTATCCAGTTGGTAGGATCGATGAAGATTTGAAGAACTATTTCAAAAATAGTTCTTTCATGAGAGCAACCTCAGTAACTACATTTCACGGACAGTGCTAAAAAAAATGAATAGTTTTTTTTTAAGATAGTGGAAGGTTGTATTCAGATGAAATGGTTAGAATTATAAGATGGCGTTGTAAACATTACAAATTGTTTATTCAATTTAATGCTCAATTAAATCTCAAAACGATTTTTTTCTTCTAGTGTCTTCGTTCATGGGTTGAATTCGGCCTCCCTGACCTTCCCTAGGCCAACCCAGCCTTTAATTAATAATGGTTACCATGGGTGCTAATGACTAAGGGAAAAATCAGGCGGCCGGAGCATAGTACTGATCATACTATCTCCCTAGTGTGCCGTATTGTCATGAAACAGATACCTCTATAGTATCTGCCCCTCAGGGCCCTCGTGGCCTGTTAGGGGACTGATTTTTTTTTTTTATACGCCCTTTGCCCGACTAGCAAGAACTGTGTAATCTTGTATTGTTGCCTTATAATGATTATCCCTCTTAGTGAGATTTGGAAAGATTAGGATATCAATTCTTAAGGGACACATTTTTACCAAACAAACCAAAATTTCGGGGGAGGGGGGCTGTAGCCCCCCTCCCTTATGACCCATGACAATTACATCCATTTTGTCGTAACTCCACTAAAAATATGATCATTGTGGAAGCACATGATCCTCAGATAAATTTTTTTGTTCTGTGCACATTGTATATTTAATGTCAGTTGGTTTTGAACTTCTGGGGAGTACCAAAACTTCTCTTCAATTGTAGGCACAATTTTCTCTAATATAAAGCAAAATGTGTGACATAAATCCGCAATAAGGCTAGACCCTACACATAATGAAAGTTTTGGTTTTCTGTATAAACTATAATTTATGGATGAAGACAATTCCAAGAATAAAAAAGTACGTCACGCAGGAGCTGCATAATGCATTTTGATCCATTGAGCTTGATGAGTTTCGCGAACCTACGTTTGGCGGAATAATTCAATTCAAACATAGTACAATATAACACCCCCTCCCCCTTCCGATAGACCGATTTAGTTCATTTTTACGTTTCGTTACAATACAACAGAAATTACGACCGCTATAAGGAAATTAGTAATTTCTGTCCGGAGTGACCGATTTTGTTGGTTAACGAACTCGTTCAATCGTTTGATGGGGGAATAATACATACCAAGTTTCTTGGCGAAAAAACAATATTAATTTTGTAATTAATTTGTTTCCAGAGTTATGTTTATACATGCTACTCCAGACTTAATAAACACAAAAAAACTTCATATTTTCGTCTTTTGAACTGACGCAGGAAGAGGATACAGTCCCCCTAGAGGTGGAAAGCGCTTCTAGCGGCGGCTTTATGAACCTACGTCTGGCGGGCTAATTCTATTGAATAGTAGGAAGTAAACCCCCCTTTCAGATTGACAGATTTAGTTCATTTTTGCAACACTTCTTTCTCATGAGATACCCACGACGATACCGCGTTTCGTTACAATACTGCAGAAATTACGACCGGTATGAGTATATTAGTAATTTAGGTACGGAGTAACTCCCCCCCCCCCCCCTCCTAATAAACCTATTTAGTTTATTTTTACAACACATTATTATCTGTAGATTACCACTACGAATACCGAGTTTCGTCGAAATATAACAAAAATTACGGCTGGTAGTGGCGAATTGTTACTGTGGGTCCGATATAAACCCCCCTCCTAATGAACCGATTTAGTTTATTTTTACAACCCATTTTTCTCTGTAGATTACCACTACGAATACCAAGTTTCGTAGAAATATAACAAAAATTACGGCTAGCATGGTTAAATTAATGTTTTGGGTCCGGTGTAAACCCCTCCTTCCGGTGGACCTATTTTGGTGGTTAACGAACTCGTTCATTTCGTTTGCTAATTGAATGCTATATAACAAGTTTTGTGACAAAAAAACAAAAACTCTGGCCGCTATCGTGTTAACAGACACGCATATATATAAATTTTAACGGGGGTCATTTTCGGTCACTACTAGGTAGGATCGATAAAGATTTGAACAAATTTTTCAAAAATTCTGTCATGAGTGCAACGTCAATAGCTACTTTCCTTCGGAGGAAAGTGCTAAAAGGATTAGTCCATAAAGTTAAATATGGGTGAAACAAAACTCCGTCGACTTTGCCAGCCTGGGCAAGCAGGCAGCAAGATCATAATGAAGGATTATCGGACACCTGAAGGGTCATCAGGTATAACGCTTATGGTATTACCAATAAAATAGGTGCAGGGGTTTAAACAGTATCATCAGGTGGGTCAAGACCGCAAATGAATTTCAAAGATTAATTATTGGCATAGAATTTAGAAGGGATTCAATCCTACTTAGAAGCAGTGAAGTCTTCAAGAGAGGGTATAAGGTTTGACCTGTTATTGATCCGTCACTCACAATCCATCACTAGAAGGATGAAAAAGTCCGTCACGCAGGAGCTGCATAACTAAGCACTTTCCTCAGAATTTGGGTAGTGTCGACTGCTTTCCATAACAATTTGCTTAAAATATCCTATATAAATAAAATAAGAACATGAATAGTTCTCTCAGTAATGAGTAACTGATCAATTATTAATTTTCTTCCAGAGTTATGTTTACACATGGTACCTACTACACTACTTAATAAATACTAAAAACCTCATATTATCCTATTTTGATCTAACGCAGGAACAGGATACAGTCACTCTAGTAGTAGAAAGCGCCCCTTGCGGCGGCTTTGTGAACCTACGTCTGCCGGGCTATTCTATCGAAATATATTACAAATTAAACCCCCGCTTTCCGATTGACCGATTCAGCTCATTTTTACAACACTTCTTTCTCATGAGTTACCCACGACGTATACCGCGTTTCGTTACAATAAAGCAGAAATTACGACCGGTATGAGTATATTAGGAATTTGGGTCCGGAGTAACCCCCCCCCCCCTTTTAATGAACCGATTTAGTTTATTTTTACAACACATATTTACCTGTAGATTACCACTATGAATACCAAGTTTCGTCGAAATATACCAAAAATCACGGCTGGTAGTGGCGAATTGGTATTGTGGGTCCGGAGTAACCCCCCCCCCCTCCTAATGAACCGATTTAGTTTATTTTTACAACAATATTTACCTGTGGATTACCACTACGAACACCGAGTTTCGTCGAAATATACCAAAAATCACGGCTGGTAGTGGCGAATTGGTATTGTGGGTCCGGAGTAAACCCCCCCTTCTAATGAACCGATTTAGTTCATTTTTATATCTCACTTTTCTCTTTATATTACCACTACGAATACCAAGTTTCGTTGAAATATAACAAATATTACGGCTGACATGGTCAAATTAGTGTTTTGGGTTCGGGGTAAACCCCCCCCCCCCTTCCGGTGAACCGACTTTGGTGGTTAACGAACTCGTTCAATCGTTTGCTAATTGAATGCTATATACCAAGTTTCGTGAGGAAAAAACAAAAACTCTGGCCGCTATCGTGTTAACAGACACATATATATATATATATATATATATATATATATATATATATATATATATATATATATATATATAGAGAGAGAGAGAGAGAGAGAGAGAGAGAGAGAGAGAGAGAGAGAAATTTTAACGGGGGTCATTTTCGGTGTCTACTAGGTAGGATCGATAAAGATTTGAAGAAATTTTTCAAAAATTCCGTCATGAGTCCAACCTCAATAGCTACTTTTCTTCGGAGGAAAGTGCTAAAAGGCTAACCAAATAAAATATTATTCTATGTTCTCTCCTTGCTTGCAAGACCTTTAAGTTTACTCCCTAAAGGTGCGATTTATGACATTAGAAGCAGTGACCTAATTGGTGCAGTTCTATCAATGCTTGGAATAGAAATTGTCAGTATTTTGAATTGATATTTTGTGGAGAAATATAAACACCTAATCCAATACCATCTTGAAGGAAAGCGAGATTATAGGCACCACAATGCTCAGGAAACTGGCAGTACCAAACTAAGAAAAGCGGAAATTACTCTCGCCGCTTCCTCGTTCTTAAGGAAAACTCTATTACAAACACATTTTTCATTTACTTACATAGTTTTACTGAAGTATTCGCTACACTGTTAAATGTAACGAAAATAACTTACAAACAATGGAAGGGGGGGAAGACCCAGATAAAAAATCGTACAACGGAACGAAGCCATCACTTACACCTTTTAATCATTGATTTTTTTTACTGAGATTGCTCAGTCAAAACGTTTATAACAATCATTTTTGTGATAAATATATAAAACTATCGAATGGATACCTCCAGTATTTCTGCAAATAATTTTGAGATATTTAAGAAAACATACAAAAATCTCAAAACAGTTTATGTCTAAGTTTGAATAACTTCTCTCATAAAGGGACTCTGAATATTCCTTCTAAATATATATATATATATATATATATATATATATATATATATGTATATATATAAAGGTAAGGAAACAAACATGACAACAAATATAAAAAAATATATTAATTTCACTATAACAACAAAACTAATTACAAATAATCAACAACAGATCGTGTAAAAATGAGCAATTCTAAAATAAATAAATCATAATAAAATTAATTTTTAAAACTAAATAAAAATGTTTGATATTACAAAAGTAACACTTTTTAAAAAGAGGCCACCACAAAAAAAAAATACAAACCAAATAAAAAAATCACCCTTTAAATACAAAAATCACCAATAACGTTATTATTTAAACATTTTCAACAGTGTTCTTCTGCTAAATATCTATTGTTCACTTACTAAATTGTTCATACAATTTTAAAGTAATTGTTCGTTGAATTAAACATAGAACTAAGAAACATGGCATAGAAGCAGAATAAAAGAATCAATGACATATATATACATGATAATGACAATTGATGACATGATATTGATTGCATTATTATTACAGTAAGGTTCCGATTAACCGAGGTCGGGTCAACCGAGATCCCGATTAACCGAGGTATCAAGCCTTGGGGGGGGGGAGTGGCTAAAAAAAATCGATGTTTTTCCCTGCAAATGTCACATCATTATTCCAGCCCATGGACCAAGGAGTAATTTCGGCCTTCAAAAGATACTACAAAAAGAAGCTTTTGTCTGAAATGCTATTAGCACAAGAGGAAGGGTTAATTCAAATATTAAAGAAAATATCTATTAAGGATGTGATTTATATGGCTGCTGATTGTTGGCATTCTATAACAAAAAGCACAGTAAATAAAGCCTGGAAAAACCTGTGGCCTCGAATTATCCATGATAGCCAGACAATTGACGAGCCTCCAACAAATCAGCAGTTGTGTGATTTGTTAAAAGACCTCAACTTCCCGGATATAATGGATTCCGAAGTTATAGATTGGTTATCGACGACACAATAAACAGAGCGACAGTCCTTACGGAAGATGAAATTATTAATGAGTTAATGAAGACCAATCCCGAAGAAGATGTTGAAGGAGACGTGGAAACCATTCCCCCAAAAATAAGCCATGAAGAGGGTTTCAATCTGCTTGACAGATCCCTTCTCTATTTAGATAGCAGAAGCAATGTACCACCAAATGAGCTCATGATTCTAAGAAAATGGAGGGACACAGCTGCTGCCGACAGAAAAAGTTCATTTAGGCAAGCCACAATTAAAGATTTCTTTTTTAAAAAATAATGTCACGGTTTCTGTTATTATTAAATTCTCAGACTAAGCCCTGAGGAAGCTGACAGTATGACTAGCGAAACGTCAGCAAAGAAGTTTGTGACACGGTTAATACCAGAAGACTATAATATTTGTTCTGTTATTATTGTTATTACTACATATTATTATTATTATTATGCATTATTATTAATTATTAAATATAGTTTTTTTAGCATATAAGTAGTTTTTATTCAAAAACAACCTACATTTCCAATTGCTATTGGTATGGTTCCAATTAACCGATTATTTTGATTAACCGAGGTAACCTTGGCCCCCATCGACTCGGTTAATCGGAACCCTACTGTATAATGGACATTACATTCAAATGATAATTAAAAATATGGCGAAAGGATAAGTTAACAAAAAAAAAAACTTAAATTGTCAACCACAACAGCATAATCAATTTCCGATAATAAAACTGTTATCAACAATCATCTTATTTACGATTGATTTCTTTAAAATACGATTTTGTCAATCATATCATGATAATCATAATTGAAAGAAAAAAAAAAAGACTTTTTGGAATAGAGCTCATTAATTAAATAACCAAAAAAAATTGAATCATATAATATTATGTTATATATTATCAAACATATAATGTCAATTATATGTTACATATCACAGGCTGGTGAGAGACATCCAAATCATCTCTGCATTCAGACAAATTGTAAAGAAAATATTTTTTTTGTAAGCCGTAACTACATGAAGGATGACTTCTCTATTCTTTTTTCTTTCCAGAAGATCCACCAATTATCTTTTTCCTCTGTGAGACCATATGAAAGAATAGTTTTGGAAACACTAAAACAGAACAAAAATATTTTCGTTAGATTTGAAACCAAATTTTAATTAATTTAGTTTCTAATAAAGAATCTTCTATATATTTGTCAAATACCACTCACTCACGCACTAACCTATCATCGCCCAGCACAAACCAGTGTTTCCAAATGACATCTTGGAATCATAAATTTTTAAATTTTAATGTACATTTATTATTGAAAACAAATTTTAACTGTACTAGTTAAACTGCTGTTACTGCTAACCTATAGATAATGGGTTATCTCTACGTTATCCGTTTGTTGACACCGGTCTGGCGCGCCCCAATGTCAAGAAACATTATACTTTCATTACTTCAATTAATGAATAACTTATAGAATTATGGGAACTGTGCTATAATAAACTGCACAAAATTATGTAGTAGCATTAATTTTGATGACACATTATTTATTTTATTTATTTAAATTTTAACGTCCATTTATTATTAACTACGGATTTTAGGACGGGTTATCTATAGGTTACCACCCTTTTCTAGCTAGGATAAGGGTGATGCCTTTTCTTTTTTCGAAAGAAAAGCCACCGCCCCTAGTGGGAATCGAACCCACGACCTTTGGCACTGAGTGTTAAGAGCTCACGCCTTAACCCTCACGGCTACCGGGTCTCCTGATACATTATTTAATGCAATAAAATAACTAGTTATCTGCCGTGACGAAGCATGGGTATACAGCTAGTTGTTTCATAAATATGTTATCTACATAGCTAAGTTTGGTGTCTAACTGTCCATTTGTTCGGTAATCACACAAAAATGGCTGAATTTATGAAATAGCTTTTCCAATTAGTTATAGACAATTAGTAGACATCCCCATTGTCTAATGGCTACCGCCTTTGATTCTTGTGCAGTATTGATAAACAATTGGGACTATCTCCCTTTCCTGACCTCTCAAAGCCTTCCCTGCTCCTAAATGAGACATAATCAGGTTTTATTGAGTTTCATAGTGTGTTGTTCATTGAAATAGGAATGAGCAAATGGCGGAAACATCGGGAAATTACCCCCAGAATTTCACTGATGCGGACTTGAACTTTTCCGTTTTTCTGAACAGGATATAGAACATTACCACCGGGCTATCTATAGGTTGCCACCCTTCCTAAACATCTATGATGGAGGAGGGAAACTTTTCAACGGGCCTGGCATGAAAAGACTCAACCTACAGCAGACAGGACTCGAACCTACATCTTCCGCACGAGAATCCAAGTTAGCCACTAGACCATGGGAAAAAACCCAACATCGTGTTGTATAGGATTTTGATTCACGAAAACTAAGGATTTGAGTAAGTTCAGACATTAATGTGCTTCTTAAGCTAATTAGCAACAATAAACAAACCAAATTGTACTTTAAACCTAGATAGAAGAGCACCTAAAAACAGAATATAAAAGGAACTTACAAGGAACATAAGAAGCCATTACAGCGAGAAGAAGATAGTGATAACTGAAGGAGAAATTTGCTTTGTTGGGAAGTTCAATGCTAAATAGTTTATTCTGCTTGACAAATGATTGAGCAGCATAGAAACACAGGAGCTCTCCAGTAACTCCAAAAGGGTACAGAAGATAAAAAAATGTGTACCTGAAAAAAGAATAATAAGACAATAACACTAACCTTTTGAAAATAATTAAGTGGATATGCTTATATTATGATATATAACTAAAATATAACAACTAAAATATAAAGGTTGTAACTGTTAAATATCATTTTCCCAAGTTGATAATAAAAAGTCCATCTTCAGGAGCTAAGAGCACTAAGCACATTCCAATGCAAGAATAGAATGTGTGTGTATATATGTATATATTTATATATCAATTATTGTGCATAAGCTGCTGAGGCCATGAGCACATATATATGTATATATATTCATATTCTAAAAAACAGTTCTTCAGTTATATAACTCTTACTTTTTTGTTTCAAGTATTGAAGAAGAAACAAAATTATACCCCCTATGTGCACATTTAATTTTAATTAGGTGAGTCGTTCACTTCCACTCTGAATGTTTTGAGTTTTCTCATTTTTACAACACACTTTTTCACATTAGTTGAGCATGAAATAGATATCCCTAGATGCCGGTTCTGAGGCACACAAATGTGAAAGAGCTGCAGTTTTCATAATCACTGATCTGTGTTAGTAGCACTGGGGCACAATGGCCAAGAGTACAGGTCTGAGTTAGTAGCACCAGTGGCATGCCAGCCCAGAGCACTGATCCGTGTTAGTAGTACTGAAGGTACGATGGCCAAGCATACAGATCTGAGTTAGTAGCGCCACGGGCATGCTAGCCCAGCCCACTGATCCGTGTTAGTAGCACTGAAGGTACGATGGCCAAGCGTACAGATCTGTGTTAGTAGCGCCAGGGGCATGCCAGCCCAGCGCACTGATCCGTGTTAGTAGCACTGAAGGTACGATGGCCAACCGCACAGATCTGAGTTAGTAGCACCAGCCCAGTGCACAAATCTTTGTTAAGCAAAACAAATGAGTTAAGCCTATTAGTAAGAGTCACTCAATGCTATTCACATTTTAAATATTCTTAAAGTAATAACTAAACACTTCTACATTAAAAATATATAATAAAAAGTAAATAACATAATAATCTGAAGGAAAAAAGAAACATTCCTACCTGCACCAGACAAGCGGAAAAGGAACTTCAGTGAATATGTTCAAAGCGTAATATAGATATCGTATAATCTCAGTGATACACCAGCAAACTAAGAGAATAGGCAAGCCTATGGACTGAGGTGCAGTAGGAGTTGCTAATAATACACCACATACAACCATTACTCTTGAAGCGACTTGCATAGCAGTCACGACAACGTTGGATTTTACCAACCTCAGAATAACATGAAGTACCTGAAACACAAGTAAACATTAATTTTAAAATTGGTGAATTTAATTAAAATTGGTGAATTTTAAAACTATTTTTTGACTGAAATGGTTTTTAGTTTCTACCAGAAAATAAAGTAGACTCTCCTTTATCCAGCGTTCTATTATCCGTCGCTCTCTCTAATCCGGCAGTCTCCGTGAGGAATGAGTGACGGATCTCGTAACTGGCCGGAGCTAGACTGGCTTGAGGGTTCCTAAAAAAACCATCCCTTCCTAGCTAGCCAAACATTTGCTTCGTTTTAGAAACAGGAACTAGTGTTTCTACTAAGAAAATAAATGTTTCTACAAAGACACCTTTGGCAGGAACACCTTTTTACATATTTTTACTCCTTGAAACTTTGACATTCATATGCACTCGTAAATAATACGACAGTGAAAATTTACATATTATGAATTTATTTTATAATTCGATACCTACATTTTACTTAAATCAGCAATATTAAAAATAGTACATATTATTACATCCTCAAATAATAAGGTTTTTCAAATACATAAGTGACCCATTCTAAATGAATTTTCTAATCCGGTGTTTTCTCTAATCCGACTGTACCCTGGTCCCAACGACGCTGGATTGAGGAGAGTCTACTGTAAATTCATTGAATGATGGCCGTTCGTTTCAGTTTTACGAGTCTGTTTGCTCTCTAAAAACCCCAAAAATGATCCCATTGAGATGTAATTTCGTACAAAATTTTAAAATGTTAAGTTCTTTAACCAGTAAAATCTGCCAACGAGAAAAGTTTTTTGGGCAAAATTCGTGGGAATAAAATTGAGTTCTTAGACTGCTAGGTACACTCTTTTTAGGTTTTTTTAACGAGAATAGTGAATAAAAGTAGTTTTCCTTACAAATTTTCGGTTCAGGTATTTAGAAGCGATTGATACTGTAGAAACGTTTGATGGATGTTTGACATCATCCAAACTATCCAAGATATTTAAATTTTGGTTACGTTTGGAGTTAAGGTAGTTTTGGGGGGGGGGTGTATTAACAGACGAGCAATTTTGGGATTTTTGTATTTTTTCTTAAATACCTCGAAAATGGGTGGGAAACCATCGCAGGTGGACAGTTAACCATTCGAAATCTTACTACAAAAATAATTTTGAAATAATTTTCAATGGGACTATTTCAGGTGGCGAAATAAGTGCCATCAGAAGTGATGGATTTGTTGCTTTGAAAGGTTTTTTGTTTGTAAACAATTTTTGCAGTGAAATGAATTTGCCAGTAAGAGAATCCTCAGAAGTAACACTGAGGAAGCCAGCAGTATGACTGGCGAAACATTGGTTAGGAAATGATGACACAAAACCCGAAGACCATAATGTTTGAAATGACTTGTGGAGGCCAAGTGTACGAGTTAAACTTTTGGTTGATTGTAATAGAGCTTTCTGAGCAAAATAGAGCTGGCTAAGTGCGTAGTTTGTGCTACTGTAAGTTTCCTGCGCATTGGTGGCTAAAATCTCACTTTTAAGATTTAATTGGATTAGGTGTTCACATTTTTCACAAGAGCGTAACTATAAATATTCTAAGCTTTCAAATGACACTGTAGATACAAAAGTTATTGAAACCCACTAAGATGGCACAGTTCCTGCGAGTCAGTTTTTTGTTTGTAAATAGTTCATATACTTCCATTATGTATACTACCTTGTTCTTTTTAAGGGAAATATGTCGCAGCATAAAATCACTTACTTCAGACAATTTACTATAGTCCGTTATGGTAGATGGAATAGTTCTAATCCTGCATGTGCAAAATTCTGCGGGGAATAATCTTGACAGTTCTGCCATTTGAATATCCATTTCAATTAACAACTCAATAAAAACTGATTATGTCTCGTTTAGGACCAGGGAAGGCTTTGAGAGGTCAGGCAAGGGAGATAATGTTTAATATTTATTAATACATAGCCAAAACGAAGGCTAAAAACAATTTAAGCTATAGCCTGTTCGAATAGATTGTTTAGTGGGAGGGAAAAGGGCATAGCTTATATTCCCCCTGCAAGAAATTGGCGGTAAAAAATCTCTCTGTTATAACTTTACCACTAGGAGGTTTAAAACGTTTTTAGTCTCACCTTTGGCTAAGTACTAATAACTATTAGACACTATTTCCTTTGCCCGAACTCTCAAAGCCTTCCCTAGTCTTAAACGAGACAAAATCAGTTTTTATAAATAAATAAAAAATAAAGATATATGATAAGGTAAAAATATACCTCAAGAACTGCAGAATTCTGTACAATCATTACAGTAGGACGTACAGCATCCCATAAAGTAGTACTGTCATTTCCATTTAAGTAATGCTTGATAACTTGGTAAAGCAAATAAGACCACCTAAAATGAAAGTTAATAGAAACAAATTAAATTAATAAATGATGAATAAGTAAATGTAAAAATCATTTAACATGTTGAATGTGGGAGGGCTAAACCCCAAATCGCCCAAAAAATTGTAATTTTTTCCCCTCATTTTATGATTTCATTTGTTTTGTTAATGTGAAAAAATAGCTTATCCATTGGAAATTCGGGATAATTTCCTTCAGTAACATCTTTTTTTTACTATGACACACATGTGATGAAGAATCTCCTGCAAATATTCACAGAACGTTCTGAGCAGGGAACGATTCCTTGAAACACTCACTGAGACGACAGAGTAACGAATAAACCAGCCTGGAGGTTTGTAGCTGATCCCTGAAACTTTTTAACTTTCTCTTCCAGCTTGCCAGGTAGCCCCTATGATGCACATGTGGCGTCGTGCTGCCAAAGCTGGTTGATTCGTAATGACACACATGCAGAGTAATGCCGCAGTGAAGGTGTTAAGAAAATTCAAAATAGGATTCATTGAAGGCAAGTACTAATTTTACTTATTTGACTATTATTTTTAAGTCACCATACGACCGTATGGAATACACAGTCAGTGAAATGCATACAAATCCGTAAAATTAGAAAAATAAATTATTTCGTTTAGAGCCTTCTACTCAAATTCAGGAACATAAATATGCTTTAGGTCCACCCGACAAACCTGTGTAATGTACTGTATAACATACAGTCTTCTTTTTCATACATGGCCACTACGCATGCGCGAACGCCACTGCACATATGCGAGAACGCTTGCGGACACTTCTTTGTAATGTTTTTTTCCAGTTTAGCCACCGCTAAAGCATATTTATGCTAATATCCTTGGCAGGCTGGAGTTCAAAGCCAGGCCATTCCTGTGGCTGTCTAGACACATTAACGAAATAGTATACAGAATTATATTGTTTTTTTGGGGCTAATAATTATGAGACACCTTTATAAGAGGTATAAAGACGCCTTTCAAAATGATCCATGACTGCTTGTTGGTCAGCAGGTAGATAAGGTTCAGGTTCCAATCGCCGGTCTTTTAAATCTGACGGGGCTTATTATTGGAGCCAATTGAGTGTGGGTTAATGGTTCTGTCTTGGTCCATTTTTGTTGAGTTGACGTCAAAGCTTGATGCCATTAGGTGAATTAACTTGTCATGCTGACACCAAACTTGGAATCAAACAATCTCACAATGATTCCCTTTTAGGGAGCTAATATAACAAACAATTTTGGAGCAATTCGTAGTTTTTATGAATTTAATCAAAGCAATATTCCTAGAATATTTCAAGATCTAAATCAAATATTAGCTCTTATTCCATTCTAATGATTTTACAAAACTCGTAAAGTCCCTGAAATTATGTGAGACAAAAATGTTAGCGTGCACAATCTTCTCCTGCTAACATTAAGAAAATTTCAATACCAAATGCCACATGATCATGATTTCTCTTGCCCTTTAGTAAAAGAAATCCCCTCCTATTTTTAAACTATAAACATTGCTTTTCTCCAGACTTTGTGTAGATTTCTTAAACTGAATGAATAGATAATTCAGTTATGAAGGAAAAAATATAGGTTTCTCTTGAAATAAAATCATATTAATCAAAATATCAACATTTTAGTCCCCCAAAAAATACATTTTCCTTCTCCTGAATCAAATCATGTATTATTATTATTTTTCTTCTTCTTTTTTTTTTTTTTTTTTTTATTAAAACCAATGATTTGATCATTTTGACTTCAATTATTATTTCTGTGAACTTATATTAAATTACAGTCAAGCTAATTTCACTTCAGTGTCACTTATCTTTGAAATAAAAAATATTAAGAAGAAAGAAAAGCTTTATTTGTGATAAATAAAAAATTCTGGCCAAATACATTGGGTTGCTGTATACACAGCCTGCTAATCATTCTTTTGAAAATTCATTTTATTAATTTTTGGGATGTTAATTAATGTATTTAGAATATGGAGAGATAAAAAAAGGAATTCAGTAAATAGAAATTTAGAATAATGAATGTAAATATAAAATGAAGAAGGTATTCATTCTAATTTATTTTTCCTGCATTCCTGGTATTCCTCAATGCCGCCACAAGCAGGGCCCGTTTTCCAAATAGGCCAAGTAGGGCCTAAGACGGCAAATGTTCAGATAATTATTTGAAGTGTTTCAAACTGAAAGAAAATCTACTTTATTCCATTTGTAGGTAAATGTTTCAATAAAGTACACAGTCTAGTCTGTTTTACTATTAACTATCAAGGTATACTTTTTCTTTTTTATCTCATATATAGGGAGGACGGCATCCCTCAGCCCATCTTAGGGGCGGTATAAGTCTAAAATGGGCCCTGGCCTCAAGCGAAAATTGGCCTAGAGATCTATTGTAATCAAACCTTGTAAAATAATGTAAATATAAGAAATGTAATAGCCACCCTAAAACAAAATGTAAAAATCAGTTAAAATTCCAAGCAAATAGGTTTTGGCCAATGAGCTTTTTTCCTATTGGTCTTTCGAGTGTTCTAACCATGAACTTAAAAATTATAATGGCATCATTGGCAAATAAAGATATGTATTTATAGAAAAATATCAGGAACTCTTTAAAATAGATTTATGATCAAAAATGTCAATAAATACTTAATAAATAAATATTATGTGTGTATTTAAATATTTATATAACTAATAGATTTTACCCTGTAAATTGGAGTCCATTGTACAGTATTAGGTATCCTTTTGACAAGAAACCAGGTCCAGATTTAGCATTTTGTTTTGAAATTCCTTGTTTTCCAGCCATACCTCACTCCCAGCGAATCAGAACAGCAGCCAACACGTACCTAGCAAATGCCTGACTGACCACTTTCACTGATGGGTCAAACATAGCAAGTCATGCCACCTCATCCCCACTCATATGAGGTATTCAAAGTCGACCTTGTATATCGTTTCAAATTAATTTTAAATAGTCATGTTAAGACAGAATGCCTTATTGACAAGAGAAGGCAGGAGTTGCTCAGTGAAGCGCTCCAGCGAGACTACTAGAAATAAAAGACGTCTATTTACAATGTGATAAGAACTCTCAGGTGAGAAGGGTAATATTACAAGATAAACATAGCTACTTCATTCTTTCAGTTTATGAGATGTTTTACACCTCTAAAATACTCTTAGAACCGTTATCTAACAGTATACTTGTATTGGTTTCTTGCATCATTCTTTAAGAATCATTCAATGAGTTATTAAATGTTATTGCTCACATACTATCTAGATTTTTCTTCTTTTTTTTTGCGAATCCATTTTTTTAGAATTATCCACTTTTCTTGCGGTATTCGTTTCCTTTTGATTAGGTCTCTGAAATTTCTACGGTTCTAGCAAGTTCATGGTTAGGTGACACTTTGGGCAATTTAATTAATTTGGATGGGGGGTACATATCATTCAATAAATCAGGATTTGAGAGCACATTATACATAATATTTGTTTAGCGGACTTAAGTTAGCACTATTTAGACCAACTACTATCGCTTTCTTTTACAAATGATAGGAATTGATATATTAAAGTTGACCTATAAACGACAATATTCATACACTTCCTAAAAAATAAGACGTTTTAGGAAATCATTCTTCAGTATCTGAGTCCAAAATAATAATTAAGCCTAAATTCCAAATAAATTACAGAATGGCTACAATAAGAATATCATGATATGTAAAGAACAATTTTATTTCAATATGTAGGTTTTACTAAATAAATATGTTTACAAAAAAAAAAAAAAAAAAAAAAAAAAAGATAAATGCTGTAAAAACATGTCAGTAATTCTCCTTTCACACTTTGTTTTTAAATACAAATATCAATTCTTGTTCTACGAATGCATAGACAATACCAACGTTTATGAACATTATGGTACTACCTCTAATATATTTTTTCGTCCTAATGTAATAAAACTTGGAAGAAAACAAAAAAGGGCCTAAAAAAAACAATAATAGAAAACTGCGCAGGTGTACCCAAATAATTGGATTGGGGGCAGGGTGTTACACAGTGGAGTAAAAAAGATGTACATAAGAAGGTGGTCAGCTTTTGATTAAGCAGTGAGACATAAACCAGCCAAAAAGCCAACGTCTGTGGTATAAAGCACACCAGAAAAGGGGGGGGAGGTTGTTACATGTGTGGTGGGGATTCCTGAAACGCCAGGCTCTCCATATTCGTCGTTTTGTGGATATAATATCTCAAGATTTCCCCTTACCTTCAAGTAAATGTAAATAACTTTGAGCTCAGTTCCACGAACATTGTATTAGTTTGCTTCCAATTGAAAAGCTTCTCTTGAATTTTGTTTACGCTATTCTTTACTTTACTTTTTTTTTGTGCACATATTATAAACACTCCTAATAAAAAATAAAATTAAACTTTTAAAAAAATCCGCTTGTGGAGTCAATCCAATGACGCAGATGAGACAGCCATATTAATTTCTGACGTTTCAAGACCCCATACGTTACGATATGTCCAGTTATTCAAATTTGTGATCTAAATGATTGCGCTAGGATGGCACAGGCTCTGCCAAGCGGACTTTTTAAGCGTGTTTCCCTCTTCGCTATAAGCGGGGTTTTTCAACGTTTCAATTATTCTCATCAACCCCTACTTCATATGAACGCAGCATGTGTGGACTCCAGCTTCTTATCCATTTTATTGATAAGAAACCAGGTTTGACAGCCGTATAAGGTTTTTTGGGGAAAACGTATAGATAGCACTTGGACTTTCAAGTTTAGCGAAATTCACCCTTAAGTACACTTCTGGGCTTCCAAAATTGTTACAGTCCAGCTTTATTCTTTAATTATTCAAAGGGGAATAAACATGCTCGATATAAACAAATTTCTGTCCATTGTTGGCTGTCCCTCAATTATGATGAGAATTTATCAAACATATTGATTCGGAAAAAATTATTTTGTGGCCATACCTCGTGCAAGTTAGAGAGAGTTCTTAAAGAATATTAAACAATGTTTCTGAATCCTCAGTAAGTAGTAAAACATCATCTGAAACCGCAAGTTATCTCCCTTTAATTTTCAACTTCAAACTGAGCACCCTGAATATGATTATAAGAAAGAGGACAAACAATAACGGCCGTAATTGAGAATCCTTGCTTCACCTCCTCTCCTAAATTTAAATGGATTGCCAGCCTTTTTTAGATATAGGAGTGACTCAGCTTCTAGATAAAGCTCCATGACAATATTTACATAAATATTGTCCACTCCAGATTCTTTAAGCCACTTCCAGATGAAACCCTTATGATATGTACTAGCCGAATACCCGTGCTTCGTCACGGCATATAAGTAGTTATTTTATTGCGTTAAATAATGTATCATTTATTTAAATTTTAACGTCCATTTATTATTGACTACGAATTTATTGTATCATTAAAATTAACGTTACTACATAATAAACAGCACAAAATTATGTAGTAAAATTAACGTTACTACATAATTTTGTGCTGTTTATTATAGCACGGTTCCCGTCATACTATATGTTATTCATCAATTGATAAGTTCTCAAAGTATGTGGCGGTTCGTCATAGGCTAATAACTGCGCCTATAGATCCTACCTCTATGGTAGACTATATAGCTGGAAGGTTCCTGCCTAGGAGGTTAACCAGTCAGTTAGTTACCGAATATAGGACGGTCACCTCTGTTTTAGCACTTTCCTCCGAAGGAAAGTAGCTATTGAGGTTGGACTCATGACGGAATTTTTGAAAAATTTCTTCAAATCTTTATCGATCCTACCTAGTAGACACCGAAAATGACCCCCGTTAAAATTTATATATATCTATATATATATATATATATATATATATATGCATATATATATATATGTGTCTGTTAACACGATAGCGGCCAGAGTTTTTGTTTTTTCGTCACGAAACTTGGTATATAGCATTCAATTAGCAAACGATTGAACGAGTTCGTTAACCACCAAAGTCGGTCCACCGGAAGGGGGGGTTTACCCCGAACCCAAAACACTTATTTGACTATGCCAGCCATAATATTTGTTATATTTCAACGAAACTTGGCATTCATAGTGGTAATATAGAGAGAAAAGTGAGATATAAAAATGAACTAAATCGGTTCATTAGGAGGGGGGGTTTACTCTGGACCCACAATACCAATTCGCCACTACCAGCCGTGATTTTAGGTATATTTTGACGAAACTCGGTATTCGTAGTGCTAATCCACAGGTAAATATGTGTTGTAAAAATAAACGAAATCGGTTCATTAGGAGGGGGGGTTTACTCCGAACCCACAAAGCCAATTCGCCACTACCAGCCGTGACTTTTGGTATATTTCGACGAAACTCGGTATTCGTAGTGGTAATCTACAGGTAAATATGTGTTGTAAAAATAAACTAAATCGGTTCATCAGAAGGGGGGGTTTACTCCGGACCCAAATTCCTAATATACTCATACCGGTCGTAATTTCTGCTGTATTGTAACGAAACGCGGTATACATCGTGGTTAACTCATGAGAAAGAAGTGTTGTAAAAATGAGCTGAATCGGTCAATCGGAAAGCGGGGGTTTAGTTTGTAATATATTTGAATAGAAAAGCCGGCAGACGTAGGTTCACAAAGCCGCCGCAAGGAGCGCTTTCTACCACTAGAGTGACTGTATCCTGTTCCTGCGTTAGATCAAAATACGATAATATGAGGATTTTTGTATTTATTACGTAGTGTAGTAGGTACCATGTGTAAACATAACTCTGGATGCAAATTACTAATTGATCAGTTACTCATTACAAAATGAGAACTATTCACGTTTTTATTTTATTTATGTAGGATATTTTAAGCAAATTGTTCTGGAAAGCAGTCTACACTACCCAAATTCTGAGGAAAGTGCTTAGTTATGCAGCTCCTGCGTGACGGACTTTTTGTGAATACTTACGCTTGGTTGTGTTATGTTATAATAACGTATCAGTATGGCCATACTTAGATATAATGAAGAGTTGCGATGGATATCCGCAAGTAGCGTTTGTATTAATTGTATATATATGTAGGATAAGATAGATTATAGTATGTACAAAGTAGTTCCTAGGTTAGCGTATAATTTTAATATTTTATTAGTTATTTTAATGTTATTAGTTGTTTTATTTAATTATTTGATTAAATTATTAATATATTAAAATAAATACGTGTTTTACCTAACAAAAACCAGAGTGACGTCAAAATTACCCCCAAATAGGTAATAAGTGGTGACCCCGACGTGATTTCTAAAATACAGTAAATGATTGGCATGTGACGTCATAGTTTCCAAATTTACGTTTTGCGTGAAGATAATTATTTTTAGCCGTTTTTGGTCTAGTTTTCTTTATTTATTTGAATTAAATAATTTATTTAAATTAAATGATCTATTTTTTTTCTTTTTCAAATTTTCGATTTTTAACTTGTGCACATTTTAGTTATTAACAAATATATAAAATGGCTGACGAGAAGGAACAGGAAAGTACGCAAGAGTTTCTCGCTGCATTTTCTGCTACTAACAAGACACCGCCTTTTTGGAAGTCAGATCCCGAATTATGGTTTAAACAAATGGAGGCCGTTTTTGCTCGTGCGGGGATTACAAACAGTGTCACGAAATTCCATACGGTGATACCTATGCTCGACTTGGATGTTATGCGACAAGTTTCTGATATAGTTAGAAACCCTAGTGCCGTATCTCCATATGAAGACCTGAAGAATCGGTTGATTAGTTCCTACGCTGAGCCTGAGAGTAGACGCATAGAACAGTTATTGGAAGGAAAACAACTGGGAGATGAGAAGCCATCTCAGCTGTTAAGGCTCATGCAACAGCTGGCAGGGGAAACAGTCAATAAGGACATTTTGAAGACTCTATGGCTGCGTTCACTGCCGACCAAAACACAGGCGATTCTTGCCACGGCTGGCTACACAGAAGTTGAGAAGCTAGCGGAAGTTGCAGATAAAATTCACGAGGTGATTCGACCAGAAGAAGTTTGTTCGGTGGGTAATGCAAGTTCTTCCTCCTGGCAGAACACAGCTTCACGCTTAGAATCGAAGATAGAGCAGCTGACCGCGCAAATTGCTGCTTCGTCTTCTCGAGGGCGCCAAGGACAGCGGGAGGATACATCTATTCAGCGCCATAGGACAAACCAGAGAAACCGAAGTCGTTCCAAGAGTCAAGCGAACAGACCAGATTGGTTATGCTTTTATCATTTCCGATTTAAGGAAAATGCTAACAAGTGCATTCAGCCATGTGCCTGGGAGAGATTGCACAAGAAGTCGGAAAAATAGCTGATGGCCCGGAAGTGGCGTGTGCCGGTGCCAGCAGTATTGCACAACGCCGTCTTTTTGTACAGGATAAGAGAACAGGAATTTCTTTGCTAGTCGACACTGGCGCAGCAATTTCTGTTATTCCTACAAGGAAGTGCATGAAGCCTGTCCAGAAGGATTTTACTTTATATGCTGCAAACGGTACCAAGATTAAGACCTACGGTGAGGAAACTTTGAAGTTGGACCTTGGACTTCGTCGTTCTTTTAAATGGCCTTTCGTAATTGCGGACATACCCAGAGCTATTATCGGAGCGGACTTTATGTACTACTACAACCTGATGGTTGATCTCAAGGGCCGACAACTGATTGACAAAACAACAGGGTTGACTTCTAGAGGCAAAATCATCAGAGAGATTCCAGCATTTATCTCAGCTTTTCCCGAAGGACACCCATACGCCTTCTTGCTTCGCAAATTTCCGGACATTACCAGACCAAGTTTCATGAAGGAGCCGGTGAAGCATGACACCGTTCACTTCATTGAATCGACCGGACATCCTGTCTCTGCGAAGGCTAGAAGACTACCCCCTGATAAGTACCTGAAGGTGAAGCAGGAGTTTAATCATATGGTGGAAATGGGTATATGTCGTCCATCTAAGAGCCAATGGTCGAGTGCTTTGCACGTTGTGGACAAGAAAGATGGAAAAGCTCGTCCTTGTGGAGACGTCCGCCAACTTAATTCTCAGACAGTGACCGATATGGCGTTCCAAATATAATGGACTTTCGCAACAACCTGTACGGTAAGACACATTTCTCAAGGCTAGATTTAGTAAGGGCTTATTATCATATTCCGATCAGAGAGGATGATGTGCCCAAGAGAGCAATAATTACTCCGTTTGGACTATTTGAATTTTCAAGGATGTGTTTTGGACTGAAAAATGCTGCGCAAACTTTTCAGCGTTTTATGGACAGCATACTCCGAGATTTGAAGTTCTGCTTTGTTCTCCTGGATGATGTGCTTATTGCCTCTTCAAGCCACAAGGAGCACATCGATCATCTACGGGAGGTGTTCAAAAGGTTGAACGATTATGGTCTCAAACTTAACCCAGATAAGTGTCAATTTGGTTTGAGTGAGATCGATTTCCTTTGTTATCACATAACGCCGGAGGGAATAAGGCCGCAGGAAGCAAAAGTTTAGGCCATTGCCGAACATCCGTAGCCCCTGGACGTTAGATCGTTACGCAGATTTTTGGGGATGATTAATTTTTATCGTCGCTGTACTTCCAAGGCCGCTGCAGTACAACGGATTCTCAACCGATACCTCCAAGGCTCTAAGAAAAACGACAAATCGCTGATTGAGTGGACGGAGGAGAGCACTAAAGCATTTGAGCGCTGTAGGGATAGCTTAAAGTCAGCAGCATTGCTTGCTCATCCCAAACCAGATGCCAAATTATCATTGGCTTGCGATGCGTCCAGCAGTTGTATGGGAGCAGTTCTTCAGCAGTGGGAAGAAGATCATTGGACACCTTTGGGATTTTACTCAAAAGCATTATCGGAGGCGCAAGGTACATATTCAGCATACAATCGCAAACTCCTGGCTATATATTCAGCTGTGCGATACTTCCGATCTATCATCGAAGGGCGGAGCTTTGTCATTTTTACTTATCACAGACCACTCGTCTACGCTATGCATCAAAAGCCCTCTACAGCATCTCCGATTAGGATGAGGTGTTTAAATTTTATTTCCCAATTTTCGACCAATATTCAGCAAATTGATGGTGAGAACAACCAGGTAGCTGACGCTTTATCACGCGTGGAAGCTATTCATCTTGCTAGCGATTTGGATAGGCTTGCAGCTCTACAGAAGAAGGATCCGGAGGTCGAAGCTCTGAAGAAGCAGAAGAATTTGAGTTAAAATTGATCAGCTTACCTGGAGCAGCCGAACCTCTCCTGTGTGAGACATCCCAGAAGCAAGTGCAGGTCTACGTTCCGGCAGCACTTCGTCGGGAGATCTTCGATTCTCTGCATAATGCGTGCCACCCCGGAGTAAGAGCATCCCGAAAATCTGTCGCTCAGAAATAGTTTTGGCCAAGTTTAAATAAGGATGTCAGCGCTTGGGCACAGACATGTATTGGATGCCAGCGAGGTAATGTTGGAAGACACACGGTTACAAGCCCTGGTAACTTTGAATTCGCTGAGAGGTTTGAGCACGTCCATATGGATATCGTCGGACCGTCACCGCCGTCAAAAGGTAAGCGGTATCTGGTCACGATGATTGACAGATATACGCGCTGGTCGGAAGCTGTGCCAGTGGAGTACATAACGGCAGAGATAATAGCAGAAACATTTTACCATGGACGGGTGTCTCGATTTGGTGTGCCATCTAGATTGACTACGGACCAAGGGAGGCAATTCGAGAGTGAGCTCTTTTGTTGTCTTACTCGGTTCCTTGGTACCAACAAGATCAGGACATCCCCATACCACCCTCAATCTAACGGGTGTATAGAAAGATGGCATAGGTCTTTGAAAGCAGCTTTGATCGCACACCTGGATGTGGAAAATTGGGCTAACCTGCTTCATACAGTTCTTCTAGGATTGAGGACCGTGATAAGAGATGACACAGGTTTCAGTGTCGCGGAATCAGTTTATGGTCAGAACTTGCGGTTGCCTGGTGAGTTCTTAGCTCCATCTCTCGGACGTTATACCGTACCAGAATTTGTTCGCCGGTTGAAGGAAGATTTAAGCCATCTACGTCCAGCCCCATTTCGAGCTAGTAAGATGTTTGCACATCAGGCTTTAGCGACATGCAAATTTGTATTTTTGAGGGAAGACACGTTGAAGAAGGGTCTTACCCCACCGTATAATGGACCTTATCCTGTTCTACGGAGGACGGAAAAGCTATGCACACTTCAGTTGCCGAACAGAGAGCTCACAGTTTCGCGAGACAGAGTGAAACCAGCTTTCCTGCTTGCACAGGATGAAGATAGCAGAACAGTGACCACAGCAGCTAATAACCCTGAAACCTCTATTGAACCAACTGCAGCCGCTAAAGAAGAGGACAAGGAAGAAGGACTACCAGTACACCCGGTGAAGAGTAGGTTTGGCCGCACCATTAAGCCAAACGTCAGATTTTTGGACGCAGTTATTAGGGGGGAGTGCTGTGGCGGTTCGTCATAGGCTAATAACTGCGCCTATAGATCCTACCTCTATGGTAGACTATATAGCTGGAAGGTTCCTGCCTAGGAGGTTAACCAGTCAATCAGTTACCGAATATAGGACGCTCACCTGTGTTTTTGTGAATACTTACGCTTGGTTGTGTTATGTTATAATAACGTATTAGTATGGCCATACTTAGGTATAATGAAGAGTTGCGATGGACATCCGCAAGTAGCATTTGTATTAATTGTATATATATGTAGGATAAGATAGATTAAAGTATGTACAAAGTAGTTCCTAGGTTAGCGTATAATTTTAATATTTTATTAGTTATTTTAATGTTATTAGTTGTTTAATTTAATTATTTGATTAAATTATTAATATAATGAATATTAAAATAAACACGTGTTTTACCTAACCAAAACCAGAGTGACGTCACAATTACCCCCAACGAGGTAATAAAGTATAATGTTTCTTGACTCTGGAGCGCTTCGGACCAGTCTCAACTAACAGACAACCCGTTTTCTATAGGTTACCAGTAACAGAAGTTAAACTACTACAGGTTAAAATTTGTTGTCAATAATAAATGGAAGTTAAAATTTAAAAGTTTATGTTTCCAAGATGTCATTTGGAAACACCTATTATATTTACGAGCATTACCAAGAAATGTTCTGATTGGAGATGTTAATGGGTGAGGAGGCTGTGCAAGGGTTCCGGATATTAGAACTACCTGCTCAGTGCTGGCAGCGGCCAGCCCCTCTACTATTTGGCTGGGCGATTCGTTTTGAAAATAAAGCATCAAAACAGATTCCTTTTTTATTTTTAAGATATGGGTAGACTAACAATTTGGGATTCCCCATTCCCGTTACTTTCTAGGCTTAAAACTCACCATTTTGCTTCTAATTTGTACCGTTTTATTTATACAGTAAACTATATGAGGGACAGTTTATTTCTAGTAATTCAAGGACTGCCATCATAGTTCAAATTAACCTCAATTAAAAGTAATAGTATGAAATAGATACGGAACAATAACAGCTGTTCTGTTATCGTCCTAGCAACGCATGCTGCCTAGGCGTGCATGCCCTAACCAACTAAAACTTTAAACCCCTCTAAAATACTTAAAAATTCAAATATCAAAAAATCCTTTCTTAGCGAGTGTCTACGTTCTATAGGGAGCGTCCATGCAAAATTTCAAAATTTGCTGTCGAGTGGTTTGGGCTGGGCGATGATAGGTCAGTGAGTGAGTGGTATTTGACAAATATATAGTAGATATATTCGAAGGCTTTATAGAAGATTGCGAAGCTTTTGTAAATCTGGAAGAGATATTCCAGAGATTTTTCAATGATCTGGTATAGTCCCTGGAGATTGTCAGTTGAACTCTAGGGTGTCCTGAGACCTCCCTGACATTATTTTTATCGGGGAAATCATCTGTCGGAAACAGATCAGGACTTTCAGGAAATTGGGGTGTAGTTTTCGTTTTTTGAAACCATATAATCATTATTTTTATAAATACGAGATATTCTCATATACACGTATAAATATTTAGGGTGTCTAGTGGTTGGGTTTTAAGATGATATGAAGAAATATTAATAAAAAAATTCCTTTCGTAGATACAAACTCAACAGTTAAATTTCTTCTGAATTTGCTAAACATATGTTTTTTATGCTTGGTTATATCGTCCCTACCATGTCGAACTGTCGAATATGCAAATCGGAGCAAACTAGAAAACTAACATATTCTATCCATTGACGAAGTAATATATAGAAAAATGGTCTTATTCCATACTTTATTTAAGGCATTAAAGGCTATTCTAAAGGGGTTAGAGTTGCGACAATTTACGACAAGCCATGTCGTCCACAATCTAAGAGCAAAGTCTCGAATCGGAAATACGATGTTTTGCATATTCGATAGTTCAAATTACAGAATTATAGAACAAGCAGATTAATGAAGTGCGATAAGAATAGAGGAAGGTAATGTATGACGTCATATAAATTCTTACTTTTAAGAGTTATATATTTACCTAGTACTACGCATCGCTATGCTCCCGCCATATTACGTGCGTGCGCAGCTTTCTCCTCATGTTTTCTAACGACCCCTCTGTCTACTTTGGGGTCAGTTGTGTTTTGGCTGTTTGTTTGTTTTCTTATTTTAGTGTTTCTTATTAATTTAGTGAATGACTGGCCCTAATTGCGTGGCGTGCATTGATGAAAGTTCTCATTTAGCGAAACGCCCTAAACAATCAGACATGTCAGAAGCACGCCTTTGGTCAAAACCTTTTGTTACTAGCTTCATTAATGTATATAAACAAAATCCTTGCCTATGGCAGCAAAAGATCAAGGAATATAAAAGCACAAATTTGAGAAACAGAGCTTACGATAAGCTTATAGCGTTTTGCAAATCTGTGTACCCTGAAGCTGATCGGGATTTTGTTTTGAAGAAAATCCATACACTCCGTGGCAATTTCCGAAAGGAATATAATAAAGTGGTTAAAACAGCTTCATCGGGTAAACCTTACGTCCCTTCATTATGGTATTATAACTTAATGAAGTTTATAGTGGATGATGGTGCCCGGAGTCCATCCAGAAAATCCATCAAACGTGCTTCGAGTAATGCAGCTTTAATGATGATCAAACAAGAACAACATGATTCTAGTGAAGATGTAGACTATGAGGAGGAGGAAGATAGTGAAGAAGATTACCGTGCTATGGATGAATTACAATATACGGATGCACAAAGTAAACAGGTTAGATATGTTTTAAGTATTTGCTTTGTCGATAAATGTATTTCTCCCATTTTATAATTGTTACTCAACAGGTGTCATTGGAATATAAATTGTTTCTTGACTTGGAAAATATATTTTATTTATAACTATTAGATTGTTTTTATTTAAAATAAATTTTAGTTCTGTGTGTTATTACTTTCAAACTAAAGAAGATTATTGTTTTATGGATTAATTCTTAAATACGGCAGTACCTTGCTTATAAAGTAACTATTCTATATACGAATATACCATTCTTTAATGATGTTATTTAAGTAACTCTAAAATTATCCCTTATTTTAAACTGAAGCACTTATAAGGTTCCCGCCTTACTTTGCAATTAAATTGGCCTTTTGAAGATTGTTTCATTAATTTGAATAGGAATTATGCAAGAACATTGCTGCTTCTCTGTACCTTCGTTTGAATAACAGTCCATAGGATTTATAAATTTGGAAACAACATGTACAATTAGTTTTAAGAAATGAGATTCAAGAGAAGCTCACAGTTACAAAGCGTTTTTCACATAATAGGTTTAGAAATAAATATGTTCTTTTGTGAATTAGCCCCCTGAAAATCATTTTATTTACCAACAAGGATGAGGAATAACCCTTCACAGCTGTACAACATACTTTTATTTCAACGTTTCGGACCGTTCGTCCATCTTCAGGCAATCTACAATAGTATACTCATTACTAGCAACAGCCGAAAACAAGCTTTATAATAACTATCAACCAAAAACCTTAAATCATCTAATGCAATTATTAAAATATAATTAAGTAAATAAAATTTTAATAATTGCATTAGATGATTTAAGGTTTTTGGTTGATAGTTATAAAGCTTGTTTTGGGCTGTTGCTAGTAATGAGTATACTATTTTAGATTGCCTGAAGATGGACGAACGGTCCGAAACGTTGAAATAAAAGTATGTTGTACAGCTGTGAAGGGTTATTCCTCATCCTTGTTGGTATTATTAATTAATACCATTCATCTAGTCATCAAAATTTTATTTACTCATATTTCACAAATTTCCTCCCACCAACCCTTTTTCCAAGCATTACAGCTTTCTTGTTAACTGGCAGTTTTCAGGATGCATTACAAAATGTTTATTGAATGAACATTGGGTCAACTGCATTAAGAATTAACAATTCAATTAAACCTTTAAACAGTTTTTTAGAGATTTAATCCTTCATTACTGATATAGAATGGGAAACCTTATCTATACTACATTTGAGTATTCTGATTTAAAAACCCTCGTTTGTTTTACTACAAAAATTATTAACAATACCAAGGCTTTAGACTCCTATCACCCAGATGTTTTATTTGATTAATCCAATTCTTTAATCATGGAAGAACCCTGGAAATTTGTGTATAACCTCCCCAGTTGTTTATACTTTAATACATATGCATTGTTTCTTGTCTTAAAATTTAATTGTTAAATGTGTGACCAACCACCTGTTGTTGTTGATGTTATAATTTTCCTGACATAGTTAATTTAGTAAATCTTGCCTTTAAAATTTAAATAAAAATAGCTAGAAGGAATGTTAAATGACCATTATAAACTATTGGCCTTGTCTAGTTACATTTCTTTATTTTCAAGTAAACCAAAAAAATTTCTCTGATCTCTAAATAGTAGATAAGGGTGAGGTACTTGCTACGAAAGCAGTAAATAAAGCTTTTGGAAAACATTAAAATTATTTCATAACTTATAATAACAAGCTTTATACGGTACTAATGGCCATGGGAGCTTACCCACAGTCGAAAAAGTTTTGTTGGCCCACGGAATACATGGGAACAACTCAATTTCAGTAACAGTTGAAGTAGCAAGATTTACATTATATAGTATGATATTCTGTATTCAATTTATTATTTGAAAAGTTCAGAATATTACAACTTACATTTTCTTGAGCTAGGCTTGAAAGTAATTAAGAAATCTCAATGCACTTAGTGTAACGATAGCATAGGAATCCTCTGAAAAGAGTCAAGGATCAACTGAACAGTACTACTGCTTAAAATCAGTAGATCCTGAAATACACTGTAGCAATACTGCCTGGGAAACACTGAACTTGAACTGTTGCACTACCTGGGAAAAACTCAACTTGAACTATTGCACTCCCTGGGCTGAGATAAACTGAAATAAGAGCCTCATTTATTTCCAGCCTTAGACAATAAAGACCAAAGAATTTTATAGGTTTTTGTTGGCTCCACCTTTCTTCCGTTTTGTCTGGCATTAGTACTGGCCTGAGAAAATCCAGCTTATTGTCCTTTGTGAATTGTATTTACTATATTCCTAATTTTTAATAGTAATTGATAAAAAAAATATCAACTTTTAGATAATTTTCAATTATCATTGAATTAAAGCCACCAAATAACGCAATTATAACAAAGAATGTCTTATTTTCAACCTATGAGATTACTTTTTTACAAAAGTACAAATAACTTGGTTGTAAGCAATATATTTTCTTTAAAAGAGTAATTAAATACTTGGCTGGATATCAGAAATAATCAATTCAAAATCTTAACCAAATAATATATTATTTTGATTCCAATTGTTATCACCTTACGTAAAATGCATATTATAAAAAATACAATTAAGTTTTATTGTTAACAAAATTAACTGTGAACTATTCTGAATTATGTGTATATATATAGAGAGAGAGAGGGTTTTTTTTATGGTGCACCGACGACTGGGCCATTAGCGCCAACAGCCATGGTGCAGCGAGGAAGTTTCTCAACGAGCCGTAAGATAAGAAAATTCCTGCCACCAGGGGGTCTAACCCACCATCTCCCGCTTGGAAATCTAAGGCATTAGCCAGTAGACCAGGAGGAGACCCTACTTGTTAGATAATATATCTGTTATTAAAATAGGAGCACCTTTAGTCTCCTGCTAATGTGCTAAAAATGTAGACAATTCTCAAAAATCATAACTTCCATCTTCCTTATCTCTGGAGGATGTCCTCCACAGATAAGCAGGGCTAATGTTATACTCCTCAGAGTTTAAAATTGTGGGCAAAAAATATTTGAAAAACATTTTTTTATTTCTTACTTTATAAGCTACGAAAGATACTCATTTTATTTATTTTTTATTATTTTTATTTTTTTTTTTTTTACCAACACGCCACACCATTTTTATCTAACTAAATAAGATAATGAACTGCCAAAATATAATTTTTTTAGACTAAAAACAAAATTGTTATCATAAAATACACAATTTTAAAATGTTATGAGATTGGGCACAATCTGTTTTGATGGAAATTTTGTCCATTACCAAGAACAAGGACATCTGATGGTGAATTTGGGTTGGGTGATTTCATGGCAAACAACAATAATGTGAGGTGTACCTGCTGTGTGTTTTGGCTCAGCTGTGATCAATGGAGGTTTATTCTAGCATATTCAGTGGCAGTTTCTTCTATTATTACATGTTTTGAGTTAATAAAATCAAATGTTCTCTCTTAGAAACACTAGGATCTTTACAGGGCCAATCCGTGTTACGTGTGTGACATTTGGAATTTTTTTCCTTATTAATCAAGGATTTTTCATTATATTTCTTACATAAAAATCCCAACAAAAGCTTTTTTTTAAATAATATGTACTTTATCTTATTCTTTTATGCAAAAACTTACAATTTTGATATACACAGTTAAAATTAAAATTTAATGAATAGAAGATTAAATATAAATTAAAAACCTGTGTTACGTTTATGACACCAAGACGTTTGTGACCATGTGAATTGAAAGTAAATGTTTGCTTTTAAAAATATATTAAAATAGGACAAAAATATGTTAAATGATATCTAAACATTTATACAATAAGTCAATCAATAACACAGGTCCACAAAAAAAAAAAAAAGAAAAGTGGTTTGTGCTGGGTATCGGACACATTTTTTCTGACGTATTTTTTACCGCTGAGCACGAATCTGAAGTCATAATTGGGGGGTTGATCAGCAAAAAACGGAGCAAAATGAAAACATTTATAAAAATAAAGATTTAATGGTTTTTTTAACTATGTAATAATCAATTTGCAGTTTCAGCAGGTACTGTCCACTCCCGTGATTTGCAAATATTATAGGTTTGTTGCTTATTGCATTTTATTTATGTTTTTTATAGGAGATATTTTGTCTTCGATAAAAAATAAAACATCAGGACATTGAATCGGTACATTTACCGGCATAATCCTGCGACCACGGAGTGTTTTGGCTACGTCAACTGCCCTTCACGGGATGTGTAGAATGATTCGCTAGTCAACATTTCGTGGTATCGAAGCCAGGGAAGGCGCGCTGTTTTGCAGGGAAGCGCTAGAATATGAGAATGATGCTGTAGTGTGTCCGACGACGAGTTGACATTGTCCTCGTCAAAGTCGGAAAGCCCTCATACTTAGGCCTGGGGAGGTATGAGGGTTATCACCCATAGGACGGCAGACTCACCTACGATCGGGCCAGGTATTCTAGCGTGCGGGGTTTATTTATTTTTATAGATTGTAATTCTTCTTCTAATACTCAAAATTTTGCCGGAACTTCTAGTTCTCGTGATGATCACGAATGTTCTAAAAATCCCAATCACTATTGCTACGTTTGTGCAAAATACATCGGGATAAAAAATACAAAGAAACTCACAGAACGACTTGTGACTGACTTTGTATGAAGAGTGTTTCGATATGAAAGTTTGTGAGGAAACCACAGAAACAATAACAATGTCATCATCATCCAAATAAAACAATAAGGTTTTGATTTTTATAGTTTTTTTTTTTCATTTTTCTCCGTTTTTTTGCTGATTAACCCCCAATTAAGACTTCAGATTCGTGTTCAGCGGTAAAAAAAAAAAAGTCAGACAAAATGTGTCCGATACCCCGCACAAACCACTTTTCTTTTTTTTGTGGACCTGTGTTTTTATCGATTTTTTTTCATTTTGCTACGTTTTTTGCTGATCAACCCCCAATTATGACTTCAGATTCGTGTTCAGCGGTAAAAAAAAAACGTCAGACAAAATGTGTCCGATTCCCCTCACAAACCACTTTTCTTTTTTTTTTGTGGACCTGTGTTTTTATCGATTTTTTTTTTCATTTTTCTCCGTTTTTTGCTGATCAACCCCCAATTATGACTTCAGATTCGTGCTCAGCGGTAAATAATGTGTCCGATACCCCGCACAAACCACTTTCTTTTTTTTTTGTGGACCTGTGTTTTTATAGATTTTTTTCACTTTTCTCCGTTTTTTGCTGATTAACCCCCAATTATGACTTCAGATTCGTGTTCAGCGGTAAAAAATACGTCAGGAAAAATGTGTCCGATACCCAGCACAAACCACTTTCTTTTTTTTGTGGACCTGTGTAATTATTTTGATTAATGTTTATTTCACATTTCAAATCAACTGTAAGTTATTCAAATCATTTCTTATCTGAACGAAGTTAATTATCAAATTGAAATTTTCCCAATCAACATAAAATTACAATTCTTCAAATTTAAACTTTCCCCCTTAAATCAACTAGAATTAGTCGAGAACGATTTTTTATTACATTTTCAATTGTATACAGGAGAAGATTACATTAGAACAGATATAAAAATAACAAGATGGGCTTACCGATGGGAAGATTGAGAACTATACCTCACAGATGCGAATCATTTCTGACAGTTAATACGGGGAAACTTAGGGGGAAGGAGTTGGGGAGGGGGGGGGGTCTGGACCACCCAATGGACAGAGTACATAGAAGATGAAAGAAAGAGCGGCGGAAGCGGTGTCGTACAGTAAGGTGTCATAAAATTTTGTATTAATGAAAAGGGAGGCAGGTATAAAGGGCTATATCGCAGGCGGTATAGGATATTAGGATGGAGTTTTTAATAAATGGAAGATGTTGGAGTAGGGTGAGGAGATGACTTCTTTATCAATTTTGTCATTTACTGGGTTATTTTCTAGGTGGATAAATATTGATTCGGAAAGGAGGCGTTTGTCTTCGTTGGATTCAGTGGAGAGGATGGAGTATTGGTCAAAACCAGTCATGTCCGTCTGTGATGGCATGTCTAGTTAAAGCTGTCTTTATTCCTTACATCGTTTTTGTGGTTGTTTTCGTTTTCTTACTGGGTTTTTAGTCTGTCCAATGTACACACTATTGCAGTTAGATGTGATGCAGGGGATTCTGTAGACCACATTGGTCCTGTCTTTTTGTGGGATAGGGTCTTTTAGAGTTGTATATTAGATTTTTAGTTTGCTCTGTGTTGAAAGCCCTAGTTTTAGAGTGGGGAATGTATCGCATAGGGATTTTTTCGGTGAGGTTTGGGATATATGGGAGGCCTCTGAATTGAGGGACAATATTGTCTTGGGTAGTGGGGATGGGTTTGGGATTATTAAAAGAATTTATGAGACGGGTGATGATGTTGGTAGGAAATCCATTGGCTTTAAGAACATCGAGGAGTCGGTATTTGTTGGCAGGGTGAAAATTTGGTGTCGGATAGAGAGAGGGCTCGATTTATTAAGTTGCTGGCAGTATTGAGGATTTGGTGTTTGGGGTGTGAGGAAAGGTAATGGAGAAGTCGTCCAGAGTAGGTGGGTTTGGTATACCAATCAGTGGATATAGAGCCGTCTGTATTTATTGTGAGGAGTATGTCAAGGAAAGGAAGGGAGTTGTTTTTTTCGGTCTCGATGGTGGATATTAACCGGGGGTGATAAGAGTTAAAAGCTGTTAATATTTCTGGAATCTTATTAGGATTAATTATGAGGAAGAGGTCAACGTATTTTTAAGGAAAATAATATCGTCAGGGAACATGGGGAGGATTTGGTCGAGGAGGTCATTAAGGGTAATATTGGATAGGACAGGGGCGAGGCAGTTACCCATGGCAAGGCCAGAAATCTGGTTGAAGAATTTATCTTGGAATAGGAGGTATCCGGATTTACAGCAGAGAGATAGGGATTCAAGATAGGAGGATCGAGATAGCTTGGTGTGTGGTTCTAGTGTGGTCCAATTCTTGTCAATAATTTCTAGGGTTTTATCTATGGGAATGTTTGTGAAGAGGGACTGGACATCTAGAGAGGCTAAAATGAAATTAGGAGGGATGAGAAGGGAGTGTAGTTGTTTTTTGAGGTCGTGTGCATTCTGTACGTCATAGGGGTTATTGTGACTTAAGGTTTGGATGGAAGTAAGGAGAAATTTGCTTAGTTTTGAGGAGGGGGAGTTTATATTGGAAATGGATTATTTGCTTTATGGATTTTCGGGAGGCCATAGCATCTGGGGGCTGACAGAAATCCCACCCCCTCCCTCACACAATCCTTTCACCAACACATACGAAAACTACATGACAACAAAGAGATAGACCAACGGACCCGCTCACACCTCATCTCACATAACTCCCAAGCCCCCAGATGCTATGGCCTCCCGAAAATCCATCAATCTTCCCATCGGTAAGCCCATCTTGTTATTTTTATATCTGTTCTAATGTAATCTGTTATTCTTATATCTGTTCTCCTAATAATCTAAGCACTACTAGAGCACATTGTTCTTCTAACTGTATATTATGTTTTTATGTTGTTTTTGGTGTTTTTTTTCCATATATATATATATATATATATATGTACATATGTGTGTGTGTGTATGTATATTTTAGTATTAAATCCGTCCTGCTTGTTTTTACAGCCCTGATGAAGGCTTGAAGTTCAAGCCGAAACGTCGGCAACAATAAAACCATTTTCACGGCAAAATGTAGTTTTATTAAGAAGCAGTGACCGAACCCCGACAATCCCTACCTTTAAAATATTATGCGTACAATATTATTTTTAACTGGGAATTTTGTCTATACTTGCAGCAAGAGCCTCACTCCACTGATCAAAGCAGAGCGTATTCGACTGGAAGTAATGCCAACGATAGAAAAAGAAAGAACAGCTGCCCTGAAACTACGTATGACAGCGTTATGTCAGAATGCCCTTGTCGAAGACATGATGTGGATGAATTCGAAGCGACTGGGATAACTGTTACAAAAAAATTAAGACGTATGGATGCATTTCAAGCTATTTGTGCAGAATTTTTAATTAATTCCATTTTAAAAAGAGGACTGCTTAAAACCTTACTTCCCAGTACAACCCTTTGTGACAGTCAGTGTAATAGTATGCGATGAAGAACATATTGTGCTAAGACTGATGAGTCTCAAGTATACTTAAAGATATTTTAAAAACAAGACATAACATAATTGCTGATATTGTACAATTATAAGTATTGAAAACCATATTTTTGCTTGACTTATGACATGTCAAATAATAAAATCTGTCATTTTTAATTATTTATTTCTATCTAGTTATAAATATGATATCATAAGTCCTTATCAATTGTTTTATATGATTTCTCTATTCTTTTTAAGCAATATTTTCCAAAGATTGTTTTCAATTCATTGAGGACTTTTTACTATAGTTCCTTATGAAATACCTGTTACAAACTTCTTTGAAGATGCAATTTTTTTACCTAAATGATTAAAAAGTTAGTACTATCACATTTTTATTATAAAATTATTTTGAAAAAAAGGATAATATGTAAGGTAATTAAACTAATAAGATTCTGTCCAATTGTAGTATCATTTCTATATTGACTATAATTTAGAAATTGGTACAATCTGTACATAGTAAAAAAAAAATCTGTGTTTGTCATTAAATAATATGAGAACAATTTCAGGTTTGAAAAAAATAATAGCTTCTGTTAACCTTATAAATGTGCATGAGTGAAAGATTTTTTAACCGCATGTTGCATCTAGCCTCTCCTGGTCGCTTTTCTCCTGCTTCCTGGTGATTTCCTTTTTAGGCAATTCTGCATTGTTTTCCTAGTTTTTTATTCCTTTTAAGTAGTTTTTTTTTCAATTAATTATATGACAAAACTCCTAAAATTGAATTTTCATGTTAAGGAAAGAAAAATATCAATTATCTTCTGAATTTTGTTTTCTTCAAATTCTTCTGCATTAAAACAATTCAATTTTCAGCTAACTTAACAATTTTATTGTCTCCACTTCTTTTATGAGCGTTTATTAATAAATAATTCCTATAGCCAAAGTTTTTAGAAGGAAAAAATAATACGGTTGATGTAACTGATGGATAAAAGGTTGCTATAATGAGAAAAATATAAACTTTTAAACATACATAAATAACAATGCAGGTATAAGATCAGTTAAATAGATTAATTAATAGAGTAACTATTGCCAATTGTACATTAGATGTGATATAGGATTTAGAAGTATCCGCTAGTTACCTTATCTATTATCAGATGCCTTTCTACTAAACTGTTATTGTGGATTTTCGAGAATAGATGAAGTCTCAATATTGGCTTTGGTGTATATCAACCCCTGAGTCACAAGAGTGTCTTTGCGTATTTAAAAGGATTAGAATTTTCTTTTAAGTGTTATTAGGGTTTTGGAAACTTTAGTAAAAGGTAAATAACCACTTTATTGAAATTTGCGAGGAAACCATAGCATTTTATTGATAACAGACATTCGGTAGAATTTAGTAACCTCACAGAGATATAGATCAACTTAAAATTAACACTGCTTAATAAATTAGAGATATGTAGTGTATAACTACTTGTGGTATTTTGAGAGGACTCCTAAAAATAAAAAAAAAAATGTTGATTTTAAGAATATTTTTATATTGGAATAAAATAAAGAAGTATTCTTTAAATTTGTAGTATTTTTCTTCCTTATTCTCTCTTCTCCCTTAAAATAATCTCCAAAAACCTCTACATTATCTTGGGAGGAATTACGACAAAATTGAAATATTGTATTCCTCTACACCGGTAGAAATAATCACAATTTTGTTGGACATTTCTTCACGGTTCTAAGGAGACAACTGATAACAAACAATTCTCAAGCAATGACCAACCGTCCATCAAAGTTGAAGCCAGAAGAAGAGGGGCTATGTTCATTCTCCAATCTAATTGGGGATATATATACTCCACTTGTTTCAAGGTGCCTTTCCACTGGAATCATACACAAGCACTGCTACAAGCGACAGGTGTGGTGCAGCACAAAGCGCTTTCACACAGCGGGCTTCAGTTAGTTCTTAAGGATTTTGAAGGATAGTGGGTATTGTTCCTTTTTACTTTTCATGGACCCAGAGGAATTTTATTTCCTTAAAAGCAGAAGCTATTTGGAAAGACAGATGTTAAATCAAAGATCTTATTGGATGGACTCAACCCTCTGAAAAAGTTTTTTTTTTTTTTTTTTTCATTTATTTATTAAGAATAAAAATTAACAGTCTGTTCTTAATGCCAGGTACAACTTCTGTATAATAATTATTAAGTCTAGTTACTTTGTTGGAACCAATGTTTACACAGTGTGTATCACAGGTAGATGATAATACTCGATTGGGTAAACTAGACCAAAAATGTATATATATTTAGGTCTTTCATGAAGTTATCTTGTAAGTACATTCTGATTATATTTTCCTACCTGCTTAATTACATTTTTATTTTAATAATGCATTGCTAAAATAAGGTTTTGGACTGATTGCGGATAAATGTTCAAAAAGGAATCTTTTGGGTGTTTCTAGCCTGCAAAATGAACTTGTGGTTGACACTAACAAATGTTTTGTCAGAAGAATATAGAGAAGAAAAATAAATAAGTTCAACGGCTAAAAAGTAAATAAAAATAAATAACATTGTTAATTCTCACTTATCTGGTTGCACCGGGTTTTGTGCATGAAATGACAAGTAATCCCAAAATACTAATTAAAAAGAACCCCGAACCGAAGAAGTTCCGATGCAACTTACATCGGAGATTTAATGAATTCATGTTATATCAACTGGCATTGAACAAGCTACAAGGATCATGTTCAGGCTACAGATCCAACTCCTTTAGCATGAAGCAGCTTGTAGCTGCCCACTCAAACATGCTTCCAGTGTATGACCCCACATACTCTCTCATTGCTTGTGTGAATTGTTTAACCTTTACGCTGCTAGGGACTGAGGTCGGGTGGTTGCAGTGCCAAGAGTGCTACGGACTGATATATCAGTTGGGCTTATTTTGCACTTGGCTGCTACGAGCTATTATATCAGTCCTTCCACTATCGTCACTTGTAGGCTGTTTATAGAAGCTGAAGTGTCCTTCAAAGTCGATAGGGGGCATAGGACTTCACTTTTGTCACTTTAGCTTCCAACTACTCAGCCTACCTGTACGTATATCTGCTCCCTCCATGTTTTTACTGACGAAAAGCATTGTTTCTCTTTACCTATAATTTACCATGCATATTTCTTCAGTATATTATGTGCTTTTCAAGTCAACAATTGTGTGTGTGTTAATATTTATAAGAAAATTTATTCTGAACAAGAATTGTTAGAACTTTCGACGGGTGAAAGTGAAGCAGAGTTTTCTTCCGATGACGATGAGGGTTCTGATTATGTATTCTCTTGGAAAAACACCTGGAACTAGTGGAATGCAAAGTACAAGAGAATTATCACATGAAATATCGTGTGACAAAAGTATTTAGCACACAGGGCACTCCAGGTGTTAGGCTATCCTGCACCATCTAGCCCACGAGTATTACGCAGCCTAAAGGTTAAGGAGGTATAATAAGAAATTGCTCAATGAACGTTCTGCTGAATATTAATAGATAGGAGATTCTGGTTTCAAATCCTTGCAAGGTGAATTAATTTTTCAAAAAAAAATAAAATGTCTTAAGTTCATAGCGTGTACTTCCGGCTTGTGCTAGCCTCACACTGACTTCAATATTATCCACATTTATTTTCAAAAGCTGCTTGGAGCACTGGGTACATTTGCTTCTGAATAGATAGCTAAAGGTTGCGGATTTGCCACTCGGAGGTATCATCAATGTTACAGCTATATCTTGAGAGTTAAGAGATTAGAAATGTATTCTGAAACCTATTTCTTCTCATTTCACAAATTTCAATAACCTACATGAAAGTCTTAACTATTCGATTCGAGTGACAAAGGATGATGCCTAGATCCAGTTCTTAAAATAGTTTTTCATAATACTTGAATAACTGTGAAACAAGCAAGGGGTAAAACATAAGGAAAGGTTTATAAAATATATTATTTATTAATTTTATTTATATAAAACAGTAAAAACTTAAATAATGTTATGAAACACATTATTCACACAGTTTCCTGTGTTTCCATCTCTTCATTTTCAGATAAAGGCCCAACCCACCAAAACTTGATACAATTTTCAGATTTTTCTGTTATTTTATCACAAAACAAATTATCATCATTTTCATCATTGATTAGTTCCAAGCGATGCTGTTGCCCAGAAGATGTAGCAATTAATGGATAAGTACTATGAACACTGAAATGCAGAGAAAAAAAAAATCCTATATATCCTAGATATTTCTATATTTATTTAGTTAAGTAAATTAAAACAATTACATCATCTTAATACAAACCTAACACCGTTGACACAATCATTTTGTGCTTTCCAGGAGAAAAGGGGCTTCAAATCACAATCATTTTCCATGACATCTTGAAATAGGTCCCACACATGCACATATCCATCAGTACCACCTAGAATAAAATTATTTTATAGGAATTGATGTCACCCCAAAAATAAAAACCCTGCAATGTCTATAAGGAAGAACATACCTGAGATAAGATACTTATTGTCTTTTGTTAGGTCAAAATAAATCCTCTGATTTGTCTGAACAAACCTTTTCATCGACAGAAGAACATTCCCAGGATTTCGAATATCCCAACAAATAATTTCATCATCCATTCTTGCGCCACTGAAAAGTTTTAAGCCGTCATCAGAAAATCTCAAGTGGGTTAATCCACTCTTCTGACCAGTCAGAAGACAGACAAATTCCTGTGATCTTGTGTAAAGTCCTACAGAAGAAAACAAAACATGTTCTTTCTCGAATTAAAAGACATATAAAACAGCAAGAAAAGGAACTTATTATTTCTGGAATGTAATGTCAATTAAATGTTTAAATACCTCATTGAGACGTGTTCAAAAAGTATGAGAAATTTTAATTCATTGAAAGGACATTGTTGATCGTTGTGATTGCGAAGGTAGATACAGTCAGGGTTTAGTCTTGGTATCTTAATAAAATTACATCTACTATATATTTATCAAATAGCATTCACTCACTCACTGACTTATCATCGCCCAGCCCAAACCAGTTGACAGAAAAATTTGTAATTTTGCAAGGACACTCCCGAAGAATGGTTGTTTTTATATTCAAATTTTTAAGTATTTTTAGAGGGGTTTGAATTTTTAGTTGGTTTTAAAGAGAGCACACCTAGGCAGCATGCAATGCTAGGACGATAACAGGTCATCTGTTACCATACTGTATCTATTTCACAATATTTCATTGCGGTTCATTTCAACAATGATGGCAGACCTTGAATTACTAGAAATAAACTGTGATTTTGTCCCTCAATAGAGTTCAAGCTATACCTGATGATGATCTAATATCCCAAACCCTTGCACAGCCTCCTCACCCATCAGCATCCCTAGTCAGAACACTTCTTGGTAAAGCTCACAAATATAATAGGTGTTTTCGGGGTCTCCCGTGGTCTAATGGCTAGCGCCTTGGATTCATAAGCGGGAGATGGTGGGTTTGATTCCCAACCTCCGGCAGGAATTTTATCATCCCACGGCTCGCTGGTAAAATTCCTCGCTGCACCCTGGATATCGGCGCTAATGACCTAGATGTAGATGCGCCGTTAAAAAAAAAAAAAAAAAATAGGTGTTTTCAAATGATTTCTTGAAAACATAAATTTTAACGTACATTTATTATTGACAATGAATTTTAACCCGCACTGGTATAACTCCTGTTACTGGTAACCTGTAGATAATAGGTTATCTCTAGGTTATCTGTTGACACTGGTCCAGAGTTCCCCAGTGTCAAGAAACATTATGCTTTAATTACTTATCAATTGATGAATAACATATAGTATGACGGGAATCGTGCTATAATGAATTGCACAAAAATATATAGTAGCGTTAATTTTGATGATACATTATTTAACACAATAAAATCATTTATCCTTGCCCATGTATAATATTTTTCCTTTCATTTAATTTTTATATAAATTAGTATTAAGTCTGTCCTCCTTGTTTACAGCCCTGACATCGGCAAAACTAAAATGTATTTTCCTATAATGTATGTAGTTTTATTAAGATACAAGACCGAACCCTAAATATATCTACCTTCAGAAATTTAATTTTTTTGGGAAGGCCATGCGAATTGTTTTTACGTCAAAAACAATCAAGCAAACACACATCACCTTAGACAACAAACTTAACATCTAATATGGAAATCAGTCCATGGATACATTTCAGACATATATACCAAACAAAAATGGCGCAAATCAGACTAATACAACCTAGGGAATTATTAAATCTTTGCTACCCCAAAAAGAGTTACATTTTTCTTTAATTTTACCTCAATCTGCTAGGATATTTTATTAAATCGTATACATAAAATATCTATGCTTTGGTCTGTCTTGTGGCTTAGGCCATATTACAAGTTTTGTGATTATAGTTTTTCCATCAGATGAAGCATTTACAACATGAATTAAATCTACTTTAACACAACAACAAAATAACCTTATAACATAGAGACTGAAATTAATCAAGAAATGAGAGGACATCAATCTTTGAGTATTGTTAAAATACCTATATTTTTGCTGTAAGTTCCAGCAGCAAACAGTTGTGGAACTGCAGGATTCTCACATATGCAGGAAACAATACCTTTTTGCCCACTTATTTCTAAAAAATAAAAAAAATAATAAATTAAAATCAAACTTCAAATGCATATTGTACTAAAGAAAACTTCCTCCAATCCGACATCCTATGGTCCACCATGCTTGATAATCCGGCACGGCAGGGGTGTCAAGGCCTAACATGAAAAGCGCCCCTTTTCACTTCTTATGCATCAATTCCGCGAAATCCCACCCCAACAACCCCGTGGTGCTTGACGGGATCATAGAAAAAGTCCCGGAAACCCTCTCTGTGATCAAATACGTACTTGTTGCCAGTTCAGTTTATAGCTTTCCATTGAGGCAGTATAATTCTAAAAGTGTGCAATTTTATTTTAGTAATTTTACATTAAATATGGGGTCTTTTTGAGAAGACCCTAAATATGTACTAGTCTTGTAGTCTAAATTTAGTTTAATTTTCACCTCTGTCCATTTTCTTCAACTAGCATCCGATAATCCGGTATGCTTCGAGCCCCAAACGTGCGGGATTAAAGGAAGTTTACTGTATAAGCAAAAAAAACAAACCTTTCAAATTGTATTTTTCACATTCTCTGCCTGGTTTAGATACATCAAAAATATTAATAGCATTTTTAAATCCACAGTATATATCTTCACCACTTGTTGAAAAACAAAGTGATAACGCTGAGTGTATTTCATCTGCACTGTAAATGCACACAATCTGATTTAATATTATATTTTTGCTTTTTAATAATTAAATGATTTTTTTTTTTTTTTTTTTTTACGGCACATGGACAATTAGGCCATTAGTGCCGAATAATTAAATAATATATGCTATTTTAATAAATCAACATTTTTAGGGTAAATTTATTACTTATTTACACAACGATGCAGTATTCATAATTAAATCAGGCCCAGAAGGGTAGATACTATAGAGGTATCTGATTCTCAACCATACAGCACACTAGGGAGACAGTGTGGTCAGTAATATGCTCTGGCCTCCAGATTTTCGTCTTTGCAGGTACCGATTAAATTGATTAAAGGCTAGGTAGGCCTAGGAACAGTCTGGGACCACGTATCCAACCCTCAAACGACATCAATAGAAGATAAAATGTTGAGAGCGTGCCCGAGTTATGAACTCAAGTACTCCATGATTATTGTTTTTAAAAGAACTCTGAATATTTGTGAGGAAATAGTGATTTTTTAAGTCAGTGATTAATTAATAACATGTATCGCCAATACGAGTTTCAGCAAATTCGCTGAAAATATAATGCAATCTGAAATTAATAGGTACTTTATTTAGACTTTTTGATTTTGGACAATAAAAATACATGTTTCTGAAACCTTTCAGGTTCGATTTAAAATATTTTACATGTCCTAAAAAGGGAGTACAAAAACTACATTACAGAAGCTTGCCATCCATTTATTTGGAGAGAAAACTTCTTTATTGAATAAAATTAAATCATTAAGGTAATTGAAAAAAAAAAAAAAAAAAAAAAAAAAAAATGGAAAAATCTTACTAATCATAAGCTCGATAAGAAGCACGAATTTTTCCTGTATAAGCATCCCACAAATGTATAGGTGATGATGAACTTGAAGTAATAAAACTAAAATCATAACAAAGGAAAAATTTAAAGTATTTAAACATATAACTACACGTCTTGAATAATCACACAAAATTAAAATTAGCCACATGATATGGCTCATTGTACAAGTCATTAATCATAGGACAAGTAAGATAATAGGGGAATAAACAATTATATTACCAGCAAGTAGCAGGATTCCAAGAGGACATGAATGGATACCAGGCATAATCATATACCAGACCCCCTTCAGTCACTTCGAGAGATGTTTTCAAGTTTATTATGGTTTCATCATTTTTATTCCAGCACTTTTTACCATGGAATTCCTGAGGAAAATCAATCATTCTTAGCTTATAGTCAGCACAATTACTTAAAAGGCATGTTCCATCGGGAGACCTAGAATTTTTTGATTTGAATGATTATTACATCATTTAGGAATCTTTACATGTTGCATATGTATAATATAAGAATACCATTTACAACCGATGAAGTATTTTTGCCTACTGGAAGGGTTTGTAAATCTAGCGACTTCTTGTCTGGCTTCAAAGGAAAAAGGGGGAGTCTCTGGCAATAATACTTCACTATCATTTTCAACATGTTTGGGTTCATTGTCCTGGGGATAAAATGAGTCTTCTTTATCTGTCACTGAAACTTCTGGAACTATTTCAGCTGAGTTCAACACACAATCATTTTTCTCAGACTCTAAAATGCTTGTGGTTTCACAGGCATCTTCAGAACCCTCCATAGTAAGGAAATAAATGGTTAATTAAATTAAATATTCAATGATACATGAAATTGATTATTTTTTAAATCTAATAAAGTCAAATAAACGAAGATAAAAGAACATATCATAAAAAATAAGTCTTCGGAGAGCATAGCTTTAAAAATAAGCAGCCCAAAAGGCGTGCGTCGAAATCAACATTTAAATTACATTACAAGCACAGATTAACATCATATAAAATATCAAAACATGCTAAAATGCCAATATAACAATTCGAATTGTTTGTTGTGCTGAAATATCGATACTAAGAACCATTTTACTGACATTCACGAAAGATTCAGCAGTCAGAAATAAAATCGACAACTATGAAAATGTGAATGATAACATTACTTGCTTTGCCCATAAATATAGAAAGGAATATATCTTTCTATATCTAAGGCTTTGCCCTCCGTGACGCCAAATAAAAAATATTTTAATAGTAATAATTTCACAGAATATGAATACTTTTTATAAGGGAATTCTACAATCTTAAGAGATTCTGACCCGTTGGTTTTACAATTCTAATCCACTTATTTCTAAATGTAAGGAGACTAATCCAGAAGACGATCCATTAAAGGCGATTCCAAGGGGACGGCACAGGAGCACGGGCTCTACGTCAAAACGGAAGATGATGTACTAAATCTAAATTGGCTTTTGATGTTAAAATTGAGTAATTCTTGTTATTTAGAATATACATTGAACACTACGCTAAAAAGATAAACAATAAGAATAGACAACTAGACGGGGGAAAAATATTTGCCTGTTAACTAACATTTTAAAATTTACCCCTTTTTTAAAATTTAATCAGGGAGACATTCTAGACTGATAGGTCTCACAAACCTGGATCCACTTCTGAACGTGACAGGAATTAAACTTTATTCATTTCAGCGCCATTTATACCTAAACTACTGCTTATTTTGAAAAATTAAACTTAACTACGCATCGAGAGCAAGGGCATGAAAAATTCTAAATTTCAGACTTCAGGAACTATTTTTACACCCTCTCTGAAGCTGTCGGCTATTGTATTTGAATTGGTATTAGTGACATATTAGAAGTTTCCTTCTTATTCCTGGTTTTATTTTACATTGTAGACACCTAAACAGGTTCGAAACGTCGCAAATAAAACTTAATGTTTTTAACAATTTTGGGGAGCAACTCCTGCTAGCTACTTCAAGAATCCATTGATCCTTTCCCATCCTCACCTTCAACTTACAGATTTGATTTAAGTTTTATCTGTCTTTCGAAAAATCTGTTCATTTCCGGACGGAATGTTAGCAGGGCACCAACTTTTCTGGACTAGGAATAATTAATATCTATCCTGTTTCCTTCTGTAGGTAGAGGAGTAAGGCAGGGCGACCCACTCTCTCCAACTCTCTTTATTATATTATTGGAAAAGGTTTTCCGAGCATTTGATTGGTTCAACATGGGTGTCAAAATTGATGGTAGGAAACTGAGCAATTTGAAGTTTGCTGATGACATCGTGTTGATCTCAGAAAAGGCTGAAGAACTAAGAATAATCGTGAACGATCTCATAAACCATAGCGCTGAAGTAGGACTAATCCCAAATTACACTAAGACCGTGTTAATGACCAATAGCTTAAAGAAGGAGATAAGCCTCAACGGGATCGCTCTATTGTATGTAGATGAATTTGTTTACTTGGGACAACTCATATCCTTTAATAATCGTGCAGCTAAAGAAGTGCAAAGGAGAATTACTAGAGGTTGGCAGAAGTATTGGTCACTAAAGGAAGTAATGAAGAGTAACTTTAGCCTGAATAACAAGAAGATGGTGTTCGAAAGCTGTGTTCTCCCTTCTGAGAGTTACGGCTGCCAAACATGGGCACTGACCAAGGAGCAAGAATCCAAGCTAGTAGTGTGGCAAAACTCCATCCTTAGAAGCATGATGAACTGCAGGAGACGGGATAAAGTCAGGGGTTCATTTATGCGGCAAGAATCTGGAGTGACAGATATAGGCCTGCATATAAAGAAAATTAAGTGGAAATGGGCTGGTCATCTTGCCAGATTGCAGGATAGCAGGTGGACCCTGAAGGCTACGGAATGGATTCCGCTTAACTTAAGGAGGAGACGAGGAAGACCATGTAGGCATTGGAGTGATGTCTTAAAGTCCGTTGCTGGTCCGAATTGGATGAACGTTGCCAGGAACAAAGACAAATGGAAAGCAGTGTTGGAAGAAACAGGGAACTCCACTTCCTAGTTGGGTTGGTCGCCAGGGAAGTTAGACCATTACCCCCATCAAGGGGAGGCCTGCATGAGAAACATGTATTTGTAAATATTGTAAATAGTAATTTAAAAAGAAATTAATTTAAATTTTTATTACTTTTTGTTTTGGTTATTTTTTTGGAAATAGTTTTTTTTTTTTTTTTTTTTTTTTTTGTTTGTATTGTTCCTCTTATCCAATAAAGGCTTTATTTATTTATTTATCCTGTTTTGGAAAGAAAAACCACTTCAAAAAACAACAGTAATAATCAATAAATTTTAAAGTTCATTCTTTGTCTCTTGCGATCCTACATTTGGACATAACGATGTATTATCTTAAATAAATAATCAAAGCTATTTTGATTATATTTAGGACTGGTTGAATACAACAGGCAATCAATGTCTTTGACAACGTGGTTATAACCTCCGTCCAAACCTTGAGGGTTCATTTTTACTTTTACCAAAAGGATTTACTACAAGTAAGCTATCGGCTAAGAATCTAATAAAAACATTATCTAAACCTTTTAACTGTAAGGAGTTATTCAATAAAATTGCTATTCCTGTAATTATGGCTGCTCTATGTTCAGTAACTCTTTGTTCTTATCAATACTATCTTTTTCCGCCTTTGACAACCAGTTCAAAATGTAAACTTTCATGGTTAATTTTTAACAAAGACATTTCAATGCGAAAGTTTTTATCTTTTAGAAATCCAAGAAATTTTACTGCCGAGGAAGTTAAAAACGCTTTGATTGTCATCTCAAAAACAAATCAGTATGAAACAATAATTAATAATAATAAAGAACTGTTTGCTGAAGTTCTTTTTGAATTAAAGCGAAATCATTTAGATACATTTTCCATTATAAATACATGGCTAAAAGAAGAGGTATTTATTCTTTGGGTGATATTTTTCTGCTTAAAGTTTTATTTGATTGAGTTTAATGAAATAATCGTTTTAGCTCACATCTCCTCCTTTGGAGCTCCTGTGGATCCTAGAAAAAGAAAATCTTTTACATTTTACAACTTATTTATACTTGTAAGTGCACATTTTGACATTTTAAACAATTTATGTACTGAGTTTAATTGAATAGGCTTCTCTTACTTTTTTTTTTTTTTGTTTTTAATAAATTTTCTAATCATCAAAAAGACCATCATCAAATGTTTTCGTTTATATCAGTATTTTATACGAAAATGTTAACTTCCGATAATTAAGTTTTGGATTGGAGTTTATATATCTCATTTAATTTTGTAGTAAAAGATGCATGTATATCAGTTGCCAATTACATGCGATATGCAATGCATGGGGCATGTAGTAAATAAACGGCCACACCTCAGGGTTACTGAGGTATGGAAAAAAAAAACAAAAATCAGTTACCAATTGAATCTGTGGAGCAAGACTTTGTATATTGAATATTCTCTAATCATTTTATTTGTTTCAATTTAATTTAACATTTTGATTAAATGAACGCCAGATATTAGTACGTTGATATTTATCATACCATATGAAGTATTATTTATCCTGAAGCTTAAATTGTGGGGCACCATCAGTACTGAAAAAGAATGATTAAGACATAATTTGTATCACAGCTTTTACTATATTGTTACTTTATAAATGCTTTTCAACAAAATTTGAGTTTTGCAATACATTATATTATATCTTAATTTTTTAATCATATAAATAATGAATAATTTTATATTAACTCTTTAATATTTTTTGAAATTTTAGCCATCAGGACTATTCACCAACAATTCAGTGCTGCATATCTAATGTATTATCCGGTGATCTAGAGGAAAATGAAAAGATCTCCGTTCAATTTATTCTTACTGGTATACTGAATATACTTTTGGCCATCAGAAATGGCTCAGACTTTAAGTATTTGTCTGAAGATATTCTTCATAGCACTGTTTCTGAGGTCAGTTAATAATAATAGATATTTTTTTGTGTTTATTTTTGTTGTCAATGTTAACACAATACTCACTAATGTTGGAGTAGGATCTCTTCTATATTCTTTTGATGGATTGTACTGAACAGCGAAATAAAGATTTATGGCAATAAGATATAGACTTCCCTGTCGTTAGTCCATTGCCTCCATCTTACACTAATTTTAAGTCACAGTTTTCCATCTCTATAAAATCAATAAAGCAGAAAAAAGGCTTATAAGAATTATTTAAGCAACAACAGAATTATATTTGTTGAAACAATTTTTGCCATTTCTTTTGACCTAGAACCTGTAAGATTTGCTAAAAAATGCAATTCAATAAAAGTATTTTTTTTTATTGGTGGTTATTTTTAATAATCTTAAAAACATTCTCTCATTTATTTTGGGAAGCATACAGCTTTTCGATGGGGCAATCAGTTGGTAGGGATAGTAGCAACGAGAAACTTATTTTTTGTTTTGCAGTGGAATTTTTGTAGAAAGCTATACATGACCCAACCTTCTCACCTACCTGGGACCTAGTATATTGTCATTTATTATAAACTAGCTGTTATTGGACGTGCCATGCTACACCTACTTTATATTAAATAGCCATTACCCGGTGTACCATACTACACCTACTTTATATTATACTAGATGCTCCCCGGTGTGCCATGCTACACCTACTTTCTGCCTATGACTCTCCCAAGATCTACCTGCATATCCAGTTACGTCAAAATCAGTCAAACGGTGTGAATTTGTATATATCTGTGAAGTAATTCATAAAGCAGACAGCAGAGGCCAGCACCACGGCAATTCATAAAACAGCCGACAGAGGCCAGCACCACAGCCTGCGAGTAGATAGCTCAATGCCTGCGAGTAGATCAAAGAAAGGCCAGCACTCCTTAGTTAGACAGTTACTTTTGATATAAAATTGAAATAAACTGCATTACATGATTATATGAGGAGCTTAGTATCAAAGTTGGACAACTCCACTTTTTTTCAGTTTTAAGATTTTTGTCGATTCTTAAGTGGATTTTTATGCTGCATTCGGTTTTACAACTATTTTTCATTAAAAATGGACAGAAAATAGGTAAAATAGCGTTTATTTCAACCGTTCAGAATCAAAATATGGACAATTCCAACATAGTTTGGTTTCAAAAAATGACAACTCCACTAGCTGTTATCCAGCACACTGTGGTTCCGAATGCCGGATTTTGGGACAAAACCTCTAGGTACTTGAATCTTTCTGATTTAGGTATGATTTTTGAAGAATTTCTTTTGTGCCGAGTCGAATGAGACCATTACCAATTCTATAGAATAATTATTTTATTAATAAACGGCCTTTATATAACAACAACTGTGAAAAACCGCCGGTATTTAATTTAAAATATTCATACTTTACTCAATTGGTAGATCTATGTATCCTTCCAAATATATTTTCAAGGCCTCAGGTGAATAAATTAACAGCTAATGTGGTACTGGTAACTGTTCTCGACATATTCCTCTTTATTTAAATTTTCGCTTATAACAAATAAATATTGACAGTTTCACACTAGATATTAAATAGATCTCATCGTTAATGTTCAGTTATTTGCTATTAAAAACTTTTCAACAACTCTCTGCAGAAAATAATAATGGTTGTTTTTCATAAAATAATCGCATCGCTAATTGATAACTTTATTTTATTAGCTGTGCACAGGTATGGCTGAGTACGGCGATGAAAATTATAGCACAGCCACTTCAATACATGTAGTTATAGGTAAAACTGTGCGAAGAGGATAGCTAAGTACCACTTTTCAAACTTCAAACTGTATTTAAATAACATTTTTCATGTAATTTTTAACTATATAATTTTGATTTAATACATTAGACATAATTACATTATATTAAAACACCCTCGAGCATACCAAATTCATATTTGTTTGGCTTCAAAAGAGTTTCAAAAACAGACAACTCCATGACTTGGTTTCAAACATGGACAACTCCACTATTTCAAGTGTAATTACGGCCTTAATACTTATATAATTTTGTAGTGCCTTTGAAATAATGTTTCTGAGGCCTATAAGAATAACATATAAAAAAATCACCATGATACTGACATCAATATAGTAGATATGGTTTTTTGCCTCTCCTGTAAAAAAAGCAAAAGTGGAGTTGTCCAACTTTGATACTAAGCTCCTCATATAATGATGTAAAGTCATCAATGAGTTCGAGTTATTCTAATAAATTTGAGACATTATTCAAAATGGCCGTTCAGTGTAGCCAATTTTTCTTCAACAAAACTTTTGACCTTTTGACCAAATCTTGAAATTTGACTATTTCCCTTATCAAGACCTACCTGTATGCCAAGTTTGGTCAAACGGTGTTGATTTGTATAAGAAACAAACAGACAGACACGTGTTTATAAATATATATATACAAAAACACGTGTCTGTCTGTTTGTTTATATATGTTTATGTATATATATATATATATATAAATATTCACAGAATCCAAAGCCTATTCCACTCAGTGTTGCCCCTTCTCCTTCAACAGGAATTAAGAAAATCTTAATCAGCTTACAGTTTATTTATATATATATATTGTTATAATAAAATAAAAATAATTTTATTTTTAATAATTTATTTACGTTACGCCTCTACGTTGGGAGCCAAAATGTATAATATTTAAATTTAAAAACTCTGTATCTCAGGAGTCGGGTTCGAGTCCAGTAAAGTAAAACAGAGATAATTTTAAATAATAAAAAACAAAAGACTCATGGATAAGTCACATCCAGGCATATGGATAAACAAGCATTACCTGATATAAAGCCAGCTTTGTATTAACTGCATATGACAGGATCTTCTTTAAAACGGTATCTCCATTAACGGACTGAGCCTAGGCTTCATGAAAACTGATGACCATATGCAACTAGCTGTACACTGAACTAGAGCTGCATTAAGACTGGATCTAACTGGATCACGATTTAGACTGTAGCTTCTTTTGAACTACACTATCGTATGATTAGATCTTCCATTCAACTGAACTGCACGTATGAGATTGTATCTTCTTTTCAACTCAACTGTATGTATGAGACTGGATCTTCCATTTAACTCAACTGCACTAATGAGACTAGCTCTTCCATTTTAACTGAACTGCACTAACTCGATCACGATTCAGACTGTAGCTTCTTCTCAACTCAACTGCTTTTAACAGACTGAACGAACTTTCATGGCGGGAGCGTCCTACCGGTATCCAATGCTACCTGTATCGACTGCTAGACAAATATAACAAATAATATTTGTTTATCCCAATGAATTTAACATATCAATGAGCTTTTTGATTTTCCGAATTTTCTGTGTTAATTTTAAAACTTTTAAATATGTAATGTAAAATATCATTACAATATATATACATATATATATATATATATATATATATATATATATATATATATGTGTGTGTGTGTGTGTGTGTATATATATATATAGATAGACAGATAGATAGATAACAATAAGTTCCCTTTGGGGTTCTTGAAATTTGTTCAAATATCTTATTGTCTTTTTTTTCAGGCACTGAAACTTATAGATTCTACCTCATTAATTCATTGGAATTATCTTTCTGACTTGAAAAAATTGAGTGACATTCATTTAGAGTCAATCCAAGAGTTTGCTTTGTTCCATCTCACAAAACTTCTTACTTATGAAGGGAGCTCTTTCGAAATTACCTTTGTCGTGAGCAATCATACAAAGCAATGGATCAATGAAAAATTGACTCAAGAATTAAAGGATTTTATCAGTGAAGTATGTTTGTTTTTCTGTTTTGTTTATTATATTGGCATCTACTCTTTACTCATTAATTATGATTCCATTTTAGATTATTACTACACTAGACTCTAAAGTAGTTTTGAATGAAATTAATAATGTTGTACAGCAACAGACTTTTAATTGGAAGTATCTTCTTGTTATTATTTCTCTTTTTGTTGAGTTACCAAGAAATTCTGAATTATTAAAAGGTTAGTAGTAAATCTATTAAAAGGTAGTAAATTTTCCATGGTCAAAATTTTTGATTAAATCTGGCTTATATGGTTTTTAAAAATGTTCTAAATGATTTCAACATTAAGTTTGTATTATTTGACGTGTTATTATTGTTATGGCAAAAATATTATTTGAATGAGTGGTATAAACAATTCTGTATCAGAGGAGGGGTTGATTTATCAAACTTGTGCAACGAACTTCAACATTTTCTGATTTATTTGAATTTCTCGGCCCGTCTTGCTCATATATTCCCGAGCCAACCTTACGCTAACTTCTCTTGGGCTCTATCAGTTGCTTTCACTACAGAAGTCCCAATGAATTTATGGTGCCCCAAATTACATTCTATTTTTATTTCCAAATCCATCAAACTTTCCATAATTTCTTCCTTATAACTAGGTAAAAATGTAGCTGGCCACAAAGATTTTCTTTTCATTTGTGGGCAAGATTAGCTCAGTGGTAGAGTACTAAACTAATGTTCTGGAAGACCCGAGTTCAAAACTCGGGTGTGCACTGTTTCTTCTAGTGTCTTCATTAGATGGGTGGATTTGGGGCCCTAGACAGTCCCTTGGCCGACCCATCTTTAAAGGGTACTTCCAAAGAAGAAAATCAGGCAAGTGGAGCGCAGTACCGACCACACTATCTCCCTACTGTGAGAACAAGATAACTCTACAGTACCTGCCCCTCTGGGCGCTAAGGACCTTTTATGGGACTGATTTTTTCCCCTTTCATTCAGGACATAAATTTGAAGTATCAGTCATTTTTATTCATTCAAAATGAGCGGATCCTCAAGGATTATCAGTGTGGATTTCGCCTTAACAGAGGCACATCTGATCAGATATTTGTCCTGAGGCAAGTCCTTGAAAAGTGCTATGAATTAAATACAGATGTTCACATGCTCTTTATTGATTTTAAGCAAGCTTTCGATAGAGTTGACAGAGTACAGCTATTTAATGCCTTGAAAGACTTTAACATACCTCTGAAGCTTATTAATTTGATAAAAATGTCAATGTCCTGAACGCAGGCCAGTGTGCTCATTGGTAATTGTATAAGCAAAAATATAGAGTTTACCTCTGGGGTGAGACAAGGAGATGCCCTCTCAGCAATCCTTTTATCCTAGTGCTCCACAAAGCTGTAGGAAGTTTAGATGCAAATGGTTCATTGGCTTACCGCTCATACCAGATTCTTGGTTATGCAGATGGCATTGTGGTTTTAGTAAGAAGTGAGAAAGTTTTAAGAGAGGTACTCACCAAGCTGGACCACAAAAGTAAAAAAGTTGGACTTGAGATGAGTCAAAAACAAAATACATGGTTATGTCAGCGTCCGAGGTGAGAAGAAGACCACGCAGTCTAATAAATGAAGATTACAACAAGTTGTTGATCATTTCACATATCTTGGTACGGAAATTAATTCTGAAAATAAGATTAGTGAGGAGATCAAAAAGAGGATCATAAGTGGCAATAAAGCTTATTACGGCCTCGTGAACCTGATGAAGTCGAAGCTGCTCTTTAAGCGCACCAAGTTGCACAATTCACTTATCAGACTGGTAGTGTGCTATGGTGCTGAAGCATGGGCACTTAAAACAAAGGACCTGCAGGCGCCTAGAGTCTTCGAGCGAAAGGAGATGCGACACATTTTTGGCCCCATCTGCGAGCAAGGTGTCTGGCGCATAAGGAGTAATCGAGCACTAAATGAGCTAAATAACCATGAGGATATCGTAAGGTTCGTCAAATCGAGAAGAATTAGTTGGCTTGGCCAAGTCGAAAGGTTACCCAATGATAGAATAGCGAAGAAGGTCACAAGAGAACCGTTCCCAGGAAAGAGGAAGAGAGGACGTCCTAGGAAAATCTGGCAAAAGGACCTGGAAGAAGATCTTAGAAAAATTGGAGTTGCTGACTGGAGAAGAAAGGCCCAGGATAGAGAAGAATGGAGAAAGGTTGTTCGGGAGGCGAGTCCATCTTGGACAGTAGAGCCGCATAAGTAAGTAAGTAATTTTTTTATTCATTCAAAATCATTTTCAATTTAAAAAATGAGAATTTCTTCAAACAACTCTGTTTGCTAATGCAGTCTTAATTCTTTCATCGTCAAACCAGTGTAATGTATTCTAAATTATTCAAATTATTTGGGGATTTCTATTCAACCATATGCTCGGCCCCATTTTTAAAGACAGGAAAGCCATAAACAAAAGACAAGAATGGCCCCTCACTAAAAAATGAGCATAGATACTATAAATTTTATATTTTAATACATTTTTGTAGATACTTGAATTTCAAGAAATGTCGGAGCTGGATGGCCAGGAGCTTGCATAGAATGGAGACTTCCTTTATCTGTCATCCAAGAATGGGCTAGAACAGATGGCATGTTTTCAATTCACCGTGCCATGTAGCTGTTCATATAGTTTTTCTGTTGATTGTTAAAGTGTCGTTTCAGATAACAATATGTCTTCAGGCTTGATTAGTATAGTAAATTATGGTTCCAATTTAAACTCTAAACAAACAAAAAATTAATAGGGCAAAAAGTTATACGTTATTCATTTCAGCATAGATTATTCCTATAATAATAACTGGGCATGGCTCTGTAGGCTCCGTTCGCTTCCCAGTTAAAGACATTCTTTGCCAGATTTGATTTATGCTTTAGCTCTTGTTCGGAGAATTAGTTAATTTCTAGACGGTTTGTTTACAGGTCGGGTATCTAGACAAGGAGAAAATTAATATGACTATCATGTTTTGGATTAGAACAAAAATGATTAATTCAATTATATAGATTATTACATTTTTATTTTCATTCATTCACTAATAGAATTATAGTTTTTATATTATTGTGCAGTAGTTTTTATCATGCGTAATTCTAAAACAATAACGTATATAATCTTTCTATTTCATTTGACTGTCATTTTTTTTTTTTTTTTTTTTTTTTTTTTTACAGGAGCAGTTGATGGTTGGTTGAAGAATGCCCTTGAAGATAAAGACAAATCTTTGTTATTTCTTGTCTTGATTATCGCACGTCATTGCTGTGCTGAAAAAGCTAGATATTTTACAAACTATCCAACTTGGTTTGGTTCTGTGCCTCTTAAATCGGTTTCATCGTTTACATTCTTCTTTGAATGCCTTTCCCAACTGGTGCCCAATGAACCACCTTTGTTTTTAAAAATTCATGTTAATAAGGTAGATGGAAAATTACTTTTCTAACCATTATTATTTAAAAGTACTTTTTCTTAATGTTTTGTAATATTAAAAATAGCCTAATGGTATTTTCTCTATTAATGAAAATTCGAGGTTAAGAAGTAATCAAATAGCTGTGAAAATATGTTTTACTCTATTTCTGTTGTAAGTCAGGCAGGGCCGCCACATCTCAGAGCCGAGGCCCAGACCAGCTTTTGATCATGAGCTCCCAATACATATTGATAAAACCTCTCCCCTTCCCACACAGAAAACATAATTTCCTCATTAGTTAATGTTAATAGTTGAAATGTCTAATAAATTTATACTAATCTGCAATGTATTATTTTACAAAAAATGTAATGTGTTCTCAAAGTCATCATTAAAACAGTCAGCATACAAGTAGCGTTTACATTTTGGGATTTAAAATTCACAAAACTGAAAATTCTAGTACTTTGTCATTGGCACAGCCTCTGAGAGGAACTACGAGCCCCAGTCCAAATAACATTACGATGCCCTTAACGCCCCCCCCCCCCCTCTATTAACATTACCAAAAACTATGTAACATCTGAAAAACAAAATTAAATACATTTCTAATTGAACAGAGCGGATAATTTACGTATTGTCTATGTCTAAGGTCCATTCGCACTTCCGGAGCTACAAATTTATGGACTGACAATATTTAAAAGCTAGTTTATATATTAGAAATAGGGAATTTAGTAAGTTATCCATTGGTTGTTATCAATAATGATTATGTGAACTATACTTAGGTATATAATTTTGTTATTTCAAATTATAAATGCGACTAAAAAAATGATGCCGGGCCCCCATCGTTAATAGCCTAATTGTTGATACACCATTAAGAAAAATTTAAAGAAAATTGATATTATCTCCTGAACCTTGAATTTCTTTACCTTCCTTCAATATGATATTCTAACAAATATACATGGCACTAATTTTATTAATATTAGTATTTTTTTTAATAATTACAGGTTCCTTCTGCTCCTCCAAGTTGTCAGTCCCTTATTATTGATTATATAGATCTTGCAAAAACTCGACTTTCTGATTTGAATGAAACAACTGATTACATTGGCCTCTTTAATGATTATCATGAGACTGACGAGGTAAGGGCTCGAGGTCATTCACTTTATTATTTATTAAGATTTTCACTCCATTTTGTGATTAACAATTTAGTAATGTCAGACAATATTGAAACATAATACCTATTTTTTACAGCTTCATTATAAAATTTATTTTATAAAATCAACGTTATTTTTAAATGTGTTTTTATTCGAATTTAAATAAAATTATTGTATTTTCAGTCTGCGGGTGTATGTATATATTTTTTATTAATATAGCTTTTGTCCCCAGTGGTTAGTATTTAGCATGATATTTCATAGGAATCCTGTCCAGTTTCTAGCCTCCTACTTGTGTCCATAATTTTAATAGCTTTTTTATATGTTATAATGTGACCTTACTATTAATAGATGTATACTTATCTAAACATTTATACGTTCAACCACGTTAATAACAAAAATAATATATGCACAGTAATTAAACAAAAAAAAAAAAAATTAAAAAATACAGAATTGAAATTGTAATACCATTTGTACTTATACTGCAATTTTTATCAGGGAAATCTCCAAAGTCAAGAATCCGGAAAAAATAAATAAAAATAGCATTTAATTTGTTACAGGAAGGACAAGAATCAGATGTTACAAGGGCCATCTCTCTCTTTGAAGAAAATAATGAGATTCCGAAACCTCTTATTGAAGCATCTGTCTTCAGGAGACAGTATTATGAAAAAACGTTCCTGAAACGGTTATTATCAGTATCCGAAACAGATGATCCAAGTAGAGCGCTGTTAATTAAGAAGCTTTATTCTGCGGGGAAAGTACCTTCTGCTATGTACAGATCTTGGTCTTCTTTATCACTTCTCATCAAATAATATATATATTGTCTGTATTAATATTTGTTCTTTTTATTATTTTGGCTCTGAAATTCCTGCCTTCGAGCTCAGATATTTTAATAAGGCTGTTAGACTTCGACTCTAAATAGAATAAGATCTTCATATCGTGGCCATGCTCATTTTTCTTTTATAATAATTAAATATTTTCGGTACTGGCATTCTCCTTTCGTTTGAAGTGTGAAATGAGCCTTTTAAAATAAAACTAATATAAAAGAAATGTACTTCATAAAGCAAATAAGGCTTGTTTGTTAGAAGTTTCAGTTTTTATTTCTAAATTTTAATACCATCATTCAGACTTGAATATTTCCATTATTTTTATTTTTTCATTATGTTGATAGCTTCATCAATCATAAGTGTATCTCAGTTAAATCAAATTGCTGAAGAAAAGTTGTACAATAAAATAGTATGAATGAATTATATAAATTTTATCCTTTTCTAGTACATAGTAGCTTTTATGGCATCCATTAGTGAATGATTCTGATGCTTATGGTGCTCAAAAAGGATATAATTTAATACTATTTATTACTACTAATTTAATACTAAAGCTATGACTAAAATAAATAACTTAAGTCCCCGTAATAACCCGTACGACTTTAGATGTCCCTGGAGCGGAGCACGTTTCACACTCCTGGTTCTACTGGATGGTGTTAAAATAGCTGAGCCTGACATTTAAAACATCTCAGTGTAATGTAACTGACATATTTCAACTAAAAAAATTAGAATTTTATATTGCTATACTTATTTTGAGAAGAGATAGTCGACCGTCAAGATTAAGAAGGTGTAGATCATGTTTGGGGTATGCTCATGTGTTGAATGCACAAAACCAAACCCCATAATTACTACGTTTTATCATAACAACGTTATGTTACTACATTTTATAACTAAAATGAGTTATATTTATCCTAACGTTTCGGCTTGACATGCAAGCCTTCTTCAGAGCTGTAAACAGTTATGGCTTTTGTTATTTGGTAATTTGTAATTAATGTTATTTTTATTATACATACACACGGACTATTGATCATAGTCAAGCAAAACCAAGTCCTCCGCATGTCTTTTACCTCTAATGATTTTATTTTTCACTGTCTTATCTTTGTTATTTATGGTAACAGGACATAGTGCCCTATACCGTTATATCGATTGACAAATACACATAAAGAACATGTTGTTAAGTAAATTTAATAAAAAAATTGACATGGTACAGATGGGGTACAGATATATATATACACATATATATATACATATATATATATATATATATATATATATATATATATATATACATACAAAAACACACACACTCACAAACACAATATATACATACTTATTTGTCATTAGTATTTACCAACTGTTTAAGTCCTGAAGAAGGCTTGCATGTCTAGCGGAAACGTTGAGATAAATATAACTCATTTTAGCTATAAAATGTAGTTTTATTCAACACATGACCGAACACCGATGATCTACACTTGCTATACTTAAATAATTATGTCTTGTTTAGATTCTACGATAGATTAATGAATCTAAAGTCAAAAACAAAGAATGATTGTAATTACTACAAAAAGAAAAATAATAACTAGGAATTCTAGGAGAATAATAGAAATAAACTTAATAATATAACGTTGTATATTTTTCATTTGGCACTTACGTAAAATTATTGAGGTAATCATTTTTATTCTGTACATCATTTTAATTAATTATTGTACTGAACATTATTCAACTCCATTCACTTCAACAAAACCAAGAAAAGTAGAAGATAACATTTATAACAGAATAGTTTGGGTGGAAGCATAACAATTAACGGAAGACAAAAACAACAATAACAGACAAATAACAATATCAGGAAGGATTTGAAATTTAAATACAAAACCAAAACCTAACAATAAACATATTTCTTTAAATGAATGCAAACAAAAAAACAGCTTATAACAATTAACATAACATTTTATGCTTTATAACAGTGTTAAATCTACAACAGAAATTATTCAAATATATCATAATTAATTTAAAAAATGTAACACTTAAAAATATTTGAATTAGATTACAAATGTTCCATTCATTAGCATTTCAATACATAAATAGTATTCCATTTGGGCATTATATTTTTATTTTAAAAGAAAAATATTTCTTTTGAAATAGAAACAAGTGTGCTATTACAAATAGTAAAGAATAGGAATATAAAGTTTTTCTCATTTTACTTTTATAATGCTAAAACAGTTTCTGAAAAAAAAAAACAAAAAAAACAATGAACCCTCTCTTTGACGATACATTGCCTTGAATTTAATTTGAATTCATAGAAAAGATCATTTGTCAGACTTGGAAATGAACCAAGTTATTCCGAACTATGTTCAGATGCCTTACGAAGCGGCTTCTGAGCTTTGCCTAATTGCTCGGCGCAGGGGTATATCGAAATGAATACTAACGTCATGTCAACAATTTAATATTTGAAACAAACTGTCGTTTGCCACTCCAATCCTCAAACTACGTCACTTCATGGTTTCTCCAGTAGCTTTTGCCATATACTGGGCTAACCTCTAAACTTCTACTTGGAGAGAGAATCTTTTAGTGGCAAATCAAAAATATTTTTTTTAGCAGTTGTGGCAATATGATTCTCGACAGGTTGTGTAGTATGTATGTTCACGGAAGGCGTGAACACTCCACACTCTTGGTTGTGGGTTTGAATACAACTAGGAATAGTGGATTTCTTTGAAAAAAAAAGAAAAGCCATCTGCCCTATCTTTGTTAGAAATGGTTCAAACCGGTAGATAATTTGTACTAAAAATCTGTGTTACCTGTATGTATATATATATATATATATATATATATATATATATATATATATGTATATGAACGTTAAAATTTAAATAAATAAAATGCAAGTTCCAGGCAGGGCATCAAAACTGAAAAGAAACTAATTGAACAGCTCTAGGACAAAATATTTGCTCCGCTTTATTGAATTTAACTTTTAGGTTTATTTATTTAAATTTTAATTTACTTAAGAATTTTAGGACGGTTTATCTATAGGTAACCACCCTTTTCTAGCCAGGATAGGGCTGATGCATTTTCTTTTTTCTAAGGAAAATCCACCAAACACAGTGGGAATCGAACCCATGACCCTTGGGTTCGATTCTTGTTATGAAAGAAGAAAAAACTTATATTTAGTAGAACAGTATAAAGAGAGGATTCTGAGTAATGATTATAAAAATAAACTAGAATACGATAAAACAGAAGTGCCGATATAAATTCTTAACTGTAAGATAAATATGGTATTGATATAATACCAATTATGCTTAAAATAGCTATATGTTATGAATTGATATAAAGTGTGTAATACAGATTTCTGTCTTTTTTTCTTCCTATATTTATTTACATGTTTTCTTTTCTTTTTTTGTGATTTTTAGGAACTAGAGAATTTATGAATTTCATCTGTCAACGTTATTAAGGTGTCACACACTTTCTAATGTAAATATTCAATAAAATTTATTCAGTTTATTAATGCCTACAGTTAAGTATTTTAGAGTTCTACTTCTGAAATCTTTACAGGTACAAAAAAAAAAAAAAAAATCAAAATTATAACTGAACGCATTAATCAATTTTCAATGATTCATGAATCATATTGAACCTTATATCTTCACAGATTATTAAAAACAATAATACACAACTAACAAATCATTGTATCTATTGTAAATTATAAAACAATTTAAGAATTGCATTTTGTTTTAATAATAACTTATATCAAATCATTAACTTTATCTATCACATGCATGCAACTGCATTTCATTGCCAAAGAAGCTTAATTATTGTAAGAAGGTAACTTTTATCTATTATTTAATTTGTGTTTTTTTCTTTTTTTTCCTTTTTACATGGAGTTATTTTATAATCGCATGTAAAAGTTTATAATATAAAATCTATAGTAAAAAAATTTATAAACACGAAGACAACTCTAGTAAATAAGTGTTCTTGTTTGGTTATTAATTAGTATACATGTCAGAGCACTTCAGTCAAGAAACAAATATATTACATAGAGAATAATTTACAAGTTTACAAGAGGCCATAAAATATATCACAATTATAAAAGTAGGAAGGATTACTGTTGTCAAGTGTTCATGATTGTCGATCTTCTAGAATATCCCTTTCTGGTTACAGTCGAGCCCTGAGCCTCACATTCACGCTTCACCCTGTCGATAATGTCTGCTACCAATTTTTCTTCTTTTTCACGTTGTTTTTCATATTCTTCAGGGTTTCCTGGAATGTCTTCCGAACTACGCCTCCCTCTTCTACACGGAATCACAACCCTCTCTTCCATTCGGGAATGTCTTGTGCTTAAATGGCCAAGGTAGCCTTTTCGAGACTTAAAGAACACATTGCAACGGTAACACTTGAAGAGGGCGGCCGGAGGAGATTCTATATGGAATTTGTATTTGTGCCTGTACCATTGCGTTCGAGAAGGTAATAATTCCCCGCACCTCTTACACACAACCGTTCCGTCTTCGTTCATCAAGTATTCCAGAAGATCCCTCCGGCGAGGCGGTGTTGCTTCAGGAGAATCGTCTTCGGTATCTTCCGCCGATTCCTCTTTCACTTGAAGTAGTGCTTCATGACTCAGGAAATGAGGTGTGAACTGAACAGGATTCAGTGTTACGTCATCTGCTGGAGATATTGCAACATCTTCTTGGAGGGAGTCACTCCTATTCTGATAAGGTGTTATGGAGACATCTTCACAAATTGACACACTCACAGACTGCAAGCATTCCTCTAAAACATAAAATATAAGACATATTCAAATTAGTAAACAAAATTAACTCATGGATGAGAATTTTGTTGTTAAACATTTCTTATTTAATGACAAACATTTTTTGGGATGGGTTATTTATTTGATTTTCAGAGCTTGCTACTTAGGCGATTTGCTCTATTGAACCAGTATTGTGCAAGCAAGATTTTAAATAAGATTTGTAGTAAATAACATGAAATGTAGTATTGCAACGAAAAATTGAAACAAAACACTCTATCTAATTTCAAAAATGAAAATAAATATAAAGTCTAAAAGTGTAAAAAATGAAAAATATATATTTGGGGATTTATAAGTGTTGGGGGGAGGGGGATTTATAAGTTAGCACCCTTTTCTAGCCAGGATAGGGGCGATCCCTTTCCTTCATTTGAAAGAAAAGATTCCACCTCTAGTGGGAATCTAACCCAAAGCATGGATTTAACGCCTTAACACTCTCACTCCACAGGGGCTGTCCTTGTTTTACAGCCCTGACAAAGGTTTGAAGTCAAAAAGCCGGCAAAAATAAAACACATTTTCTTATAAACAATGTAGCTTTATTAAGATACCATGATTGAACCCTGACTAAATCAACCTTTGCATTTCCAATGGTCAATGATCTCCTCGTAAAAGAGACATATGTGCCTAAAAACCACTATTTGTTTCAAAACAATATGATTCGATGGAGAATAGACCGCCTGCTCAAGTTATGCCAGGTTTTTCAGTTCAAAACAAGAACCCAAAGCTAATACAATTTTACACATGTTAAAATAAATAAATTTAATTCATAAAATAAACTCTAAAATATCATTTATTATAAAAATAGTTCTTTTATATATATTACATCAAACCAAAATATTTGAAATGTTTCACTAAATTAACTTTACTTTTATTTTGTGCTGCAAATTATTATAACAATGAGAATAAAAATTGTCTTGCCTAATGATTTTTTTTCTCTGTGCTATAAATTTTTAAAATAAAGTTGATATTTACAAGGTCAAAAACGTTTTAAAACACTTTTGTTTGATCAGCTACCTCAACCACATTTTATTTTTTTCATAAACTCATTTATGTTTCAGCTTTAAGCCATTTTCAAAAATTAGAAAAATATGAAGGTCTGATATAATTGAAGAAAAAAAAAAAAAACAACAAAAATTTGGTTGAGGTCGCTGATCAAAGAAAGATGTTTTAAAAAATGGTATTGTTTCCAATATAAGTTATACAATCATATTTTACATAATCATCAAAGGTCTGAAGTTATCGTGTTCTATTTGTGCAATAGAATCACATTTAATTCACGTTTTCCTTTTAAAATTGAACACTGAAAATATATTACCATTAATGAAAAATAATAATAATAAAATGAGAAAGCTCAGTAGTCGATTCAAGGAGTTGTATCCTACTTGTTGCAGGATGTTGAAAAGGTCCATACTTTACCAAGGATATTCCAGTGTAGCTACCAGTAGGCAGCTAAGCACTAATACCCACATTAAAAAAATTAAAACACTTAAGGTAAATGGGAGGGAATGGCTACCTCAGAATAAAATACAGTTTGTTGAAAATTTTCACAGGATCTATAACAAAAAAAAAGAAGACCACGTCTATGCCTACCGCTTGTAGTTAATTTATTAAAAAACAATCATCCTCCATCTTTCTTGAATTTTGACAACTTTTTCCTCCTTTATTTTAAAATTATAATTTTTTAAACATTTGTTGGTTGTGAACATTTTTGATCACTCCGTACATGTCTTCATTGCTATAAAAAAGTGTGTGTTCAGGAAAAAGAAACGATGCCATCTTAGTGTGTTTCAATGTAATGCTTTTATCTGTTATCATTTGGAAAACATAGAATAGAAATTTTTACATCTCCATCAATACAAACTCTGATTGATGTGGCCCTATCGAAATTACACCTGAACCAATTTGGTAATACATTTATTAGACTTTTTCGAAAGTATAAGAAAAGTCGACAATTGCTCGTCTGTTGATGAAATATATTCCTTGTAATAATTCTCTTCGTTCCAAAGTGAACAAAATAAACTTATCTCAGCTTGCCAGAGGATATGGCCCTGGATGCTCAACAGGTCGAAAACAACAATAAGGCCAATCGCTCCATAGATGTTTATTTAAATTGCGCTTTCACAGTAAACACTACATCAGTGTCTGTAATGATGTCCTAGCTTTATGAGGTGAGTGCTGACTTTTCACTATCTTAGTGTGAATGAAAGTAAAACATGTGGAAAAAATGTTTTACATAATCCGTTGTTTTTGTTTAACCAAAATTCTAGTTTATTTCAATATTTCTAAAAAACGATTACAGATGTCATCATCAAAATGGTTTTATTCGATTCCCTGCATAAAGATATCTATAAAAAAATGTACTAAAAGCCTAAAAATGCAAGTTTGTAAGTGATACAATTTTTTTTGAAAACGTGTTGTGGGCGGATTCACTTTCATTTTAGACAATGTATTTTTGTGCCAAATTTAATCAAAATCATACCATTTTTGCAGAAGAAACAGTGTAAAAAGACAAATATAAATATAGACACAAACATATACATATTTATAAATCATATAAAATCTTTGGAGGCTTGGGGTTGGTAAATGAGTAACCATTTGTTCAAAATTAATCATCCCCGACATGTTTCATGCCTTGATTGCATCTCTTCAAGGGCACTTCTTATTAGGAATTCCTCTCATCACTGTTCTCCCTATGAGAGGCAGGCGTAAAACTTATGAATAAATAAAAAAAAAAATATTTATATATGTATGTATATACATAGACAGACAAATTTCTTTTGTGGAGAACTATGGATACGAAACCACCATTTCTCGCCAGCACTTCCAGGATTGCGTCGTCATAAGGGGGGTTTTCTACCCTAAGGGAAGGAGGATATACAGTGACAAATATGAACCATATGCTTACTGTTTAAGACAAGTAAGCACTGCAAATACTACCTTGTCGCTGAACAGCTCGAAATTAAAGAACATTTAAGTTGCCTTCTACAAATTCACTTTCTTAAGATACAAGTAAAAATATTCTAAAAGAATAAGGCATATATAGGTTTTATAATGGCGAAATGATGAGCACCAAAAAAATTCCAATTGGTACTTTATAATGAACTCATCTCAAAGAATAAACATTGGTAAAAATTCTTCGTATTTTAATATATATGAATGTGTAACCAATAATAAAAGGAGAACAATTTTTTAAGTAATAAATTCCTGGTAGAGATGCAATTTGAATAAGTAAACAGTATTTCGTACACATTCGCTTAAGAAAGACCCAGCTCCTTATGTCTACGAAGGAAAACTATGTAGCTTATTGTGAAATGTTATTTAAGGAAAATGAAAAAAAAAAAAAAAAAAAAAAAAAATAGATGTAATACAGAAGAAATATAATGCTGCAAGAGAGTGGATGTGAACTGTGGTTAATCCAAAAGCCATGTATAAAATTTCAATCATAAGTTTAATAATGTACATGAGGAAATTTATAGATATATTATTTATATACAATAAAATATTTAGCAATATAACTTTTACAAGTGCCAAATATTACTAAACTAAATGGACAATGAGTAAATTCATCACAGTGGTAAGATATAAGGCACTGAATGAGATTTTAACTATTTAGTTCATATCATAGATTAGGCACTGATTATATAATTCCTATGTCTCAGGTATGGCCTCGAATTACTGCAATGTTTTAAAATACATACAAAAAACCATTAGGCTGCTTATCTTTTCTTGAATGTTTTTTTAAAAAGAAATTTACTACATGCATGAAGATATGTAAAAGAATAATTATTATTCAGCTGACCCTTTACTTAATCTTGAGGAAGGTCAAATAATAAAACTTCACTAGAAATTTACACTAACTTTATTTTATCCCTGTATGTTTCCCACCTTTTTGGTGCCTCTTCAGGGAAACAAGCTACAAATATAAATCTTACATCCACAACTTGAGGAAGATAACCTTCCACTAGTAATATATGTTTATTCCTTAGACCAGTATAGACGTGGCCGACTAGTGGAAGGTTCTCCTCAAGTTGTGGCTGTAAGATTTATATTTGTAGCTTGTTCCCCTGAAGATGCACCAAAAAGGTAACAAAATAAAGTTCGTGTATATTTCTAGTGGTTTTATTATTTGTCCTTCCACCTAGTACAAAAATATAAAAAAAATAATTCACTCTCATTGAGACTTGTAATCTAAGTTATATGATTTGTCTGTCAGTGACTACATTTTTAGTAAAATAAGTTTCAAGAGAAGATAATGACAAACTGTCAATTAAATTGAATTCCTACAAAAATATACAGACGTTTTTATTTGTGTTTAGTCTTTAAATCTCATATTAAAATAGTGAATTTGTACAATTGTTATTCTAGTAAAAACAGCATACAAAAGTAAAACCCATATAATAAGGCATGTTTATTCCTCAACACTGCAGTAATGAATTAAGCCTGATCAGAATAGATTAAAAGTATTTATTTTCAATCAGCAAAATACTTTAGCAAGCCATTGAGAGTAGCAACAACAAAGAGAACAATTTCAACATTCTGTGCAGAAGTGGTTCCCGACATGGGTAGGAAGTGCCCTGGGGTACCATTTCGGCATTAAGAGAAAAATATTCATTATTAGCAGAATTAATAGAAAGTTTCATGAATACAAAAAATTTACAATACGAACAATTTATTAATATTGTTTATGTCTACAAAAATATTTAGCTTAATTTACTTTTTATAATATTTGACTTTGTTCTGTATAGCTTGATTATCAGTATTAGGTTGTAATATGTTTCTTTCCAATAATACATGTTTGTAAAAATTTAAATGAAATTATTTGTATTAAAAATATGTACTTTCATTTTATATCTATTCCTAAGGGACGGCAATTTGTCTTTTAACCCAAGGTTATGTAACCCCAAGAGGGTGCACTGTAAGAATTTATCAGTTTCATAGAACGAATGTTTTATTTTGTTTCATTATACAAAAATAATTGTATTGTAGTATCAATGAGCGAAGTTTGAGGGTTTTTTACAGTCAGTTGATTATTTGGAAATCTTAAATTCCACAGAGATAGCCGTATCAACTTCTATCAAAAATAATTAATGAGAACTCCACAAAGATAGGACATTAATAAAAAAAATCTTGGCCAAAGTTTCCAGACAAATTTAATTCACTTATAAAAATAAGACAACTCGGCATAAATATACCATGCTCAAAGACTGTCGATCTATGTTTACCTTTAATACTATCTTTCTGTTTTCTCAGCTTTTTCTAATTCAACATAACTCTGTAGCCAAATAATAATTTTACTGGAAACGGCAGAAGAACATAAGTTCATAAATTAAAGGCAATACCCTCTGAAATAATGTTTTATTTATCCAAATCTGTTTATACTAAAGCATTCTAAAATGTTATAATGTTTGGAAGTGATAAAAACACTTGATTAAAATACATGCTGAAGTATGTCCAGACATTTTTTTTTCCCCCAATACACAAGAAATGATCATTTGAGAAGTGATCGATATGGGGGGGGGGGCAAAATTTCCATAGAGAAGACTTCCAGACTTCAACAAACATTGTCTTATTTATATTAGAATTACTCAATTTATCTATTTCCCCCCACATAATATAATTGTCATAAAAATGCTATAGTCATTTAAAGTTGGCAGCCTGGATAAGTTAAACAAACGTTTCTGAAACTTTGGCCAAAATAAAGCTTTAACTTCTTTCTGATATCCTCATTAAATATTTTTCTATCATAAAAAATAGAATTGCAGCTGCTTAAATGTTTACTGAGGACTCAGGATTTAATTTTGACTTTCTTCAGCAAAAAACAACAAAATTGAGAATGTTATTTTTTTCTAAACTTTTTTAATATTTTATGTTTAATTGGTTTTTTACATGTACTTATTTTGTTTTTTGTAACTCGTTAAGGAAATAAATTTGTCCAAAATATTAGCCTAGACACTGATATCCGATTAATGTGACAGACAACTACATTAATCTTGTTTCATATAAACACGTTTTACGTGTAATTAACAAAATATTTTGCAGGTCTCAGCACTATATTGTGAAATATTATTCAACATTTCATAAACATGAAATGCAGTTTTTAAAAATATTATCGTTTACAAAGCATATTTTGAACAACAGGGACACTATATAAACCATTATCCTAAACTAAACACAAGTAAAACCTGTTCAAAAACCTTCAATTCAAAAAATCCTTAATTATTCTTCAAAACTGACCATTTATTTATAACTTGTATTAAAATCCTAGTTTGTAGCTATTGAATAACAACTAACAAAGCAATGTGTGATAGTTTATAGTATCAATATTTTGGCAAATGTTGTTTTTCAGTTTTCTTATATTAGAAGTCAGGTTGAGCATTAAGCTAATATTGTTTTTCAACTCGGGACTGCTAAGCTCAAATAATACAGAATGGCATTCAGTTTGTTAACTAAACAGACTAATGGCTTCAAACTTAACAAATGAAAGTCTGCTATTGTTTATTCCTATTCAGAACTAAGCATTTTTTTTTTAAACAAAATGTGTGCCTGGCATAATATAAAAAAGAAAATGTGCTAAATAAATTACAATGAATTAATAGAAGCAAACATTAAGAGGAATTTTTATAAAAAATTGGCAAGCAGCTCAATTATATATTAAGTTAAATGCGATATAATATAATATACAATGAACTAATCGGTGGGATTGTTCGGTATTATAGCACTTAATAAATTACCCCCAACAATATTTTAGATTAGGCATTCATCCTTATATATACATGTGTATATTTATAAATACACACACACACACACATATATATATATATATATATATATATATACATATATATGATGTGTTCTATACAGACTATGCCCATGAGAGCAAAAAGTAGTCCTGCATTTATTTTTTTTTATTTTTTGAATTGTTAAATATAAATCCATGACTCCATATGCATGTTCTCCATTGCTAGTCATCATTATGCATCCAAAGATTTAGAAGAAACCAATTTAATTTCAAATCCAACAAAATTCTAAAAAGGAACATGGCATAAAATATGATCAAAGTTATGAGGGGATTCTAAAGGTTAATATTTGATAAACATTTTAATAGAATATTAGATAATAAGTAATGGACGATTTAAGCTCTATAAAAAACAAAACTGAAGAGAATAAAATCACTGATAAACAATGGCATGACTGGAAACTAAATTCACAGGTTAAACATGTGATTTTCCCCAGGGTTTAATAATTTTTATTTGCTTTGAACTATTCATTTTGTTCCTCATAAGGGGCTCTCATTTGTCATAAATAACAAACTATTCAGCATTTTGCTTAATCAAAGCCATCAATTTATATTCTGTACTGTAGGCAAAACTTAAGTCTACGAAGAAGGCTTGCATGTTATGAACACAAGTTTAGTTTTTGTTACCTAAGAAGACAATTTCATTGGACTTCTTGGATTGATCATTAGCGACCTTATTCAGCAGCTGGTGTCAAGGGCCATTAGAGAAATACCAAGAGTATATAACTTAGGTTAAATGTCCGACAGTCCTGTTAGGCCTCACCACCACTGCCGTAGAAGGCTGCCTATGATACACAATAAAACTTTTCATGTAATTTTGATGTGTATTTCTAGCTGAAACCCAACTAAAATTGTCTTCATAACCATCAATAGCTAACTATAGCACGTTCAGTTATATGGAATAGTTCAAGTCCCACATGCACTAAATTCTGCGGGAATTATTACCAACAGGTCTGCCATTTGCATTACTATTTCAATGAACAAAACGCTACGAGAAACTCAATAAAAACTAATTATGCCTCGTTTAGGACTAGGGAAGGCTATGAGAGTTCAGGCAAGGAAGATAGTGCTTAATATTTATCAATACTTCGCCAAAGCTAAGGCTAAAAACAATTTAGACTATAACAGTGCCTGTTTAAATAGATGGTTAGATGGAGGGAAAAGGGCGTGGCTATATACCCGGTAGAAAATTGGCGGTAAAAATTCTCTCAGTCATAACCTTATCACTATGAAATTTATAACATTTTCAGCCTTAGCTTCAGCTAAGTATTGATAAATATTAAACAGTATCTCCCTTATCTAATTTTTCAAAGCGTTCCCTAGTCTTAAATGAGACATAATCAGAATTTATAGTGGTTCACGTTAAGTGTTTGATCATTAAAAGGCTTTGCAAATGGCGGAAATGAAGGGAGATTGCAGAGAGATATTCCCGCTGATGTTCGAGCATGCGCAATTGAACTCCTAGGCTTATCTGAACAGCTATATTTTCTACTTCATTGAACATTATGGCATTTAAAACTGAATTTTCATAGCCAATCTAATTAGCGAGTGTAAGTTAAAAAGATATTTTGCAAAAGCAAGAGTAAAGAAAAACATATTTATGACTTGTTAGTTGTAACAAGAAAATATTTGAAAATGCTCTCTTAAGTCGCTTTCAGGGAGTAATGATGGAAATGAATTCAATGAAAATACATGACTCCACATTTTGAAAAATATAATAAAAATGATTTATCTTTTAAATTTAAGAACAAGTCATACAGGTTAACAAAAAACAGGGCAATCAAAATGTGGGTTGACATATCTCCATTGTGCACAATAAAATATTATTTGAATATTAATAATTAAGTTTTATAAATATACTTATAAACTAACTACATATGTATTGCATCATATTATATTTCTAAGTATGTTTCAAAAAACTAGTTCACAACTATTACACTTTTTTTTTTTAATTTAACTTTTCAATTTGTCTATTTACATGAAAAAGTTAAACTTGCGACCTTTTAAAAGTCACTAAAAATTGGAATTACAAAAGTTATTGATATGATCAAATCATTAATGTGCTGGACTTAGATTGTCCCTGTTTAGATCACAATCATAAATTAAATTTGTTTAAAACAAAGAATTAGTTTATTGTTTCAGAAACAAATTAAACTTGCTACTTTTTTTATAATTAGTTTAACTTTTTCTTCCATCCCTTTAACATCATCAAGTTGAATGATATTTCTCCAACCTCGATAAAAATAAAAAAAGAAAAAACTAAAAAAATATATTATTTGATGTTTTGGAGAAATATTTATTTTTATTAAATTACACAAAAATGTAAGCATAAAATCCATTAATAAAAATATATGACTGTACATTGTATTTAAATAACTGGTAACTTTAATTTTAACCTCAAACATACCCCCCTAAAAGTATGATATTTTTTTTTAATTACTTAACAGGTATTTGGTTAATAATAATAATTAAAAAAACCTGAAACATCTCTCCTCATGATGTTTTAGGGGAAATAATAAAAAGAGATCCATGCGCAGTACGCATTTGAAAACAATATTCTTCTGACAATAATGCCTGAAAACCCCGCCGATATTGCACTAAACCTCAATCCATGTACATCTCGTGAACAAGATGAAACTTACTATTCATGATTTTGCACTAAAGCACCATAACTGTTATCAATATATAATACATATTAACATTCTATATATATATTTATAAACGATACAAAGCTAGTGTAAGGTTTTACAATAGCTAATTAACACATTAAATAAAATGAAACAATATTAAAACAAAACTTTACTCATTTCACCAACAGTAAGAAAAATTTCTTAATATTATTTCAATAAAATAGAGAAATATCATTCAAATTCTAAATGAAACATAATTTTTAATAAAATGTAACAATATACTCATTAAAATATATAACAAAACTTATAAATGATTTTTTTTATTCTGTTTCAAAACAAACTTTTTTTCTTAGAATCAAAAGTAAAATATTAAAGCTTTAATTTACAACAATGAATGTTATAAAGAAATCATTTATTCCATTGCACTGGATTAGTTTCACTAACACATTCTAATCACTAAGTGAAAAATGAAGTGCATTACAAATAAAATAAATTTTCACTTCATTTTATGAACAGTTAACTATTTACATATTAAATAAGGATAAATTCATTTGGAAACAAATAATACAATTAAACTACTTTAGTTCTAATGCAATCAAAATAAATCCATATTCTAAACAATTATGAAAATACATTATAGAACTTGACGTTCAGTTTGTACTTTAAACATGATCAAGAAGTTTAGAAATTTCCACAATGTTATTAAAAGACTCGCTTTCTATTATACAAGGAATATTCCAGTATATTTGGCATATGTTGTGAATGTTATGGCGGGAGGTAGAATCCGACAGCAGGGAACATACATTCTTTTGGTATAAAACAGTCATGAACCATCTTCATGTGGTTTTTCATTTTATCCGGTCTCGAAAACTCCTTGGCACATACTGGACAAGGGAAAACTTTCCTCTGGTGACCTTCGTGATAAAGGAAGGCGTGTCTCTGGAAACTGTACTTGTTCTTGAATGTCTTAAGAACGTCTGCTTTCGCACACTCCATGCATTTGTAGATACCTTCGGTTATCGAAGCGTATCTGAAGAGGTTGAGGCCTCTCACGGACATTTCGGTCAGCGCTTCTGCGGGATCAGTACTCGATGCAGTACGTCTCCTTACTCTTCGCTTTGTCGGTACCGGCCGAGGAGAAGGTTCGGCAAAGTCCATCTTTTCATCGTCCCCTCCTAGACCGCCGTCATTATTGTTCTCAGCATCTCCGACCGAGTCGACAACCAGACTGTCGTTGTCATCGCTCTCTATGTCAGCTTTGCCAGAGAAGTTCAATAAATCTGATCGAGGGACCAAGCGCAGCATATCGACAACTCCTGAAAACATCAAACTAAAATTAGATCAGGAATTAACAACCATATTATAGTGAGTGTAGAATGTATCATTTTAAAATATAGCAATAATTTAAATAACTGATTTTTCTAATTTAAATACATAAAAGATGTTCTATAAACTACAAGTTTAGATAAGCATTCGCATTCAATACAATGTATAAAAAAAAAAAAAAAAAGTAATAAAATAATAAGTACTGATCATAAACCAAGTAAATTGAGCTAATGACATTAGCAGTGAATGCACCTATAAATAAATAAATAATTTCTCTCAGACTGAGAAATAAATGCATAAGGTAATAAATAAAAGAAAGAAAATGGTGGAAAATCATCAGAGTTACGTCATAGCCTTCCTATTATATAAAGACCTTGAATTTCAACCTTCACAATTAACACAGGTTTGTATAAATCCTTTTAATATGTTATGGATAAAAGGATAAATACTACCATTTTCTTCATAGATCTATTCGAATTGTTACCTATTTAGGCAAGACTTGCTCCCAGATTCTAGGAGTATAAGAGCTAAGTTAACGGAGCAACACACAGGAATCGAAAACACAGACACCAAGAGAAAAAATAATATAAACCAAATAGTCATATAACAATTTCTATACGAACTTTCAATGCTGAATCTAAACTTCAAGGTTTTTGCAACAGTGAATTTGGGGGACTCGTGTGTTTTAAGGCCTCATTTTCTGAAAAGCAGACATTATTTCTTCTTCTTGGGTCCAGTGGCTAGCGTCTTGGATTCTCATGCGGGAGATGGGGGTTTGAGTCACTCCTGCAGTAGGGATTTTTCTCATTTAAAAAAATTCCCGGCTGCACCATGAATGTTGGTGCTAATGACCCAGATGTTGTTGCACCATAAAATGAAAACAACAATGACTTCTTATTTGTTTACTTCAAAAACATATTGAGTGTCTACGATTATTTTCCTTCATAAATGTATATACTTGGAACATTTTCAGTTTACAGGAAAATTTTGTTTTAACACTTTGACGACTTTAACACTGGCCCAGCCCAGCGGATAGCCAGGGTGCATATGCTCTGGCGTCTACATATTAATATTAATTATAAGTATAAAAAAAAAAGAAATACAGTGTTTAAAAACATGAATTTATATGCTTTTTACTTTTAAATTACGACATCAATACTTGTGCAAGACAGACAAAAAGACAAATCTTAAAAAAGATAGATTATACACTCCAAAGAAATCAAATATTCCTAAAATAAATTAATTCCTTCGTAATTCATTTATTTCAAGATAGAACGATAGTTTCTCTTGTGTAAGAAATATTATGAAACAAAAGCAGATGGATCTCTAGTGACTAAAAAAAAAAAGAACAAAAATGATCCACAAAATATCATTTTTTTATTTTTGGAATTAAGATATGTATTTTCCTATCTGTGAAACTATAATAGACTATTGAGAACGACATAAAATTAAACTCTTTCAATTAAAACATATTCAAGGACTCTTTCATGGGATATGCACATTTATCTCTTGCCTAAGAAAATAAATCTGCTAATTGACATCACTGATATTTTAAAGCATACCATGAAGAAGCTAAGGAAATAAATAAAACGTATACAAATTAAGAATAACAAACATAAAATTACATAAAACATAAAATGAAAACTGACAAATAAAAAATAAAGAACATACTATAGTATTTTGCATTATACTATTGAAGCAGGCCATCCGTAAAAAGCCTGGATGTCGAATCAGTTCGGGCTGAAACTACAGGTACAGACTAGCAAACAAGGACACGCCTAATCTACTGACTTGGACCCAATCCTATATCAGAAGGAGCCCATTTGAGGGCTGGATAGGTGAAAACTAGCTAATAGAAGAGGAATAATCATCTCAAAAGTCAGAGCACCAATTCAATATTTCTTTTTTTGTTTACAGCTTATCTACTTTTAGGCTATTAGCGTCTACAGGAGTTTGCTATAAACAGTCAACCTGCCAAAGGTGGGGCTCGAACTCACATCTACCGCATGGAATCCAGCATTAATCTTTAAATCACCCTTCTTAAAATTTCCTTGATAGCTACAATTCAGGAATGCCTAGGAAAAGGGATATTTATCATTCTTGGGTAGAAAGAGTACAGCAAACATGTTGTTGGTAGTAGTCAATTGTTCGGAACACCAGACTGGCTATGATGATGGTGCCCACAATCTGACACCAAATATCCACAAAGGATATTTTTTTGTTGTGTGAAAACACACACAACGGCGTATCAACATTAGGCCTATTAACGCCGGGCTATCTGCAGGTTGCCACCCTTTTCTATAATGCCAACAGCACGTGGTCGGTCACCCATTCAGGTACTGGCCACGCCCGACGTTGCTTAACTTTGGTGATCTACGGGAACTGGTGCATTCAACGTGGCTATGGCTGTTGGCACACAAAGGATATTAAATCAGTTTTAAAATGAATGTAAGTTTTGAAGAAACAATACAACTGCTCACACTGCTTACAAAAGGTACATAAACAAACTATAGCTAGGGAAGCTGTTTTGTTATTCTAGGCAGAAAGATCATAGTGTATTTTCAAAAACCACTAATGGATAACAATTTCACCAATTCTTTGTAAATCTCTGTTATGCTAAATTTACAAAATAAAATAAACAAATAAATAAAGGTAAAAATACATTAAATAACTGATACAGCTGACTAGGTTATTTAGGGATATTACATACTAAGATATTAAAAATAAATGTTTACTAAAAACTGAAGCAGAAAAGCTATATCTCAAAAGCTAATATATTTATTTTTGTGCAATTACAGAGTAAAATCTACATTAAATAGACAAGTTTATTTAGTAAAAATAAATGAAAACAGTACTAAATACAGTGGAACATGGATATTTCTCTCGGTCCCTAGAATTTAGGGCATAAACAATGTAAAAAAATCGTGGTTAATTCGAATAAAATTTTGGATAATTCAAATTTTTTATGAGCCTGTGCCTCCAATGGGAAGTGGACATTGAGGCGGTCGATCTTAACCCTTTCCGTGCTATAAACGAATATATTCGTTCTCTAAAAAAATGCTCTGAGTGCGAAGCACGAATATATTCGTGCAGCCGGGACATTCCTCAGAGTGCGACACACGAATATATTCGTTTTCATATTCTTTGTATAATCTCTGCTTCCAGAAAGCCCAGAGATCTCTTGTATCACGCTGTACAACTAGTCTAGTTACTTAGCTATCCGTTAGATAGCAGAAGAATGTCTTTACGTGTGTTTTTCCCGGTTTTATTGTGAGTGGAAGCTAACTTTATCTCGAGCGGAGTGTCCTAGACCACCTGAAAGGTCCATTATCACCAATTCAGACTGTACCAAGGCGGCTACCTGCAGGGGTTGGGTTGTTATTTCTATTGTTTGCAGACATTTTACTAAAATTTGCTAAACCTTTTCCCACCTTTAGGCTAAATTAGGGGTGGGGAAATATGACCCTAACAAATATTTCTCAGTACTAGTTTTGGTTTATTATTTATTATTATATTTATATGTTTATTATTAATATTTTTGTTATATACCTACTATTTATTTCTAATTCATTACTTTATTATTATATTACTATTTACTAATTAATAGTAATTAATATACTACTTATTTTTTTTTATTATTATTTTTTTACGGCGCATCTACATGTAGGTCATTAGCGCCTATACTACTTATTATAAATAATTTTTTTTTTAAATAAATACAAAACACAAATTTTAAAAAAGTGTTGTTTTTTTTCCAGCAAGTAATTATTGGACGTAACCAGTTTTATGAGTTGCATATAAAAATAAAATGATTAGTTTTTAGTAAAAAAAGACCCAGTTATTTACTAAATAATTACTTATTGTACATAACTGTACAGATTGTAAATTATCAATAAAGATCAATCAATATTTTAAAAAAATTACTAAATAAATTGAAGAATCATAACAATGATATAAATCATAAAATGGGTAAAATGAAGAGAAGAGAAAGTGTTTTCATGAATATTTTGATAAAAGGGTGCATTCATACTAACAGGGCTAATGGTGCTAAATTTAAAACTAAAATACTTCGGTAACTATTGAAATATTATTTTAGAAACTGTTTATTTATTAATTTTCTTCACAACTTGCAGGATAAGAATAATAAGAAACATGTTATAATAATTGAAAAGGTCACACTAAAGTACACACAATTAATGAAATTAGCATCTTAAATTACAACAAAACAAGCAATTTTGCATGTCCCCTGTTATATATCTACGTAATAAGAGCGACCCAAGGCGGGAGATCTGTCTGAGTATAGTCTTGTTCCAAACCAAAGTCGCACGCGGAGGGTGGAAAATAGGCTAGCACTGGGGGTAGGATCGGCTCTCAAAGCTCGTAGCACCCGGCGGTCGGCCCCTCTCAGATTGGCTAGCATTCTAAGGGTTAAATCTTGTGAAAATATTCTGCCCTTGGGTAAGGCCGATAGTAAGTACGGATGTAGGGGTTCCGGGACTAGGGTCGCGCTTCCTCCCTTCCAGGGGTTGTTACATTTACATCCTGTTGTTTTATCCTAGAATCCCATCACTCCATTCTTCATTTCTTATTCAGTTATTATTCAGTCAGTACCTAGATCTGTTGTATTGTTTGTTCCTTGAATTTCTGGTGTACAGTGCGGTTCAGTGAGTTGTTGATTTAAGATGTCGAAGCCTAGAAGTTATAAAACTTTAATGTTGTCAGAGAAAATAGCTGCGATTAAAGAAGTTGAAAAAGGAATAAAGAAAAAATCTGAAATTGCCAAGGACTTTGGAATTCCTCCTAACACTTACTTTTATTTTTTGATAAATTATTTATTACTTATGCATGTAATCATCAATTCATGAAATCTTTGTTTTTCTATAAATAAAATGTATTTTTTTAAATTAAAAAATGTGAAAATATTTTAGCCCTTTATTATCAAAAACATTTGTAATTCGAATTTTGGGTAATTCGAACTTTTTTATCGATCCCTAGGGCTTCTAATTATATAGAAGCCAAGTTCCACTGTATATTGTAAAATAAAAATACTTAGATTAATGAATCAATCCCATAATGGCCAGGGCCTATTACATCACTAAACAAGTATGAGCATTTTCCCCTTTAAATACCCTTAAAGTAACCAAACTACAACTTTACAAAATGATGGAGATACTCGTAAATCTTGTGATTTGCACAGTTTTGTGTCATTATTATAAAAAAATAGGCAATGAAACCACAAAACCTCAGTGTCAAATAATGGCAAGTAATCTGAATGGGCTGGACAGATTCATCTTAAACAATTTAGATAAGATTTAATTGGCATAGTACTGTTATTTGTAGGCTTTCATGGTCTGAGTCATCAAAAACATTATAGTCATCTGGTATTGACCATGTCATCATTTTCTTCACCAACATTTCATCAGCCAGAGCTTCCTCAGGTCTGAGAATGAGGATTCTGTCTCAAGTACCCATTTTTTGTGCGTTTTCTTGGGCATATTCTTCCTTTCCATGATTCTGATTGGTCAGTAACATCCGGACCATTGGTTGGTTCATCTTCTATCCTTTTGTGTCTGGGTTTAATGATTAGGTACCACAATGTACTGAGCTTGTAGCCATCTTTTTTGTTGAAATTCTCCGGTTGTTTCACTATTTCTATGACTTATATAATAACTCGCTCTTGGTAGTTTTTAATCAAGGCCAGAATGTTGGCTTTATCAAATTGGATAGCATGGTTGGTGCTGCAGAAATGTTCCGCTACCGCTGATTTATCAGTATTGCCGTTTTCTACAGTTTTTATATGTTCTGTAATTCTTGTGACACCACAGAAGGACACGCACGGCTTTACTGGATGGCATGGCGTTGAATGGCTGAAAAGCCAAGGACGGGCGTTGGATGAAGAAGAAGAAGTAATTCTTGTAGATACCAGTATTCCGATTTTCCCGATATATTCTTTTCCACAGGAGAATGGAATACTGTAGAGCTGATTTTGTAGATGTCTCTCTTCTTTTTTGAGATTAGCTCAAAGAAAAAATGGTTACATAGATGAAGACATTGGTTGGGAGGTTTAACATTCTATTGGCTAATGGAATTAATTAGCCATTATTGTGTAAATAAATTTTAAACTTGTAATAAATCTTTATATTATCCAAAATGTCTCTACAAATTTTTTAATACATATACTAATCACCTTATGTAATCTTCAGCTTAAGCAATTTCGTCTTTCTCATAGATAACATAAATAACGAGAGAGGAAGAAGAGAAAGCCAATAAGTTACAAAAATAAAATTCTAGAATGAATTAAATTCTCGTCTCCAACTTTCAAAAGTATGATTTGCCCTCCTCATATTTAGATCACATACGTAGACACTTCTGTAAAGGGTCTCTTAAACCGGTGCGGGACAGTGGGAGTGTGAGCAGGGCCGGGACCTATTTAGATGGCAGACTATGGGAGCCTTCAAACAGGCATGGGACCGTCTGCTGTCTGCAGCGTTCTATTCTCAGTTTGCCTCATGCAAACTGAGAATAGAACGCGAACAGAGAAGGCCGTTGCTGCCTGCTGTATTTTCTGCATCCCTCATTCATCTAGTATGTTACAAACCGAGAAGCCCATCACTTTCATCAACCAGTATTCAATTCTGTATGGCGTAATTCATTTACTACAAATTTCATCAAAACAATCAGGAGTCATTCTAAAGTAAATGTAGAATGTTTTGATATCTCTACGTAGTTCGGACATTAAGGTGAGATATTCCTCATAAGTTTATCGTTTGGTATTACTTCCATGAATCCGTTTTGTGCCCTCGAAATATATATTTCATAAGATACTTGGTTTAGTAGTTTAGGTAATTATTTTATTCCTTATTATTCAAATAATTTACTTAGCCCGATGGTTCTGTACGACTAGAGCTGATAACAAGACAGCAATTTTCCAACAGGCACTAATGAGTAGGTCTAAAAATACTATCTGTGCACTGATAAAAGATCATACATTTTTCTATGATTCATGCTGGATGACAAAAAAAAAAAATGGTGCATTCAACTACAGACGACAAAAAAACAAAACAAACACACGTGATCCATAAGCAGCATTCTAGTGTCTTATCAATCACAGACACAACAGAAATGATTTACAACTTATAAAACTTAAAATAAACTATAACAAAAAGAACATGGGACAAAATTAAACAATTTATCAAAGAAACACTTACAAAATATTACTCCTTTGTGATGCAGACTGCAAACATTTCAATTTCATCAGAAATGTCCACGATATAATATAAAAACTTTAATATGACACAAACAATATTTACCTTCCAAAATTATTGCTGCTGTTCCAAGAATTTCATTTTTGTCTAATTTGAGGAAGCCATAAAAAAGGAAATATGAATTACACACAATAAGCCACTCAAGAACTACAAAATTGTAATGATGGTCAAAAACAGATGGACTAGAGATGTGTGACCCATCAAACCAAAATATCAGACACTTATTAAATTAGACATTTAAAAATGTTATCGCTGTATTTTTTTAGACCATTAAGAAGATTTTTTATAATTTTAAGGACTCAAAGAAAAATCCTAACTAATCAACCAATCTCAATAGTTACCAATTACTTAATAGTTCTTGTTAACACATTCGAGACTGTTAGCCACTATTGTGACAACGGGCTGGCATTCCTCACGGACTGATAGCTACTTTCGTGACAAGGTCATTTCTGTGTTTTGGGGCTGAAAGCGACTGCTGCGACAGCTTTTTGCGATATCTAATGGTAAGTTATGAAAGCTTTATTCACTCTTGTATCCACTCGAGAGTTTATAAAAAAAAACAGTTTGAGCCTATTGAATACGGGTTTTCCTTTGCTACCCAGTCCTTTTGCATAGTTTGGGTCATCCTTGAGGATCTTGTTTGTGTTTTATCAGTTGATGTGTTCATAGAGATCATGTTCCCTAGATATTATACCAACGCCAAGATATTTAACGATATTATTTTTAAAAAATGTCGTAAATTTAAAAAAAAAATAACAGCAAAATAAATAAAAAAGTTTTTACTAATACTTTTTTTTAATAATAAAAAATCCTGCCGTTGACTGGTACAAAACCCAGAAAAATAAAATGGAAAGGAAATCTTTTTAAAGAAAGAAATAACGAAAGCTTATTAAGAGAAATGAAAAGAGAAGGAGGGATGAGGCTCAGCTATTTCAATGCCGTCCTGTGGAACCAGGAGGGAGAAATGGGCTCTGCTCGGCATGCATCTAAGGTCATACGGGTTGCGATCTCTTAAGGGTTAATAGCTATCAAAATTGTCAACAATTTCTATTATGTTGGAAGGTTGCCAATAAAACACAGTGAAAATTAACAAATTTGTCAATTTATTAAAAATGTTCTACATGTTCTATATCTTTAGATATCCCGTCATGTGCTTAAAAATATAAACGGCCGAATATAATGTAGCCAAAACTTCTGCTACAAGGGCTTCTCCATAACCAAAGATCATATACACGGTGTGAATCAGCTGTTCATAGTTAGGTTTTTCAGTCTTGGTCTGGCCGTTGGAATGGAAAGTTTGCATTTAATAAGCTGAGTTATTATTTTTAAACTTCTGAAGAGAAGAAACATCTAAAGTAATTTTAAAAAATTGACGAATAAGTAAATTTTAGTTTTTTATTAACCTGCCCGCACAAGAAAAAGAAAATATAATGGCAAAAGAATAATTATTTTCCTCATTGGTCTTAAATAAGCACAACGAAAAATACCAAAAAAAAAAAATAAATAACAATTTGTAATATTTTTTTAGGCAACAAAAATATTAAATCATGTGTCAAATCGTGAAGGCCCCGAATGGAAGACGCTTTGCTGGTATGTATTCAGATTTTTCCTACGGTTTTTTCTCTATTTGACCTTGAATCTGATGTGATGAAGGTTAACCAACCTGGTCATCGAAATGAGCGACCCCAAAAACCCCATAAGGACCGTACTGCTCCAAGTGCTTTTTTTTTAGATCAAATGTTGACCAGTGTAATTATAAACTGCAAGAGCCTTATTGAATAAATAATGATAATGTAAACAAAAACAGTGGTCAGCATCAAGGCTTCCTGTGTTGGAGGATATATGCTGAAAAAAGGTTATGAACATTTTTGTTCAATCCATGCACAAATAAACATTTATATAAAAGAAAGATCACTTCCAAAAAAATCTAAGTCAATTGAAGAAATATACAATAAGAGCATAACTGTCAAAGGAAAAAATTGAATTTATTAAAATAAAATAAAAGAGAGAGAAAGGAGGGCAAATAAATAGCATGGTGGATTAGAGGAAAAGATTTTATTAAATATAACATTCATTTTCATAAATAAACAATAAATATATCAAACATTCAACAATTAAGGCATTTTTTTTTTCACTTGCCTTCTTTTTCGGCATATAATTATAGTGATATCTAAATATATAAAATTGTGATCTTGGAAGATATGTATTTTTAGAATACAATTCCGAATTATGTGAATTTCTAACACATTTAGGCACTATAATTACAGTGATTATAAATTATGAAAACATTAACAGAACTATATTTTTTGTTTTCTTTTCAACTAGGTTCAACAAAATAAATACTTAACTACACATATTTGGTGCATAATAGACTAGGTAGTGAATACGGACTAGTTGCAGACTTAGATAAAACATTTTGTGATTTAATAAACTGATCACAAATTAATCAATTATTTTAACATTTGAATATACCCTGAATATAATTATTTTTGGTTAAGGCACTAGATTTAGTAATTAGTGTTAGGTACGATAAATTCAGTGCAAAACATCTGCGATGTTTAAAGAGCACGGGGGTAACTAAACAAGTGATCTTCACTTCTAATTTATAGTAAGACAAAATAATTAATTTAAAAACACCTATAAAATAAATAATTGGTTATATTTTCACATATATTTGATTCATTTTTAACACAATGGCATATTCAATCGAATTTGAATGTCTGAGATCTATCATTCATCTGGAATAAATTATTAGTTCATAATTCAAAACAAATACTTTAATAACAATGATTTAATATTCTTGGTAACAATAAATTTTTAGTGAATGAATTCAAACGAATAACTAGAATTAATGTGAATGTGCACTGCAATATAAAGCTAATATTTAATTCTCAACTAAGCAAAAGCATAACAACAGAAATATTAACTCACAACATTTAATAAGGAAACATTTGAAATATAAATTGGATTCCAGGTGCTCTTTGCCGCGCAAAGCTCTTATAGACTACAAAAAATTATTTTTATTAAAAAAAAAAAAGAACTAATGAAAACGGAATAATCAGTTATGTTTAGGTACTAGTTATAGCTACAAATCTTATCACAAAGTCATTGGTCTTATTTGCCTTTCTAAAACTATTCTTAATATTAATCGGCTGGTTGTTGGTCAAAATTTGGTAACTGGTCAGTCATTATCCCTCTCATACACGAATAGCCGTGTACTTGTTTAGCATGCGTCATCATGTTGTCCTTCCTAGTAAAAGGTTTATGGCAGACAGGGCAGTGAATTTCTTGTTTTGTTCCGCAATGGGCAGAGAGAAAGTGCCTACAGAAGTTGCTTATGTGTGTGTAGGCTTTTGAGCAGATAGTACAACGGTGTACTTGATCGCCTTCTCGCGAGCAAAATTTTCTTATCGACATTTTATCCATCCTCCTGCGGCTCCCGTCGCTTTCTGTCAAAGAACGCCCCATAAGACTCCTGAGAGAGTCTTCTTCGAACTGGCTCATTTCTTCATCGGCAAACTCTGGCTCGATGGATTGACTAGAATATATTTCATTTTCTTCTGACGAAGCTGGCGAACAAGCAATCAAATCTTCATAACTCCCAATCATAGCAGACTGCAATGAATCTTCATCAACTTCAAGAAATCCGGATTCAACAGATTGCATCTTCTGTCCTGAAATGGGATTACATTCTTTAATATCTAAATTATAAAACATAATTGCATTAGAGAAAAAAAAAATAAAATAAAAATGATGAAGCTGATATCATCATTATCATACACAAATGATACTAAAGAAGTCTCTACAAAAGAGGATAGAAATAATAATATAAAGAGTAGCAGAAATAAAGGAACAAAGGAGAAATAGGATTTAATTAGTGAAAAATGGATAAACAAGTTTTTCTTCTCTTTTTTAATGAAGGATTATAAATGATGTGTATGTAAAATCATAACAGTGTAACATTTTGAACTGTGCCTGCACCTGGAAGTGTAATATTAGCTGTTGAACGTTGAGGATAAGAAGAAATTTGCAAGTATTTTGTGAGCTTTTCTGTAAGAAATTATTTAAGGAAGAGAAGGAGGGAGAAAGGTAGGAAGAAAAGGTTTAAACAATGATTTAAGCCAGATTTAGTTGCATGCTTTGATGTCCCATTTTTAGACTAGAAAATTCTAGATAAGACAGATGTCTTAAAAATTCCAATTCATGCAAATTAAAAAAAAATGTTTAAAAGAAAAACCAAAGAGGGAGTATAAGACCCAGAACCAAATAGAAAAAAATAAAATAAGTAGATGGGACACATTCCTCAATGGAAATAGAAAAAACAAAATGTCGGGCCGAACTTACCTTTTTTAAAACAAGGAGTTCTTGTAACAGCATCTTCCGTCGACTGGAAATGACTTCTAAGTGTGGAACACTCTTCGAAAATATGATGCAGCCTGAATAATTAAGTGAACAGGAATCAACACTATTGTAGCCAAAAATCACACTTATTGACGATAATCCAACAACAGATTAGGACACACGAGGTTTGAGGAAGGTGTCCCATCTGCTTGTCTTTACCCAAACATTCTATATGTAAAAGTAATTATATCTTATAGAATACATCAAAAGAAAACAAACATCATAATGAAAAAAAAATCATAAGCATTAGTTATTTTTTCCACATATAGTTATAGTTCTAAGTAGTTATACTAAACATCCATGCATGATCTTATAAGGTAAAACCAATTGCTGAAATCATTAAGAAATATAATGTAGATGCAGAGTTCTTAATAAGTAAGTTATCTAAAGACATATTTATTATTTTAAAACTGGAAGTAGTGATTACAATAATAGTGTATACAAATGTGATTGTTTAAGAAAGAAAATAATGTGAAAATTCTCACCAGAAGAAGAAAACCTCTCCCCATCAGACTGAGTAGAGCTTTGAAATGACGCTAATGAGTCTGAAAATACAATTACAAAAATATTAAAATTTGGAATAAAAATTAAAATTATAATGTCTATTTATAAATAAAAATGAAGTATGGGTAACTGTCTACCAACGGATATTAAATTATTTTTCTAGTTTCAGGGAAATCAAAAATTAATCTAGAATAAAAAGACTATAGAATATATTCAAATGGATATTTTAAAAAATAAATGAATTCACTATCTATTGTTAGCTTTAATTTCAGATAAAATATTTAAAAAAAAAAAACGGAATGTGCTAACATATTTCACTGGAAACAAAATCTTAAGTTCAATTATTAGATAAAAAAAACTTGTAGGACGATAAAATAGTAGGTTGTTCCTCCTTAAATTCTTTCCATTATATTTCATTAAATGGATATATCATAAGATTTTTTTCTTAAAGGCCAGAAATTACACATTGTCAATGTGTCCATCAAATTACATACTCTTTCTCTGTCCGAATGATAAAAAAAAAATTAAATAATTTACTCATTTTTTCATCAAAATAACTTATTATGACTGAATCACAAATGAATAATTTATGAGTTTAAAATATTACAAGGAAGTTTAGATTTAAATTTATCTCTCATATTCCAGATTGCGAGCCAAATTAAATTATTCCATTTTTTTTTTCGTAATTTAAGTCATTAAGTGTTGTAAAGGCACATAAACATCAGAGATATTATAAAAATGTCATAAAATAGGAAGGGGGTAGAAAAAAAATCTATATGTTATCGATGTATAATCCAATAAAAATGCAGTAGTGGAGCCATGAAATGACGTTTACAAAAGAAAACACAAAGACAAAATAAATAAACTTAGTTTTAACCCTAATGAGTTCTATTCTTCAATTAAACTAGGACTGGTTATGTATAATACGGTCACAGATATCCATAAATTAGTGTTTTCTTAAAAAGTTTCCAGTTGACATGGTGCAACCTGGCTGATGCTATTAAATGAGTTTCTAGTCGGATTGCGTTATGTGGTCAACCTCATAAGTGGGGTTCCTCCCTATGGAGGGAGCAAGGAACTGCACTAACAAGGGGAATTAGCGGAATTTAGTTATGATGATATCAATTTAATCCAGCATACAGCGAACATTCCTAAAATAATCCTGATGATTCATGTGGATGCAATGACAGATTTACCAACATTTTTTGTTCCTTGATTGTAGGTTGAAGGTAGGTCTTGTATGACCCTCGGCCAGAATGATTTCTGGCATAACTGTAGACCCTTGCTGACTAAAAATTAAAAATGGAAAGGACATAGATAGCTTCATACTCGATTCCAATTAATTTTGATACTGTGATATTGTTTTTTTGTTTTTTTTTTAGGATAGCCAAATTATGATTCATGCAATGTAAATGTATACATTCTCAGGGTCTATTTACTACTAAATTGAAGACTTAGCAGGCAAGCATTCACTGCCTCCTAACAATACAAAATCTGACTCCAATGCCCACTACTCCCCTAGACAATAGAAACTGAACACGCCAGGAGTGCAGGGGCACCTGAAGAATTCCATGACTGACATGCCTGGAGTGTCATGGCCACTGAACATGCTAAATTATGTCTCCAATTGAATAGTAATTTAATATAAAAAATTAATTAAATATTTTAAATCTCATAAAAATGACGGTTTAGTTAAATATCAGCAATCCATCTGAAGCTTTGGCTCCTTTGGATGTATTAAACAGCCACGTTGTGATATGAGGCTCGGCCAGTAGCATAAATCCACCCTGATGAGTTAATTTTTCCAAAAAACCAAGATTTTAAAATTAAGTCACTGACAGCATATATCATATCTTATGTATTATACAGTGGTTAAATTAAATAAACATATTTAATGCTGTACATTTATTAGTTTAATTTTAGCATTTATCAGTTCAATAACTAATAAATATCCAGGGTAAATTAGGATTGCAATTTTTATAGGATCTTTGGCAACTCATTCTGTGAAAAACGATTTTTCTTTGATAGGTAAGTGGTAAAAAACATTCAATTTACTGAAAAGTACAGTTTTTTTTTTTTTAAGTTTTAAATATCAAGACTTTGGTGAGGGTAAGCATATCCCAAGGATCATTAACACGTTGACTGTGGGAGGGCTAAACCCAAAAAATTGTAAATTTTTTCCCCATTTTATGATTTCATTTGTTTTTTTTTTTAATGTGAAAAAATAAATTACTCGGAAATTCTGGATAATTTCCTTCAAAAACGTTTTATACCATGGTCACAGATCCTTTACTACATTAAATTTCTGTGACAGGGTTAACTTATTAAATTTACTTATTTTTGTATTCAACTGGGGGCAAGTTAGCTCAGTGGTAGAGCACTGAACTCATATGCTGGAGGACCTGAATTCAAATCCCGAGCAAGCACTTCTTCAAGTGTCTTTGTTCATGGGCTGAATTCGGCCTCCCTGACCGTCCCTAGGCCAACCCAGCCTTTAATTAATTTATTAGTGGGTACCTTGGGGCTAATGACTAACAGTCGAAGCAGCAAGGGGAAAATCAGGCGGCCGGAGCATAGTACCGACCATACTATCTCCCTAGTGTGCTGTATGGTCATGAATCAGATACCTCTACAGTATCTGCCCCTCTGGGCCCTTGTGGCCTGTTACGGGACTGATTTTTTTTTTTTTTATTCAACTAAACTAGACTATATATAGTCTAAAGAAGAAGGAATGTTAAGATTATTTCTCTAACCTTGGCCTGAGGTACTTGGTTTAGGATCTTCGGATTTATGGATATGATTCATTGAATCGGGAGGTTCTTCTTCATCAGGACCTCCATCTTCATCACCATCTTCCATTTTGCTCAAATCACAGTCCTCATCATCGTCATCTTCCATCTTTGGTGAATCCAGTTCTTCAACAGAAGAATTAGGAGGATTTGAAGTAGGAGGAGTAGATGTACTATTACAAGGGGGTGGGATCCCAGAGTTAGGGATAGTGGAGGGTAAACAACTTCTAAAAGGAGCTAAAGGCAGTTCCTGAGGTAATGGGAGGGAATTTGATTGGGAGGGATGTTGAGGGTGCTGGCCGTGGGCGTTATGATGCACTGTTATTGAAGGATACTGAGCACCTGAAAAAAAAGAAGAAAAAATTGAATTAATTTTTGTTAGTAGTAATGTTTTCTATTAGTACTAAAATAATAGAAACTGCCTACACGTTTTTAAGCACACATTACAAAGGCAGAGCAGTGGGTCTAGGTTGAAGTCAATCAAACCTCCAGATTAGATTACATCAGCTCTATTGTGCCCAACATCCCTATAAAACAAACCAGGGGGTCTACTACTTTTGTGAAAGCCAATTTCGGGACTTTTTCGTGTCATTTTAATGATTTGAAAAGCAAATTTCATGCTCATTAAAAAGAAAATAATTTCAATCAAAGTGAAAAAGTTGGCTTGAAATTAGCCCTGTGTATAGAATTTAAATTGCATATATTTAAAAAATGAATAATTGATTTGTAAATGCATACAAAAACGGTGACAATTACGAATGCACCGAAGTACCTGGATTACGTTACAACCCGGTAAGAATTGAAATTTTGTGACATGGTTTCAAAATTTATGACTTTTTAGTGATTTCCTTGCCCTATTTTCAATTTTGTGACGTTTCATGACTTTTTCGTGCAGTAGACACCCTGCAAACTCATTGCAATGAATGGAGCAAATCTGAAGCAAGCACCAGTTTGTAGCTCCTCAACTTTCCTTTCCAAACTGAACTCTTTAATCAATAATATTTACTCTATGCTCATATGGTTCAAAAAAGAGGTTATATATCTTTCTAAATAATTTTTATTATTGGAAGAAATATAGATACCCAAATAGAGGGAAAACTTGAAATGTTTCCATTTACATTCAAACTAAAGGATAAACAGAATCGTTAGAAGCTTCTAAATAAAGAAAACTGATTGTTGGTTTTTCAATGAAGTTTGTCAATCAAAATAAATTTATTTTGAGCATGATAACATTACTTTTAAATCTTAATTTCTGGTCTTAATTAGTGGGTCAATATTATTTTTAATCCTATGATCTGCCAACCCTTTGTGTGTACCACAAAGAAAAGAACTTGGTACTACGCACGTGCGGCCTCCCCCGCCCATCCCCACCACACCATTATTTCCCCTCAGCAACTTGGATGGGCAAACCTCATAAACTCGTGCAGTCGTGTTTACTTATTTTTTCTTTAACATTATTAGTTAGTTCCAGCTCTGATAGTGATATAAGTGATGATGAATACATGGATGTGTAATTCCCACATCGCATAATTTCTTTTTTTAAATTATTTTATTTATTAGGATGGCATGGTCATGGGCTGATGGCATGTGGTGGCCTACTCCCCTCCTGCCACTGGTTCTTTTAACCCTGGTTGAGTTATAGAAACCCACAGATCAGAGAGAGTTTACTGAATATTACATAAACGAGAGACCAAAAAGTTGATAACAATATTTTACTTGAAAATTGAAAAATAATAATAAAACTTTAACATTGATTCGAGAATATAACTTTTTACATACCTAAATGGTTTTCCAGAGGAGCTCCTGGTACTAGTGGTTTCTGTTCTTCATGATCAACTTCTGCTTGAGAAAGAGCAGGAGCATTTGGACTGCTACCCGATAGCTTTCTAGGTCTTCCTCGTTTACGTTTAGGAGCAGTAAGAGCAGAGTTGAGCATAGGATTAGGAGGTGGCCTGATAGGTTTGGATTGGCCGGGAGGCGCTGCGGGGATCGGGAGTCGATGGAGACTAGGCGGTGGGGGCGGAGGAGGAGGCGTGAACGTTTGATTCAGCAGTGAGTTCGCTATCGATGGAAGATCACATCGCTCCTCATTTACTTCAGTCAATCCTTTGATTCTAAGCGATTCAGCTACTTTTAGGAAAGCAGTCAGTCTATCTTGGTCGACGCTCACTTCACCTCTGTACATAAAGTCCAAAAGAGATCTCATGTCTGAATATGGGACGTCTTTGAGAATAACGATTGGATGCTTATCAGGATGGCCAACAAACAATGCCTGGAAAATATTATTCAATTAAGAAATAATCAACAAGTGATTAAAAATAAAAAGTATTATAGAAACACATGAAATAATATAAAAAAACAATATATCTAATAATACACTAGTGGAAATTAATTAATCAAATGACCAAGGCAGACAATCAGTACAATTTGAAATCTAATTCATTCAACTGCCAAATATTGCCAGAATATTTTCTACTGGCTAAAGACACGATATACAGAACACATACGATCTTTTAAACAGAACAAACGTGACTCTAACTACGCCAACCATTTACACGAACACGCACACGACCCTAGCAACATACAAAACAGCATGACGCTCATACACAGACAACAAAAAGGACGCAGACTTGACATACTAGAAAACATGGAGATATACAAACAACGACACTTTAACGGAAACATTATAAACGAACAACTTAACACTAGCTCTGACACAATATTCAGACCACTCAAACTACTTAAACGAACAAACAAACGAAAAAGGACAGACACAACATCACTTCCAATAACTAAACGACAACGTACTTAACATAAAAACTAAGAAAGATAAACATAAAATCATATTTTCCAACATCAACATACAACGGACCACCTGCACAGAGTACAGACAAACAAACTACCTGGAAACCCTTAGACGGCAATGACCCTTGGAGCCAACAAACACTTTACCTGAACGAACACCTGCACAGAGTACAGACAAACAACCTACCTGGACGACCCTTCACAGAAGTAAACAACTCACTCCACTCTGTATAAATACTCTGACACAACAAACACAGTTCAGTACTAACTTAACAGTGGCTTGATAATGACGTATTTACGTCGAAAGCGCTCGCCCACAGTACTCCCACAGATGCCAGTGACGACAGTCTCCACCGACAGGTATGACAACAGAATATTTTCATATCTGCTTTTATCCCTACTTAGGATATTCCAATGAACACTAAATTCAAGAAAATACCATGTGGAATATTTGCATTGGTTACTGTGTGGGTATATATTATAGTCTACAGTTAACAATTTAAGCTGGAGAGCCATTGCAGTAAGCTTTAGTGTTGATAAAGCCTGAAGGCTCAGACACATTATACTCATGTGCATATCAGGACCTTGGAAGAGAAAGGGCGAATCACAAATTCCGGATATTGGGAAATCAAACTCGAAGTTCAAGAAGCGCTTCAGGATAGCAAAGGCGAATATTTACTCGATGGAATGCTGATCCATAAATCTGATTGAAAAAGTATGCAATTGAAATTCAATGTTTTGATTTTTACGAGTGATTTATGGGTAACAAAATGCTAGGGGGGGAGTTTCAGACCCGGGATTCGCCCTAGTAATCGGACATTGAATTTTTCATATATGATGGTGATATTTAATTTAACTTGAAACTGTGAGAGAACTAAAGGCGAGTCAAAAAAGAGAAACAAGATGAAGCGTTGTGTTACCTACATCTTTATGAATCAGAAAATAAAATAAAAAACGTTGATTTTTCAGATTCACCCGTTCTTTTCCAAGGTCCTGATATTATCTCTTGCTAAGTAAATTTTTGGAGAGGACTGCCTGAAATAATAATTAATGTTTCTTAATTTCTATAACCGACAAAAACACATACATCTACGTCACAATTAGTGGATTGCAACACTGAAGAGATTGTTCTTTTTATGTTATTTTGTCATTATGTTTTTGTGTCTTAATATAAACTACAAATATAAAGACTTTTAGTTTATGGTTCACTTAATGGTATACATATCGGTTTTGTAAAGTCTTTCGGAGCTGAATTATGATTTTGGTTAATTTTAACTTTTTTAATTTATTCATATGGTGCAATATTGTTCGACTTGTTCTACGTATTGAAGTGTTTTTACTATATATTGGCTCCCGACACATTAAGGTAACATAGTCAAACTATCCGGTAGGTCAAAGTTTTTTCTAAGTCTGCATTCAGTTAGTAAGTGTTTAATAATTAATGTTGTGTAGCAGGCGCATTGGTATATTCTGTTTGAGAGACTAGGTGGTATTGAGAAAAGCAAGCCCAACAGTTAGATTGTGAGATAAGAGAGAGGGTTAATACTAATCTCCATTTCTCCAGAAATGTGAGGGATGATGCAATACCTGAGATAAGGAATATTATCAACCAATATGAATGTTACTATAAAGAAAGAGCAAATGCTATAAGAAATCCTGATAAAACTAGTTCATTATGGATCATAGTTCTGACTATAAGAAGTCATCTTCATACAGGTTCTCGTTTTATCAATTTCAAATGGAAGGCCAAAGCAAAAAAAAAAAAAAAAAAACATAGTAAAGCAAAATATTCAGTAGTTTTTATTTATTTATTTTTTTTTTCGTTTTTAATGGTGCATCAACTATTTGGCTATTAGTGCTGGGCTATCTACAGGTTACCACCCTTTTATAATGCCAACAGCACGTGGTCGGTCACCCATTCAGGTACTGACCACGCCCGACGTTGCTTAACTTCGGTGATCTACGGTAACCGGTGCATTCAACGTGGCTATGACCGTTGGAAATATTCAGTAGTATTTCTAAAAACATATCGCTTGCAATAAGGCCACATAACGTTTAAACAGCTATGTTTCTATCACGATGTTGCTTATGAAATGTTCACATAAACAAGAAACAACAGCCGAAATTGATGAAATGTCCACCTATATATGATTCAACAAGTTTTCAAGTAAATCCTACTAATGTGAACAACAAAAATAGAAGATTAAATAAGAACAATATCTTCATCTGAATTAATTACTTGAAATGGATAGTGGAAATAAATAACAAAATTAAAAGGATATACGAATTGAGCAGCCTGTTTATGTATTTAAATTTTAACATCCATTATAATTAACTAAGAATTTTATGATGGGTTATCTATAGGTTACCACACTTTTCTAGCCAGGATAGGGCTGATAGCTTTTCTTTTTTCTAAAGAAAAGCCACCGCCCCATAATGGAAATCGAACCCACAACCTTTGACACAGAGTTTCAAGTGCTCACGCCTTAACACTCACGGCCACTGGGCCGCCATGTAGTCTGATAATAAAATCCTAAATAGATAGCAATGAGTTCTTTGTCTGTCATACCTTACGATTAATATCAAGATCTTAATTTTATCCTGGAAAGTCATAACAGTTAATTCTGCACAATCAGTGTTTTCAAGAATACTCTGAATGGGTCAATTACTACAGTAATGAGGATTTTTTTAATTCGTTTTGTCGGGGTTTTTAAGAACTAAAATGATGTATTGAAGAGTAGAGGAGAAAAGCTGACTACCATGAAAACTTACGTGTTTTTTTTTTTGTAAAAACAAAAAGAACTTATAAAAATCTATTGTTTTGGGTTGGAGATCAATAAAAAGACACAAATGGTACTTTTAATAAAAAAAGATTTACCCAATAAAATTCCTAAGAAAAAGAACTGATCACTTCAAGAATTTGTCTGTAGGGTAACACAAGAGACGAAGAACTAAATAAGATCTGTCAATGTTTAGGTATTTTTGCTTGGACTTCAATATTACCGACAATACAACAGCAGGGGTCTCTCGTGGTCTAGTGGCTAACGTGCTGGATTCATAAGTGGGAGAGGGTGGGTTCGATCCCCACCGGCGGCAGGAATTTTCTCATCTCAGGGCTCGCTGAGAAAATTCCTGGCTGCACCCTGGAGGCCGGCGCTAATGGCCAAGATTTGTCGATGCGCCGTAAAAAAAAAAAAAAAAAAAAAAAAAAAAAAATACAACAGCAAGAACCAGTCATATTAACGATTCACATATTGATATATCGCAGAGCCACTTTTTATATAAACATTTTGCTCCCATTGAGTATAGTATCTCAAACATTATACAGGTAATTGTGAATATTAGGAGCCTCCTCGCCGATTTTTTTTTCTGTTTTTTGATACACTAAACACAAATCCATTGAAAAAATAAAAAAGTCACTCTTAACTAGGGAAATAGTTATTAAGCACTAAATTTCACTGTTATGAAGGTTAAGAAGGCTAGCGTAAACAACTATATTTGTAAACATGCGCATGTGCGGTTATGTAAAAGTTTGTAATAAAGAATTCTAATATAAATTTACCATCAGTTATTTATTCAGAAACATTTTTTTAAATAATGAAACATTCTCCACATTTTTTATTTTGCTTTTGAAAAGTATTATATAAAAGAAATCCCTTAATAACTAGCTAATGCCTTTATAATCGGCTTGCTCTGATAATTGCAAAAAATTCAGATAAGTTTGCTTAATAAGAATAATGAAGTTGCACTAATTATGTATTTCGCATTATGGGCATAAGCACTACTCGTTTCTGCTCGCTTCGCTCACGAAGAATATATCAAAACTCAAGTCAATCCTCACTCGCTGAGTGAGGAGGCCCTTAAAATTTACAATTATTTTTTAATAAATAATTTATTAACGTTCCATATGAGAGTTCTTAATTTCCTAATTTTACAACTCTGCGCATGCACATGCTTACAAATATCATTGTTTATGCTAGCTTTCCTAACCTGCATAACAGTGAACTTTAATGCTTAATAGCTTTTTTCCTAGTTGAAAGTGACTTTTTGTTACTATTGTGTTCATGTTTTTGAAAGTAATTTTGTCCCTTCTGCGACTAATTTATTTTTAAATGTTTTATCATGATATATGTTTTGAACAATTACTTAAAGTGATTTTGAATTTTACATTATTATCACAATTGCTTGCGCCCCAATTTGCTGATTTTAGAATGACTTAGGAGTCAAATGTTGATCTCAACACAGCAATGCCGCTGCATAATTTTTACTCTCGTTACCAAAATATTTGACAAATCTTATTTACCTAGTTTCTCACAATCTTCTGTTGCTCTCCAGTGAGAGGTAATTGTGAAGTTTAAGAGCCTCCTTGCCGATTTTATTTACATGTTGTTCTATAATTTATTTTGATGCAATAAACGCGAATCTGTTAAACAGTGAACTTTAGTGCTTAATCAGTAATTTCCTAGTTGAGAGGGACTTTTTTTTAAAAAGGATTTGTATTAAGTGCATCAAAATATGTCACAGAACAACATGTAGAAAAAGCCAGTGAGGAGGCCCCTAAACTTCATAATTGTCAGATAAACTACACTAAAATCGTAATGGTGTATTTTTGTCATGAATTAAGTAATTTTTAGTATAATTGAGAATGCGATAGAATGAGGATAAAAAGGATTAAATAAATCCATTATTTACTATTTTTCAATTTTACAGAAAAAACACGAAAATAAGAAAATGTAATTATATCACTTCCTTAAAAGCACGTACCCAAAACTATAAAAATTCTCTGTCCAGACTTAAAATGGTTTAAAAAAAAGGGTCAACAAAGAGAGGTTTACAATAAAGAAAAAAAAAACAAAACTCTCGCATCCTATGTATATGAAAAGACTGAATGGTTACAAGGCCGGGAGCAAACAAACAAAAAACCTTTCAAAGCTTACTATCCAAATTTCACTTAAATTATAGTTTCAGCACTAGAAATATTTTGGTAATGAGAGTAAAAATTATGCATAGAAACAACAGTGGCATTGCTGTAGATCAACATTTGACTCCTAAGTCTTTCTAAAATCAGCAAATTGGTGAGCAAGCAATGGCGATAATAATGTAAAATTCAAAATCATTTTGAGTAATTGTTCAAAACATATATCGTGAAAAAACATTTAAAAATAAATTTGTCACAGAAGGGACAAAATTACATTCAAAAACATTAACACAATAGTAATTATTCTATAAACCCTCCCCTCTTCCAGATAGAGCTAAAATGAGCACTCTCAAGGCCGCTAACAAAATAATTTTCTTTTTTGTTGGAACTTGGAGCCATTTATTAATTAAATCATAAATGAACAGTAGGATTGCTGTCACTTAAAGCACTGTATCTTGATGTCTTTGCCATTTGAGTAAATACTATTTTACAATACTACTGGTATGCTTTGCACACAAAACATATATATATTAGATTGTAAAAATTGACTTACCTGGAAATAAGGACTACAGGCAGACAAAACCATTTTATGGGCACGCAGAAATTGTCCTTCAACTGCTAGGGTCACATCAACAAATGCTTCATCATGCAATAATTGATCAAAAACAGAAAGAAGGTTCGTTTGATGGTTGTTCCATCTCAAACAAAATCTTTGTGACCCCATCACTGACCCTGCCTACATTAAATTTCAACTTGCTGATAAGTACCTGAAAATTAGGGGTAAAAAAATGGTATAAGTATAGCTATGGGAATATATCTATGACAATAAATAATTAATAAAACTCACTATAATTTCCAACTACAGTTGAACTGTTTTAAAACAGGAATATCAACCTTGAAAACATTAACTTATCAACTAATATCCACATTAACAAAAATTATTATTAAGATTTTACCCTTGGAAGGTTTAACAAATGAATAAATAATTAAGTAAATAAACTCATGTTTTTAAAATATGACCAAATAAAATGTGTTTTTAAATAGAATAAATTAAAACTGTATAAAATGGTTTTACAACAAGGAACAAAATATTATTTCATTCAAATGAGTATAATATAGCTATAAATGATTAATAAATAAACAAAACAAATAAAAGTTATTAATTTAAGGGTGTGGAATACAACTGATAATAAAAAAAGAGTGTGAAGGACAAATCTGAACAAACAAATTAAGCAACTAACTCTTGGAAAAAATGAACATAAGTCGACATTTAATTAAAACTAAATACCCTAAATGTCTATCTGTCAAAAGAGTCCGATAATAATGATAACAGAAAATTTTCTTCATGCAGAATAGCCTAAATTGATGAATCACACAGGTGTCTAGTGATAAGACATGACCTGGTAAAATAAAATAATTAATTAAAGCAATTAAAGTTCGGGACACTCAACATGTCCTAAGAGCAGTTAAATATAATAAAAATGTGTTTACCTACTTGCTATAGGGTATCATATCATATATATTCATTTAAGAATACAAGAATTACAAGTAAAACGCCCAGCCCTTCCGCCATGTTGCACAATTTTCCCCCACCCCATTTACATTTTTACTCAACCCTTTTTAAAACCGATCAATTTTAACGGATTGATTTTTTACTGGGAAAAAAATTCTGGAATAGAACAAAAATTTCAAGATTAATTTTAAAATATTATTCGTTTAATTTAAATGTAGTCTGAAAGAATAAAAAATATAAAGAAATATATTGATCCTATCAAGGGGGAGAAGTCGTCGACCCTAATGCGTATTTTACAAAGTTTGGGCGAATTTCTTGATATAAAAATGTAAAAAACGTCTTTAAAAAGCCATATTAAAAATCTTTGAATTCAGAAAAATATAAAATGTTATTTACCTCGGCATTGTTGTGGTTTCCGTGGAGAGGGATGAAGACCGAAGCGGGTTGGAAATTATACACTAGCACTAAGACGCCATGTCAGCAATCTGCCCTTGGTGAGGCGACAGTGGCTCTCCAAGCGGCGGGATGCTGAACCACCTAAATCCAACTAGTGTTATCACAGCCCTCCCTAAATCACACTGTCATGTCTTCTATTTAAATTCCTCGGCCAAGATTGTTTTAATTGTTGTCTATTAAGGATTATTATTAGGCTGTAAAAGATGCATAGTTTGAGGAAAGAGGGCATCGCAAGATTACTACAGCTATAAATAGGTATAAATTTGACAGCTGATTGAGTGATAATTTTTCTGCAAACTTCATCGAAGGATTTCTCAAATGTTTGTCAGTACTGGTATTCTGTTACTTATGCTAATATGTATATATATATATATATATATATATATATATATATATATATATAAGTAATTGAATATAGTATTGTTGAAGGGTAGGGGAGAGAGATGGCCTTGATGAGCCCAGGGCGCGTCCATACCACGTGTAGGGGTGCATGACCCCTAAAGACACGCGCTATACTCCCCCGTCCCCATCTTATGTCTAGTCCAGCTGTATTTTAAAACTCACTAGCTCAACCCTTACACACTCTTACTCTCGAATTTAAAAAAAATAATAATAATTTTCCTTGAATAATGTACTTCATTTAAAAATTCATGAAATAGTGAATATATATGTTTTAGGCTGATGGGTATTTTAATAATTAATTTTATTTATTTTTAAATGTTTTCTATATGGACGACTAACACTCGTAAGTAAGTCTTCTATGAAACCATGAACATTTTGAATGAATTTTGGTACATTATATTATGTGAAAATATTAACTTTATTCCGCAAAGAATATGCCCATATTCATAGAATAAAAAAAAGTCCGACGCCCAGGAACTGCGTTACCTTACCGTTCTTATCCCGCTACATATTTCGGACAATGCGTTGATTGGAGATGGTGAGAAATTGAAACGTTCATTGGTCGACAGTTGTCACCAAATTTCAGTTTTCACGACGAACAGTGAAACTTTTTTAAAACTTGAAGGAAATTACATCAAATAGTAAAATAATATATATTATTGAAGGGAATTTAATGCTCTACAACCCTATAACTGGCACTTATTTTTTGGGTTCAACGTTAAGTTATCCGGCCAAAAAGAAACAAAAAGTTTGTTTTTCTCAAAATTACAGACATTCAAGATCCGATATCTCGAAAAATTTTATTGAGTAAAACTTGTAGCAAATTTAATCAGCTTTCATTTTTTATAGAATGGTCATGTTGCTAGGATTCATGGTTTCCGAGATATAGGCGAAACCCCGAAAAACACCCCCCCCCCCCCCTCCCCGGTCAAAGGCTACGGGCGGGGACTTTTGATATGTTCACCTTCTAACTAGTCTAAACAAAGTTACGAAGTTGAAAAAAGTGTTCCAAACATTTCCATCTATAACTCTTCCTTGTACTAGAGTGCTAGTGTCATTTTGAAAGCTTAGAACAGCTTAGGAAACAGTTAATGTTTTGTTTTAATCATTCGTGAAAAATGTAAACAACTGGCAATATGTAAATGACATGCCAAAGTAAAGCAAGATTATATGCGCCACAACATAAAACTGCCAGTTTCTTAAAATGGAAAATGGAAATTTCTCCATTTAAGAAGACAAGATATAGTTGGGATTCGGCTAGGAGAAAAACGTCATACTTACAGGAAGAAATCTGTATTTGGACGTTTCGGCTGCACATTGGCAGCCTTCTTCAGCACTAGAGAATGCCTAGGGGGGAGGGAGGAAGACCTCGAGGACACCTTAGGTAATGAATGTCATACATTCAATCATGGTTACCTAAGGTGTCCTCGAGGTCTTCCTCCCTCCCCCCTAGGCATTCTCTAGTGCTGAAGAAGGCTGCCAATGTGCAGCCGAAACGTCCAAATACAGATTTCTTCCTGAAAGTCTGACGTTTTTCTCCTAGCCGAATCCCAACTATACCTTGTCTTCGTATCTCTGCAACGGCTAACTATCTCCATCTTCACTATGAATTTCTCCATTTAAGCAATGATTTCCCCGAATGACATCGCTCTATCATGGGACTGCAGCCCCCTCAAGGGAACATCCCCAAGTGTCCGGACCCAATTTTTATGAAACGTTGTATATTTATTAAACACGTGAAAATAATCGATACGTATTTTTTTATATCGGCCCAATCGCACTTTTAAGGTGTGAAAGCACCTTTCCAAAGTACACTTCAAATATTCTAACAAAGTGAGTATACAGTGGTGGGGTCGCCGATTTGGTCCATTTTTTCTGGTGATTCTACATTGAAAAATAGTTGACACGTGTCCGAGCGATCCGTTTAATACGCATTAGGAGCCGAGAAATAAAATACACCAAAAATAACAGCAGATTTGAAATCAGCGCCCCAAGAAACGCTAATGAGGTAAATGTCATCGAAATAAAAAAATAATACTTTTTTCCTCTCCGAAAGAGACAAATGAGTGGCTTAATATCAAAGACGGACATCTGTAAAAAAATCGAAATTGAGTTAGGAGTGGATTCCTGTAGGTTTTTGTCTGCTCTTTTCAATGATGAAATTAGTTTCTGTAAAAAAACGGGCGTAAACATGTAATTTCTGGCTTCAAAGAAGATGCTTTGTTTCAAAAACGGACTCCTGCTGTGGAGGTTTTTTTTATAAACGAACACCTACCAATCACCCAATGGGTTCAAAGGTAATTTTCACTAATTGTTTGAGTGGTATTGATATCAGAAACAGAACAATATCATCAAAAAATATGATATTTCAAAAAAATATTCAATATAACTTGCGAACATAAAAGGTGATTTTCTCAACATTTTGGAAATAACAGGTGTCCGTCTTTGATATTAAGCCACTCAAATAGTCTCCGGTATCTCTCGGTAAAGGAGGAAAAAAATATTATTTTTTGCTTTCGATGATATTTTCCTTAAGAGGGTTTCTTGGGGTGCTGATTTTAAATCTGCTATTTTTTTGTAGAAAAATGTATTATGCTAGTTTACGTCAAACGTAAGGATATTTTTGAATTTATTTGACGAAATATAAATTGTTGTTCAACGATTGTATTTTTCCTTTAATCTACTCTATAAAACAAATGAAAAGGTGGAAAAAACATGTCGACATCATTTTCTAAAATCGATATATAAAATATACGAGAATGAAAGGTCTCTATTTGAGCTCTCGGGTAATTTGAGTGAAGATATGGGTGGTAGCCCGACTAAGATCAATAATGTATTTAATTTTTTAGAAAACACACAACTTCTAAATAAACTATGATTGTTGTGGCACATGGCCCGGGGTTGAAGTAAACCGAAACCCCGGCACCAAACAGAAATCATTGCTCAAGGTACTTAAATTAACTATCAACAAATATTTAAATTAAGTAACATAAGTTTAAAAATTCTAATATTCGATAATATATCATTTTGAAGACAATAATTTAATCACATAAAGGCTTAATAACAACTATTACAACCATAAATTTATAAAATAAAATTCCAAACTTTATTTAACATCTGTGGCGTTAATATCCTAAAAGGTTGGCACGCCTTAAGAAAAAAAAAAAAAAAATATAGCATTTTCAACGTATTTTATTTTATTTCTCGGCTCCTAAGACGTATTGTACGGAACGCTCAGACACATGTCGACTACTTTTCAATGTAGAATCACTGGGGGAGAAATGGACCAAATCGGTGACCCCCACCACCATATACTCCTCTTGTTAGAATATTTGACGTGTATTTTGGAAAAGTACCCCTTAATCGTGCGATTGGGCTGATATAAAAAAAATACGTATCGATTATTTTCTTGTGTTTAATAAATATACAAAGTTTCATAAAAATCGGCTCCGGACACTTGGGAATGTTCCCTTGTCAGTTTGGGACTGGAGCGTAAGCCTTGAATTCCCAATCTTAAGTGAAGCCAACACAACCTCTTCTCTTCTATTGGCTCGATAACTTGATGACCAACCAAAACGTTAAGATAAGATTAATTTTTTGAACAAATCATCTTTAAATTAAATAATAAGTCTATTCATGTTAATTCACATGTTTGCACAAAATCAACAAAGATCAATGAAAGTGAACAATTCATTAATTTTTTTTTTGAAAACTATACTTTAGAGCTTGGATTACGTATTCAGTAAGAAGTTTTTTTTTTTTTTTTTTTTTTTTTTTTTTTTTTTTTTTTCTAAGAGTAGTGATATTCGAAAAATATCATATATAATATTTCATTAACTAGTATTTTTTATTAATGTCAACTTTTTAAACAGTACTACGGTTTGAAAAGTACACTTGTGTGCAAATTTAATGCTGCTTTCAAAACATTCATGTAACGTTGAAATATAATGTGTAAAAGCAGAGAAAATTTGAGTTTATCTACGGAAATACACGATTTTGTTTCTAAATAACCATTAGAACGGCATATGTCTGGAACAGAAACAGACAGAAAATTGAGGTAGGCAAGGTTTAATTAGATTTTTGGTCTAGTTTCACCCCTTGCGTACTGTTATTAGGGGGGGGGGGGTTAATCCGTAAAATTAATAATTGAGTCAGCTGTTCATTAAAAATATACTAGAACTATTCATTGAGAAGATATGGTCGACCGTTCGGAAGTAGGAAGCGTTGATCGTCGGGGTTTCGGTCATACCATATACATGTATATTTACTTATATTGCTATTATTATACTATATATATACATATATATATATATATATATATATATATATACATATATATATATATATATATATATATATATATATTTATATTTATATTTTCAAGCATATAGGTACTCATATTTATGTTAATGTTTCTAGCCTTTTTTTTGTCCTTACCATTGTTATACCATATATGTTTTTACAGACCTGAAGATGGCTTGTATAGCAAGCCGAAACGTTGGCGGCAATAAATATACATTTTAGCAAATAAAATGTGTTTTATTGAATAAGAACACTGACCGAAACCCCGACGATCAACGCTTCCTAGAACTATTCATTATTCTTTTGAATTTATATAGTAGGTTATTTTAAGAAAATTATTCAGGAATGCAGCGTGCATTACTACCTTCCTGAGGAATGCGCTTAGTTATGCAGCTCCGGCGTAACTTTGTTAAGCTCGGGTTAGTTAATGACTTAAGAAGGTGTAGATAGATGTTTGGGGTTTGGTCACAAGTTTAATAAAACTACATTTTACAAAAAAAAAAAAAAAGAAAGAAAAAAGGACAATAAAATAAAAAAATAAATAACGAAAAATATAATAGAAAAAGTAAAGTAATAATACCTAATCATTTTTTTGAAAAAAAGTGAGTGCTCAAATATAACAAAGTAGGTTCTCATTATGATTAATTAAGAAAAATTGATTTAGTCATATTCGATTTCAAAGTTTGTTTTGATATAATAAAAACACTTGAAACCATGATATCCTTCTTTTGGCAGTTATAGATATGTAAGTAAATAACAATAGTTAACTATTGTAAGTAATTGTTATTTACAAAACTGTTTACAGCCCTGAAGATGGCCTGTATTTCAAGCCAAAACGTTGGCAAATAAACATTACTCATTTTAGTTATAAAATGTAGTTTTATGACCGATCCCCGATCATCTAAACTTTTTCAATATCAAAGGGTGACTATGTCTTCAATATTAAAGAATTAATGATATAAATTATATTTATTATTCAGAAAGTAAATTGCATGTGCAATATCTTGAGGGTAGTAAAGTGTTTCGTAGAGTAATTTATTGCTTACCAATTGACAAGCATGGATGACGGTTTTATCGCTTTGATCTGATAAGGTACATATCGTACACGGGGATAAATAGGCTTCCTGGGGAGGCGATAATATGCAAAACTAGCGCTATAAAACTCATTTATTTTTATACTCAATTTATTTTTATACTCATGACCATTATGAATTAATTTAATATTTTTTCAAAAACAAAAAAAAAAGTATTACCTGGCCTAATTCAGCCGTTATTTTTTTTTTTTAAATAAACTCTTGGCGGCTTAAAGAATATTTTAAAATTTCAATTTACACAGCTCAACAAACAACATTGTAGAAAAGCCATTGGTATCGAAAACCTCTGCGAGAAAAAAATATGTGAAAGGTTGTTGCTTTTTAAAGATAAATGGATCAAATATTAGTCAAATAAACACAAAATTCACATATTAGTAATCTCTAAAATTTGAATAATTGTAAATCTTCACAAATGAAGATTGACAAGGTGTTTTGTATTCAGTGTTGGGCAAAAATTATTCAGAATGATGAATAAAGATTAATGAATAAATGTATTATTTCATTCATGAATGAAGAATAATTACTTTTATTCATTATTCGTTATTCTGAGAATGAAGTTTACGTTTTATTCCCAAATTATTCGAATAATCAATCAGAATAAACATATTTTAGTGAATAATGATAGATTTATTATGATGTTGGCAGCCGGAAATAAGTATATATATGTGTGCTTGAGTAGGATTAATCAGTACACCAACTTGAAATAAATAATAACGAATGATGAATAATGAATGATGAATAACGAATAATTCTGTGAATAATTTATGATGTACCGTGTGAATAAGATAATTCAGTGAATTATTCATCATTCACTAAAAATTTATTTGAATAATCATTCGAATAATACTTTATTCGAATAATGGCCAACACTGTTTGGATATACTTGTTGTGTTTGTTTATTATTCATGTTTGTGGGGCCTCTGTCGACAGAGGTTGTGGTGACACCGCTGTTGACGTAAAAAGTACACACATGAAGATTAATGTTTCATTTACCTACGTTATTTTTTAAAACTATGTAACGAAATTCGAGGTTAACTAAGAGTATCTTCGTAACCAAATTTAGATAGGCATAAACAAAATATAGAAATTAGACTCATTACACAGCTAAGTTTATATCTTATTAGTGTAAAAATTATTATTATGAATACACTAATACACACACTCAAGCATATATATATATATATATATATATATATATATATATATATATATACATATATATATATATATATATACATATATATATATATACACTTATATATATATATATATATATATATATATATATATATATAAATATATAGGGGGAGACGCTTTTTTCGCTCTGTTTTAAAAACCATTGATAATTGTTTTATTCACTTGCTAGGTTAGTTTGTGTTGATTCTACCTATATTAATAAATATATTATGCAATTTAATTAAATTGATTAATATATGAAGGCCCATTTCAAGAATAATCAAATAGGCCAAAGCTCAACAAAAATTTATAAATTAGCGATTGTGAATTTCTTTAGTTCTTCTACCTAATTGATTATAAATATATTACCTATTTGCTTACAAGTTTTAAAGGTTTTTTTTTTTTTTATGTCACTTCGACTAGAACGTTATCGCTGGGCTAGTTATGTAGGTTACCACCCTTCCTAAACTTCCATGGTGGAGCTGGGAATTCTTGGAACGGGAGGCCCTTTTCAAAGTTGTTAACTGAAATTTTAAACTAAATTGATTAAAGGAGTTTAGCAAGCCTAGATTTTTAATTAATTTAAATAACTAATTGTTTGTTGTCGTTTTTTTTTTCTAAATTATAAATACTCCTACATTTAGAATCTTAAATTGATTAATTGTTTCATTCATACGATTATTCTTTAGCTCTTACTCTTTGAAGCTCTATTTTGAGCCCACATAAATGGTTCGTTTTCTCCATAAAAAAAAAAAAAAAAAAAAAACTATCGCTAAACACCTAATAGAAATATACGGGGATGGGGGATACACACATGGGAATATGTTGATAATAACAAAAATGTACATAAATATAATAGATTTCCTCTTTAGAGGTGAAATACAATTAAATAAAAATTCCTAGACACTCAAGATTGTTATTGGAGTCATTTAAATATTTGAAAATGTAATAATATAATTAAGATTCGACGTAATTGTGTGTTCCGATTTAAGATGCCAGTAACAGTTGTAAACAATATAAGTCATCGACCATTATTTTCCCATCCTAAACAGTATGCGTGTTGAATAAGATAGTGGTTGGGCGAAAATTGTTTGTAGTAGATACGCTATTTGTAGCTCATTAAAAAAAAAATAAAAAAATAAAAAAATAATGAATATTAATGAGCCTTGAGGTAAACATTTGTAAAGCACTGCGCCATTAAATGCAAAGCTCGTTTGATTTTACATACAGAAACACAGCATTTTTTTACTATTTATTTTTCAATTATAAGATTGTCCTCTTTCCCGCCGAAAGGAGGAAAGTCACTTAATCCGATGATGGGAGCCGATAGTCGGAACAGAAATTCTTTTTCATGACTCATAAATACAAACATGGCGTAATGTATTTTTTAAATATATAGCCAAAAAGATGTTTTGGCAGGGTTCTTCAAAATAAGTTTTGTGGTTGCTAATAAGGAAAATGCTGATTTTTTCACGGTCTAGGACAACTAAAGGACATATATATATATATATATATATATATATATATATATATATATATATATAATAATTAATAATTCCTCTTTTCCAAAAGTACTGAAACTTTTGTGTTTTGACAACTTACCTTTCACTTATGGGCATTTTCTATTTGAAACAATCGAGAAAATCACGTTTTTTCGTACTTCTCTCGCCCTTAACTCCGAAAGAATTCATGCTGGAGATCTTCCCAAGGCATCAAAAGATTTTCTATTATTATCCATTATTAGAAACGTTACAACTGATTCTTGGTTTTGCAAAATAGCAATAAATGTGAAAATAAAATGCCAAAAAAATAGACGTTTTTTATATAACTTTTTGTCGAAGCTTAAAATGTATTTAAGACCTTCATATTCTAAGAAAATATTGATCATAGAATAAACCAACGAACTAAATGTCTTAAATTTCTGAAGCCATCCAATTTGACAGATGTTCAATCAGGAAAATGTTTTTGAAAGCTTGAGATATAATTTTGCGTTCAATTTGAGAAACATTAATTTGTTCGCTGATTCCTCCATTGCAAAATTATTATGTATAACGTATTAAAATATTTAAACGAAATTTGGTGCTTTGTTTTATTCCATAATCAAAATTATATTCCTAGAATATGAAGGTACTAAATTCATTTTAAGCTGCAAAAATGGCTATTTTTTATTTATGAAAGACGCGAATCAATTTTAACGTCTCAAAGGTAACGTCTTTTACACCTTGGTAAGGCCTCTAGCATGAATATTTTTGGACATATGAGCGGAAGAATTACAAAAAAACTGTGATTTTATAGATTTTTTCCCTATATTTTGAAAACTAAGTGTAATATACTACCTCCGTCCGTTGTAGTACTCCACCCCCGGAATTCATTGGTATATAGTACCTTATTTATTATTAAAGATTAAAAATATCATCATTGTCTGTTCATTTGTGCTTATTTCATTTTTATATTTCTATGTTTTTGGTTATCTGTCCATACTCTGAAGTAAGTTCTATGAAAAAACTCTTGTTAAATTACTTAGTTACCTGTTTATTATGTTCTGTTTCTTTTCTGTATCAACCAAAAATGTTCTTATATGTGATTGGTATTTGTAGCTCTACCACATTTCTTTATTTATTTATTTTTATTTATTTATTTTATTTATTTTTGGTCACCGACATTTGGACCACCATCGCCACATATTTCTTCTAATTATTCTGTTTATTAATTCTGCATTTGTGTTTTGTCTTTTATTCGACGAAAGCTACCAAAGAGTAGCCTAAAAGTCCTTATTAAAGATTTTTACAAAAATAGTATTGATGTTTTCCTAGCCGAATCCCAACTATTCCCTGACTGCTTATCACCTCGACGGCTAACTATCTACACTTCATTATAGTTTTTTTTTTTTTTTTTTTTTTTTTTTCTTTTTTACGGCGCATCGACATAAATCTTGGCCATTAGCGCCGACTTCATTATAGTGTTTTCAGTTCTGCCCAAGATGTTCCCGCAACAGTGTGTTCCCTCTCAACACCAGCCTACGATTTTACAAATGAGCCCTGTACTAGATGAGCGACGCAAAACTAGGAATATTGAAATGTGTATTATTTCGAGCGGCAGACGCCCGGCTGCTCTGAATGCACGACAAGACACAAGTACCTCGGTAGAATTGAGAGAGACTGGAACAAGAGGCAGACATCAGGGGCACGGCCTTGGTGATTATTGAGAGGGTGAGTGGAAACATGAATAATTCTTTTACTAGAAAATGAAGCGAGAATTAGTTGAAAGATCCATTGAGGTCAGAAGAGCTTTGTAACTCGGGAACATTTACATTTTCAAGGTAGAATTATTTTTACTTTTTACTAGGATTTGACGCAAGAACCACTTCATGGGACGCCGGCGTTTTAGCATTGGAATTCCATATGCCTTGGAATGTTAGTATTAGAATAACCTCTGCAAGAGATTTTTTGACAGTTTTTCATCGGTTATTGCATTCTGAAACCGAAAAAAATACTCAACAAAAGTCCATCACTTTAAGTGTTTATTAGAAAACTATGTTATTATTCTGTGTTATACCTGACCACTTCTATCTACGTGAGAAGAGGTTCTTTTATAGAGACAAGTGAGAACTTTAGTAAAACCCGCAAGTAAAAGTGATGCTTTATTTACTAAGCGAAAAGTATGCTCCACAAACTCCATTCTACTACGCAGTTATACCTTGTTCATAACGCGAAAACTGCCCATATTTTCCCCCGCCGTCTCAGCTAAAGTCTCGGGCACACAAAACGCGATCTGTATCGCGGCGGGCAGCGATATCTGACCGAGGGTAGGAGGCGATCTACATGCATTAAACAGTACTTCATTAGCTCTGTCATTGTAGACGATCTGTCATTGCGAACTTGTCTTTATCGCTTTACCGCGCAGTACGGTTGTAAAAAATTACATATTTACCGCGCGATCTGTTCTCTAGAAAAGAACCAGATTACTGTATTACTCACCGCCTCGACGATCCTTGGATACACCGCGGTACAGATCGCGTTCTGTGTGCCCGAGCCTTTTTATTTACTGAGAGTCTTTCAGGCCCAACGGATTGGAATCTGGAGCTGAGCTTAAAATCTACACCTTATTCTTAGCTTACTTACTACAAGGGGCTTTGATATTTACAATGGAGGGACTTAATCTACTAAATCTAGACGGAGATAAAGATGTTCAGGGTGAGACTATACATGGATGTATCTTAACCTAACTCAAAACTAAGTTAAGCTAATATGTACAATAAATATTTACGCCACCTTTTGTCCAAGGTCCATGATCCGCCTGCTTGGTGCTGCCCTGACATCTCTGGGGTAGAGGAGGTGTTGTCACATCCCTAAGAACAGGGCCGAAGCAGTACCGGAGGCTGTCATAAACCTGATATGACACCATAAACCTTAATATAGTATGGAATGCTGAATCGTCGGCACCAGTAGTTTGTCGTGCAGGAGGGGTGGCTTCGTACTTTCGAGGTTTGTGTCTTTCTGCAATAAACTACCCAACAAGTATATAGTGACAAATTATTTCCTGCACGGACCGTACTAAACGCTCTTGTCCAATACCTGTGAACTTTTTTCCAATACTTTTCACTTTTCACTATTTACAACAATTTAACAAATAATTTGGTCGGGAGTGCTTGGTTTGAGGTAAACATTTACTCTTAATGAGCCAATTTACATTGATATTATACTCTTATTTTATTAATTTCGGGTTTTTTTATAGTAACATTCGTTGATATAAAAAAATTAAGCTCGCTAAGCCAAAGTAAACATTTTTTCCACCCACCCACGCTCGTAAGCCTGCTTATTTTCACAAAACGGTATTTTATTATGATGAGCTAAGCTATTAATACTTTTCCTCTAAAGGACCTCCCCCCATCCATCATAATAATACTGTTTTGGGGGAAAGCATCCATTATTAAAAGTCTTGGCCGCTTACTAGTTAAAAACGGAAATTTCTCTCTCACCCCCCCCCCTCTCTCTCTCTCTCTCTCTCTCTCTCTCTCTCTCTCCCTCTCTCTCTCTCTCTCTCTCCCTCCCTCTCTCTCTCTCTCTCTCTCTCTCTCTCTCTCTCTCCCTCCTCTCTCCTCTCTCTCATCTCTCTCTCTCTCTCTCTCTCCCTCTCTCCCTATCTCTCTCTCCATCTCCCTTTCCCTCTCCCTCCCTCTCTCCAAATACAAATATTATATATATAAATGATAGCGAATTTGTCCCAGAGGTAGAGCACTCGACTTCTGTTTTGGAGCACCCGAGTTCGATGCTCGGACGACACTTAATGATTTTATCTTCCGGTGTCCCAGGGGGTGTTGATAGAAATGCTCTTAGTAATTTGTAGTTGTACGTGGGACATATTTAACGTACAGCATGGCTTATTCGTGTAAAGAATATGAATCATTTGATTAGGCTCCTAGAACTACTTGTAATTGGCTGAAGGTGATGTCATAGTGTTAGTATACATTCTACAAAACATAGTGCCGTGTATAATAATTCATAGCTAATATTGCCTAAAATATGTGAAATTACAGAATATATGCCTGAAGAAGTGCAATGGAGTGCGGAATCCAGTAAAAATTGAATATACAAATTTCGAAGGTTCTGCCCATCTTGAGCTAAATATTTTTGTTCTAATACTTCTTTAACTTCAAAAGCAAGCAATGTTTAAATATCTTAGTTTAGACGAATGTCGAACTTCTAGAACATATTTCAACAAAATCAATCATTTCTGAATATACATAATGAAAATCAGTTCGAAAAAATAGTTGTATTAACTTTTCTCATAAACGTATACAGATATCGCTTAAAAAATGGTTTTATTCGTTTTCCCATGTTAAGGAACCTATAAAAAGAGTACCTCCATCTACTCGAAAACATAAGCATTACGATTTTGTTCGCTTTTTATTTTGTAAATTTGAGCAACCGTTATTTTTGTGATCTATAGGTTCTCAAACGTGAAATTTGCTAGTCGGTACTTCCGGATTGCGTCATGAGGTCAACCTCATAAGCGGGTTTCCTACCTGTGGAGGGAGGAAGAGCACTAAGAAGTTTTCTTTGAGTAGAAAAATAATAAACATCGAGTTGCTGCTGTCTTCGGATTTGTATTTCCCGATTCAAACTATTAAAACCACTACAATTGAATAATATTTAAAATTAATGCTGGTACCGGCATATTGAAGGCAGTTACTGCTCAAGCCGTTCCTTACTTAGAACTTAGAGAAGAGGAGTTTTCTTTTTCCAGTCTAGCTCCATCTTGCTTTGACATCATTTTTTTTTTTCTTTTTTTTTATAACTGGCGAATAAGGCGAAAGGTCAATAAAATATCGCCACACACTTTTACACTTTTAGCGCGGTTCCTCCCTCCCCCATAGGGAGGAACCCCGCTTATAGGATTGATACAATGAAACAATCCGGAAGTGCCGACTAGAAAATTTCGCGTTTCAGAACCCCTAGAGACCGAAAATAACGGTGGTTCAAATTTGTATATATATATATATATATATGTATATATTTATTTATATATATATATATATATATATATATATATATATATATATATATATATTTGTCTGTTCGCTCTCTAGCTAGAAGACGAATGGTCCGATTTTGATGAAATTTGGTACAAAAATCCTTCGTCCAATTTGAAAGGTCAAGTTCGTTAACCAGCAAAATCCGCCTACTGGAAGATGGCGTTTGGGGCGAAATTCGCGCAAAAAAAAATCGTAACGCTTACGTTTTTGAGTTCATAAGCTTCTAAGTACTCGTTTTATATGATTCCTGGGCTAGGAAAACGAATGAAACCATTTTCAAGGCGATAGCTTTAACCGTTTTCGAGAAAATTGGAAAACTATTTTTTGAATACCGTTTTTGGTTTGGGTACTTAGAATCATGGGATTCAGTTGAAACATTTTCTGCATGTTCTACTTTCATCAAAACTAATATGTTGAAATTTTGGTTACGTTTGGAGTTAAGGAAGGGTTAGAATAAAATATTTTATTAACAGACTTAAAAAGTTTTGGTAACTTTGTATATTTTCCTTAATATCTCGAAAAAGGTTGAGAATCTTGGTAAACGAAAGAATACCATTAGAAAGCTTACTAAATGCTCTACAAAAAAGGTTCTGATGAAAGTTTTGATTAGGCGATGTCAATCGGAGAAATAAGTGCTTAAAACATTAAAGTAATTGATTTTGCTTATTCGAACTGTTCTTTTTGTCTGTTTTTATTCCTTGTTATTTTTTAATTGCTTATAGTTGGATAATGTATTTTACAATAAAACAGATTAGGCAAAATAAGAAAAACAATTCATTGTTAGAAATATAGCTTGCCAAGAGAAAAAGATTCGTTGACGTCTTTTGAATATTTTCAATTGCCTTTATGCTGTTGGTTTTTTTATTTTATTTTTTAATTGATTTTATCTGTAGAATTATTACTATAGTAAAAGAACACAGGAATGTGTGAAAATATTTGATATTTTCCAATTCATTGAAACGTACGAAATGAAGTATCGGTAGAAGAGGATTCTAGGGTCTTGCGGACCTGACCCCTGGTATAAACCCTTTGAGCAAAAGCCGAGGAAAATATTATCTGTTTCTATTCTATGCTTTTAAAATGAGAATAGGGATATGAACAGGAACCGGGGTCTCCCGTGGTCTAATGGCTAGCGCCTTGGATTCATAAGCGGGAGATGGTGGGTTCGATTCCCAACCTCCGGCAGGAATTTTATCATCCCACGGCTCGCTGGTGAAATTCCTCGCTACACCCTGGATGTCGGCGCTATTGACCTAGATGTAGATGTGCCGTAAAAAAAAAGAAAAAAAAAAAAAAAAAAAAAAAAAAAAGAACTGGAACCGCGCTAAGATGACGCAGTTCCTGCGAGTCGGACTTTTTTATTTATCTTCCCTACATGTTTCGCACCCTTTTTGGTACCTCTTCAGGGGAACACTCTTAAACATTAAATTCAGCCTCAACCTGAGGAATGGAACCTTCCACTAGCAGGGCCTCGTCTAGACTGGTCATTGACTGAACGAATCCAATATGGTGTCAAATAGTCAGCTGATCGATAATCGATCCGTCATAAATTTAAAATTGATTTTAATTTCCAGATTAAATATAGTCCTATAATATCAATTTTCCTATTTTTTATCAAATAAATTAATGAAAATATTATTAAGATGGTGTATTTCCGTTTTTTTATTTATCACTTTTTTCCTGTTTTTAATGACGCGTATGTTTTCTTTAATCTTTCTATTCATTCTATTTCTTTATTTTTACCTTACGATTTTTTGTTGCTAATTCATCATTTTTAGCACTTTCCGAAGGGACGTGGCTGTCCAGGTTTCACTCATGGCATTCATGGCAGAATATTTGAAAATGTTCTTTGAATCTTCATCGATCCTATATATATATATATATATATATATATATATATATATATATATATATATATATATATACATACATACATACATATTAGTTTTTGCAACGAAACTCGTTACATGATGCCCAACCAATGAGGAACGTGTATTGTAAATATTGAGGAATGCAGCGTATTCTTCATTTATGTGCTTAATTAGCAGCTCCTGCGTGACGGGTTCGGTTATAACATAATTTCTTGTTGTTTTCACTATAATATTCTTTATAGTTGCAAGTCCACGATTTTTTATTGTCCAATTGATGTATTCTTTGTTACAACTAGTGATTGTATCCGTACATGGAAAGAGCTGTTCTTTACAAAAACAAAGGAGCAAAACTATTCAGGTATTATATTCATAATATGTATATAAACATGAATAAATATTATATTTATTTATTTAATTTTCCAGAGCCCGCTTCTCGGGCGATTTGCTCTATTAAACCAGTAGGTTTGATCAGCAAGCAAGATTATAAATAAAATTTTTAGTAAAAAACACGAAATGTAAAATTACAACAAAATCGAAACAATGAACACTATCAAAAGGAAACAGAAAAAAAGAGAAATGTTATAACAAGAACAAATATAAATTTTAAAAGTGTAAAAAACTAAAACTAATATAAAAACTAGACATTAATATAAAACAAAATAGAAAAGAAGGCAATATATATATATATATATATATATGTATATATATATATATATATATATATATATATATATATATATATATATGTGAGTGTGTTTATGTGTACATATAGGTTGTATTAAGCATTAAGAAAATTATCTTCTGATGAATGTGCGTAGTTATGCATCTCCTGCGTGAAGGGCTTTCTATTCACAAGCACATTACCCTCAAGAGATACCAAAAAGGTATGAAACATGTAGGGGGAATAAATAAATATCTAAGTGAAATGAAGTTTCTTTGACATAATGCGTGTTTCACCAATTCATAATTTTTTATTCTGGATTTCTTATGTGGATATAGGACATCGTAAGAACAGATGAAAATCATCACGAATCCACTAATATTGAAGAGGAGTTGAGGACTTTCGATCTGCTAAGAGGTCTTCTTCTGTTCCTGAGTTCTTTCTTCTGATGACCTATAAAAACAATTTTATTTTATTCAGGATAACCTTGTGAGAAATATCTTATCAATAATTACAAATTGACTAATTGTCTAAAGGAAGAGCCAACTTTTGATCAGGCACGAGGATGGCCTTCTTCAGGAAAAAATCAGAAGTATTCATGTATTTTTCCTGCTTCGAGGTTTATGGAATTATTCCTAGAGCTAGTATTATTGGTGGTAGCACAGCTGTGTAAATAGGGTCCTCAGAAGGAAGTTATTAGTGCTTCTGTAGCATTAGTAATTGCTGTTGTACATGACCCACATTCAGCCTCCGAGGTACACAACGTTTGACAAGCTCTTCCTTTCTTTTAATAATATTTCTGCTGATGATGAGAAATGAGATAATCGGATAGTTAAAATATAACACTTATTCCATCCATACAATGTGATACAACAGTTTAAAAGCACACTTCTTTGTGATATATCTTAAGCTAAATGGACTGTTGAAGTGGGCATGTAATTTTGCTTTGTGATCGACTTCTACTCAGAATGATGGTTGGAAAACGTAAACCTCTTGGCTCTTATCCTAATAATAAAGTTTTTTTTGTTTTTTTTTTGCGTATCAACAATTGGCGATTAACGCCGGGCTATCTACAGGTTGTCACCCTTTTATAATGCCAACAGCATGTTGTCGGTCACCCAATCAGGTACTGGCCATGCCCGACGTTGCTTAACTTCGGTATCTACGGGAACCGGTGCATTCAACATGGCTATGGCCGTTGGCGGGATGGTAATCTATATAGTCCAATACATTCTGTATGGGCAATTTGAGGTGAGTGTATCGAACGTAATGAACCACTTTAAAGGCAATTTTTTAAGAGGGTCTCCACGTGGTCCAGTGGCTAATGTCTTGGATTCTCATGCGGGAGATGGTAGGTTCGAGTCTCGCATGCAGCAGTTTGAGTTTTTTTTTTTCATTTCAGGGCCCGTTAAAAATATTCCCTGCTGCAACATGTATCTTTAGAAAGGATGAAAACCTACAGATAGCTCGACGCCAATGATCTAGATGTCGATACGCCGTAATATGTAATATATATATATATATATATATATATATATATATATATATATATATATATATGATATATGTTTTTTAACATGTCTCGCATACATATAAACTATAAAACTGTATTATCAAAAAAAGTGGTACATTGAAAACAGTTGACACATGGTGGCACTTTTCGAAAGCTTAATACATCTCCTTCAAAAATGTTCAGTATTAAATCTCGACAGGCCCACACAGTTTGAGAAAACAGTGCTGGAAGTGTTGAATTCATTCCATTAAAAGTGAACATCTTCTGCGGATTTTAAAATTATGTTAACATATTTATTTATGTACATTCAGACCGGGTCACAGCACATCAGACCACATTGAAAATATCACGTAAAAGTCATTTATACAGAAGAAGTTGGTACTAGCAGCTTCTCTGGAATTAGAGAAAGCATTCGATGCCGTCTGGAGAAGACGATAATAAATCAGTTAAGCAATTGGGGAATACAAGGTTCAACCTTTTCATGTTTAATGAGATATCTACATAATAGACGATTCCGAGAGAGGATAGGGTCAGGCTTTTCAGATGAATTCCTACAGGAAATCGGAGTGCCTCAGGGAGTAGTTCTTAGCACCACATTGTTCAACATAGCAGTAAATTCGATAAGATCTTTCATCCCAAATACAGTGACCAATATACTGATGACATACTTATCTACACTGCATCTAGAGACGTAAACACAGCACAGGACCAACTACAAGACACGATACTTCGACTTGAGCATCGGTTTTCTTTTGCTTGGTTTAAAATTTCTAAAGAAAAGTCAATCTGTATATTATTCACACAGAAGAGTACGTTCCACTGCCCAAGGGTGCAATAGTTTACTTACTTTTTACCAATTGTAAACACAATTAAATTTCTTGGGTTGGTGTTTAATTGGCGCCTGAGCGAGACAGATTTCGTAGAGGTATCTGATTCTTGACCATAAGACTTACTAGGTACATGGTGTGGTCGGTACTATGCTCCGGCCGCCTGATTTTCCCCTTTGCAGGTACCTATTAATACATTAATTAAAGGCTGGGTGGGACAAGGGACGGCCAAGGAGGCCGAATCCAACCCACGCACTAAGACACTAGAAGATAAAATCTTCTCTACCACTTCTCTAGTGTGCTCGGGTTTCAAGCTCAGGTCCTACAGCATGTCGAGTGCTCTACCACTGGCTTTACCTCGCACTCTGTTTTCTCAAAACGATCGGAAGCTGTACAGAGGTCATTGGTAATTTGCTTTGTGTATTTTGGCCATTTTAATGGCAAAAATACCGCTTTACATGGAAATATCTGCGCAGCAGGTATTCAAACTTGCTGGACAGTAAAACGAGGTGTTATATGTGTATGTATGTACATTGTTTGTAGACTTCACTAAACTTTTAAACGTATCGTGTAATTTGCTTCATCAGATCTTCACAATTTGTTGGCCTTTAATTTGATGTGCGTCTTAGTATATCTTAATCGTCAAGCCAGTTGATTTAGGCGTCCATTCTACCCCCTTAGCCGTGTTTTTAGATAATATTATTATTCAGGGAATCGTGGGAATCGCCTAAGAAAACATCTACACGATTTTTGTAAAAATCTGTATTAAGGACGTTTCAGCTTAAGGACGAAACGTCCTTAATACAGTTGTTTACGAAAATCGTATTGTTGTTTTCCTAGCCGAAACCCATCTATTCCCTGACTTCTAACTATCTACACCTCTATATTATTATTGTTAAAATGAAATACGTTTTAAAAATACCTTCTTATTACAATCTTCACGGTAAACCAAATTCCTTTGTTTATTCACTCCTCTTTTACATGAACAATTTAACTATATTTATACACAGAATTTCCTTAGTAATAAAAGATCATAAAACAAAATGATTTTGTTATTTAAAAATGTCAATTCCTTTCCTGAAGTCAAACTGGTATTTCATTGGAAACGTAGTATTCGTTACATTAAACTAAAATCGAACTATCAATATTCCAACCAAATATTTCCCATCCTGACCGTTTGTCGGTTCACTTTTCACCTCTGATTTCGAATTTAGGTTGATGTCATAGGTTCAATATGGTCCCTTTAGTTTATTTATTTATTTTTATGCAGCGAATCAGCATCCAGACCTTAAGTATCAGACTATTTATGGGTTCCGCATTCATCATATGTCATACCTGCAGTTTATAAAATATTGCTAATTATATCATATATATATATATATATATATACATATATATATATATATATATATTAAAGCCAGACTCCAGAGGGAGTACATGGTAATGAGAGGACTTCCTAGCAAGAGGTGCCCCTGAAGAGGTGCGAAGAAAATATGCACGAAACATGTCGGGCCTATTAAATAAAGTAGTATAATAAAGGAAGACTGCTTTACGACCCCATGCCTCCTAAGATAAAAAATAGTTTAGATATTTTGAGTCATCTACAAGAATAAATAATATATATGTATATATTATAAATATAATTATATCAATAGTTATTAGAAATGTAATAACTTACATCACCGTTATTAAAAATAGTTGGGATCTATATATATATATATATATATATATATATATATATATATATATATATTTACACATATATTGATGTGGTTTTTCCCTTCATCGCTGGGAATAATATTTTTGGATGAAACAACTTCTTTCTCCGCTGGTAGTTTTCCTCACCTACTTCTTCCTGCTATATTTCCCTGGAATCATCTCCAGCTTCGTTAGGCAGGTCATCGTTTCTTCCTTGGTGGTAGCCAAAGGAATTTCAATCAGGGAATCAAATGCCATTCGCTTGGCTACCACCAAGGATGAACCGATGGCCTACTTGGACAGGAATCCAGCAAAATAAGCGGGAAGAAGTAGGAGAGGAGAACTACCGCTGGAAAAAAAAACCGTTCCATATATATACATATATATATATATATATATATACATATATATATATATATATATATATATATATATATATATATATATATATATATATATGCACATATATATATGCACATAAAAAAATTGTTTCATACCCCATTTTAATGATTTAAAATTTTGCTCTCTGTTTTGATACTTCTCTATGGTAATGGCGTGTATTGTTTTTATCTGAGGAAGGCTATGCCAAAGAGCATGCGGAAGCGTTCGAATTATAGATTTTTCTGAAAATTTCCTGTGTTCTCTTAGCCGAATCCCAACCATTCCTCGACTTCATAAATAGATTTTTTCGTTCGAGTCCCACTAGTGGTGATGGGTTTCTCTCGCGAAAAGGAGGTAGTGCATCATCTAGGAAGATTAGATCTATTTCTACCAAAGGCATCCCTATCCTGGCTTGAAAAGTGTTTGTTGACCTGTAGATAAAATCCGACCCAATAAACATTTATCAATTATAAAAGTAGGTTAAAATTAAAATAAATAAATATAGTATTATTAACAATAAAAATAGGAACGATATACAAATGAAGGGATCGGGTCAAAATAGTGCCAAGCAACGTTTTTAACAATACTTAACTGTAGCTGCTATATGTTGGATATTATGTGGGACTATCAGTCTATGATGTAAATGCTACTAAAATATGACTACAAGCTCTGTATGCTACTTAATCTTGTTGCGCCTAACCATTTCAACTGATAGTCCCACATAATATCCAACATATAGCAGCTACAATTAAGTTTTGTTAAAAATGTTGCTTGGCACTATTTTGACCCGACCCCTTCAAATAACACACCTAATTTTGTTCACCTAATGCTGCAATGTTTGATTCGGCTGTGTCATACTTGTGATATCGCGAAATCCATGTAAACGCTCCTTATTGTAGCTATTGTACTCGTACAGAATTAATTAAAACACAATTCATTTTTACATAACTGCATCATGGATTGTTGTAAGTATTTGTGTTGAAGCTTGGGTGCGTGTACTGAGGAATAGAGTTGATGCCGGCTGTAATACAGGGTGTACACCTGGGAGGGAGCCAGCACCTGCAGCCCGCACCACCCTCCTAGGCAGCTCAGGGTCATCCAGGGAGGAAGGGTTTCTTCCTTTTGGAAAGTCAAGGGAAAATTAATAAGAGTCAAGTCTAACAAGGTGGCCTTTTCCTAAGGATGCACTTTGTCATTATTTATTATTTTGATATGCAAAATTTATTTATTTATAAATTAAAATTATTCCACATCATTATGTGGTTTTTACACGGCTTTTAACACCGGCGGTGCACCTTCTTCCCCCTGAGTTATATTATGATATTTTCATTAAATACGATATCTAATTTTTTTTTTTTTTTAAGAAAAAAGAAAAAAGATCCCATCTTAAGTTACGCTTGAACCTTATTTATGGAAATGTATTATGCTCTGAAATTATCACATTTCACTTATCATGGTTTTCTCATCGTTTTTCGAGATATTATTCATACCATACGTGCCGTCTGGAATAGCTTATGTACGTTAATGTTAATTGGAATTGTAATGAAACAAATTGAAGAAAATACTAGTTTTGTAGTCCCGCCTGGACGATCAGTTCTGAACCTTCTGAAATCATGGATAAAATGGAATACAATAGTAGTATTTATTGGCGTATAACATCGTGTAGCCATGGAGTCTGGCCCATGTCGTGTTAGCAGATGTTAATGGACGCAACATACAAAACTAATAATTATACGCTACATAAGAATATAATATATGTATGTATGTATATATATATATATATATATATATATATATATATATATATATATATATATATATATCTTTAAAAATACACAATATTAAAATATGAATATATACAACTTATACATATAAAAAATCAAGTTCATGATTTTACCTATAGCAGAACAATAACAATACACTTATCTCGTCTAGTAGTGAATTATTACTAAGTAATTATTATAATATTAATAATGAATTCCCTTTTTGAATAAAAATTCATTTATTGAATGATAAAGAAGTAATAAAATAAACACTATATACTTATACCGACCTATCATACATAACATTAATACTCCCCTAACAAGAAACATAATAAAAATAAATATCCTAAATACCATTCTGGGTCATAATTCGAATATATCATAAATTTTACAAACATTTAATAGAAAGAAGAACATCGAATTTAATTGATCCAAGCTATTGATAACAAGGATATTCTCTAATGATATGTAATCGCTGTTTTGTGTTATACATTTCCTCAAAAATGTTGTTCTATGTGTACTGAACGCATTGATGACACCATCTACATATTTCTCCTGTTTTTATATGGGCAACAATAAACCTATGGAAAAGTTTTATATTTTCATTACCAGAAACTCTTAGTTGGCTGACAAGTTTTAATTTACATGATAAGTAATCATGGATATTAAATGAATCCTCGTCATATGAAGAGGTTTTTCAACAAGAAGCACGATATGAATATTTTTGTGCATTAGAAGTATAAGTAGTTCGTCCTTTTATATTAATACAACATAGTAGGATCATAAGAAGATTGGATGGGATGAAAAGCAAATTGGAAGGATTTTCGCAAACCAAAAAAAATAAGATATTGTTTTCATTTCTGCTATGTTGTGTTCTTTGATGCGGTATCGTAGTTTTAATAAATGTGGAACGTGTAATACTAATTCACTGATACATGCATTATTTTACTTATTTGAGTTTTCACGCACCTTTATTAATAATACTGATATTTTAGGGACGATGTATCTGTAGGCCACCATAATGTTTCTAGCCAGGATGGGCTAGTTTATTCACTTTTTAGCACTTTCCTCCGAAGGAAAGTAGCTATTGAGGTTGCACTCATGACGGAATTTTTGAAACATTTCTTCAAATCTTTATCGATCCTACCTAGTAGGCACCGAAAATGACCCCCGTTAAAATTTATATATATATATATATATATATATATATATATATATATATATATATATATATAGATATATAGATATATATATATGTCTGTTAACACGATAGCGGCCAGAGTTTTTGTTTTTTCGTCACGAAACTCGGTAAATAGCATTCAATTAGCAAACGTTTGAACGAGTTCGTGAACCATCAAAATCGGTCCACCGGAAGGGGGGGGGGGTTTACCCCGGACCCAAAACACTAATTTGACCATGCCAGCCGTAATTTTTGTTATATTTCAGCGAAACTCGGTATTCGTTATGTTGATCTAAAGGGAGAAATACGTTGTAAAAATAAACTAAATCGGTTCATTAGGAGGGGGGGGGGTGTACTCCGGACCCACATTGCCAATTTGCCACTACCAGTCGTAATTTTTGTTACATTTCAACGAAACACGGTATTCGTGGTGGTAATCAACAGAGAAAAATGGGTTGTAAAAATAAACTAAATCGGGTTATTTGGTGGGGGGGGGGGATTACTCCGGACCTAAAATACTAATATACTCATACCGGTCGTAATTTCTGCTGTATTGTAACGAAACGCGGTATACGTCGTGGGTATCTCATACGAAAGAAGTGTTGTAAAAATGAAGTAAATCGGTCTATTGGAAAGGAGGGTTTACTTTAAACTCTGTTTCATTAGAATTAGCCCACCAGACGTTGCTTCACAAAACCGCCGCGAGGAGCGCTATCTCCCACTAGGGGGACAGTATCCTGTTCCTGCGTCAGATCAAAAGACAGAAAATTAAATTTTTGTGTATTTATTAAGTAATACAGTATAATGTATTAACATAAATCTGGAAGCAAATTATTTACAAAATTAATAATTGAACAGTTCTCATAAGAAATGTAAATGAGCAGAACTATTCACGTTTTTATTTTATTTATATAGGTTATTTACAGCAAATTATTCAGTATTGTAGTCTACACTACAAAAATTCTGAGGAAAGTGCTTAGTTATGCAGCTTCTGCGTGACGGACTTTTTTCCGAAAGAAAGACCACCATTCCTTTTGGCTCCGGATGTAGACATTATAAATAAAGTAATAAGTTATATTGTTTCAGTTTGCATTCTTCTTTTGACTTGGTCTGGTTACTATTTGCAGCTTGGTCTATCTTGTGTGGTTGTTATAATTTCATCTCGCTGACTCATGCGACCCCTGAGCTCAGCGCTAGCCCCCAGATTCCAGGCTGCGTTAAACAGATTGACTCCCAGAATGCCCCGCCAATTCTCTTCTATTGGCACGTCATGGGCGTGTTTAAGGGGGGCTGGGGGCTGCAGCCCCCCCCCCAGAAATTTTGATTTGATCGGTAAAACTTTTTTAAAACCCTTAAAAATAAATTAAATGAGATCATTTAGTTCATACAAAATATTCGAGTTTGAGTGTAATAACGTTTTAGTTGGCTAAAACTCTTCCAAGATCTAAATAGTTAGTATTCCATACACCGGAAATGGTCTCAGCCCCCCCCCCCGAAATTTTCTAAACCCCTCCGAAATTATTTTCTATATACGCCCACGCGGCACGTTCCGGCTCCTTATCCCCCATTTCCTTAAACCTCATACAATATTGAGGTATATTCTGTGTACATATGGATATCCAGATGCAGCGATTTCCAGCCTTGTCTTAGTTTACGTCATGGGCGTATATAATAATGAATGGGAGTGGGGCGCAAGGAGAATTTGGGGGGTATGGAATACTAAGAATCTAGAACTTGGAATAGGTAGCCCACTAAAACCCTGTTACACCAACAAAAAAAAATGCGGACCTTAGTGATCTTATTTAATTGTTTTTTGAGTTTTTTATGACACAATATTACCGATTAAATTAAAGAGAAACCCACTGATTCTATAATTATTATTCTCAAATATACTCAATACAAATTTCGAACCGTAATGAAGTAATACATCACATTTTTTTTGCCTTGAGTATTCACATGCCTGGGGTAGAGGGATCGGTTTTTACTAGAGTTGGTTCCTTTTATTTGTAAAAAAAGAATAGGCATCAGATAACCCAAAATAAACAAATTTTGCCTAATTGAGTGCATTAGCAATTAAACAATTAAAATTAAAGATTACCCACATTTTATGGTTACTGAAATAGTCCAGGGTGCATCCGTTTAAGAGTTGTATGTTGAGCACCCGATTGGGCAAGTTGAGGCATGCTAACTTTTTGTGGAAATGTCTTAGGAACAACTAAAATGACAATATTTTGTGTGTGTGTGTATATATATATATATATATATATATATACATCTTCATATGCCTGTTTGCACCCTAGATGCCCCAACAATGGCTTGTTTTTTATGAAATTTGGTACAGTTTGTTAATTAGCAGAATGCTTGCAGCGGAACATGGTTTTTAAGCGAATTTCATTTTTGCATTACTAGTCTTTAAGGTACACGTTTCGTAAGTAACTGTACCTGGTGGAATCCAAGGAAACCCTTTTTAAAGCCATATCCTTAACTATTCGTCGAAAATGGGGAAAACTAGAATTTTTGGGGGATTTTCGGATATATTCTTATATATATCGAAATGGCATTAAATGTAAAGCATTTATTCGAAATAATATTAAATGACCCAAAAAAAATGCTCTTATGCAATTTTAAATAGAGAGAACCCATTCGAAGATAGATGCTTCATGGGAGTATAATTTCCGCTTAGGAGACTGTAAGTTTCCTGTCTTACCGCCTAAGTCGTGCTTTTCTTTAAGATTTTATTTTAAATTTTTGAGGAGAGAGCATTTACAGCATTTTTTTTTGTTATGGATAACAATGGAAACGCGCTAAGACTTTTTTTTTTTATTTATTCATGTAGAGTGCATTTATTTGAATAAAGGTCCCCTTGCCTTATTTTGCGTATTACAAGTATTAATTATTTTTATTAATACATTTGTAAGGTCACTAATATAGGCGGCAAGGAAACGCGCTAAAACGGCTTCCAGCAATTGGTTCCATAAAAGAACTTAACTTCTAAGCGGAATGTCCTGAACAGTTCTTGGCAATATTCCAACCTCCCTTCTCTCAATCCAAGCTATTTAAGCATCGTCTGTTACCCGCAGGCCGGCCATGAATGCCCTTAAAATGTTTATGTGCATTTCATTACATCTAGAATTAATAAATGAATTTAAAGGAATTATCTGTTTTTATTGAATTTTACTTTACCATGAATATAAGACCCTGTTGACGATCAAGCATGCATGACAAACAACCTATTACGTTCTTCCTGTAATGGTATATTGTCAGTATATTTGTGGCCAATTTCGTCTTGTAACTCAGTGGTTTTATACTATAAAAAAAAAAAAAAACGAGGGCCCCGATGGAGATACTACAGAGATATCTGATTCATGACCATTCGGCACACTAAGGAGATAGTGTTGTGAGTACTATACTCCGTCCGCCTGATTTTCTCCTTTGCGGGTACCAATAATAAATTGAGTAAAGGCTGGGTTGGCCCACTAGAAGATAACATCTTTAGTGCTTGCTCGGGATTTGAACTCAAGGTACTCCAGCATATTAGTCCAGTGCCCTACCACTGAGCTAATCTCGCCCCCAAATAATAAAATAAAATATACATAATTCATTAAATTCTCTTGCCTACAGGGACTCCAAATACTGCTTTAAATTATGTAGATCTTTAGATTCTGCTTTATAGATTCAGCTTTCTTTCATAATTTTTCTTCATCGGAACCTGCATTGCTGTAGTAGCCTTCTTATTTTTCGGAGGGTTCAGAGTCATCTTTGTACTGAAATACGGCCAAATGTAAGCTCTTATATGATAAATAAACTTTGGGCATTCCTTCATAATTTTAAGCATTTGTAGGGTACATAGATGGGTAAAGAATACCCATCCCCCCAGTTGTAGAAATCCATTTCTTTTTCACAAATGATGCCAGTTTTATTCTGCTGGGTCAGAAAACTTCTGTCCAGTCCGCTTGGGTATTGAGGAAACTTTTCTCCAGTGCACGGGCTTATTACGTTAAGGAGACATATAATTTGATCATATCCCAGTAAGAGTGACCCAAATCTTTTTTGAACAAAGGAGGTGGATTAACAACCTCTTGTGTGATTAGAAAACAACAAGCTACTAGTTCTAGCAACACATTGTTTACCTTCAATTCTGGGCTTATAGCTTTCTTCGCCGCATCCTCTTGGACAATTTTCCTTTCTTCCACAGATCTCCAAAACGTCTGATCATCATAACATCTTATAGGAGTTTTGTTTCACCCAGAGGTGTAAAGGTTTTGAAGCTAACAATAATCATCTTCCAGATATCGGTGTTTTGGGCCAAAAATTGACAAGCACCCTTTTTCCCCTGGACAATTTATATACACACATATATATATATATATATATACAGTAGACTCTCCCTTATCCGTCGCTCTCTCCAATCCGGCGGTCTCCGAGGGGATCGAGTTCGTAAAAAACCGTCCCTTCCTAGCAAACCAATCATTTTTTTCCGGGTATTTCATTGAATGGAAGCCAAAGAAGGCATATATGTTTCGTTTTAGAGGCAGGAAGTTGTGTTTCTACAAAGGTACCTGCGGCTGGAACGCCTGGTAAGCAGTGATAGGGGCCGGGTAAATACCCAGTGGGTAGGTAAATATAAACTGGGTATTTACCCACAGGGAAGGTAAATACCCAACAAGTGGTTATTTTCAGTTTTTGGGCGCGATACAACTTCTTTCAATATTTATTGGTACAAAGAAGGGTATTTACAAATTTATGCATATCTATGGATTGTCATGATTACTTTGGAGAAGGTTAATTAATTTAAAAATGTTTTAATGAAGCCTATTCAATTATTAAGGAATTATTTAAATTAATGAAATTATACCTGTTAGAAATACCTGTTTATCATAATAGTTCAAAACCATTTTAAGTGGTTTATAATCCTTATATTATTGAAATGAAAATATAGCTTCTTGATGACAGAGTGTTTCATCAAAAAAAAAAAAAAAAAAAAAAAAAAAAAAGAAAAAAAAAAAAAAGGTAGGTAACTTAATTTGTGTTTTGAGGAATTGAGATAATCCTAGTCCAAAGTTTCAGCTGAGGCTACATTTTTGTGAATGAAGTACAGTAATATCAAATTTAGGCAAACAACTTGTTTTATTGGTAGTCGTAATTTATTATTTATTAACCTCTCTGTGGTCTTATTTTATACTTTATTTTTGTTTTAATAGTTTCTCAGTGTTGCAACACCTCTAAACTGGCGAGATCCATCACATTTTACAATATTCGATTACTTTAGATCGGTTTAGTTAAATACCTTAAATACCCGGCTATTATGAAATTGGTTATTTACCCTGGGTATTTACCCTGAAGAATAAATACCCAAGTATTTCACATCACTGCTGGTAAGCACCAGCAAATATTTACATACTTTGGATTTATTTTATAATTCGGTGTCTAATTTTTACTTACATATACATACATAAGTGACCGCTTCTAACTGAATTCTCTAATCCAGCGTATTGTCTAATCCGAATGTACTTCGGTCCTTAGGATTAGGGAGAGTCTACTGTATATGTTTGTATATATATATATATATATATATATATATATATATATATTCATCTATGAGAAAGGTTTATACTATATAGAGAAGTGCATATTAAGTTGTTTTCTTTTTTTATAGTTTTTTTTTTTTTTTTTTTTTTTTTTTCTGACCCATTAGCTGATTCATATAAGATTGAAGTTGGCGAATGTCGGCTAAGATTTGGAAGCGGAGCCTAAGTGAGGGCGATGTGTTTGATAGTGAGAGAGGTGTGCCTTCGAGTGGGGTGTGAGGGTTGCCCGGGGGTTGTCGGCCTCGACTGAAGGCCGCTGACCTCACACCAACCCCCCACCCCGTCACTCTAGGCATCCTGGCTGTCTGGGTGCTTTTCCTCCTACATACGCTACTTCTGTCTCGTCGGCCGTGCACTAGAGGATTGTGTCAGGAAATCGCGTGGGAGACAGGATGAAGCCCGAAACGGGGCATAGGACTTGCTGTTTGCGGTCTGGAGTGATCGGAGACTATCAGTTCAGTCCAGGCAACGAACAGTTCTAGATGGACATTTTTGGAACTTTTTGACTTCATAACTTTGTTTGGGCTGGTTAGGAGGTGAACATATCAAAAATCCCCGATCAAAGGCTACGGGCGGGGACTTTTGATATGTTGGCCTCCTAATTAGTCCAAAGGAAGTTATGAGGTCAACAATTTTGTTCCAAGCATATCCATCTATAGCTAGCTGTTTTTAAGCATCCGTTGCCAGGACTGCTTGGCTGAGTCCATTATTGTAGACTCGTTAGGAATTCTTTATCACCATTCGTACAATTAACATAGAGGATAAATACGAACGCCCTTCAGAGGAAAAAATACTCTCGGACTTACGGATCTGTCTTTTTTTTTAATTACAAATGTTGGGACTCTTTTTTTGTAAGACGGATTAATCTCGTATTAGGAGTGATGAGTAGGCTGTGTGGGAGCAACCCATTGAAAATGTGCAGCATTAATGGGTTTGAGAACAGTAGGGAGTACCGTGAAGGTTCAAGAATAAAACATGAAGGCAGAAAATTATTTTGGTTTGGTTGAAAGTGAAATGCAGGTAGTGTACGCGCAAGGAACGCGGCTCTACTCAAAATGATATTGTAAACAAATAGAAGAAACAGTATTAATCTCCCAAATGATATGCAAGAGCTCTTAGTAATGATAGCCAGTATATAAACACCACGGGCGTATATAGGAAATAATTTCGGAGGGGGGACTGGTAGCATTGAGGGTGTATGGAATACTACATTCTAGAACTTGGATTAGTATATGTACAACTAAAACGTTATTACACCCAAAAAACATTATTTTTCTGAACTGTGATCTTATTTAATTTATTTTGAAGGTTTTTATGTCACGTTTCGGGGGGGGGGGGCTGCACCCCCGTCAGCCGCCCTTATATACTCCAATGATAAATACTTCAGGAACACAGGACAGTAAGAACTTCTCTGATAACCTTACACCACTGTTACCTCAAAAAAATTATATTTCCGCGAATATTAAGTATTATTTTCTTTTATCCCCACCTTTTAACACACACACTTATATATACCATCAAGCAAGCTGGTTCCCAATGGGACCAAGTTCAGGAGATGCTGTTCATTGTGTTATCACCGAAGAAGCCGATTATATTGTTTTTTTATTTATTTATTTTACGAGGCTTCGACAACCAGGCCATTAGCGCCGACATCCAGGGTGCAGCGAGGAATTTTCCGAGCCGTGGGATGAGAAAATTCCTGCCACCGGTGGGGATCGAACCCACCATCTCTCGCTTAGGCGCTAGCCACTAGACCACGGGAGACCCCTATATTGTTATTGTTATTATTATTATATTGTGGACAGTTACCCTATGACATGTGTCATCAAAACCGACCGTTCTCCTTCAAGGTTTAGACGTTGAAAGGTGCAGACAATAGGTCGTCCGTATCTTATTCACAATTAGGGCGCCAGTGATTTTTTCCAATCACAGAAATGTATTGTGTTTTTAATAGCACATGAAAATTTAGAGAATAAATTGATGAACGCAATAAAATATCTTCATTTGAAGTCCTTTCCGGAATTTCGTTCTTCTATGTAGAAGTCTCTCAACAGTTTGAAATGCTGTCATAACAGATTTAGGTCACCACACTTTTCTAGCCAGGATAGGGCTGATGCCTTTTTTTCCAAAGAAAAGCCACCACTCCTATTGGGAATCGAACCCTCGACCATTGGCACGGAGTGCTAAGTACTCACGCCTTAACACTCACGGCCACCGGGCTTCCCTTAGTTGTATTAAATTAATTTGTCCTCTTTTAAGTCTCATATGTAAGTACACATTCAAATCAAATAACCACGAATTAGTAAAAAATAAACAATCATACTGAATCATAGGAACTGTTATCTTGGGAAGGGATGAATAGCTTTGTGTTGATTACGGTAGGTTGGCGGACACGTCAAGCTCTGATGATAAAATGAAGATAGTATAAGTTGTAAAGATTTTGAAACGAGCAGCATGAACCATGAGTAAAGAAGAGACAAGGGCTATCTGCAGGTCACTAACATTTCTAAATATCCACGCTGGATTAGGGAACATTTTCGCTGAAAAATATGGGCTTATATAAGCAGCCCCCCCTCCGAAACGTCGATTTAATCGGTAAAAATATCCCAGAAAAATCTTGAAAAGAAATTAAATAATGTCACTTAATTTAGAAAAAATATTTTTTTTTTGGGTGAGATTGCGTTTTATTCCAAGGCTAAGTATTCCAAGTTCTAGATTAGTATTACTCCAAACCCCCGAAATGTTCCCAGCACTCCCCGAAATGCTAACAGCCTCTTCCCCGAAATTGTTTTCTATATACACCCATGCTAAAAAAAGTAAACTTGCTACAAGCGGGATTCGACCTGCTATGTGAGTATCCGACAAACTAGCCAACCTTCCACTGGGGGTCCCATTTCTTCTAAATGGTTAAACGTTTAATAGAATCATGCTTACCAAAAATCTCTTCTTCTGTGCTATTGCATTGTTAATAGTAGCTCGGACCCCTCTGACAACGCATGGGGGTATATAGAAAATAATTTCGGGAGGGGCTGGAGGAATTTCTAGGGGGGGGGAGGGGCTTAGAGCATTTGGGGGCTATGGACTACCAACAATCTAGAACTTGGAATAGTTAGCCAATTAAAACGCTATTACACACAATATAAACATTTTTCTGAACTTATTTATTTTTATGGTTTTAAGCGCTCCCCCCTCATATACGCACATGCGACAACGCCCTTGATGTTAGCCGAACGAATTATTTCAAGCCAGGTAATTGTACAGACCCAGAAGGGAGAGAGGGTTGTATGAGGAGAGGATGTAAGGTCGCCCGACTTCCTCTCGCCTCCTGCGAACCATGACCATCCAGCCACGCTGCTCATTCATGTAGTTAGAAGCAGCTCAGTGGATATAAACATTGGGGCTGATGTGTTTCAAGTATTATACTCAGGAGATGATATTTTATGGGGGGGGGGGTACCGAAACGAGGGGAAGAGATGAAAAGAATGACTGATAGGGATTAAATTCTGGCCGAAAGGGCTGTTGCGGAAAAGTGGAAGATCTTGGCACATGTTGACATAGTACTCGTCGTGGCAGATGGGAAATGGATAGTAGATGTACCTAACCTAAGGCACATCATGGCTGAGAACAAACTAAGACAATATTATTGTGAACCTTTATCCTCAACTAGGTGCGTCACGGCAGATAAGAAGTTATTTTATTGCGTTAAATAGTATATCATCAAAATTAACGCTTCTATTTAATTTTATGCAGTTTATTGTAGCTCGGTTGCCGTCATACTATATGTTGTTCATCAATTGATAAGTAATCAAAGTATAATGTTTCTTGAGATTGGGGCACTCCGGACCAGTGTCAAGAAACAGATAACGTAGAGATAATCCGTTATCTATAGGTTAGGAGTAACAGCAGTTTAACCGCTACAGGTAAAAAATCGTTGGCAATAATAAATGTAGGTTAAAAATTTATGTTTCCAAGATGTCATTTTGAATGCCCATTATATTTGCGAGCATTACCAAGAAGAGTTCTGACTGGGGATGCTGATGGGTGAGGATGCTGTGCAAGGGTTCGGGATATTATTACCTCGGATGGATCATCACCAGGTATAGCGTACACTCCATGAGGTACAAAATCACAGTTTATTTCTAGTAATTCAAGGTCTTCTGCCATCAGAGTTGAAATGAACCGCAAATAAATATTATGAAATAGACACAGTATGGTAACAGCTGGCCTTATATCGTCCAAGCAACGCATGCTGCCTAGGCTTGCCTGCTCTAACCAATTAAAAATTCAAACCCCTCTAAAAGTACTTAAAATTTGAATATCAAAAAATCCTTTCGTAGCGAGTCTTTACATCCCAAAGGACGTTCTAAAGGGAGTGTCCTTGCAAAATTTCAAAATTTTCTGTTAAGTGGTTTAGGCTGGGCGATGATAGGTCAGTGAGTGAGTGAGTGAGTGGCAGAGATGGGCATAATTTTATTTATAAATAAAAGTACGAATTTATTCGTACTTCATATATTTGTAAATACGAATATAAATAAATTCGTATTCATAAGTACACAGAGACAATTTCAATAAATTTTCGTTTCTCCTTTCTTCAAGAAAACTGATTCTTTTTTCCTATTTTGTTGTTGAAGCGAGACCGCGGGAAGTGGTTTGTTGAATATAAAGACAGCCTTTGAGAAGTAGCAAGCTCGGGGAGGTGGAAGAGGTTGTAAACTAGAAGTGGTCGTAAAGTTGCAAGAGAGAGAAGAGGTATACACTAACCTACGTGACTGTAACAATCACAGGAACCAGGTTATGGCTGACGATTCGCACAACCCTAGCTATATATTTTACTTGCAGAATATTGTTCTAGGTTGTATTGCCGATGTTATTATATTCGATCCTATTGATGAATTGTTCAATAGAACCCAAGATGAGATTTCGTTTCGTGTAAACCTTGCGGTTATCCAACTATACTAGAAAACTAGTAATGGAAAAAGAAGAACGTAAGAAATGCTTCATGAGTATTGTACACATTTTCTAAGAGTGTACAAGCTATAGCTCAGAGCAATTTCTAGGTCACTCCCTCATCAGTACTCAGCTATGGCTTGGGGCACTATACTCTGAGGGACTATAGACACATATTACTCTGAGTATAGTAGAGTACTGATGATGAGGATGTGGCTTCAAAAACTACCTTAAAATTATAAATAAATAAAAAAAATAGAAGGAACCCACTGATATTTTAACTCTCAAACATGGATCCTCACTATCCAAACATGGATATCTCACTTCGTGTTAGGGTGGGTTTACACTTGCTAGTTATTGCAGGAAATTTATATCAGACAGAAATTGCGACTAGTGTAAACCATGAGCAATTTATGTCTGAGATATATATTTCTATCACGAACTATAAATGTCGACACTTCTACACCACCAGGTGTAAACACAGATTTTTACGAGAAGAATTTAATTTCAGAGATAAATATCTTGGCTACTAGCTGTATTGTCGACACTTCTATACCAACAGATGTAAACACTGATTATTTGTGCTTTTGGTGAATTTATCGCAAATTAGAACAAATCCAGAACTGTCCTAAACATTTTTTTTTTTTTTTTTTTTTTTTTTTTTTTTTTTTTTTTTTTTTTTTTTTTTTTTTTTTTTTTAATTTCTTTATTCAATAAATATAAATATTACAATTGTAATTCAGTTACAATATAGTGTTCCTCTAGACCACATAACTTCGAAATTATTTATTATAAATGAACTTAGATACTAATGAACAGTAATTGTAATGCGAGAGAAAAAATAGCCTGGATTCTTCTCGCTATCTTATAGACTTTCTAATGATAACAATAAGTAGGGCTTATTGTTTACAGCTTTATGTCTTAATCCAGTCTGTGTTTGTCTTTATTGGTAGGATGGTGTCTAGTGTCTTTATTTTAGTAAGATGTGTTTAGTCCTCTTGTGTATGTATCTACGGGTGCTTGATTTGTCATAGTTACCTATTTTTTTAATTAGTGGATTGGTTTTAAGTCTACAAGATCTAAAAAATTTTGAGGTCAGCCTGTGGATATAAGTTTTAAGCAGAGGTAAGTTAGTAATTTTGTGCAGTATTTTAATTCTGGTGTAGATGGGGAGGTTTAAGGCAATTCTAATGCATTTATTTTGCATTACTTGAAGTTTTTTATAATTAGTGTTTGAAGTGTAGCTCCAAACAGGGCATGCATAGGTCAATACTGGTCTAATACATGCTTTATAAAGTAGAATTTTGTTTTTAGTGCTTAGTTTAGATTTTCTGTTAAAATAAGGGTAGATTTGGCAGAGTGTTTTGTTTGCTTTGTTACATATTTCATTGACGTGGTCTGTGAAGGTTAATCCTTTGTCTAGTGTTATTCCTAAATATTTTATATTTTTTGACCACGGTATAACAATATTTTCGACTTCAAGTGGCTGTGTATTTTGAGGTCTTCTTTTAGTAAATATTATGGCTTGTGTTTTTTGAGCGTTTACTTTGAGTTTCCATTTTTTGAAATAACGGTTCAGCCTTTCTAGGCTCAATGATAGTCTATTTTTGATGGTATCTAGACGATATGATGATGTGTATATAGCTGTATCGTCTGCAAACAGGGATAAATTGGTGTTTTTGATTTTGGGTATGTCATTAATATATATATTGTAAAGGGTGGCACCTGACATATATTTCGGCGAGAAGTGTCAGATGTAAACGCACCCTTAAAGGAAGTCTGCATATGACAATTTTCTCACATTATTGGTTAAAAATAGAAGTTATATTTATTTTTTATTTGTGATTTTTCAATCTACTTTGGATGATAATGTGTTTATTATTTTGTCTCTTCCAAGCACAAAATACTCAATCTGATCTTCTAATCCCACACTAACAACATGAAATCTCAGAAATATTCTTAAATTTAAAGAAAATAATTTTATCCACATTAAACAAATTTTCCGCTTAACCATGTTTCATGATAACGGGGGAAAATAAATCAGAAAACCATAATATTCCATAACTGTCCATCTACACCTGGCTGGATCAATAACAATATAATTATATCTTACATTAATATTTAAGTGTATTTATAGTTCTGTTACTTATCTCAATTATAAACTTTTTTTTTGTATTAATTTCTGTTTTTCTTGTCATTTTAGCTGACGAAGGCTACCAATGAGTAGCCGAAACGTCCTAAATATAGATTTTTTTTTAACAAAAATCGTATTAAGGTTTCTTTAGCCCAATCCCAACCATTCCATCTTTACTTATTTAGATCTAAATATTCAATTACAGTCACTTGTGATTGGTATGACACCAAGTTTTTAATTGGAATTTAAACAGCTTCTATTTTTATAAATGGAAATTTTATACAATAAATACTGCTATTTGCATTTGAACAGTGCACAAAACTATGTATTTTCCAAACGATTTTATTAGCCGTAAAGAAAATCAAATATTTTTTTTTTTTTTTTGTTGAGAGGAGATCATTGACCGTAGATGATGCAAGGTAGGGATTGTCGGGGTTCGGTCACTGCTACTTAATAAAACTACATTTTATCATAAAAATGGTTTTATTGTGCCGACGTTTCGGCTTGAACTTTAAGCCTTCATCAGGGCTGTAAAAAACAAGTAGGACGGATGTAATACTGAAATATACATATATATATATATATATATATATATATATATATATATATATGCCTACATACATAAATACACATACATATATACATACATACATATATGGAAAAAGACAAAAACATAAAATACTAGAACTTAATATATAGAAGAACAATGTGCTCTAGAAGTGTTTGGGTTATTGGAAAATCAAATACCCTAAGAATTGGAAAAGGTGCAAATCAAGTACCCTAATAATTGGAAAATCAAATATTTTCATTTTATCTAGATTTTATGAGAACCTTATTTAATAATCCTTCATTTGTGTTATCCTTAAAAAAAACGCTACAAAAAAGTGTCCGCTGGCATTCGCGCTGGCGAGGTGGCCATGTACGAAAAAGAAGACTGTATGTTATACAGTACATTACATAGGTTTGTCGGGTGGAGCTAAAGCATATTTAGTTTTTTCTGAATTAATTGGTCTCTTTTATTTTATTTTTAAGGATTTTATGACAAATTTACCGATTTTTGGGGGACCCTTATATACGCCCATGCTATCAAAGCGATGATAATAATACAGCGCGTTACAAACTGTTCGTTTATTAGCCCTCTGTGCCCTCTCCGTCCCTGTCGGAACCAAATCTAAGGCCAAGGACGTCATTGTTAATTTTATAATTGAAAGAACATTCTAACTAAAACATGAGGTCTTTGATAAATTGAAAGGAGAGATTAGCTCAGAGGTAGAGCACTTGACCAATGTTCTGAAGGCACTGAATGTTCGATCGCGCACTAAAGATTTTATGTTCTACTGTCGTCGTTCGAGGGTTTTACCAAAATGCCCCCCCCCAGGATCCACCCAGCCTTTAATTAATTGAAGGGATACCTGCAAAGGGGAAAATCAGGCGACCAGGCATAGTACTGACCACACTATCTCCCTAGTGTGCCGTATGGTCATGAATCAGATACCTTTAAGCTCCTCTGAGCCCTTGTGACCTGTTACGGGACTGAGGTTTTGATAACATTAAAGGCTTTCCTCCGGAAGATGAGTTTTTAATTTAAAAGTTTATTCCTCTGAAGTTGGACCGAGATGATGTTCATGACGTTTAGAGAATCTTTTTTATTATTATTCCGTGACAGACTACTGGTTCAGTTTGCGACCTTCCCCCTGACAAATTAGGTCTAATTATATGGTAAATGGATCATTAGAATTCTTAATTATTATGTATTAGTGCTCGCCTCGACTTGTGAACGTGGACGAGTTGTTGACAACCTTAAAGACCACAAAAGCAAGAATTAGTTAGCTTTATTATCGTCAACATAAAGCGATAATAAAAGGTCGAGGGGTGTTCACGTTTTATGTGAAGACAAATATAATAAAATAAAATACTAGAAAGCGAAAACGAGCTCTTCTTGCACCTTTTCTAACTTTTTGAAGGTGCAAGGACAGTCGCAAGATGAATTTGTATATAATTTGAGCTCAGTTTTTGTATCAAATACTTCAATTCGAGTGCAATGGAATTTTAAAATTGTTTTTTGTGTCTATACGGCGCATCAATAATTGGGCTATTAACAACGGGCTATCTATAGGTTGCCACCGTTTTTTGTAAACCCAACAGCACGTGGTCGGTCACCCATTCAGGTACTGGCCACGCCCGACATTACTTAACTTCGGTGATCTACGGGTGCATTCAACGTGGCTATGGCCGTTGCCTTTCATCATAATTAATAACTTCCACAATCAGGGGCGTATTATTTAATTTGAGTCCGGAGTAAAAGCTACCTCTTAGCTGGTTAACGAACCAATCCAGTGATTGCTAATGAGAATACTGTAGATAGAGTTTCGTAGCCAAATAACAAAAATGTTGGCCTCTATGGTGTACAGATACACGCTGTCACATATATAAGTCTACTTACCATGGTGCAAATTTTTCGTCCTCGGGTTGATACAAAGCAATGGCTAGTTGGAATTTGGCTAAAGAACAACAGATTTCTAGAAGAATCTATTTGACCATTTCGGCTTGGTCTTTGGCAGTCTTTTTCAATAATAAATGTCCGAAGGTGAACAGAGAAACCAAAAAAAGTACGCTTTAAGTGACGATGAAGTAAACCTAGACCATTTACCAAAGTGTCACATAACACTCACTTTGGTCTCTCTAATTCTGGCATTTATTCCTGAGGAATGCTGTCAAAAATCAAGCCGAAGCGTTCAAATTCTTACAGAAATCTGTTGTTGCTCTTTAGCCGAATCCCAACCATCCATTGCATTATAATTATATGTACAAACCATGTAGTTTTTTTTTTGGGTATATAAAGTTTGCCACTCTTTCTAAACATTGTGGGGCAGGGAATTCCTTCAGCAGGCCTATAGATGAAAGAACTCAACAGCGCAACTGCAGGCGGGATTCTAATCCATGGCGTTACACACTAGACCACGAGGAGACTTTACAAACAGTGTAATATACACTTTAACAAGGCTCATTTCGTGGTATCAAGTAATAATATGAAGTAATTTTTTTAAAAGTTGTTTCATGACTTAAGGGGTAATGTTACCTTGTACCTTAAATTTTAGCATTTCTTTTTTATGCACTAAACGTCTTCCGTAACTAATGAAAATTACATCCAAGAGTGTTTATGTGAAGAAAATTTTTTAAATGGGAAAAAATTCGAGTGAAGTCCCGATGCCGAGTGAACGCGATGCTGATTTCAAGATAATTTTTTTAGCGGTCTTCAATAGGTCCCTTTTTTAATTTTTAAGTTTTATTGGTCTTTCTTCAATACATTTCATAATTAAAACCCATTTTTTTAGTTATTACAAGAACGTAAGTAAAAAATTAAATAGGAAAAAAATGATCATTTCAGAACATTAAACTTTAAAGTCGTTTTCAACTATGTTTTGCAAATGGGGCGATACTCTGGCGTCTTCAATTTTGGCCCAATGGGATGTTTTCACCAAAATGTCGAAAAAATTAATATTTCTTGAAAATCCTACCTTCTTCATTCGAAATAATTTTAGTTTTTCGTTCTAGATTAAAAATTGCCGCCTGCAGACTATTGCCCGTGAAAAAAGAGGGTTTCCGTTTGTCAGAGAGCGCCGATATTTTTGTTTTCGAAAAATTGAAACTTATTTTTTTGGATACTTGAACATTCCAAATAAAACGTTGAATATAAAGAATTGAAAAATATTGATTTATTTGTTATTAATAAATTCATGAAAATGAGTTTGATTTTGATTGCACAAGGTTTCCCAAGGTTTGAATCTCTTATTCTAAATTGCTCAATCCATCAGGATCGGCTAACCATGTGACATCAAATTAACGCTGAAGCTGCAGCCAATGACATATTCCCCCATAGGTATATCAAGAAACAAAGCATTAAACTTGAAAAGCCAATGAAACAACTTCAGTAAAACGAAATCAAGTTACCGTCCGTTAACTTCATGTTACAGTTAACTTGTCCAGAAAGGACGGACATATTTCAGGCTATCCGACGTTCATTGCTGGTAGTCTTAATCTAAATCAGTGAACACAGGGAGAAGTAGTGGATATTTAGATGTAAATAAGTTTTAGAAGGTCCATCTTTTTTAGTGGAGTAAGGGCGATGGTTGTAGGTGAGTTAAGCCGAAGATTAGTAATATTATAGGGGGAGAAGACCTCAGCTCGGACCCAGGTCAGTCGGAGGGTTGGCCAAATAAAAACAAGAATCTCTCCTTAACCCTAACACAGGGGTGCTCTAGCTCTTAGTCTTTTTACTCTTTCAACCACCGGTAAAAAAGAGGAAGGAATTTTATTTTTTTAGTCCATTTTTCTTCTTTAATACTCATTGTAAAGTTTCCTTGTGTCCCTTCCCTAAAACCTCTCTCCGTAGGAGTGCTGCATGTGACCGTCCACGTTGGTCCGTTCGTTTTTTATTAAGCATCAGAGGTAAAGGGGTTTGTGTTCTCTTCGCTACAAACACAAAAAATAAATCACCGAGGGCTTAAAGCCATAAAATGTTAATGTTAATGTTTTCTATAAACTGGTTGGAAGTTAACCGTTCTGTAGAGAGAAGGAACAGTGTAGGCGAAATCTACGGGTCTTACATGATCTCGAAAACTTAACTTGAATGATTTAAAAATCTACCACTCTACCATCGTAAATTATCAAGAGGTATACAATCCTTGCTACATACTGCTTTTAATCTCAACAAAACATAATAAAGATATAATTGTAGGAATTGCTGGATGGTAGAGATCGATGTTCACAGCGATCAAAAAAGGGCCACAATTTCCTCAGATGTTTTATTTTATGCCTAACGTTTTCGGGGTCTTAGCCCCATTTTCAATTCCCATGAAAAGGTCTCTATTGAGTTTAGCTCCTAGACTATCTCTTGATGGGTTCTGAAACTAAATGAGTTAGAAGAAGGTGGAGAAGTATCCGGCGAAATATTACTCTGATGCAAAAAGTACTGTTAAAGAACCTTTTCACCAATCAGATAACGAAACAAATATTCATCTTGAAGTGTCCAAAAAAAAAGAGAAAACTGGTAGATAAATCGAATCATGTTTACATTTAGGGGCTAAGCAATACCATGTTTTCTGTATTTTATTTTTAAGAATAGTACTAAAGTTATGTCGATTGTAGTATTTATCATATTTAACTGTAGTATTCATTCTGAAATAGCATTCATTGCTATATTTTATCATTCTTTGATAACTTTAAAAAATTCTCCCCAAAAAGTCCCACCTGCAGGAGCTGGACCACTAATGTGTACATATTTACATAAGTCTTACATTACAAACAATTTTAAAATCTTATTTTTAAATTTTTTTTATTATTTTTATGGCATGTCAACCTTTTCGGTCATTAACGCCATTTCGTTGAGAGCCCCCCAACAATGTTCCCTGCCCAACAATGTTTAGGAAGAGTGACAAACTTTATATACCCAAAAAAAAAACTACATGGTTTGTACATATAATTATAATGCAATGGATGGTTGGGATTCGGCTAAAGAGCAACAACAGATTTCTGTAAGAATTTGAACGCTTCGGCTTGATTTTTGACAGCATTCCTCAGAAATAAATGCCAGAATTAGAGAGACCAAAGTGAGTGTTATGTGACACTTTGGTAAATGGTCTAGGTTTACTTCATCGTCACTTAAAGCGTACTTTTTTTGGTTTCTCTGTTCACCTTCGGACATTTATTATTGAAAAAGACTGCCAAAGACCAAGCCGAAATGGTCAAATAGATTCTTCTAGAAATCTGTTGTTCTTTAGCCAAATTCCAACTAGCCATGGCTTTGTATCAACCCCAGGACGAACAATTTGCACCTTGGTAAGTAGACTTATATATGTGAGAGCGTGTATCTGTACACCACAGGGGCCAACATTTTTGTTACTTGGCTACGAAACTCTATCTACAGTATTCTCATTAGCAACCACTGGATTGGTTTGTAAACCAGCTAAGAGGTAGCTTTTACTCCGGACTCAAATTAAATAATACGCCCCTGATTGTGGGAGTTATTAATTATGATGAAAGGCAACGGCCATAGTCACGTTGAGTGCACCGGTTCCCGTAGATCACCGAAGTGTCGGGCGTGCCAGTACCTGAATGGGTGACCGACCACGTGCTGTTGGGATTACAAAAAACGGTGGCAACCTACAGATAGCCCGTTGTTAATAGCCCAATTATTGATGCGCCGTATAGACACAAAAAACAATTTTAAAATTCCATTGCACTCGAATTGAAGTATTTGATACAAAAACTGAGCTCAAATTATATACAAATTCATCTTGCGACCGTCCTTGCACCTTCAAAAAGTTAGAAAAGGTGCAAGAAGAGCTCGTTTTCGCTTTCTAGTATTTTATTTTATTATATTTGTCTTCACATAAAACGTGAACACCCCTCGCTTTATGTTGACGATAATAAAGCTAACTAATTCTTGCTTTTGTGGTCTTTAAGGTTGTCAACAACTCGTCCACGTTCACAAGTCGACGTGCAAAATATGCTTTACTGTGAGTTGCACATTGCACGACCCGCACACCGGAGGCGCATTCTTTGACATGAGGAAGGAGTGAGTGAGGTTTGTGTGACCTATTCTTAACCGGGTCAACACCAGTTCTTTTCTTCTTGTCTCTTGGATTGATGTTTTCCAAGGTTTAACACTTCTTTTAATTTCGCGAAGTTTATTCTCCCTCAGTCCTGCCCACTCTGCTTGCCATGCACCCCAAACCGCGGTTAAAATCTTATTGATGCTTGGGGTTTCTTAAAAGTGGTAGACATGGTCCAAGATAATTACAAAATGTTATTTTTTCCAAATCGCATTCAGAGTATTCGCTGAGAGTATGGCAGTTACGAATAATAACAAAAATACAAATTAATAACCCGAATAAACTTTTATAACGAATATCATATAATATATATTATATATTCTAGTATATATTATATACTATATATTATACTGTATATTAGTATATATTATATACTAGTATTTACTAAATTAAAGTAAATTATGTAAGTATTGTAGTTAATTGCTGCAATACTAAGAATAATGTTATTTAAACGTAATGTGCACAGAACGGGTAAACATAGCCATAGTATATAACCATAAAAAGCTAGAGGAAAACACTGTTGATGTTAACATCTTAAACTAATGAATTATTCATCAGACTATAGCGTTTATTCTGTTTAAGTTTTTATGGGAGCCAGGAGATAATAAATAATAAACATAGTATGATGTATAAATGGTGTTTAATTATATTTTATAGATGGAATTTTCTCATTTTTCCCCGACAATGAAGCAATCCTCTCCTGAAACCACGGTGGGGCGATTCCTACTAGAAATATACAATTTTTTACCTAATTCCACTCCTGAATTGAGCAAACAGCAGGTTTTCTATTAGTGAAAAGTCCGACTCGATGGAGTTGCACTTAATGAGCGTCGTTCCATTAAATAAACTCATTTTTCAGATAAAATTTTTCAAATATCTGATGGAATGTAGTCTCAAAGAAGGGCAGGCTTGTGATGTTGAAATTACCACAGTGGTCAGAAAGTCCGCATAACACCCTCACTTTGTTTATCAACTTCAGGTGCTTTTAGCACTTTCCTCCTATTGAGGTTGCACTCATGACGGAATTTTTAAAAAATTTCTTCAAATCTCCATCGATCCTACCTAGTAGACACTGAATATGACCCCCGTTAAAATTGATATATATCTATATATATATATATATATATATATATATATATATATATATATATATATATATATATATATAAATGTCAATAGACCACATTCATTCCATCGGCCAAGTTATAGAAAAAGCTATAGAATACCAGAAAATAATCTACATGGCGTTTATAGACTACAGGAAAGCATTCGATTGTGTTTCCCACAGCTCTCTAGTCAAGAGTCTCCACAACCAAGGTGTCGACCCCAATGCTATCGAGGTAATTAAAGCCTACATTCTACATCGAAAGAGGAGTGAAACAGGGAGATCCACTATCACCAATTCTATTTAATTGTATCCTAGAGGAGGTGTTTAGAAACATGGAGTGGGATCAAGTTGGGATAAAGATCAACGGAGTATATCTCTCGAATCTGAGGTTTGCAGACGATGTTGTCCTCTTCAGCGAATCATCTGACCAGCTCCAAGAAATGATAAAGGAACTTAGTACAAGAGGAATGGAAGCAGGTCTTGCAATGAATAAAGAGAAGACATTTCTAATGACAAATGCACAACAAACCGAAGATATCATCCTTGATGGGATAAAACTACATTGGGCTGATAGTTCAGTTTACCTCGGAAAACTAGTTTCCTTTCAAGATGGAAATCTAAAAGAAATAAACCGCCGAATAGCCATGAGTTGGAAGAAATACTGGGCTCTTTAATTTATTTTTAAGAGCAGTATGAGTGTAGAGCTAAAAGCCCGAGTGATGAACTCCTGTATCCTTCCATGTATGATTTATGGCTCGCAGATATGGACATTGACAAAAAGAATAAAGAATCGGCTTAGGGTAACCCAGTATGCAATGGAAAGGAGTATGATGGGAATCCGAAAGAGCCAAAAAATACGAAATACCGAAATCCGTAGGAAGACGGGCGTGGAAGATGTCATCGTTGCGGCACTTAAGCAGAAATGGACATGGGCAGGACATCTGGCACGAATGGAAGAGGGAAGATGGGCAAGAAGGACTACCGACTGGCTACCTTTGGACTGCACAAGGAGAAGAGGAAGACCATTCCAGAGATGGAGGGATGATATGGATAGGTTTTGTGGAACGCTTTGGTGATGGGCCCAGTAGATTTTTTATATGTTTTATTATATAAAGCTTTAAGAAGAAGAATTATTGAGTTATTTGATTATTATTATTATTTTGTACATAGTTTGTTTTTGTTTTTATCTACAATAAAGGCTTTATTTATTATTATTATTTACTATATAAATGTAAATATATATATATAAATATATATATATATATATATATACATATGTATATATATATATATATATATATATATATATATATATATATATGTGTGTGTGTGTGTGTGTGTCTGTTTTATTCTTAATTCATCAAGACTGATTTTATTTTTTTTTTTTTTTGTTTTATTTCCTTTAAAGAACATTTTAATTGTGTTATCGCCTTTCAGCGTTAAACAATAAATAAATAAATAAAAAAAAAAAAATATGTCTGTTAACACGATAGCGGCCAGAGTTTTTGTTTTTTTTCTTCACGAAACGTGGTCTATAGCGTTCAATTAGCAAACGATTGAACGAGTTCGTTAACCACCAAAATCGGTCCACCGGGAGGGAGGGTTTACCCCGGACCCAAAACACTAATTTGATCATGCCAGCAGTAGTTTTTGTTATATTTCAACGAAACTCGGTATTCGTTATGTTAATCTAAAGAGAGACATACCTTGTAAAAATAAACTAAATCGGTTTATTAGGAGGGGGGGGGGTTTACTCCGGACCCACATTACCAATTTGCCACTACCAGCCGTAATTTTTGTTACATTTCAACGAAACTCGGTATTCGTGGTGGTAATCATCAGAGCAAAACCGGGTTGTAAAAATAAACTAAATCGGGTTATTTGGAGGGGGGGGGGGTTTACTCCGGACCTAAAGTACTAATATACTCATACCGGTCGTAATTTTTGCTGTATTGTAACGAAACGCGGTATACGTCGTGGGTATCTCATGAGAAAGAAGTGTTGTAAAAATGAAGTAAATCGGTCTATTGGAAAGGAGAGTTTACTTTAAACTCTGTTTCATTAGAATTAGCCGGCCAGACAAAGGTTCCCAAAGCCGCCGCGAGGAGCGCTATCTCCAACAAGGGGGACTGTATCCTGTTCCTGCGTCAGATCAAAAGACGGAAAATGAAGTTTTTGTGTATTTATTAAGTAGTACAGTATCATGTATTAACATAACTCTGGAAGCAAATTATTTACAAAATTAATAATTGAACAGTTCTTACAAGAAATGTAAATGAGCAGAACTATTCACGTTGTTATTTTATTTATTTAGGTTATTTACACCAAATTATTCAGTAATGTAGTCTACACTACAAAAATTCTGAGGAAAGTGCTTAGTTATGCAGCTCCTGCGTGACGGACTTTTTAAGACTTTGACTGCCAGGTCCGACGCGTAGTAGGAATAATGGTCTCTCCGTGTGCCGGGCCCGACTATGCGTCGGAGTGTGACTATCCCTTACCTTTTACTTCCCTCAATTCGGTAACCGAGGAAACGCTTACAGACTTCAACTGGCAACCACTTGAGTTTGCCATATTTCAAGTGCCACGTTGGTTTCGGCAGATTCTACTTCCTTTAATTTTTATTTCTGATAAGTTTTTTGGACATAAAACAAAAGCAGTTTTGGAGCAGTAGATCTGCCGATAATTTTTTTTTACTATTTTTCCTAGTTTATTTATTCACTGTTGAGTTTTTTACTGAAAAAAACATTATAATGGCACATTGAGCCACACTTCGAAATTCAGGTGGCAGGGAAAGTGTTAAATTGAGGAGTGTTAACAAATAATATACAAACACAAAAAAAAAAACTGTACAAAATCATTCTCATTTTTGAGTCTAGTTCAATAGACTGATTTTACCCCGAAAATTCCGCAGTAAATGTTATTAACACCTTCAGTGTAACACAACTTCAACCACTTCCTATAACCTATAATAATCGATGTTCCTACCGAAATTTACCTTTAGGCCTTTTTGACAGAGAATTAGGCTTTCGAAGTATTCCTTATTTGATGAAAACATTTTTTATTCAGCTGAAATTCCTTTTTATTACTTATTAATTTATAGAGTTCCGGAACGTAGGCGGCAAACTCTAAAACGTCAGTCAACGTTATGAAAAATATAAAATAAATATATATATATATATATATATATATATATATATATATATTAAAAAAATATACCTAAAAGGAAAAAAATGAATAAAACTTAAAAGAATAAAAATTAGATAAATAAAAAAAAATAAGTTACGTTTTGGAGTACAAACGGGTGTTTTTTAAATGCCTGAGTAGTGTACTAATGTATGGGCTACCTTCTGTCAGTATGTCGCGTTAGGTTATTACGGTTCGTAAGTATATGTTTGTCGGTCAGAATCTCGTTTCAAAATCTGCAAGTTGGTCCGTCCTTTCTGTCTAGTAAGTATGAATGGGTAAGTAAAGTGTGCCTAATACGAAGCCTGGATAAGATGACTACATTTTTATGTGAAAATGGGTTTTATTGTGTGCCGACGTTTCGGCTTGATATCCAAGCCTTCATCAGGGCTGTTAATACTTATATATATAATATATATATATATATATATGTATATATATATATATATATATATATATATATATATTGCTCATTTCATGTATATATTTAATATATTAGCTAATCACTTGCTCTTGTGGGACTTAATTAATTTCCAACCGTTTTTGAGATATATCACAAAAGTTCAATTCAACTAAAAATTGAATCAAGTTCAATAAAAAAAAAAGTGTGACCTGTGAAAACATTTTAAAAAATGGAGTAATTGCAGAATAATTTATTCATAATATTTATTATTCATAATCAAAACTAAGCTCTTTGGTAATGGCATGATTTGCTAATGCTGTACAATTAATATTCTTAGGGTTGCTACAATTAGAAATGTGTTATTTTAACCTGTTTTTTAAATTTTGCGATATTTCATATATATTTTTTCATATTATGCACTGCTAACAATTAATTTTAAATGGGATATTTTGTTTATTCTCTATATCTACTTTATTCTTCATATTGATTAATACTTTTGTTAATTTATTATCATTATACAGTCAATTTAATGTAATTTTATGTATTTTATAAAAATATAATCAGTAGTCGATATGTTTCTTGTAAAACGGCTGTGTGCTAGTTAGATTTATAAATGTGTTTATATCAATTTATTTATGGACTTGATTCTTTACAGGAATCATTTTATGTTGACTATATATTGGTAAATTGGCTGTTTTATTTATGTTACACAGTATTTATTAATTAGGATATTTATTAGGATATTTTTGTATTATCTAATAATAAATGTACAGGGGTCTCCCGTAGTCTAGTGGCTAGCGCGCTGGATTCATAAGCGGGAGATGGTGGGTTCGTTCCCACCTCCGGTAGGAATTTTCTCATCTCAAGGCTCGCAGGCTCGCTGGGAAAATTCCTCGCTGCACCCTGGATGTCGGCGCTAATGACCTAGAAGTAGATGCGCCGTAAAAAAAAAAAAAAAAAAAAAAAAAAAAAAAAAAAAAAAAAAAAAAAAAAAAAAAAAAATTGTACAATTGTAGAATTCCTGAAGATGGACAAGTAGTCCGAAACGTTGAAATAATGTAACATAGGTTTTGTGAAAATTCAGAAGGGATATTCCACAATTTGAGTATTGTGATGTTTTAAAACATTAAACATAAGATATGGGTAACACAACTAGAAGTTATATATTAATAAATACAGAATGATAAGTTTTCTACCGGTGCACCGGTAGAAGTCTTGTGGAATCTTAATATCTTTCTACCGGTGCACCGGTAGAGTCTTGTGGAATATTAAGATTCCACAAGACTGAACCCCGTCAATGCATATTTTGTTAGCTGCAAGGAATGGACACAAGGAAACCGATGCAAGATAGGGTTGCATAAATCCACTTCAATCTGTTTTATTATTTTAAAAAATATATATTTCTACAAGCTGCTTTAAATTCCTAGCTCCCCGGAAAACCACAACAAGAAATACGCAAGAGCTACTATTTCGCTCATTATATGCTACAGCACGTTTTCTTTTTCTCAGGTATAATGGGGCGGAGGTATTATTTTTTCATTCCTCTCATAATTTTTACTATTTAATATTAAATGCCCTCAAAGTAAAGAGAGTGAAACATACATACACAAGCAAGCAAACACACAATATCACTTTTTCTGCCAGATCAAATGATCTTTCAACATAAATACGATGTGTATAATGAAATACTAGAAGCACAATAAGTATAATCTATATATATAAAAATCACGTGTCTGTTTTTCTGTTTGTTTGTTCCTTATACAAATCCACACCGTTTGACCGATTTTGACCAAACTTGGAATAATGGTAGGTCTTGATACGAGAAATCTCCTAGGCTAGGTCAAAAAAATCTACCAGCTGTCTGTCTGTATGTTTGTCCTTTATACAAATCCACACCGTTCGTCCGATTTCGACTAAACTCGGTACACACGTAGATCTTAATCTGAGGAGTGTCGTTGGCTAAGTCAAAAACGTCTACCAGCTGTCTGTCTATATGTTTGTCCCTTATACAAATCCACACCGTTCGTCCGATTTTGACTAAACTCGGTACACATGTAGATCTTAATCTGAGGAGTGTCTTAGGCTAAGTCAAAAACGTCTTATAGCTGTCTGTCTGTATGTTTGTCCCTTATACAAATCCACACCGTTTGTCCGATTTTGACTAAACTCGGTACACAGGTAGATCTTAATCTGGGGAGTGCCGTAGGCTAGGTCAAAAAAATCTACCAGCTATCTGTCTGTATGTTTGTCCCTTATACAAATCCACACCGTTAGACCAATTTTTACGAAACTTGATGTCTAATTTATTTAGGCTTTTCTATACGCAGAAAGTTGGCGTAGCATGGCACGCCGGGTAACGGCTAGTACTAAATAAATGATGATAATTTAACAGTTTTAGTACTAACTATACATTACAAAAAGATTTGGAACAGCTCTAACATTTGACCAGAGCGACCAGAAATCAGCGCCTTAACCCCGTACCCAGGTTATTAAAGGTACCGGTAACTTCTGGCAATTCTATTATTTTTGAAACGCTAAAGATTGTGTTATTATTGAGGATTGCTATATTTTTAATCAATCAGTAAACTAATATTGTGTTTTAAATATTTCACAACATCCCTTACATGTGTGAACTTCTCGCTGAAGGTAGCCAGTACATGGACAGCATCTTAACATATCTACAAAGTACAGGATTATATGATCTCATATGAAGGTCTCGAAGACAGATTAATGAAATAATATTTTAATCCCATGAACAAGTTCATATTCGTAATAAATTAAAGTTAAAATTACTTTTAATCATTTTAATTCTTAAAATATCTCAATTTAAAACAAATGAATCCCGTATTCAAAAAAATAATAACTTCATGGTTTTTTAGAAAACTTACCTCAGTGTGCTTATCGTCCACGAAACGAAGCACGTTAAATGAATAAATAATGAATATTTCCGTTATTTACATTATAAAAACGATACATATTTGTTTTTGCAGGGGCTGATACCAGTGTTGGCCAAAAATCATTCAGAATTCTGAATAATGAATAAATTTGTTATTTAATTCTGAATAATGAATAATTTTTCATTCATTATTCAGTCAATTCAATGAATAACGTAACTTTTTTTATTATTCATTATTGAATAACTATGCGTTATTGAATGACAATATTTATTGAATAAAAATGATTTATTAAATGAAAATTTAATTTAATCTGCCTGTCCCCGTCAGATAGGCTTGCCATATTTTTGGAGAGTTAAACCGAGACACATTAATATGGGATGGGCATACCAGGGGAGGGGATAAAAAGAGTACAAATTATAAGCAAAATGGTTGGTGAGTTTTAAGCCTAGCACTAGAACGGAACTTTTTTTGCTACTTGATTTTCTTAAAACAATCTCTCAGCCAAATAGTAGTGTTTGGCAGCTGGCAGCGCTGTGCAGGTAGTTCCAGCGTTTTACAGTTTGATTACATCTGATTTCTTTGACCCTATGAGCAGTAGTAAAAATGTTGATTATAGAAAAGTAACCGATTTAAAAAAAATTTTTTATAAACATGTATTCATTACTTTTTACATCTTACAGCCTTTTCCGGGACATTGATAAAATCGGGCGGGACACCGAAACAATTGCAAAATACCGGGACAGTCCCGGTCAAACCGTGATGTATGGCATATCCTTAGGTTTTCCAGGTTAGGTAATAATATCCGGAACCCTTGCAATGCCTTCTCGCCTATAACCTTGGTAATACTCGTAAATATATTGGGTGTTACCATATGACTTCTTGGAAACATAAACTTTTAAATTTTAACGCCCATTGAATAAAATATAGTATGACGGGAACCGTACTATAATAAACTGCACAGAATTGTGTAGTAACGTAATTTTAATGAAACATTATTTAACGCAATAAAATAACTACTTATCTGCCGTGACGAAGCACGGGTATTCAGCTAGTAAAAACATATTTGAATGATTATTGAATAAATTTATTGAATAATGCCCTACTCTGGCGGATACTGTACTGGTGACTGAAATTGACGTTATGGCACACTGTTGCCAATATCATTCTCCACTCGCCGGATTTTGAGGTGCCAATTAAAGTCTGTGTTACCCTAGGGATATTCGAATTGCTTAAAAATATTTCATTTTTTTATATTTTATTTTAATTGTCTGCCTCTACTCATGAAGAGTCATTGATTTTTATTTACAATTGTAATTTTATTTCTTTGATGAAGTCGATTACATTTTGTGCGTCTTGATAATTATCCTTCAGAGCTTCTTTAAGGCTATTCGGGATTACATGTGCTTCTCTTTCCTGTTTAAATGCAGTACAGTAGAGTAGAATGTGTTCCACAGTCAGTATTTCATGGCAGGCATCGCATGTTGGTGGGTGTAAGCCTCGTAGCAAGTATGCATGTGTCAATTTCGTGTGGCCAATGCGTAGTCTGCTGAGTATTACTTCATTTTTTCTATTCTGCCGCTCTGACGCAGTCCATAGTTTCACATACTTAAAAATAAGTTTACTTAAATTTACGCATTATGAAAGTCTTCCTGCTGTAGAATTATGTATACAAAAAATCCATTATTTTCTCATATTTAAAATGCAGCATATAAAATCATGTGAGCCATTACACTATTATTAGTTTAATACATACATTGGACCGAATATTTGCATGTAATTATTCGTTCACGGACACTAAGGAATAACCCTCAGCGGAATTCATTAGTCTGTTTTGGAGTAGAATTCCTTTATTCAGGACATTTATAAATTGTTAAGAACAACATTTCACCTCTCATATTTTAATTTTATTTTAATAACCAAATGTTAATGTTATCTTGTACGATGAGATAGATTGCAATGCTTACTTTACCTTGCCATACATAATGACAGAAGTACTCGGTGATTGGAGCCAATATAAACAACGGACAAATATGTAACTACGAAAAATATTACAAAATGAAGTCTATGACTAACATAGAAAATAACAGAACAAAAAAAAACATCTAAATGAATGGATAAGGATGAAAAACCAAGTACTAAACCTTACTGGGAGACAGGCAGCGCATCGAAACTTAAATATAAACACTATAATAACATCTGATATAGGCAATATGATATAAAAATAATGTAAACAACGCATATTTTTAATAGATATTTTATGCGGAGAATCACCATCAACAAATAATAATAATAATACATATTAAATGTCGAATTGCCTGCTGCAACATCTTAATAAAAAATATTAATTGGAATGCAAGTTACATTATGCATATTTATTGAGATAAATTTCCCTAATTTCTCCCCTCATTGTTGAACTTGAAAATCATCACCGAACAAAACATATACAAACTACATGCAAAAATAAAAAAAGAAGTCGGCCCCGTAACGGGCCACAAGGGCTATGAGGGACAGAGTCTATAGAGGTATCTGATTTATGAACATATGGCACACTAAGGACCGGTATAGTGGTCAGTACTATGCTCCGGCTGCCTGATTTTCCCCTTTGCAGGTACCGATTAATTAATTATTTAAAGGCTGGGTTGGCCTAGGGGCGGTAAGGGAGGCCGAATCCAACCAACGAACGAAGACACTAGAAGATAAAAATATTTAGTGCTTGCTCGGGATTTGAACTCAGGTTTTCTAGCATATTAGTCCAGTGATCTACCACTGACAAGGTAACATCCCCAAGTGTGCGGAGCCGATTTTTACTAAACTTTGTATATTTATTAAACGCGTGAAAATAATCGATATTTATTTTTTTATATCGGCCCAATCGCAGTTTAAGGGGTGAAACCACCCTTCCAATGTACACTTCAAATATTCTAACAAGGGGAATATATAGTGGTGGGGTCACCGATTTGGTCTATTTTTTTCTGGTGATTCTACATCGATAAATAGTCCGAGCTTTCCGTGCAATACGCTTTAGGAGCTGAGAAATAAAATAAAATAGGTTTAAAATGTTTTATTTTATACACCGAGTTTAGAAAATGATATCGAGACAATTCATTCACCAATTCATTTGTTTTAGAAAGTAGATTAAAAACCAAATAGAATAGTTAAACAATTATTTACATTTTGCCAAATAAATTCAAAAATATGCTTATGTTTGAAGAAAACTAGCATTATACATTTTTTTACACCAAAAATAATAGGAGAGTTGAAATCAGCACCCCAAGATACTCTAATGAGGCATATTTCACCGAAAACAAAAAATTATACTTTTTAGCGCGGTTCCTCCCTCCCCCATAGGGAGGAACCCCGCTTATAGGGTAGATACAATGAAACAATCCGGAAGTGCCGACTAGAAAATTTCGCGTTTCAGAACCCCTAGAGACCGAAAATAACGGTGGTTCAAATTTGTATATATATATATATATATATATATATATATATATATATATATATATATATATATGTATATATTTATTTATATATATATATATATATATATATATATATATATATAAATATATATATATATATTTGTTTGTTCGCTCATTTCTGGCTTCCCTAATGGTCCGATTGTGATGAAATTTGGTACAAAAATCCGTCGTCCAATTTGAAAGGTCAAGTTCGTTAACCAGCAGAATCCGCCCACTGGAAGATGGCGTTTAGGGCGAAATTCGCGCAAAAAAAATCGTAACGCTTACGTTTTTGAGTTCATAAGCTTGTAAGTACTCGTTTTATAGGCTTCTTGGGCTAGGAAAACGAATGAAACTATTTTCAAGGCGATAGCTTTAACCGTTTTCGAGAAAATTGGAAAAATAGTTTTTGAATACCGTTTTTGGTTTGGGTACTTAGAATCATGGGATTCGGTTGAAACATTTTTTGCATGTTTGAATTTCATCAAAACTAACATGTTAAACTTTCGTTACGTTTGGAGTTAAGGAAGGGTTAGAATAAAATATTTTATTAACAGACATAAAACGTTTTGGTAACTTTGTATACTTTCCTTAATATCTCGAAAAAGGTTGAGAATCTTGGTAAACGGAAGAATACCATTAGAAAGCTTACTAAGTACTCTACAAAAAAGGTTCTGATGAATGTTTTGATTAGGCGATGTCAATCGGAGAAATAAGTGCTTAAAACTTTAAAGTAATTGATTTCGCTTATTCGAACTGTTCTTTTTGTCTTTGATTTTCGTACTTAGAATCATGGGATTCAGTTGAAACATTTTCTGCATGTTTGAATTTTATCAAAACTAATATGTTGAAAATTTGGTTACGTTTGGAGTAAAGGAAGGATTAAAATAAAATATTTCATTTTTAATCATGAAAAGTTTTGGGAACTTCGTATATTTTCATTAATATCACGTAAACGATTCGAATCTTGGTAAGCAAAAGATTACCATTCGAAAGGTTACTAAATTCTCTACAAAAAATGTTTTGAAGACATTTGCGATGGGATGGTCATATTTGGAGAAATAAGTGCTTAAAACATAGGTTTATTTGAACGAATCTTTTTGTGTGTTTCCTACAGTGTTTTTCACTGCTCGTTATTTTATAGTAGTCAATAAAACAGGATACGTATAAATAGAAACAATATTTTGTTTCAACGGCATCTTGGAATTCGAAGATGCCCTATGAATTACTGTACTGGTGTTGATTTCGTTCTTTAGAATTGTTTTTGGTATTCCCTATTTTCATCAGTTTTTATCTATTTATTAATTTTTTTGTTTAAATTCATTGAACAAAATCATAGGAATTCGAAGGTGAGGAGCTAGGAGGCTTAGGGTGGGGGGAATTTTCCCTGTCCTCAGGTAGCTCCCCAGTGTACCCTCGTCATCTGTAAGTCCCTTTCTAGAGTCATAAAGATAAGCCTCCAAACAACTTTAGGAATGTAGGATTTCTAATTTTTGCGAGTATCAGAACAGCCGCTCTTTACATACCACAGTGGTACTGACGTACCGGTTTATACTAGTTGCACTCCACACGGTGGTAGTACTTGATGTATGCCACAGCGGATCGCTCATTATAACCTTATTAAATAGATACCTAAAAAAATTTATTTGTGTATAAGTGTAGCGTTATTGGGATTAGAATAAAATATTTTATTAACAAACATGAAATGGTTCGGAATCTTCGTATATTGTCCTTATTTTATTTTTTTATTTATTTTATGGTGCATCGAAATCTGAGCCATTAGCACCATTTTTTCCTTATGAGCTTATATAATACTTAGATTTAGCTAGCGACAATATTTTACACCGCAATTAAAGTGACTTGCTCTTCTTACAAATATAATATTTATATTATAATATAAACATAATACATTAATTTTTCTGAAAAAAAAGTCCAACCCGCAGGAACTGCATCATCTTAGCGCGGTTCCGTTCTTATCTCGAGTGCGATTAGTGAAGGAATATAGCAGCTATCGGTAGGTATTAGTACCATTTCCCCCCCCCCCTTAATATCTTCAAAACAGTGGGAAGTACGATATAACCATTCAAAAGCTTACTAAATTCTCTACAAAAAAGATTCTGAAGCAAATTTCGATGGGGCAATGTCAGTCGGAGAAGTAAGTGCTTAAAACTACGAAAGTTTTAGTTTTGTTATTTTAAACGGGTTTTACTCACTGTTTACCTCACTTTTGTTTTTTAAGTTTATTTAACGGTGGAATGAGTATTTCATTAAAGCTGAGAAAATAAGAATCATATTGGTAATAGAGTTTTCTTAGAGTGAGCGTCGCGATGACGGGAGAGTCCCATCCGCTTAGAAAACTGTCAGTTTCCATATGTGGTGCTTTAAGCTTCCTTCTTTTTGAGATTTTATTTTATATTTTTAACGAAAGATCAAAACCTGCCGATAGCTGCTACTATTCCTTTACTAATCGCACTTCGGATAAGAACGGTACCGCGCTAAGATGATGCAGTTCCTGCGAGTCGGACTTTTTCCTCTCCGGAAGAGACAATTAGTACCTCTCGGTATTGAAGGAAAAAAATATTATTTCTAAATAATAAATACGTATCGATTATTTTCACGTGTTTTATAAATATACAAATTTTTATAAAAATTCGCTCTGGACACTTGGGGATGTTCCCTTGTGACGTACCTTCGCTCCTCAAATACAAATAACCATTATTAATATGCTTAATTGTCTTACATTAATCGTTTTTTCTTTATATTGGGTTAATGAGAGAAAACAAATCAACTCCATGAGTACAGCACAGGAGCACTAACATTACTTACTTTTCTTTTTTAATTTTAATCAACAGTCAGAATTGTTAATGTAAGCCTAAGAAGTGATAAGGAATACTGGTGTTGCACGGTTATTAGCTCTGATTTGATAAACATGAATACTTGATGTGTTCAAGGACTGATGTCGGCTCCTGTCCAAACAGTCATCTTGTTTCTCCATGACTCAGGCGGGGAAATGTTAATAAATTATTATCTTTTTTCCCTATAGCTAATACTTGGAAATAAACAATGTTATATAATTGCGGGGTGATTTATTTCTATACAGTACATTTCCAAGTAATCACTCAGGATACTTGTACTTGTCTTGATCACAAATATAGAAGGATAAAGGTAAAATTATAGAATTATTAAAATCACATGAGAAGTTTAAAATACTGAAAAGAATAAAAATAAACAAAAAACAAACAAACAAAGGATTTATACATTACATTACATGTATCTTTAAAGAATATATTTATTTATATATGTGTATACTTTTCAATAGTGGAACATCCTGTGAAGGTTCCTGGCTTTCTTCAATAGAAAGTGTTTCCCTTTTCTTGCTACTGTCATCCAGTTTCGGACATTCAAATATATTTTTGCATCATTCGAGACACAGTACCACCACCATGGCCTTCCAATTCTGCGATTTCTTGTTAAGGTTCCCCTTAAGAGATGATTCGTCCGCCATTTCGTCAGGTTGTACTGCACATATGCGACTTCCAAGCTTGATGATACGAAAGGAATCCGGCTCGCTATAAAAACCTTCTCGATCCTCATTGCTTCTCGATCCATTGTTTGCATACACACGTACCGGCTGAACACAGTTCCTTTAAAAGCATTTAAAGGAACTGTGTCCAGCTCTAAGCTCTGGATAAAGTTGATCAGTGGTTTATGAGCCAAAACAGACTAGTGATCGAATAAGAGTCATACAATGTTTTGCGTTTCGTCATCAGATTGCTCGAATGAGACCAAAAATCTTCCTTCTCTTTGAAACATTTTATATATTTCACGAAAGATCAAAAACTACCATTAACTGCTTTAATTGTTTTACTAATGGCTCTGGGGATATAAACGGAACCGCGCTAAAGTGACGCAGCTCCTGCGCGTGGGACTTTTTTATGCGTAAAATGTCCTTAGCTATATTCCTTCGGATTTTGATAAGATATTTATATTTTACAAACTTTTCTAATAAAGAGTTTCTTTTAAAAAATGTGCTACATTCGTAAACCCGGCACAGCATATCTTATCTCAGAGAATAATAGTGAGTATGAATTGCCGGTAGCATCAGCTGTAATACATCCCATTGAATGACGGAGCCACGCCTAGCTGTCTGCATAATAAGCTCTCTCCTTTTATTCAGTCTTAGGATAGTACAATACCTTTTTATTAAGGAGGAATTCACAGGAATCCTTTGTTCTACATGGTAACAAAGGATATTTGAAGGAACGAGTGGATAATGACGATAAGTGACTATTTTCGAAAGTAGTCCTTCGACAAACGACAAAGGTTTTATGTCAAATCGTTTACTCTATTCACAAAAATTCAAAGCTAAAGGAGTTTTGCATCGTATATGACTCAGCATAACTCTGCAAAAACTAAAAGTCGAATTCCCAGAACTGCTTTAGCTCAGTGTATTTAATTATAATGCAAATATCGAGTACAACTTGTTGATTCTTGAATTTCGGGAAAAAATGTCACAGTGATTAGTAAAAATTAACACAATAATTTATAGCATTATATTTTGAAATTAGTATTACACATAGTCCATACAAATGCAAAGTAACGAATGTTAAAAAATACATTTTTCATTTTCAATCTATACTGATTACACTTGGATTGATATAGGTTGTGACAAACTCTGTAAAATTATAGAAAAATAATTAGCAATTACAGAAAATCAAACTAACAAATGCAATTACATATCTAATTACAATATACCAAAAGATAAAATTTATATAGAGTCATCTATAAAGTACCAAACCACTTTTCAGATTTGATACTTTGCAATTGTATCGACGACATTAAATCTCATGTTTAAAAAAAATCCTTTTTGGCAAAAATTTAGCATGAACTAGTGCATTTAGTTTGTGGAGATATTTGTAGGTATCTCAATTACCCTTAGTTTATTAGGAGTAAAAAAAAAACGGTTCTGAGCTGTGGACCCCACACAGTTTTACCTAAAAGTGTATGTATTGAAGTTGCGTATTAAATTTATCGCCGTATTTCTAGAGAGCGTAAAATAAATGTGTCAATTAGCGATGCTACTGATGAGATAGGTCTCTTGTAAACATTTTACGAAAAACGACTTTTCCATTGTTATTCCCTTCAGAGACGTAGCGAGTAACTCAACATTAACAACGAGGTCTCCTTACTATCTTGAGTGAAACTGTTAAAGTTTTTCTTAATGAGTGCAAACTACGCTCATACTTTGAGAGTAGCTAACAGTATCACATTGGTTGTTAGTTTATTCGACTCAACACTCAAAAATATATTGAAATCATACATCTCTCGAAGTAAAATTTGGCATTATTAAATTGAATACTTGCTGTTTATCAGGATTTTCCTCATGTAAAACCCGCTTATCTTCCGTAATATTTTTTCTCATTGGTAGTGGCCACATTCGACTCAGCACAAAAAAATACTTTAAAAATGATACTTAGATCAGAATGATTCTAGTACCTACAGGTTTTTCCAAAAGCGTTTAGTACCACTGTGGGATATTGTAATAAAAAAAAAAAAAAAAAAAGAAAAAAAATCAGTCCCGTAACAGGCTACAAGGGCCCAGAGGGGCAGATACTGTAGAGGTATCTGATTCTTGACCGTACGGCACACTAGGGAGATAGTGTGGTCAAACACTATGCTCCGGCCGCCTGATTTTCCCCTTGGCTGCTTCGACTGCTAGAGTCATTAGCACCCAAGGTACCCATTATTAATTAAATTAATTAAAGGCTGGGTGAGCCTAGGGACGATCTGGGACCCCAAATCCAACCCTCGAACGGCAGCACTAGAACAAAAAATCTTTAGGCGCGCTTGGGTTTTGAACCAGGTCCTCCAGTTCATTAGTCGAGTGCTCTACCACTGAGCTAACCTCGCCCCGAGATATTGTAATAATAAAACTATTATAGACTATGGTTAAGGGGGTAATATACCCTTTAACCTTTTTGCACCATTTTCTTTTTTATGGGCTTAAATGCTTCTTAATCTAATCAAAAATTATATCCAAGAGTTTTTATGTGCCGGAACAATTTTTAAATGTACCAAAAATTCGATTTTTCAACTATAATCTGATACATTTAAAAATGAAGAACTTTTTTTTATCTTTATTACAAGAAATTATGAAAAAATTTACTTTTCAGTATATTTTATAATCGATTTTCTCAAAACTATGTTTTTCAAATCAAGCGATACGCTAGCACCTTCAGTTTTCATCCGATCAACTTCAAATTTTAACAGCAGATTCCTAATGATATTTGTATGTAAAGTACGTAGAGATTTTTCCAATCATTGAATTATTACGATTTTCTGACCTACTTTTGGCGGGTTTTTAATAGGAAATGAAGAACTGTTCACCATTTTCGAAAAAAATAATAGTTCTTAAACATACTACGGACAATACTTGATTTAACTAGGTTTCTAGTTTTTTTTTGATCGAATTAAAAAGACGTTTCCTTACGTCAGGCCGCCATTTTGTTTTCGAAGAATTAAAATTTATATTTTTTGGTTACTTTAACATCTACTATATATTTGTCAAATACCACTCACTCACTCACCGGTCATCGCCCAGCCTAAACCACTCGACAGAAAAATTTGAAATTTTGCATGGACACTCCTAGACCTAGACACTCGCTAAGAAAGGATTTTTTGATATTCGAATTTTTAACTATTTTTAGAGGGGTTAAAAGTTTTAGTTGGTTAGAGCATGCACGCCTAGACAGCAAGCGTTGCTAGGACGGTAACAGAACAGCTGTTACCGTACATTATCTATTTCATAGTATTATTTTTAATTGAGGTTAATTTCAACTATGATGGCAAACCTTGAATTACTAGAAATAAACTGTGATTTTGTCCCTCATAGAGATTACGCTCTGGTGATGGTCCATCCGAGGTTATAATAACCCGAACCACTTGACACAAAAATTTGACATTTTGCAATCTTAAGTTCTTTTAGGGGGGTTTGAATTATTAAGAAGTTCCTTATCGGCTCAAAAATGGTCTGATTTTGATGAAATTTGGTACAAAAATCATTCTTCTCATTTGAAAGGTGAAGTTCATTAACCAGCTGAATCTGTTTACTGGAACATGGTTTTGGAGCAAACTTTGCGCGAAAAAATCGGAACGCTTACATTTTCGAGTCCATATGCTTGCAGGTACTCGTTATGTAGGTTCCTTAACGTCGGAAAACGAATGAAACCATTTTTTAAGCGATTTCTGTAACCGTTTACGAGAAACATTGATACAAATACTTTTCCAATCTAATTTTCTGTTTGGGTATTCAGAAACGATGATGGGTTCACTTGAAACTTGTTCCAGGTATTTGACATTCATCTAATCTAAGATATTTAAACTTTGGTATCGTTTGGAGGTAAGAAGTATATGGGGAAAAAATTGTATTAATGGTGATACAAAGTTTTCGGATCTCAGTGTATTTTCTAAAATATCTCGAAAACAGTTGGGAAATCGTAGGAAGTGGAAAGCGGCTATTCGAAAGGTTGCTAAATTCTCTTCAAAAAAGATTCTGTTGTAATGTTCGGTGGGGCGATGACTATCGAAGAGATAAGTGCTTAAAACTTCAAAGTTGTTAAATTTTATTCTTTTCAACTTGTATTTGTCTCTGTTTACCTAACTTTTTAAGTGTTTTTTTTTTTTTTTACTCCCCAACGGAAACAATCACGGTTACCTCCACATGGTGTTTTCTGAGTAACTCTAAAGTCCGCGCAATAATAAGCAGTACAAAATTATTTAGAAGCGTTAATTTTGATCATATCTTATTTAACGCAATATAAAAACTACTTATCGGCCGTGGTGAAGCACGGGTAGTCAGCTAGTCCCATATAAAACTTATAAAATTAAGAATGCAAAAGTATTGATTTATTTGTTATCGATTAACTGAAGAAAATTACTGATTTTGACCACACAAGGTAATAATATGTTTTTTGCCAGACAATATTTGAGGGTATATTGATTATATTAAGCAAATGTTTGGCATTGAAGTTGACAGAGTTTTTGATTGAATTCTCTGAAGAATCATGTAGGGTGTATGTAGAGAATGTTGCTGTTGATGCAAGCTATGTTGTGCTTCGCTGCTCAACCTAATGGTCGTGTGACTCTCCCTCAGTGCTTCCCGTATCTCTGGCATTTTAATAATTACAACCCTGCCTTTTAAATTAATTATCTTTTTAAAAAATAATGTATTTAAAACTTATTCCTTTTGATAGTTTTTAAGCTACTGAATAATAACTAGAGCCCGGAAGTTAGGCATTTATTTTTGGTTAAAATAGGCAGGCAAAAAGGCACATGAAATACGGGAAATAGGCAGTACTGGAATTAAAATAGGCATTTATTAGAAGTGAAAGCATAGAGGAATCTCACTTATTTTAAATAGTCATTCATTTCTTTATTATGAATTTATCACATAATTAACGTACTTACTCTTACTTTTCTTGGTTACTAGCACAACAACAAGGTGCTTTTTCAAAGTATCAACTCTCAAAGACAGACGCTTGTCTCTCAAAGGGGACGTTCTACATCCACTGAAGTGTCCTGTGGCGCCACGACCTTGAAACCCCGGATTCGGGAGGGTGATTTTAGGATGATCTTGGTATTCGAAACTAACTTATCCACGTGAGGATACAAACTTTTTATTTCTTCAGCAATTCTTTGCAGACCATGGGCTAGACATGTGAGGTGGAGCACTTTAGGAAAGAGAATTTTCAAGGCTTTAGCTGCTTTTTCCATGTAAGGTGCCACGTCTGTGACAAGAATGAGGTTCATCGTCATCCCGTATTCCATCCGGCCGGAGTAACATTAATGAATTTGTGAACAACTGAGCCACTGCGGAACCATTTCAAACAAATAAACGATTTACAGGGAACAAGATTCTAGACAGATATTCGTGACGGCAATATGTAATTCAATTTGTGCAACCTTATTTGCCTTTTGTATGGAAATTCATTATGTGCGTTTTAAAATGTGTAAATCCCAGAACAAAATTGCATAACGACCAAAAAGGCATTAAATCTTAAAATATGCAATAAAAGGCAACAAAATCGAGCATTTAGCAGAAGCTGCGTTTCTCAGAAAGAATTTTAGTCTACGCTTTATTACTGAAGAATATGCTTAATATTGCCTACATAAATACAAAATAAACATGTATTTTTTTTTTCAAAACCTGTTGTCTTTATTGGTAAACAAATGTTTTTTTTTTTTTTTTTTTTTTTTTTTTTTTTTTTTTTTTTTTTTTTTTTTTTTTTTTTTTTTTTGCTTGTTTAGATTTTTACGGCAAACAACCTCAAGATTATAGTTGCCCGTGTCGCGTATGTTTGATTAAATATGATAATATATGCGTGTTGTTTGCACAATTTGTATGAATGTTTCGCTCTCTTTTTTGGTTTATTTTTTTTTCTAACAAATTATTTATTTTTCAATTTTTTATTTATATTTTTATTTTATTATGTTTTTTAGTTATTTTCTTCCATCTTTTACTTGTATTTTACGGTTGTATGTGTATTTATCTTTCATACATTTTTATATAAACAGATTTTTTTTAGAAAGGCTATTATTTTATTTATTATTTTACTGTTGTTAAGAAACTCAATTCTGATATTTGCAGGGATTTTCAATTCGTCTAATTCCTTCCTGTAGTGGTGGACGGTGGACTAAGATGTGTTTTATAGACTAAATTCGTCTAATTCCTTCCTGTAGTGGTGGACGGTGGACTAAGATGTGTTTTATAGACTAAATTTCATCACATCTTGGACATTTTGGCTCTTTCGACATGAGGAATCCATGCGAACGTTTTGTTTGTCCTATTCTCATTCGGGCTATGACAACCTCAGAAAGTAGGTGCAGCATGGCATGCCAGGTGACAGCGTAATATACGTAGAATATTTATTGCATAAAACTTTATTTCTTAAATACATAGAACAGTGAAATGAGTATTATATTTTTTATTACCAAGGGTGGTGACCATGAATTCTCACCCTCCATTTTCCACGCGTGACCCCTGTCTATAAAATGGTCTGCATTAAAATTTCAAATTGTCTGAAAGCTTTATTTTATTATATATTTTCTTTTTCTTTATTAGCTCTGAATATGTAGGTGGAATTATGTAATTATGTGCTTCAATATATATTTTTATAATATTTATTTTTTAATACTAAGACTTTTTTTTTTTTTTTTTTTTTTTTTTTTTTGAGATTTTATCCAATATTTTTTATGAAGATTAAAGATCATTTTATCAACATCTATATTTCTATTCCTTTACTAATGACACTAGGGAAAGGAACCGTGCTAAGATGATGCAGTTCCTGCGAGGCGGACTTGATAAGACCTAGACAGCCGTTTCTGATCTAAATCTGCACCTACCTCCTCTGAGCTGTAAGTATGCAGATACTGTGTGTTGGAGGTGGCAGCACCCCCGCAGTGCCACTCTCTACCTTATGTGGAGGATAACCTTCAGCTCTACTCCCACCAGTCCTCCGTTCTCTTTCCGTCATATCAATAGATATCAGAGGTACTCGTTCTACACCATTTCCTGTTGCAGCTGAGAGGGATTCATCAGCCATACTCTTCAATATTGAAATGTCTTATCAGGACCTTACGGAGTAATACTATCTTGTGCGATCAAAATCAGTCATTTTATTGTAATTATAAATCTCGCTATAAAAAGATCACGTGTCTGTCTGTTTGTTCCTTATACAAATCGACACCGTTTAACCGATTTTGACTAAACGTGGTACATAGGTAGGTCTTGACCAGGGAAGTCTCGTAGGCTGGGTCAAAAAAGTCTACCAGCTGTCAGTCTGTATGTTTGTTCCTTATACAAATCCACACCGTTCGACTGATTTTGGCCAAACTTGGCACACAGGTAGATCTTGATCCGGGGAGTGTCTTAGGGTAAGTCAAAAACGTCTACCACCTGTCTGTCTGTATGTTTGTTCCTTATACAAATCCACACTGGTTAACTGATTTTGATCAATCTTGGCACACATGTAGGTCTTGATCCGGGGAGTGTCATAGGCTGGGTTAAAATCGTCTAGGGTTCACAGTTCGGAGGTCACGGGTTCCAAACTGCGAACCTGAACAGTTACAGATTTGTGTTATTAGATTTAATATTACTTATTTGGTTTCTAATTTATTTTGGCTTTTCTAGGTGCAGAAAGTAGGTGTAGCATGGCACACCGGGTAACAGCTAGTAAAAAATAAATCAATATTTTTCAATTCTTTATATCAAACGTTGTATATGGGAAGATAAAGTATCCAAAAAAATACGTTTCAATTCTTCTAAAGAAAACAATGGCGGCGCTGTGCCTGACAAACGGAAACCCTCATTTTTCACGGACGATAGTCTGCAGGCGGCAAAGAAGTAGGTTAAATCTAGTAAATTACGTAGGATTTTTAAGATTTTTTTTTTCGAAATGGTGAACAATTATTCATTTTGTATTAAAAAATCCGTACAAAATCGGTGATAATTCAATGAATTGAAAAGGTCCTACGTGCTTTTCTAGCAAATATCATCAGGAATCTGCAGTTAATATTTGAAGTAGATCGGGCAAAAATTGAAGACGCCGGAGTATCGCCCAATTTGAAAAACATGGTTTTGAGAAGACGACTTTAAAGTTTAATGTTGTGAAATGTTCATGTCTTTACTATTTAACTTTATACATACTTTCTTGTAATATAGATACAAAAATGGGTCTTAATTTTGAAATTTATTAAAGGAGGACCAAAAATAAATTTAACAATTAAAAAGAGACCAATCGAAGCTCGCTCAAAAATTATCTTCAAATTAGCACCGCGTTCACTCGGAGTCGGAAAATCATATTTTTTGCCCATTTAAAAAATATTTCTTCACATAAACACTCATTTTTATTGTCTTTGATTTTGATTATAAACACACACACACACTCAAATAGAGAAAAACTATTCATTATAGGCCTTGTAAAAAGAGTAATTGAATTTTAATTGCTGCGAAAAAATATGCTACTTGTTGAATCAAGAAAGCAGCACAGCTGGAGGACAAGGTCGGCTGAACTCTTGTAGTAAAAAGGTAAATTAGGCTGAATAATTACAGGGGGTGTGCAGTCATTTAGTAAACTTAGCGATCCTTTTATTTTATTTTTTTATAAATAAGTGGATTTTTTTTATGGTACATCGATCGACTATGAAGGTCAATCCAAGAGCTGGGTTATTTTACTCGCTGCCATAATTTTAAAACAACCAGTCTCTAAAAGAACGTAGCCCCCGTGTTATTGTTGTTTAACAAGAGATAAATGTTAGTGTAAAACCAGATGAATTTTTGCCTTTCGCAACATAAACTGGCAAACTTAATACACTATAACAGTTTTATGGCAATAATCACAAATGCAAATAATTTTTTGAGCAAATAAAAAATAAATTTAAGAACATAGAAGAGAGAAAATAATATAAATAGATTATACTTATACCAGAAGATTTTAATTATAATTATAGATTTTAATTATATAACGTTTTAAGTAATACAACGTAAACTTATAACAATTACAGATCTTAAGAGCATTTAACTTATATGGGCCTATAAGATTTGTAATTGTTCAACAATTTGGAGCTAGTCATTATTATTATTGGGAAGACCCTTAGAACCATCGGCGAATCCCTCGCACTGTCTGATGTCCTCTTCTGATTTGGATCATATAAATACCCAAAGTGGGCCATTTTTGGTAATGTTTGCATGGAATTTTCAATATTTCCTCTGTGCCAACAGAGCCATGTTTAAGGACACTCTGCTTTCCAAACTGTGTAGCTCACTTCCATAGAGAACATGTTATGGGATTTCTTCTTCATCTCGCTCAGCGCTACGGTTCATGCTTTTCATACATCGCTTAAAAATGCTTGGGGTTTAATAAAACAAAAGGATTTGTAAATCTAGAGACTAAGAAAATATAAATGTGGCGGATTAACTGGCTTAAAATGATTATTGTGCTACTGTTTTGGCTTTTCGGTACGTCCTGGTTTGTCATGAGTAGGGAACGGATGTTATTGTACTTACATATTTTTTCTGACTATTAAATCGTAATTGTTCATGTAATTCTGCGCGTTATAAGTGATATTAAAGCATTTAAAGAGGTTTTTATTTTTCATATTTTGTCAAAAAAGCCATATTTTTACATGTTCTGCTATAAATACATAATTTTACTACATATTTTGATATTATCTTTATTTTGCAATTGAACAAATAAAGAGGAAACCGGAAAGAAAATATCACTTTACCCATTGAGTCAAGATCACTGTCTTTAGCTAATGGTCTAGGAGCAGAAGCGTTTTAAAAAAATATATTATAAATTATAGTTTAACAATTATATTATTCCTTTAATCTGCTTTCTAAAACAAATGAATTAGTGAACGAACCATGTTGATATTATTTTGCAAATTCGAGATATAAAATAATGAATTTTGAATCCATTTTATTTTATCCTAAGGCGCATTGGACGAAACGCCCGTACATGTGTCGACTATTTTACGATGCAAAATCGCCAGAAATAAAAGTTGGCCTGATCGGTGACCCCACTAGTGTATACTCCCTTATGACATCAGACCGGCGTCATTTCGCGTTTCACAATTAAAAAATGCATGTTGTTGCAAACAATTTTCCAGAATAATGTTCATCTGTAGAAATTATCAACTTCTTTTTTCCCCTTTTAAAATGAGTTCCTAATTTTTATTTGTGCTTTATTTTTCAGTATGTTGTAGAGTTTTAGTAATTTTGTTTTTCCTAGTCATAATAAAGTTCGTACTAATTATTTATGGTTTTCTTTTCCATATTTTATAGTGTTTTAGATATTTTTTTTACTACATATTTTCAGTTATTTATTACATATTACATTTTATATAGTTAAATATATATGTACATATTTTGAATTTTATTTTACATGAATATCCGTTCCCTAGTCATGAGTTAGGAATCAGTAAGATAGATGCATTCTACACAACTTGTAGATTTACACATCTTGGACTTATTGTTAGACCCTCATCGACATTATCGATACATAAAAATCTAACGATATAGAAAACAATCATTCGACCAATATATCCGTACGGTCTTGAAGTCTGGGGATGTGCAAAAACATCCAACATCAACAGAATACAGGCATTCCAAGATTCTACGCAAAATTTCGAATTCCCCTTTCTACGTCTCTAGCTAAACCCTTCACAATGACCTTAACATTCTATTTGTCCTTGACCTTGCTAAAGCCCGTTTCCAAATGTTCCACTCAAAATTGTCTTACCATCCTAATCCTGAAGGTCTATCCTTATCTTCCCAATCCCATCCAGACAATCCTCCCAGGCGGCTTTAGAGGCAGTGGCCCTGTGACAATTTACTCACCTGATCTTATCATGATCATTAAAATATTTATTCATACAGCTCAGGAAGTGCCAAAAATGGTTGGCTTCTTTAAAATTTTGTATTGTATTTATTTTATTTTACTTTTCCCGTTTTTGCCAATTTGTCATAGCATATCTGTATCAACAACCTCGATTATTATTATTTGTACAGAATTCAAATAAATACATCTTGGAATCATTGTATATTCTCTACTATAAACAATTCTGACACCGATTGGCGTGGGGATGTTGGTAGGGAAGTAAAACACGAATGTAGGCAAAGGGTAGAGAGGAGTCAGGGACAGGTGTGGGGGGAGCAGGTGATGGTACCTTGGCCTATATCCACAGGCACTGCTTCACTCACCGGACGGACAGCGGTGACGGGATAGCAACGTGTCCGGCACGTTTCAGGAATATTTCCGGCACCAAAGTAATCTAAGCTAATTACCCTGAAAGGCTGAATAGAGAAGGCCCTAATTAATACAATGTCTGGAATTTCAAAAATGTTTTTTGGGTTTTTTTTGTTTCTTTTTGGTTGCCACCATTTACCCGCACTTGAAATAGCAATTTTTCAGCGAGCCCCTAGGGGAAAAAAGTTAACTTCTTTCAGCCGAGAGTCGAACCCACATATACCGCATGTGAAACGCAGGCGTACTACCCATTAAATCACTGGAAGGCTCCTATCATTAGCAATTACGCTACCGGACTCCATATTACAGTATAGCTGTAAGAAGTTATTTCACCAGAAGTAGTCAAAGCTTTAAGATTTAAATATGCCGCCTATGACATAAGTAGCCAATGCTCATCTTTTGACAAATTTTCCCAAATCGGAAGGTCATGTAATGAAAACTTCACCATACAGTTTCATCTACATTATTACGTCCCTACATGTTTCACACCTCCAAAAAGGTTACTAAATTGTAACGCACGGCACTTATGGGTTAATATCAGCAATGATATCGATGAAATTAAATATTTAAATCCTCATTATGCTTCGAAAAAATCTAACTTAATTCAAAACGCAAATTTTAATTCTTAATATCTTAAATCAACCATGAGATTAATTAAAATAATATGATTTTTTATGATTTGAAAATGTATTTTGATTTTTTTTTACCAAATCTAATCAGGATTTCAATGTTAATTTTAATTTCTTCGATATCAGTGCTGGTATTAAGTTAGATGAAAAATAAAATCTTATTTTATGTTTAATTGTAAAAGTTCGTGAAAATTTTTACAACTGATTTGTTCTAAATTTTATTAGCTTACATTTCAAAAATATTGCATGTAAATTGGTTAGGATTTGGAGGCTGTAGACTATTTTGAAACACAAAATATCGTTTCGCCCCACTGTGCCGCCGTTAAACTCTACCGTACCGTATTACTCTACAGCTATTATGCAAATATTGGTATTATATTCGAACCAGCTGTAAATTCTAAATGATGCAACCAACCACAGCCAAGAAGCTGAGCAGCCTTCTTACATGCAAGCAGTGAAGTGCAGTGAGTGTTGCAGCTAGAAGTGAAGTTATTTTAGTATGTACACGGAGTCAACAGAATGCCCCACATTCTCATGACAAACCCCCATTTCCGGGACACATTCCCACACTCCTTTCTTCAGTATTTATTTACCACTCTTCCAAAGCGTGTATTTTGTTTTTAACCTCAACCCCACACTTGTGTAAACTAGGCATATTAACAATCTACACTCACCTTTCCTTGGTTTAGTGACTTATCCAAAGCGTTCGGATTTTGAAATCTAAACAGTGTTTAATAACACAGGCACACAACAAAAATAAAGTGGTGTTTTCCAAAGACGCCATACATTTATTCTTATGTATTTCGACACGCTGAATCCGAATCCGGAGTCCTTTTCACCCTATCACGTCAGGTTTAAGAATATTTGAAGGTAAAATTTCGTATGAATTCGTTAAAGAAGAAATAACTAGAGCTTCCATGGTTTTGAGGGTCAATTCGAATCCGAGGTCTGTTTCACCACATCAATATGTTTGTTTTGCAAGAAATCAATCTTCAGTCAAAATTCTTTTTTTGCAAAATAGACATATATTTCCTTGAAATGAACTTGATTTTGCGCTGATGTGCAATTTTTGAGGGTTGAATTCAGCGATAACTCAAAACCATGGAAGCTCTAGTTATTTCTTTAATTCATAAGGAATTTGACCTTTAAATGCTCTTATGTATGTAATATGTATGGTGTCTTTGGAAAATACCACTTATTTTGTGTGTGCGTGTGTAATTAATTTTGATCCAATTAAATTCTCCAAATTTTTATGAGTTGATGAAAGGGTTCTATAAATGTAGTCTTTCAATTTCCTATTCACCAATTTATTTTCAATGTTATATTTGCTCTGTATGTTTCCTAGTTTGGTTGCTACATCCTCAGGGGCTCATCCCTCATGATTCACACAGCCATCGTTTTTACAATTTCTCCACAAAGCCATGAGACAAAACTTGTTCAAAACAATGTATTTCTGGTGACAAGTCAAAACTCATTTACTCATTTACTTATTTGCTCTTCATGTTTCAAGTCAACAAGACAACTCTGCAGGAGAACATTCTAAGATGGGTCCTTTAATTATTAATATTTTAAAAGTTCTTAAAGAGCCGTCAAGATGACGCGAAACATGTAGAATAAATAAAATATTATTAAAGAATAAAGAGTATTAAATGATTTTTGGCTGTGTACCACTTAACCATACGGTGACAAATAAGGTCTCCATCTTATAATAAGTTCAAAACTTAGTTATCATCTATACCTATATATATATATATATATATATATATATATATATATATATATATATATATATATATATATAAAATCAAGCGTCTGTATGTTTGTTCCTTATACAAATCCACACCGTTTGACCGATTTTGACGAAACTTTGTGCACAGGTAACGGGTTCGAAACTGTGAACCCGAACAGTTACTGATTTGCGATATTAGATCTTATTTATTTTTGCTTTTCTCGATACAGAAATTAGGTGTAGCATAGCACGCCGGGTAACATCTAGTATTACATAAACAATGCTCCCCCGGATTCTAAATTATGAAATAATTTTTTTGTTAAATCCTAATCCTGCAGTTTAATTTCCATTCTGATTCCAATCTTATTTAGCAATGAGTGCTATATTGGTTACACTCCTCATAATTTCTCGAGATGAAAATAACAACTAATAGATGCGGGTATTTTCTCGCCTTTCGCCCCAGAGCCCTCTTCCGATTGTCGAACACACCACAACAAGCAAGGAAAGAGTGGGACATCGCTACCCTTGGCGTATCGAGGTAGCCAGGGTAAGAGGCTCGCTAGTAAAGCAACGATTAAAAATACATTTATAGCCCTCTGCCTATTAATATCTAGTGTGGTAACTTAAAATCAAATTGTGCTGGTATTTCAAACGATATTTGTTTTATCTTTTAGGACGTCTAAACTACTGAGCTATTAGCGCCCGACTTTCATTATATTTTTAACCTTTTAGCGCGGTTCTACCCTCCCTTCATAGGGAGGAAACCCGATATGAGGTTGACCTCATGATACAATCTAGAAGTGCCGACTAGAACATTTTACGTTTAAGAACGCATAGGTCTCGAAAATAAAGGTAGTTCAAATTTGTGTGTATATGTATATATATATATATATATATATATATATATATATATATATATATATAATATATATATATAATTTGTATTATTAGGAGATACAATGCTAATGATATAAATATATAAACACACACACATTTGTCTGTTAGCTCTTCCAAAGGCTGAAAAATGGTCCGATGTTGATGAAATTCAGTACAAAAATCCTTCTTGTGATTTGAAAGATAAAGTTCGTAAAACCAGCAAAATCCGTCTACTGGAAAATGGTTAAGAGAGTAAATTTCCCGCGAAAAAAATCGTAAAGCTTACATTTTCGAGTTCATACTGGTACTCTTTTTATAGGTTCCGTGCCATAGGAAAACAAATAATACCATTTTTACGGCGATATCTGTAACTGTTTTTGGGAAAGGATTTTAAATCATTTTCGGTTTGGGTACTTATAATTCTGGGATTCACTTGAAATATTTTCTACGCGAGTTTAAAATTCATCTAAACTAAGATGTTTAAATTTTGGTTACATTTGGAGTTTTATCAGGTTCTTGGCAGTATTGAGTATTTGGTGTGTGGGATGTGAGGACTGGTATTGGAGTAGTCCTCCAGAATAGGTCGGTTTGGTGTACCAATCATCCAGAATAGGTCGGTTTGGTGTACCAATCATCCAGAATAGGTCGGTTTGGTGTACCAATCATCCAGAATAGGTCGGTTTGGTGTACCAAACAGTGGATATGGATCCTTCAGGGTATCTTATAAGAAGTAAGTCTAGGAAAGGAAGGAGTTGTTTGATTTGATCTGAATGGTGAATTTCAATCAGGGATGGTAAAAATTAAAAGCTGTTAGTATTTCAATGATTTTATTATGAGGAAGAGGTCGTCGACATATTTTTTAAGGAAGATTAGATCGTCGGAGAACAAAGGGTGGGTGTGGTTGAGAAGGTCATTAAGGGTGATATTTGATAAGTCAGGAGCGAGTCAGTTGCCCTTAGCAAGGTCAGTTTGGTTAAGTTTATTTCTTGTTTATTAAATTACTTGTACAGGAGTTAAATTCACCAGGTTTTAGGCCTTTGGTACGATACGAGCGATGAGCGATGAGCGACAGACCGACAGAGCGACCGAGAGTTTAGCGGAAGAGCGGCACTGGCTACTGGGGTGAGCGACAAGAAAAATTTTAATGTCTGGGCGGAGCGGTGAGTGACAGTCCGAAACCTATAAGCTACGTCGCCCGGTCGCTCATGCCTATTGTAACTAGTCCTCCTTCATTCCTACTGCACTCCAGCTTAACATTAATGTGAGCGACGTTGCTCTGAAGCTTTTCGCTTATTGCTCATCGCACTTCGCTCGTATCGTAAGGTCTTAAGCATAGACAAAATTGTTCTATATTTTATCGGCTTTCATTTAAAAAAAAAAAAAAAAAATGCTTTGAAATGGTTTAAGCTTTAGAGGCAGTTACCTTTTTTGAAAGAAAGTAAACAGGATGCCAAACAAGTCAACACACCTCCCCTGTTTAATTCCTTTATTTTACCATAACGTTTTCGAGGTCAGCACCTCATCCTCAGTGTCCTGTTAACACCCATCAACAAAGGCAACATTACAATCTAATAAAATAACTTAGCTTAAATCACATGGGTACGTCAAATTATACACTACGTCAACAATTAAAAACAACTAAAAAACTAAAAGTTGTTTTTAGTTGTTTTTAATTGTTGACGTATCGTATAATGTGACGTACCAATGTGATTTAAGTTAAGTTATTTTATTTGATTGTAATGTTGCCTTTGTTGATGGGTGTTAACAGGACACTGAGGATGAGTTGCTGACCTCGATAACGTTATGGTAAAATAAAGGAATTAAACAGTGGAGGTGTGTTGACTTGTTTGGCATCCTGTTTACTATGATGAACCTTCACCAGCCAACCAACCACAATTGTTTTTTGAAAGACTATATGTCGTTTAGCCCCACTGTGTGCCGCCAGATTTATCTTTTTACTGGTACCCGTTATAGGCTGGGTGGGCGAAGAGTTGATGTGCATCCCCGTCTCTGACACCCCCCAACCACAAACTACAAGGTAACAAAATGTCCCCCCTCCCGATTTTCGAAATGCATAGCGCAAATCTAACCAAACTAGTCCCCGCCATTTGACTTCCCCAACTCTAATTATACCAGGTCATTCAAAAAGTCCTGTCGTTTTTTTGGGGGAAATTATAAATAAATAAATATTTTCAAATAATCACCTTTATTCATCAAAATATCCACCGTTACAGTCGGTAACCTTCTCCCAACGAGATGGTAAAGCCCAAATTCCTTCCTTAAAAAAACTGTTGATTTTTACTGCAAAAATAAGTGGTCAGTTCGTGAATTAGGTTGTCACGGTCTTGAAAACATTTCTGTCTCAGATTGTTGTCGAGATCTCTGAATAGGTGATAATCAGTGGGTGACAGGTCAGGGGAATATGGTGGGTGAGGCAAAACTTCCCAGCCTATTTCTGTCAATTTTTGACAGAAATTTGAAAAATTGACAGAAATTTGAAAAATTGACAGAAATAGGCTGGGAAGTTTTGCCTCACCCACCATATTCCCCTGACCTGTCACCCACTGATTATCACCTATTCAGAGATCTCGACAACAATCTGAGACAGAAATGTTTTCAAGACCGTGACAACCTAATTCACGAACTGACCACTTATTTTTGCAGTAAAAATCAACAGTTTTTTAAGGAAGGAATTTGGGCTTTACCATCTCGTTGGGAGAAGGTTACCGACTGTAACGGTGGATATTTTGATGAATAAAGGTGATTATTTGAAAATATTTATTTATTTATAATTTCCCCCAAAAAAACGACAGGACTTTTTGAATGACCTGGTATATTTCATTTTTTATTTTGAAGATATTTACATGTATCTATATATACTATCGTTATTTCTGGTACAAGAAAGGGCTTGTCTCTTTTCAGCAAAGTTTCAAAAGCCCTTTCATTGTTACCATTGGATTTCTGCAAACAAAATACAGGTTTTGAATATGTATTCATTTTGTTTAGGAACGTACTTTCCAAGTAAAGATAATCTAAGGTTGAGTTAAAGGATTATAAACAACGGTTATTAATGTTGTTTTTCCTCAAACATAATTTTATAGTGTGTTACTGCCTCTATAAGTAAGATCCTTTGAATTTCATCAGGTCAAAACAAAGGGTCGATGTGTGGATCAAACAGCGATAAACAACAGTGCAGCGATGTTTACCAAAATTTCATCTCGGAGATTTTGATCTCGAAGACAAAGAAAGTCACGGTTGTCCTTCTGTTGTTGATCACGGCCAACTGAGAATGGTTGAAAACACGCTCAAAACTATTCGCTACATTAAAAGAGAAGTTACTTGTGATCAATCAACAATTGTTTACCACCTGGAACGCATTGCTCATATAAAACCCTGCGTTATTTTTGCACCAAGCCAATACCTCCTATATTCCTTAGAACCATATAGAAGTAAACCAACCCTTTAAAGAGTAGAACAGCTGACACCCGATTGCCCAGAGAGATAATTGGTGTGCAATTTAGAAGCTGCTGAATAAAAAGCTATTGTAGAGAGAGAGTACTTGATTATAGAGGCTACTCATGGTAGATATGTACCAGCATAGACACACCCTTCTATGCCCGTATACAGTGCAAGCACCGTTCTATCCATTCCCGCATACATCCATCCTCATTGGAGAATTAGTCATATTCTATAGACAAGGGCAAATCAGCTGATTCTACGGTCACGTGCAACAATACACGAGGAAGGAATAATAGAAAAATTTAAAAATACACAATATATGTGTATATATATTATATTAACATTTTAACGGGGGTCATTTTCGGTCTCTAGTGGTTAGGATGAATGACGATTTGAAGAAATTTTTCTGAAATTACTTAAGTAGTGCATTCTAAATGGCTATTTCCCATCGGAATGTGTTAAAAATAATATTTATAGCAATTCTATGAAAATTAGAGACTAATTGGTTGTACAATATTTTGTGTTTGATGTATAAGGGTGCTTACGGAGCGTAAAATAGGGATGGGCGATAGTCGATAGTTCAGCACTATCGATAGGCCGATACTATCGGTTAGAAAATATCGATACTATCGATAGTTATTCGATAGTGACTTTCCTATTTCTTTACATACCTGTCCAATGAAGAATTTAATGTTATTGAATTGAATTATCTATTACTTGCAGGATTAGGTATATTTATAAAATTACATAACGGTTTAAAACGAAAAACGAATTTATTTAAATTTATAAAAAGCATTTACAAAGAAAACAATATCAGGAGGCACAACAAAGTCCTATTATTTCAAACTGTTTTAGTTGTGCTCCTTTAGCTACATATTACCAGAAAGGAAAACAAACATTTCCCCTTTTGTTTGGCCCAGTCTGTTCCGCTGCTCAGAAATGATTTTTTCAGCGGCTGAAATTACACGTTCTGAGGCTACAGACGAGCCTGGAACACAAAGGTATTTTCTGACTACATTATTTAGATGGTTTTATTCACCAACTGGTTTTGTTCTTTTTCAGTATTTATCAGGCTGTACCGTATGAAATGTCAGTTTTGGACTTGCCGATTTCCTTCAAATGTCTTGAAAATGTTGTGGCTCCTACTCCGAGTTCTTTGGCATATTCCCTAGTGCTTTTTGAGGAACAAGCTTCAACCCTTTCTTTCAGGTGGTCATTGTCAAGCTTGGTTTCTGGCCTTCCTCGCTCCTCGTTGTCAAGGTCAAAATTTCCACTTCGAAGCCTGGAAAACCACCGCCAAACAGTTCGTTCATTCGCCGTTCCCTCCCCGAACGCCGTGTTAATGTTCATACACGCCTCAGCAGCGCTATGACCGAGCTTAAATTCATAACGAAAACGTCCGACTCGCAGGAACTACATCACCTTAGCGCGGTTCCGTTCTTATCCCTAGTCTCATTTAGAAAGATTAGAATAGAAACAGTTATTATTTTGTTCCCACCTTTCTAGAAAGGTCTTGATTTATGATCTTACCTGGATGGGTCGGCCAACCCCAGAAAGGCCCACCCATCCAGGCAGTTGAAAAAGTCACAAGTTCTTCGAATCTCTCTCTATATTTCTAACAATAAATTGTTTTTCTATTTTACTTAACCTGTTTTATTGTCAAATATATTATCCAACTATAAGCAATTAAAAAATAACAAGGAATAAAAACAGACAAAAAGAACCGTGCGAATAAACGAAATCAATTACTTCAATGTTTAAGCACTTATTTCTCCGATTGACATCTCCTAAACCAAACTTTCTTCAGGACCTTTTTTTGTACAGCATTTAGTAAGCTTTCGAATGGTAACCTTCCATTTCCCGAGATTCTCAGCCGTTTTCGAAATATTAAGGAAAGTATACAAAGTTCCCAAAGCTTTTCATGTCTGTTAATAAAATATTTTATTCCAACCCTTCCTTAACTCCAAACGTAACCAAAATCTCATTAATACTTTTAATGAAATTCAAACATGCAGAAAATGTTTCAACTGAATCCCATGATTCAAAGTACCAAAATCAAAAACGTTATTCAACAACTATTTTTCCAATTTTCTCGAAAACGGTTAAAGCTATCACCTTAAAAATGGTTCCATTCGTTTTACTAGTCCAAGAAGCCTATAAAACGAGTTCTTACAAGCATATGATGTAAGCATAAATATTTTTTTCGCGCGAATTTCGCTCCAAAAACCATGTTCCGGTGGACGGATTCTGCGTGCACCGGTCAAGTTAACGAACTTGACCTTTCAAATTAGACGAAAGCTTTTTGTACCAAATTTCATCAAAATCGGACCATTATATATATATATATATATATATATATATATATATATATATATATATATATATATGTTCGCTATGCTCTTTGCTCTAACTTACGCTCCACTCTGCAAGTACCACAAGATGGATAAGCAGACATGGTTTTGTAGCACAGAAATGAGCTTTAAGAAACCATTAACGAGATGCTTCTTGTGAGCTCGTCCAAAGCATGTAGACAAGTTAAACTGCTGATAAAGCACGGCTTTATCCGCCTTGAGTGGTGATAGATTGCCCCGAGACTGCTGAATGGGGAATAGCTCCGATCTGACATGAGGCCCATCCAGAATATGTGGATCAGGCTTGAAAGAGTCCATCGTTGGCTATCAGTTTGGAGATTCGGGAATGAAGTTACAGACAGAATAGTCGACGCGACGAAGAAATAGAAGTTAAATCAAATACACTCCTTGTACTGTGTGTTTTTTATTATTTTTTTTTTTTTTTAGTGAATGCACGATGGCCTAAGAGAGTGCATAGGGACATCGATTCCCACTAGGCGTGGTAGCTTTTATTTCGTAAAAAGAAAAGGCATCAGCCGTAGCCTGACTAAAAAGCGGATTCAAAGAACCATTAAAAGAACGAACCCGGAACTTTCTCATTTTAAGCATAGATTTCTCCAAATGAGATCGCTATATCAGGAATTGCATGGAAACCGTTTTAGCAGAAAAATTAATAAGCTTTCGAATGAAAACCTTACAATTACTACGATTTACTAAACGGTTTTCAGATCTATAAGAATATATCCGAAAATGTCAAGAAATGTCTAATTGATTCCGCTTTTCCCGAAAACATTGCATTAGATTCCCCACCTCTAATTACTTATAAAACATGTACCTGAAAGCCCACTAAAGTAAAAAAGTCCGTCACGCAGGAGCTGCATAACTGAGCACTTTCCTCAGAATTTGGGTAGTGTAGACTGCTTTCCAAAACAATTTGCTTAAAATATCCTACATAAATAAATTAAAAACATGAATAGTTCTCTTTTAAATTTTGCAATGAGTAACTGAACAATTATTAATTTGCTTCCAGAGTTATGTTTACACATGGTACCTATTACACTACGTAATAAATACAAAAAAACTCATATTATCGTATTTTGATCTAACGCAGGAACAGGATACAGTCACTCTAGTGGTAGAAAGCGCTCCTTGCGGCGGCTTTGTGAACCTACGTCTGGCGGGCTTTTCTATTGAAATATATTACAAATTAAACCCCCGCTTTCCGATTGACCGATTCAGCTCATTTTTACAACACTTCTTTCTCATGAGTTACCCATGACGTATACCGCGTTTCGTTACAATACAGCAGAAATTACGACCGGTATGAGTATATTAGGAATTTGGGTCCGGAGTAAACCCCCCCCCCTTCTAATGAACCGATTTAGTTTATTTGTACAACACATATTTACCTGTAGATTACCACTACGAATACCGAGTTTCGTCGAAATATACCAAAAATCACGGCTGGTAGTGGCGAATTGGTATTGTGGGTCCAGAGTAAACCCCCCCTCCTAATGAACCGATTTAGTTTATTTTTACAACAGATATTTACCTGTGGATTACTACTACGAATACCGAGTTTCGTCGAAATATACCAAAAATCACGGCTGGTAGTGGCAAATAGGTATTGTGGGTCCGGAGTAACCCCCCCCCCCCCTTCTAATGAACCGATTTAGTTCATTTTTATATCTCACTTTTCTCTCTATATTACCACTACGAATACCAAGTTTCGTTGAAATATAACAAATATTACGGCTGACATAGTCATATTAGTGTTTTGGGTTCGGGGTAAACCTCGCCTTCCGGTGGACCGACTTTGGTGGTTAACGAACTCGTTCAATCGTTTGCTAATTGAATGCTATATACCAAGTTTCGTGACGAAAAAACAAAAACTCTGGCCGCTATCGTGTTAACAGACATATATATATATATATATATATATATATATATATATATATATATATATATATATATATGCATATATATATATATAGATATATATAAATTTTTACGGGGGTCATTTTCGGTGTCTACTAGATAGGGTCGATAAAGATTTGAAGAAATTTTTCAAAAATTCCTTCATGAGTCCAACCTCAATAGCTACTTTCCTTCGGAGGAAAGTGCTAAAAGTAAGCACATCGATTTTTTTTCGCACGTATTTCACCCAAATAAAACATGGACTGATTCTGCTTCATCTTTCCAATTAGACAAAGCATTTCTGGACCAAGTTTCATCAAGATTGGGCACTTTTTGGGGCAGCTAGAAAGCAGACACACATACCGGTATTTTCGTAACCTATAGGGGCTGAAACGTGGATATTTCTCATTGGCACCTCCTTATTGCGCCATAAAACAGTAGATAACCCGTCCCAAAAGTAAGAGGTATATACAAATGGACGTTCGAAATTTAAATAAAGCAATTATATTGCCAGCCATTTATAACAAATGTAAAAGAGTACTGTAAATATAAAACTGTGTATTTTGTATATTGATATCAGTTTAAGCACATTCCTGAGCAATGTGGCATTGTGTAACTACCTTTCTGAAGTATGTACTTAGTTTACAGAGGTCTTGCGGTAAGTCCCGCCTGCTTTGAGCGAATTCCCCCTATGCCTAGATACTTGACGGAGAGAGAAGTAACCGAAGCGCAAGCCGGGGGTATATTGATCAGGACCGGCCTACCGTGTTCCCAATATATTGATCCGACCCCCCTTACCCCCCCCCCCCCTAGCTCTCCTGCACAACTTCAAATTCCCTAAATGTAGCGCACATACAAAACCCAACTCGCTAATGGTCAATAATAGGCTTAATAATAGCCGTTAAGATAATGAAAGTCATAAAAAATTACGCAATTCATCAATGATAATATTAAAGAATATGTTGTAGAATGAAATTGCCTCAGAAAATCAAAAGCAGCTACTTCTTTTTAATATTTGTGCAAGGATCAATTGGGGTGCAGAAGGGGACCTCGTCACAAGACATGCACGAGTGCCATTTTGACAGGCGATTCACCCTCTGCATATTATGTATGCATTTTTTCTTTTTTCTAATATTTTATTTTATTTATTAAATAATTGATTGAAAATGTTTGCTTGTAAAAGCCTTACTCCTTTGGGGAGTCTACACTTCCCAGGGGGACCAGCCCGAACGGGAAGCGAATTAAGTTAATGAACCTACCTTTATAAATATAGCCCTATCTATAATATAACCTTACTTACCTCTTCTACCCCCCCCCCTCATTTTTTTTCCTCCTCACACTCTATTTAATATCTATTATATTACTGTTTAGTTATTGTTATATATATTATATAAAAAATGTTATTGTTATTATTAATTACCTCACATACTACTGTACTACATACTGACTTGTTATATACACAATGTGCAAAAAGTATTTTATAATTTCTTGATTTACTGTTAAAGAGCAAGTCGCCAAAAGAGCAAGTCGCCGAAACTCTTAATAAATAAAAATATTATGTATGGTGCATATTATGCATATTATGTGTGACAAGTATGTAATGTTTGATAATTATCTTACTTTATTTCTGTACCCCGGTATATCATGTAACATATTTGTAATTGTTCAGGAGAGCCAATTTTCCATAACTTTGAACTATTAAAGTTTGTTTCTTCTTTATTTATAGAAACAGTTTAAAGAACATTTTTCATATTGTTATTGATAGTCATAGGTAATTGGGAGTATTGATCATAGTCAAACAGAACCAACTCCTCCACATGGTGTCTTTTACCTCTAATGAAAACGGACAATGAATGACAATAATGAATAACAATATGAAAAATGTTCTTTAAACTGTTTCTATAAATAAAGAAGAAACAAACTTTAATAGTTCAAAGTTATGGAAAATTGGCTCTCCTGAACAATTACAAATATGTTACATGATATACCGGGGTACAGAAATAAAGTAAGATAATTATCAACCATTACATACTTGTCACACATAATATGCATAATATGCACCATACATAATATTTTTATTTATTAAGAGTTTCGGCGACTTGCTCTTTTGGCGACTTGCTCTTTAACAGTAAATCAAGATATTATAAAATACTTTTTGCACATTGTGTATATAACAAGTCAGTATGTAGTACAGTAGTATGTGAGGTAATTAATAATAACAATAACATTTTTTATATAATATATATAACAATAACTAAACTTTTTTTTTTTTTTTTTTTTTTTTTTTTTTTGTACCATTAATTAATGTTAGTAGTATTAGTCATATGTATGTATATATAAGTCATATGTATGTAAATATAATATCTATATTGTAATAAGCAATACTGTAAATAATGTTAGCTCCTATTTCTTATTCTTAACACTTTTGTAATATTTAGTTCCATAAATTTCTACTTTTGTATATTGTATATTTTGTTTTGTAATTTAAAAAGAGCAAGTCACCTTCGTTGCGAAGCTCTTAAAATAAATAAATAAAAAAAATAATGAAAACGGACATGATTTTATTTTCCACTGTCTTATCTTTGTTATTTAAGGGAGCAGGGCATAGTGCCCAATGAATCGAAAAATCCACATTAAGAACCTGTTGTTAAGTAAATTTAATAAAAAAAAAATGGACATGGTGTCCTTTACCTCCGGGGTACAGATTTATATTATGCAAATTTGCTTTTCTGGAACCAAAAATGATTAATAGTCAAATTTCCTAAAGAGATTTATCCTAAAATATTGAGAAACAGTTCATATTGGGAAATCAATTATTATTCGGCATATTATCAACGAGGAACTACAATTTACAAATAGAAAATGCAGATTTAATTAAAAAAAATTCAAAAAACTTAAAAACCTACTTTAATAAGAATCATATTTCATATCTTCATATCTTGAAGAAAAATGAGTAACCATTACGCACAGAAAACGTACATCAGCGGAAATTACTCGCCCGGCCTCTTTGACGTCTGCTCGGAATGCTCTATTATGAAACAAAAATTCGTTCTCATTTACTATCTATTTCATTATTCTTCAAGACAATAAGCAATAAAACACTGAAGAAAACAAACGTACAGAACCGTTCAGAACAAAGAAACCATCACTTTCTACGTTTTAAGCACTTATTTCTCCGACTGAGATTTTTATGGAGCACATTAGTCAGCATTTGACTGATTACTGTACGTTTACCGCGATTTCTAAACCGTTTTCGATATATTTAAGAAAATCCTAAAACTGTTCATGACTGTTAATTAAAGTTTCAACTAAATCCATCGCTTCTAAGTACCCCAAACGCAAATTAGTAAGGAAAAGTCGTTGTATCCACTTTTATCGAAAACGATTCCAGGTATCGTTTTAAATATATAAAAAGTGTAAAAACATATAGAAAGTGTACCTTTAAGTGTATTACCTCAAAAACGTAAGCAATACAATTTGTTTCACGCGAATTTCGCACAAAAAAACCTGTAATGGCGGACGAATTTGTAGCAAATTCAATCGAAATCGGACATTTTTTGGGGACATTTGTATCTATATAAAAATATACAAAGTTTAACCAATGTTATTTTCGTAATCTGTGAGTTCTGAATTGTGGGAATTTCTACTCGGCACTTCCAGATTGCTGCATAAGGTCGATGTCATAAGCGCCCCCCCCCCCATGGAGGGAGGGAGGAAACGCGCTAAAAAGGAAGTGAAACCTATCAAATAAACACTAGATACAGTAGATAAATTTTGTATGGCTTCTGAAAAAGCAAAAAGAGACGCTTCTGAAGTATTGTTTTCGTTCCAATGATGGAGATTTATTGAGATTTTCTATAATAAACTTCCGAAATGATATCAGGAATCAAGCATTGGGGATAACAAGCTGAGATGAAGCAGTTCCTTGATGACTAATCGGTATTTTTTCTCCAGGGCGTCCGAACTACAATGAAATACCCAAGGTCTGCTGGCGGCTTCCTGCCCTCCCCGTGTGCATGGACTATTTTAGCACGAGGAAAGGAGTGGGCTGCAGATACCCCATAGGAAGGCAATGCTCCTAGAATACATCTTTTTACAAGCAGCTCTTCTTTGAAGCTCTATATTTATGATTATACAACATTATCATATATCAGATAAAAGAGTCCAACATAAAATACACATTTCAAGAATAAAAATGGAGGTAGTCAATTCTTATGGACAAACTCCAGATACATGGAGAATCGAAGTGTTAAAGTGAAAACACTCCTTGCCGATGGTTGTAAATTCGATGCCCGCTATCGGTGATGGCTTTCATTGGAAAAAAGAAAAGGCATCAGCTCTATCCTGGCTAGGAAAAAATGGTAATGTGTGGTACTTATAAATGGGCGTTAAACATTTAAGTAATAAACCAATTAGCGAACTAGAAAATATGGTTATATTTTTAGTTGTAATTTTTGTTATATTTATTTTGAGGGTCTCCCCGTGGTCTACTGGCTAACGCATTAGTTTCTCATGCGGGAGATGGTGGATTCGATTCCCACCGGCGGCAGGGATTTTCTCATCTCATGGCTCGTTGAGAAAATTCCTCGCTCCACCAGGATGTCGGCACTAATGGCCGAGACGTCAATGCGCCGTAAAAAACTGAACGCTTGATTTTGCGGAATTAATGCATGAGAACTGAAGAGGCGCACTTTTCATGTTTGGCCTTGACACCCCTGCCGTGCCGGATTGTCAAGCGTGCCGGACCACAGGATGCCGGATTAGAGGAAGTGTACTGTGTGAGAGTATATATATATATATATATATATATATATATTCCCTGACCGTCCCTAGGCCAACCCAGCCTTTAATAAATTTATCAATGTTTGGAAGTCTAGTTGGACTAGTCGGAACATTTAGAGGGACGACTCGAAGGTCCGACATCCGACTGACAACGGAGTTGGAGCGTGAATGGGGTAGTCGGATCAAAGTCGTCCAACTTAACTCTATCAGTGCATTTTTGGCTCAGGGGCAACGTACGCAGTCCTGAAAACAGACGAGGACTAATGTTGGATCGCAAGTCGGAGCGTAAGTGGAGTCGACTATCCAAGTAGTAGTCCAACTGCAAAACGGAAGGCGAATGGCCTGCTTTATCCGAGCCCCAACGTTTCGCTGACTACTTATTACCAAGACGGCTAACACCTCTTAATGAATTTACTTTTCTATCATACACGCCACTATCCCCGCATTTCGCATCAAGTGCACCTGTTCGCCAATACTTGAACCCTGTTGCAGAAAGAACCCGCTAGAAGGGTGCCTGCCGAATGAAGGCTACTAGAGCTAAAATAGAGAGGGAGGCTGATGATATTAATAGTGCGGGCTGGCACCCCGTGCTACCCTTCCCTCCTGTGTCTATCTCGCCTTTCACTAATCCTCCACAATCAAACATCCGATTAGATCAAATCTCGAATGGTTCATAAGCTCGCGTCTTTTTTAGCTCGGTTCCTCCCTCCCTCCATAAGGAGGATACCGGCTTATGACGTTGACCTCAAGATGCAATCCGGAAGTGCCGACTAGAAAAGTTTACGTTTCGGAACCTAACTAATATATATATATATATATATATATATATATATATATATATATATATATATATATACATACATATAAAAAATAGAATGACTTAGGATGAAAAACTGGTCATAAACCTCCACAGTAGTGATGGATCGATTCCTCTGGGCTCAGGAGATCTATCTGCAAAATGGATCGATTCCTCTGGGCTCAGGAGATCTATCTGCAACATGGATCGATTCCTCTGGGCCCAGGAGATCTATCTGCAACATGGATCGATTCCTCTGGGCTCAGGAGATCTATCTGCAACATGGATCGATTCCTCTGGGCTCAGGAGATCTATCTGCAACATGGATCGATTCCTCTGGGCCCAGGAGATCTATCTGCAACATGGATCGATTCCTCTGGGCTCAGGAGATCTATCTGCAACATGGATCGATTCCTCTGGGCCCAGGAGATCTATCTGCAACATGGATCCATGTAACGAGTACCTACGAATTTCGATTTTCATTTCGAATCAAATCGTTTCAAATTCGAAAATCGCCCATCACTACAACGGATCGATCGTTCAAGTCGATTTGAATACTTGTTAATATTGATATCTGTAACCTAAAAGTATAAACATTTAAGACTATTTTTCATCGAAAATAATATATAATGAAACTGCTACAGTTACATCATATTAGGATATATGGTTATTATTACATATATGAAAACAATTGTTATACAAATTAAGAGCACTGTTTGAAGCCCTATTTTTATTATAATACCTCTATCAAAAATAGTTGGAGAAACGGGATGAATGGAATCTTTGTATAATGTTATTGTTGTATTGAAAGTATGTTACTGGACATAGGACAATGTACCATATCAAGTGGTCCAAAGGTGGTTCCTTGACCATTTTAAAAAAAAATTGAAATATTTTTACCACCAATTACACATGGAATCAGTAGTTCAAAACAATTTTTAAATTTTTTTTAGAGTCAACCGTTTGAAAATTGCAGCCATCTTTGCCTCACCGTGCATACTGATTATTGAGTTTGTAAGAACTTAGGGAAAACTCGTTTTCTCAGGATTGGTAAATCATAGTCTAATAATTCAAACACCATTCTTTTCCTTACAGTCTTTTCTATATTGTATGTCTTCTTCATTGTTTGAATATTTTGAAGTCCAATACCTGAAAACTGCCATTGAAAACAACTGTTTATATTTCTCAAAATGCCGTTTTTGAGGACAATTTTTTGTCATAAGGAGATGATTATCAAAGTTGATTTTTGTCACGATGATAAACCTAGCTAAGTAGCTTGTATTAAAAGTATTCTTAACCCTGATATTTGTCACGATGATAAACCTAGCTAAGTAGCTTGTATTAAAAGTATTCTTAACCCTGATATTTGTCACGATGATAAACCTAGCTAAGTAGCTTGTATTAAAAGTATTCTTAACCCTGATATTTGTCACGATGATAAACCTAGCTAAGTAGCTTGTATTAAAAGTATTCTTAACCCTGATATTTGTCACGATGATAAACCTAGCTATGTAGCTTGTATTAAAAGTATTCTTAACCCTGATATTTGTCACGATGATAAACCTAGCTAAGTAGCTTGTATTAAAAGTATTCTTAACCCTGATATTTGTCACGATGATAAACCTAGCTAAGTAGCTTGTATTAAAAGTATTCTTAACCCTGATATTTGTCACGATGATAAACCTAGCTAAGTAGCTTGTATTAAAAGTATTCTTAACCCTGATTTTTGTCACGATGATAAACCTAGCTAAGTAGCTTGTATTAAAAGTATTCTTAACCCTGATATTTGTCACGATGATAAACCTAGCTAAGTAGCTTGTATTAAAAGTATTCTTAACCCTGATATTTGTCACGATGATAAACCTAGCTAAGTAGCTTGTATTAAAAGTATTCTTAACCCTGATATTTGTCACGATGATAAACCTAGCTAAGTAGCTTGTATTAAAAGTATTCTTAACCCTGATATTTGTTCCCTTATTTTTTTATAATTTTTTAAACTTCCTACTTTTGCAATTATTGATAACTTTAGGTTTCAATATCTCTGGTGGGGGACTTGATAAAAATCTTGTATATTAGAGTACTTTGGTAGCTATGAGTTTTTGAAAATGGTCTTTTTTGCACCTTTTTAGCAATGTGTAAACTTGAATAATTAATTAAAATTTTATTATGTTCGAACTTTTTACTTTTAATAACCCTTTTTAAGGTGGTTTAAACCTTTTTATCTATGTCCAGCACAACACATAATATTGTAGTTCTATTTATAATTTGAATCTAGGCCTACTATTTCTAAAGTTTTCTTATTTTGTTTATTGAATAAAATACTTAATATTATAATGAAATCAACAAGTTAGCAACTATAGTTTTCGTGTTTAATGGTTTTCGAAGCTTTACCTTGAACGTTTGACACAAATCGATGACTTTTGAGATTTTGTAGCTGGTCCTGGAGATTTGGAAAGTTGGAGATTAAGTATTTGAATATGTGAAATAAAAAAACACTTTATTTTAAAGTATTTTACGCAATCAGGGAATAGTTGGGATTCGGCTAAGAAAACATAAATACGATTTTTGTAATAGATTCTTTAAAACTGCCCAGGGAGATAGATTCTTTAAAAAGATTGAACCTCGAAGATCGATTCTTTGGGAAGATAGGAGCTTGGAGACCGATTCAAAAAATCGATATATTCTGTTAAAAACATCGATCATTTAAAAGATTCAGATCGTCCATCCCTTCTTCAGAGAATAGATTTATTTAAGTCCTCCTGTAAAACGTTTTTAATTAATTGTCGCATTTCTATGGAAGTATTGGTATGGTCAATATCCCAGAAATACGTTATTATTTAACCACCATTCAGACGATATAGCACAATGTCAAATTAGCTATTATGTTAGTTTCTTAAAACTTTCAGATAACAAAAACCATTTCTTGAAGTTTTACTTCACTCAAATACAATTAATTTAGTTGGCACTTCGTTTAGCTTCATATCAATGATAGGGGGCTAACAACACAGGTCAACGTTTGGTCTAAAAACCACTCGTAGTGGTGAGGTACTTATAGGTTTTTTTGGGGCGCTGATTACGATTGAGGTTTGTTAACCTTCATCACATCAGATTCAAGATCATTTGAAGGTCAAATAGAGGAAAACACGTTGAAAATTCATTTTTTGGAAGGCAGTGCGAGTCAAACAAACTACGGGTTCTGACTCGGGGACCTCAAAAACATTCGTATGAATTTTTCCAGATTTTTTCTGCGTTTTTCTCTCTCTTTGACCTTTATATGACCACTATGCAGAGGTGTAAAGGTCAAACAAACTACCGGTTCAGGCGAAGGGATTTAAAAAACATACGTATGAATTTTTTCTACGGGTTTTTTCTCTATTTGCCCTTCAAATGACCTTGAATCTGATGTGATGAAGGTTAACCAACCTGCTCATCTTATCAGCGACCCAAAAACCTCCTAAGGACAATACTTCTCCTTGGGTTTTTTTTCATTAGATCAAATGTTGGCCTGTGTAATTATTCTGGAGACAATAATCAAAAATTTATATTAAAGCAATTCAACCAAAAGTAATAATATCGATTTGGCACAATAATAGATTTTTTTTCTAATTTTAGCGCATTTCCTTTCTCCCTTCATAGGGCAGAAGGGCCTCAATATAAAATTAAACAAGCCAGTAAGAACTACATATTAAATAAACAACTATTCTACAATCTGCTAATGGACATTTTACGATGAGTAATAAACGTAACAAGCCCCAAGGTTAAAGTGACTCATGTTTTGTATTTATTACACTAGATGCACGTGACTCTCCATCACTAAGTAATGTTACATTTTTATTTCTACATTACAAAAAGACATTCACTAATTATACTCAGTGTAAGAAGCGTTTAATGAGAAGAAATAATATGTCTAGAAAAATATCATTCATTCGTTGGCGGTTCGATCGATTCATTCGATGCTCCGTTTTAGTTATTATTATTTTTATAATTCCTCTCACTATGAATTCCATTATTGGTTTTAACAATTTTCGATTCATGTTATTAATAAAATTAGGGAAGAGTTGTGATTCCGCTAAGAACTAAAATCAGATTTTCGTTGAAATCTACATTTCAAACTTTCGGCGTCCTCTTGGCAGCCTTCTTTGCCAATAAATGCCTGGGGATGGTATGGGCAACATTTACTGTCGTGTGCAAATATCGACTCTACCATCTCAAAATATCGAATATTAAAAGTCTCATTTTTCAGATTTGGGACTTTGCTCTTGGATTGTGGACTATACGGCTTGTCACAAATTTTCGCAACTCTAACCCCTTTAGAATAGCCTTTAATGGCGTAAATAAAGTATCGAATAAGACACTTTTTCAATATATTACTACGTCAATGGATAGAATATGTTCATCCGCTAGTTTGCTCTGATTTTCATATTTGTTAGTTTGACATGGTAGGGTCGAAATGTTCGCGAGCCGAGCAAATGATTCAAAATAAAATTTTAAAGTAGTGCTCATCATTTTTAGCATTAGATATCAGACATTAAATAATAAGTTATTCTAGTAAATTTATTAAAAGGACAAAACGTAATGAAAAAAAACTGGCATCGACATCCTAAATTCATTCGGAGCCTTCTGCTCAAATTCAGGAACATAAATATGCTTTAGCTCCACCCGACACACCTATGAAATGTCTTCTTTTTCGTACATGGACACCGCGCATGCACGAACGCCAGCGGTGACTTTTTTGTGACACTTTTTTTATAACGTTTTTTTTTCATTTTAGTCATCGCTAAAGCATATTAATGCTAAAAATTAGTACAACATTATAACTAAATCGTGAAATTTGGAAGTATTATAAACTACAGAAGTTAAATAGTGACATGAAATCAGTGATACACTGGGCTTGCTCGCTCACTTGATTCCGCAGGAGCAAGCGATAAACCCAATCTCACTCGATCTTCCTCATTTGGAGTGAGTGTGAGAAAGTAGTGTAATCTTATGTTTTCTAAATTCGATTTTCCAAAATGTCTCGCGGGCCGGATCAAATCTTACAAGAGTGCCGGATTCGGCCCGCGGACCGGTTGTTGTCCACATATGGCCTAGGGGAAGTAGGAAGACCACAGACAGCAGTGAGGTGACCATTGTGAAAACATATGACATATTAGAACATTGGATATCCATTAGAACATTAGATTAGTACACATCGGCCATTCGTCCTATTGCGTGAGTCCCCAATTGGTAAACCTTACCTTAACATCCTGATGAACTTGAGGTATTGCCTGATCTCCGTTGACGTTCTAATCTCATCTTCATTGAGGTTCCCGAAATGTAGAAACCGTCTACTTTCCAATGCTGCACACTCAAATGTAACATGCTTAGGTGTCTCCTCCTTTTCCCTACACCACCTGCAGACTGGTGACGATCTGATCCTTATGACATGCATATGCTAATTCATGGTACAATGGCCAGATACTATAACCACAACCTCTCTTAGGTCCTTCCTGGCCATTCACAAGAAAACCTCTTTCCTGCTTTTGAGATCTATGAAGGACTTTGTATGTACAATTTTTTGTCCTAACCAAAGTTTACCGAATTTCTCTCTGGCTCTAATTGCAATTGCCCCTTTAGCACTGGCCACCGACACTCCGACAAAGGGCATTGGGCCAATTGGCACCACTTGAGAGCCCAAACCAGCTAACCTGTCCGCTCTCTCGTTGCCCAGGATGCCTCGATGTCCTGGTACCTAATAGATGAAAACGTTATTGTTCCGTGCTAAGTAATTTAGCCTAATGTCGCATTCTTCAACAATTTTTGACTTAATCTCATGTCGATCTAATGCCCTTAAAGCTGCCTGGCTGTCAGTCAGGATTACCTTCATTTTCCTGTCATGTGGAATCTATAAAGGAACCGACTCCATGTTATGTTCGACTCCAAGTAGGTCTGAGGAAGGTGCCGAGCCTAGACGGAGGCTGTGGATTATTGATTTTATAGCGGCCTTTCTCTCCTTCGTGTAATATATATTCCTACACGCTCCTAGGGACATCAATAATATAGGAGAATACTTTAGAGTAAAATTCCAGCCAAAAATATCAATGTACTTTTATAATTTACCAATTTAAAATTTGCCTATCTTACGAAGTGCAAGATTTTAAGCGCAACAACAGGAAAATGATTGTATCACTGTTTATAGCCAATAAAAAAGTTAAAACAAAGGCAAAACCCTTTCAAAAGAACAAAACTAAGAATTTCAAACTTTTAAGTAGATATTTCTCCGTTTGACATCGCTCCATCGAAAATTGCATCAAAAATATTTTAGAGAATTTATACGTTTTCGACTTTGTTCGCGTGATTTTCACTCCGAAAACCATGTAACGAACTTATCCTTTCAAATTATACAGAAGATTGTTGAACCAAATTTCATAAAAATTGGACCACTTTTATATATATTGATGTTAATACGGCATTCATTTGTGGGTGATATTTCACAAAAGTCATGATGAAGCAGAATGGGATTTCTGCGAAATATCACCCACAAAAACCGACCCCTAAAAGAAGAACCCTAAAAAATAATATATATAAAACATCTAAATTATCAGAATGAGCCTAGCATAAAACAGTAGGTTCATAAAAGTGGTCAAGTATTACAAGTGAAGAAATAAAGCAGTCAACTGCCAATGGTCATAGCCATGTTGAACACACCGGTTCCCGTTGATCACTGAAGTTAAGCAACGTCGGGCGTAACCAGCACCTGGGTGACCTACCAAGTGCTGTTGTTATTATAAAAGGGTGGCAATCGGTAGATAGCCCGGTGTTAATAACCCAACTGTTGATATGCCGTTAAACACACACAAAAAAAAAAAATAAAAATACAAAATATACAGTCAACTCTCGATTTGTCAATATTCAAAAGACCGTGAAAAACTGTTTCACTTCCCCACAGTTCGACTTTTATTACATTGATTCATCGAGTTTATAATTAGGTTTAACTAAATTTAAATGGGAAAAATTAACAAGAAATAGTAGTTAAAATCATATACGTAAAGTTTACTCAAATCCATGTTTATACATTTTGGAGGCTTGAAGATTTTTTCAAAAACAAAAATCGTTACTTGAACCTTATTTTTTTTATTTATTTTTTTTAACGGCGCATCTACATCTTGGCCATTAGCGCCGGGCTATCTACAGGTTGCCACCCTTTTCTAATGCCAACAGCACGTGATCGGTCAACCATTCAGGTACTAACCACGCCCGACGTTGCTTAACTTCGGTGATCTACGAGAACCGGTGCACTCAACGTGGCTATGCCCGTTGGTTTGAACCTTATTAAGTGAATTTCTTATAAATAAGAACTCCGACAGACAAAAATAATTAAGAATGATAATTTATTACTATCTTCATTGTTTCGTTTATATCTTAATTTTTTTGCACTTTATATTTTGATAATCTAAAATTATTAAATTATTTGAAATATTTTAATTAATTTTGAGAAACATATTTTTACGGCCAAAAGCAAGCTTGAATGTATGGACATGAACTTGTAATAGTACTCTTCGTCGAAAGGGGCTGATTTATTTAACTGGGTACTGGATTTTATTAAAAATTTATAAATTTTGAGATGAGACATTTTAACTTCATTCTTCCCAACGCCCGTTATGTGAACTCAACTTCAAGCTAGATCCTAAACGGTATCTAATCCGGGAAAATCGTGGCTAAATGAAGCCAAAATTAACCTGCCAAAAAATTTAGGTTTTTCTTATTTATTTTTTTAAACATAAAAAATATACTGTCAATAAATTGTTGTAACCGAAAACATAATAATTTTATTGTAAAAGTAGTCCCCATGAAAAAGGACTTCGTTAGTTAGAGAAATCAGTTTTGTTCGTTTGTGTTTATTTCTGCGTTCCTGGGTTGCTTAGACTGCTTTAGCTGAATAATGACATCACCAATCGCCATAACAGATGAATAAGTATTTTTTCTACTTATTTCTAGCATCGTCCAAGGAAATTAAGAGAAAGATGACACTTCTCACGGAGATCCCATCCCAGCAGACATTGCAACATTTTTAACAGTCAAATGCGTTTTTAATTTCTGCTTGCAGCAATAAGATAAGCCACATGCGAAAACGCGCTATGATGACTCAACTCCTTTGAGTGGGACTTGATGATAGATCATAATATAATCTAATAAATATCGGTGGGATGATAATAAATGTATGAGTGATGGGTTTCCTATCCGTATCACCGGCTTGGTATGTTCGGGAAGGAAGGCGCTCAGAATCCTATATTCCAAACTGCTCTTATAAAAATTCATTTTATTTCTTAATTAATATATTATAGAGAAATTACGCAAAAGTTTCTAGAATTATGTAATACCTCTGTATATTCAGCAGTTCATAGCTGTACTGAAAGACAATGATCTTCCAGCTAGAAACAGAAGTACATTCAGTAAATTGGCTCAAGTATAATTTTACTTCAGTCTGAATATATTTGACATATTCGTAAAGAAGCGACTACACAAGACACATTATATAAATAATATTTCTAATATATGATAAAAATAAATAAAATAATAACATAAATTGTTCTACTCTATTGCATTTTTTTACGAGCAGCTGTTTCAATTATTAATTTTGTAATTAATTTCCTTCCAGAGTTTTGTGTATGCGTTGTACTACACTACGTAATGAATACACAAAGCTTTACATTTTGATCTATTGATCTTGACGAGTTTCGCGAACCTACGTTTGGCGGAAGAATTCAATTCAAACATAGTACAAAGTAACACCCCCCCCCCTTTCCGATAGACCGATTTAGTTCATTTTCATATCACTTCTTTCTTATAGTCAGGACGTATAAAGAGTTTCGTTACAATACAACAGAAATTACGACCGGTATAAGGAAATTATTAATTTCTGTCCGGAGTAAACCCCCTCTTCTAGTCAACCGATTTAGTTTATTTTTATAACAATTTTTTCTCTTCAGTTGAGCACAACGAATACCGAGTTTCGTTAAAATATAACAAATATTATGGCTGTCATTGGCAAATAACTACTTTGGCTTCCGAGTAAACCCCCCCCCCCTCCACATGGACCGATTTTGTTGGTTAACGAACTCGTTCAATTGTTTGATGGAAGAATACTACATACCAAGTTTCGTGGCGAAAAAACAAAAACTCTGGCCTGTATCGTGTTAACGGGCACATATATAATATATGCATATATATAAAGTGATGTAAAATACCCGGGTATTTATTCTTCAGGGTAAATACCCAGGGTAAATACCCAGTTTCATAAATACCCGGGTATTTAAGGTTTTAACTAAACAGCGACTCAAATATTGTAAAATATGATAATCAATAATAAATTATAAAATAAGACCACTGAGAGGTTAATTAATAATAAACTCTGACCTGGAAGTTTGCCAAGGACCTTCCGACTACCAATAGAACAAGTTGTTTGCCTAAATTTGATACTACTGTACTGCATTCACAAAAATGTGGCTAAAACTTTGGACTAGGATTATCTCAATTTTTCAAAAACGTGCTCATTGATCATTATCTTTATAAAAGTTTGTTCTAGCCTAAGGCTAAGGTGGTTTGTTTTTTTACTAAACTTACCACAACCACAACTAATGACTGCTGTTCTTTTCATATACATACATGTATGTATGTAACGAAGTCCTTTTTTTTTTTTGTGAGTAATATTTCATAATTTGTGAGTGTAATAAAAAGATTAAGCCCGTTAACATGTATACAGGAAATAACAACTCTTCCAAATTCAGAAAACAAAGTCGATTGTTATTCAGCGATAACGATAACCTAATCCAAGTCTTCGGGCTCAGAGATTTATTCATCACTTGAATGCCTTGAAAGTGACATGTAGCCGTCTTCAGAGTCACTATCATCACTCCTAGTTTCACAGACAGGTGATTCATCTTTCTTCCCTTCAGCTTCTTTTCCTTAGCAACCGTCTCGGGGTTTTCCTGTTTGTTGCTTTCTCTGTTTTTGGGTGTTATTGAGGAGATTCCAGTTATGACACAAATATGCTGTTTTTCCTACTCTTTCAGTTGTGAGTCCGTTTCTTTTTTTACAGTGACTCCAACTGAAAGTGCTGAATGTTCTTTCAGTCGCAGCAGATGTCACAGGAGCTCCTAGTATTCTTACAGCTACTTCTGTCATAGCACGTGTACCTTTCAAGCCTCTCCACCATAAAATGGGATTTATTGCCTTTTCTTTGTCATTGTCTTCAAGGTCTTCCTAAACAAAGGGTCTTTGCCATAATCCCTCTTTGCCCCTATCGTCAGCTATGTCTGTTCCAAGATCAACTGATTTCCATCCCATGCTTCTACCTTACTCATACAAAAAGACCAATGGAATCAAGTATTTCACCAGGCTTCAAATTCCAACCTTGAGATGAAGGGTTCAACAAGTCTCCAGCAAGATGTACTTTCCAACACCAAACTGAATGCGTTTCTCACATTTAGTTAGCACAAGTTTTCCCTCAGTTTTTTGTATATGAGATTCTCGGATTTCTTGTTGATGAGTTTTCTGTATATTTTGAAATATGTTATGAACTGTGTGGACCAAAGGGCCATTTAACTGAATAGCAGTGGTAAGTTCAACAATTGGATCAAGGATGTTAACTAGTTTCCTGACTCGGACCCAAAAAATTTCATTTCTGGTGAGATTTCCACTTACTGTAATGTTTATTACCGTATGAGCCTAATTTCACATAATATTAACATGCGGCGCTAATGGCCTAGCTGTCGGAGCGCCGTAAAAAACAAAAAAATATTAACATGGATCAGAATCCACTTGGTTTTGAACTGTTATAATAAACATTAAAAGCCTGGTTTTGACACCTGATGAGTGTTTCTTTTTTTCAAACAGGTATAATTTTTTTAAATTTAAATAAGTCTTTAATAATTGAATAGGCTTCATTAAAACATTTTTTAAAATTAATTAACCTTATCCAACGTAAAAGTAATCATGAAAAATCATAGATATGTATTAAGTTGTAAATACCCATAAATGCCTGGACTGACCTTTAACTTTCTTTAAAATATTACTGGGTAAATATTAATGTTTATTTAGTTTTTATGGTCTAATGGGTGAGTTTCAGTCATTGTTTGTACCAAAAAATATTCAAAGAAGTTCTATCAATCTGAAAAATTGAAAATACCCATTTTTTGGGTATTTACCTTCCCTGTGGGTAAATACCCGTGTATATACCCAATTTATATTTACCTACCCACTGGGTATTTACCCGCCCCACATCACTGTATATATATATTTGAACGGGGGTCATTTTCGGTGTCTACTAGGATCGATAAAGATTCGAAGAAAGTTTTCAAAAATTCCGTCATGAGTGCAACCTCAATAGCTACTTTCCTTCGGAGGAAAGTGCTAAAAAGGAGGGGATTCGTTTGTACAGGATGTAGAAAATACAATAAGTCCTATGCTAAGAATAGAAATGCTCAATGATTTTCCAAATTTTGTGGGAGAAAAGGCATAAGTTAACAAACGAATAAAACCATTTTAATAAAAACTATCACATTATATTATATAATACTAATAATAAATATGTTACAACAGTAGTACTTAATAATGTATAGTATTACTCGGTCCATTTTATAAATCAATAAATTTCTATATTAAAAGTTCATTAAAAACCCTTCATATATTAGTAATTTATTAAAATTTCTCCCGTATGTTAATGTGATGTTAATTTATTGACAATCTGCCTATTTTATATTAGTCGGAGAGCTGGTAACGCATGTTTCATGAAGTGTTTTATGCACTTTGGAATTTTGCTATAAAGCATCTCTTGGGTATATAAGAAAGTAAATATGTGTTGGCTAGACTTACCGTGGAACACCAGGTACTACGTATTGGGGAAATGTGCAAACTAATATGGTTGGCTCAAGAAAAGTGTTTTATTCAGACACCAACAATCTTCAATGTAAAATTAAGACAATTACAATGAATTATAAATAAGAAAAAAAAAAGAAAAAAAAAAAAAGTTTGTTATTATTTATTTTTTTAGTAATCGCAAAGATTCTCTGTTATAAATGTTCTTTGAACATTTACAGTTCGTTTAATATATTTACTTGTTCTCTTTTTTAACTTATTTTACATTTAATAAGTGAAAAATTATTTTTTATTTTATCTTCATACTCTTTCTAACGTCATTTTGTCTACATTCTAGAAATACTATCAAAATAGTCAAAACTATAAATACATTTACTTTCCGCATTGGTAAAAACTGATTTGACTGAACGGTTACATTTATTTTAAGGTAAATATGATTTTTCGCTTTTTTTATACGTTTTAAGAGATTATTTGATTTTATCAAATATATATATATATATATATATATATATATATATGTATATATATATATATATATATATATACTTTTATTGAATTGTAATCAACAGCTGTCATTCGGAATTGATGCCCCAGTGACAGTTTCGGCGTTTTTACTCTATTAAAATATTGAAATATGTTCCAGAAAAAAAAATCAATATATCATTTTATCAATATTTTACCATATTTTAGATAATTGTTTATTGTTGCTAAAACATTAAAATGGAGAATGGTGAAACAAGTGGTGTATAGAATCAATTGAAGTGGATGTGGGTCGTCGATGGGAGGGGTCCCGGGAGTTTGCCCTCACGATCAATAATTTAAACCTCTCTTTCCTTACAATAAGTCAGCCAGCTCTTACAATAGATTTAAAACACAAACTACATTACTTTATAAGACAGAAATAAAAGGAATAATTTCTGCGTAGGAAATACGAAATTTTGCTACTTATAAAAGTATAAGTTCTTCTGTATAGTCAGCCGTTGAGGTGATAAGAATTAAAGGAATGTTTGACATTCGGCTAAGAAAAAACGTCAGATATTCAGAAAAATCCATATTTTCAAAGCTTCTGCAGCCTTCTTAAAATAAAAAATAAATATACAAAATTACTGAAGAGAATAATAAAAACAGTAAACATTTTCTTTTGGGATTTAGTGAATGATTAAAATATTTTGTTTAGCAAATTAAAAAATAATCTATTGAAATTTGTTATCCCTGTTTTTTTTTTTAATGAACGAGATTTTCTTCCTTTTTAGGCGTTTCCTCACACCCTCTATAGAAACCCACTTGCTTTTCCATTTTTAGCGCGGTTCCTCCCTCCCCCATAGGGAGGAACCCCGCTTATAAGGTTGATACAATGAAACAATCCGGAAGTGCCGACTAGAAAATTTCGCGTTTCAGAACCCCTAGAGACCGAAAATAACGGTGCTTCAAATTTGTATATATATATATTTTATATATATATATATATATATATATGTATATATTTATATATATATATATATATATATATATATATATATATATATATATATGCCTGTTCGCTCATTTCTGGCTTCCCTAATGGTCCGATTGTGATGAAATTTGGTTCAAAAATCAGTCGTCCAATTTAAAAGGTCAAGTTCGTTAACCAGCAGAATCCGCCCACTGGAAGATGGCGTTTGGGGCGAAATTCGCGCAAAAAAAATCGTAACGCTTACGTTTTTGAGTTCATAAGCTTGTAAGTACTCGTTTTATAGGCTTCTTGGGCTAGGAAAACGAATGAAACCATTTTCAAGGCGATAGCTTTAACCGTTTTGAGAAAATTGGAAAAATAGTTTTTCAATACCGTTTTTGGTTTGGGTACTTAGAATCATGGGATTCAGTTGAAACATTTTCTGCATGTTTGAATTTTATCAAAACTAATATGTTGAAATTTGGTTACGTTTGGAGTAAAGGAAGGATTAAAATAAAATATTTCATTTTTAGACATGAAAAGTTTTGGGAACTTCGTATATTTTCATTAATATCACGAAAACGGTTTGGAATCTTGGCAAGCAAAAGATTACCATTCGAAAGGTTACTAAATTTTCTATAAAAAATGTTTTGAAGACATTTGCGATGGGATGGTCTTATTTGGAGAAATAAGTGCTTAAAACAGGTAATTTCGTTCATTTGAACGAATCTTTTTGTGTGTTTCCTACAGTTTTTTTTTTCACTGCTCGTTATTTTTGTGATTGCTTATAGTAGTCAAATGTATTAGTCAATAAAACAGGATACGTATATATAGAAACAATATTTTGTTTCAACGGTATCTTGGAATTCGAAGATGCCCTATGAATATCTAGATTACTGTACTGGTGTTGATTTCGTTTTTTAGAAATGTTTTTGGTATTCCCTATTTTCAGAAGTTTTTATCTATTTATTATTTTTTTTTTTTTTTAAATTCATTGAAAAAAATCATATGAATTCGAAGGTGAGGAGCTAGGAGGCTTAGGGTGGAGGGCATTCCCAGTACAGGTATCGCCCAGTGTACCCTCGTCATCTGTAAGTCCCTTTCTAGGGTCATAAAGATAAGCCTCCAAACAACTTTAGGAATTTAGGACTTCTAATTTTTGCCAGTATCAGAACAGCCGCTCTTTACATACCACAGTGGTACTGACGTACCGGTCTATACTAGTTGCACTCCACACGGTGGTAGTACTTGGTGTATGCCACAGCGGATTGCTCATTATAATCTTATTTTATACGTATAGGTAAATAGGTACCTAAAAAAAGTTTATTTGAGTATAAGTGTTGCGTTATTGGGATTAGAATAAAATATTTTATTAACAGACATGAAATGGTTCGGAATCTTCGTATATTGTCCTTAATTTTTTTTTTCTTTTATGGTGCATCGAAATCTGAGTCATTAGCACCATTTTTTCCTTATGAGCTTATATAATACTTAGATTTAGCTAGCAACAATATTTTACACCGCAATTAAAGTGATTTGCTCTTCTTATAAACATAATATTTATATTACAATATAAACATAATACATTAATTTGTCTGACAAAAGAAAAGTCCGACCCGCCGGAACTGCTTCATCTTAGCGCGGTTCCGATCTTATCTCAAGTGCGATTAGTGAAGGAATATAGCAGCTATCGGTAGGTATTAGCACCATTTTTCCCCCTTAATATCTTCAAAACAGTTAAGAAATCGTGGGAAGTACGATGTAACCATTCAAAAGCTTACTAAATTCTCTAAAAAAAAGATTCTGAAGCAAATTTCGATGGGGGAATGTCAGTCGGAGAAGTAAGTGCTTAAAACTACGAAAGTGTTAGTTTTGTTATTTTAAACGGGTTTTTGTCACTGTTTACCTCATTTTTGTTTTTTAAGTTTATTTAACGGTGGAATGAGTATTACATTAAAGCTGAGAAAATAAGAATCGTATTGGTAATAGAGTTTTCCTAGAGTGAGCGTCGCGATGACGGGAGAGTCCCATCCGCTTAGAAAATTGTCAGTTTCCATATGTGGCTCTTTAAGCTTCCTTCTCTTTGAGATTTTATTTTATATTTTTAACGAAAGATCAAAACCTACCAATAGCAGCTACAATTCCTTTACTAATCGCACTTCGGATAAGAACGGAACCGCGCTAAGATGATGCAGTTCCTGCGAGTCGGTCTTTTTTTCTCGGGTTATCGACTGCTGAGGTCATTACCACTGCCAAGGTTTTGATCATAGAACACATTTTTGTTTATTCTTACTGTGTAAAAATCTCACAGTTTTTAGTAAAAAATGAACCAATATCTTATACCACATATTTTATTCCTGAAAAATTGGTATTACCCAGGAGGTCTACCGTATACGTTGTTAATGGTCATTTTGACCATAAGGAGTCATTTCCGACCTATAGTGCTGTTGACTTTTATCTTCCTCAGGTCTCGTAGATTCGAAATATACAATCAAAACATTTGAATAACATTTCAAGGTCAATTTTGCGGGGGTCAATAAGGGGGGTATTTTTTTCCAATCTCGCATTGGAGTACCATCTGGCCAAGGGATGACCATTATTCTTATGACATCCTGTAGCTTGAACTCTACTGTAATGAAACTCGATTATCATTTTTTTATTTGGTGTTGAAACAAAAAACGGTACTTAGCTATCCTGTTCACATAGTTTTACTATTTTATCAGGTTTAACTTCCAAAACAATTATTCTAACAAATTGGTAGTGGTCTCATTCGACTCAGGCGAAAACAATACTCCAAAAATGATACCAATATCAGATAAATTCAAGTACCAACAGGTTATTTTCCAAAATCGGGCGTTTGGCACCACTGTGTGCCGCATGGGCGTATAAAGAAAATACTTTCGGTGGGTGGGGGATCAGACCATTTCCGGAGTATGGAATACCAACAATTTCCATTGTTTGGATCTTGGAAGAGTTTAAGCCAACTAAAACGCTATTGCACCCAAAATAAAATATTTTTTATGAACTAACAAAGGGAATGCACGATATGCTCCTCACCGATTCAAACAAGAATTTTTGTGTGTCCTTAGCGAAATTTCACGTTTTTTATTCTTGGAATCTTCCCAAAATTTGAATATAGGGGTTTTGCTAAAATCAAATCTGACATCCATTTTTAAACCAAAAATTGTTTCACATACTCTACTCTATAGAAGTCATTATTTAGCAAAAATATTCCATAACCTTTAAAAAGTTATCCATTATGAAAAAAAAATTATATTTGAAAATGGATGTCAGATTTGATTTTAGCACATTAAAAAAACCCTATATTCAAGTTTTGGGAAGATTCCAAAAATAAAAAAAAAATGTATTTTAAATTTTTCTAAGGCTTGATCTCTTAAAATTTTGTTTAAGATTCAAAAATTCGGCCATTTTTCAAAGAACATTTACCCGATCCAAACCAATTTGGAGGGTCGATAAAAGTTCTAAAGCTACACATTTTCGTCCGATTGGAGTATTTCTACGTTTTCTGGAATCGACGTTAATGCATTAAAATTTGACTTCTATTTTGAAAACCATTTCTCACTTGTACTTCCCGAGATAATACAATAGTCATTTATATAGTTCGAAAAAGGAATCTTTTTTCTTTTCAAAAAGCCCAAGGACGTAAAAGTCGGGTTATTTCAAGGCGAGATATTGAATTTCAAAACGTAACCTACACTTGTCGCTTACAAATGTTTAGAATTCCACGTAAATTTTCAACATTTTTGTTTAGCTGAATACTAGAGAAGTCCGTTTTCTCGCTTTAACAAGACCTTTTTCTCGTTAAGTACTACGCAGACAAAAACTCTCGTTTGAATCGGTGAGGGGCACGTCGTGCACTCCCCTTGTATGTGATCTTATTTAATTTATTTTAAGGGTTTTATTTCACAATTTAACCGATAAATCAAAATTTCGGGGTGGGGGCTGCAGCCCCCTCACTCCCAACCCCTTATATACGCCCATGATTGGCGTGCCGTGCGCTTAGACCAGTACTGGATCTGCGCTGCCCAACAAGAAGCGTGAAGACTATACTGCACCCTAGACTATGTGACATGCAGCCGAGATGTCTCCCCCTCCAAACGCCCACAGCTATTGCATCAGCACTATTTACAATCTCCTCCCCTCCCCTCCCTCCTCCTACTTCCCCAATCATATGTATATATATTCAGTCTCCAAGCCTTAACACTGCTTGTAAAGAGTAATTGTTTGACAGCTTCCCTCTGTTATTTTATTTCTTAAGAAAATCAATTCATAAATAAAGCACATAAATTCTATATTTTCTATTTGTATCTAACAAAATCAAGAGCGTATACAAGGGGGGCTGCATACCCCACCCCCCGAAATCGGTAAAAATTGTGTCATAAAAACCTTAAAAATAAATTAAATAAGCGTTTTAATTGCTAACTGTTCCAAGTTCTAGATTATGAATGTTCCAAACCCCCCAAATCCTTTCAGGCCCCGCGAAATTAATTTCTAAATACGCCCATGAACAATATTACCATTTTAGCGCGTTTCCTCCCTCCCTCCATCAATAGAAAATTCGCTCAAGTGGTTGACCCAATCCGGAAGAGGCGATTAGAAAATTTCGCGTTTTAGAATACATAGATCACGAAAATGAAGGTGCTTCAAGATTGTATTCATAGGGGGAAAGTGTTGTTACTTTGACCACTTTGCAAAATTTTATTTTTCATCCACCGAAATCGGTCCATCGGGAGGGGGGTTTACCCCGGACCCAAAACACTAATTTGACCATGCCAGTACTTTTTGTTATATTTCAACAAAACTCGGTATTAGTTATCTTCATCCAAAGATAAAAATACTTTGTAAAAATAAATTAAATCCATTCATTATGAGGGGGGATTTACTCCGGACGAAATCACTATTTTTCTCATACCGGTCGTTATTTCTGTTGTATTGTAACGAAACTCGGAAAACGTCTTGGTTATCTAATTAGAAAGAAGTGTTGTTAAAATGAACTAAATCGGTCTATCGGAAGGGGGAGGCTTACTTTGATCTATGTTTGAATAGGATTTTCCAGCGAAACGTAAGTTGGCAAAGGTGCCACCAGGTGTGCCTTTGTGATCTTTTCTCCCCTACCGCTAGGGGTGCTGTATCCCGGTCCTGCTTCAGATCAAAAGACGAAAATGTGAAGTTTTTGTGTATTCATTAAGAAGTTTAGTATCAAGCATACACAAAACTCTGCAAGGAAATTACTTAAAACATTAATAGTTGAAATAATTTGATTGAGTTGCTCATTACAAATGTAAAGGAGCTCAACTATCCATGTTTTTAATTTTTTATGCAGGTTATTTTAAACAAATTATTCAGGAATGCAGTCTACATTACCCAAATTCTGAGGAAAGCGCTTAGTTTTGCACCTCCTGCGTGACGGACTTTTTTAGCTAGGATAGGGGCAATGCCCTTTTTCCAAAGATTTTTTTCCTGAATCTTTTTCAGGAATTTCATAATATTTATTTATTTTATTTTTGTTAGTTAAAACAAAAATATGTATTATTTATAAAACTAAAGAATTTTTAATTATGTTTTGTAAACTACTCAAAAAAATAAGCAAACAGGTGGATTTTTTTGCTTAGTTTTTAAAATGTCAAAATGTCAGGCAAATTCTTACTAATTTCCAATATCACTTGTGAAGATTTGATGTCGATGTCGAACACCCTCAAACATAACTTTTTTTTTTTTTTTTTAGTAAAATAGTTGTAGTTTTATCCAGAGATTGTTTGTGATAATGTCTACTATGTAAATGTTCAAAAGAGTGTCCAAATAATGGCTAACATTGGTCACAATTAATGTAAGATCCGTGGGTATTTGCAATTGTTCTCCTCGGCAGTCGGTTAGTATGAGTCTTATCGTTAGTAGTTAATTGCACCGTCTACATTTTGGCAAATCTTGTTTAGAAATGTAATCTAGTTTTTTTTACTGTGATTAATAGATTAATAATCATTGTATGAAATAGGTTCCTTAAGGAAGCAGATTTGTAATTCTGACTATTTGTTTTCTACAGGATACCCAGGTTGTTGTACCACTCCCTCTTTTGTTCTTGCTATCAGGTGTACAAACAAGCTTATCTAATGTCAATAAAGTTCTTAGTTACACCTATTTCTTAATGAATTCCGCTTCAATACTATAACCTCATAAATTCCAAATCGCACGAACTGATTCATCTTAACACGTTTCCGAATCATTTTTGTCTCTGGTTGATTTAAACAACAAAAATAAAATATCTTAAATTTATCCTTCCTAACTTCTTACTCTTTTTGCTTTAACTTAAAATTGAAACTGTTTTTAATAATAAACCAATTTACTCGTAATTACCTGGTCAAAGAAAAACATTACTTATTTTTCATAAGTAATGTTTTACAAGAAAAACATTACTTATTTATTTTATTTTTTTTTTTTATTTTTTTTTTATTGTTTTTGTTATTGTTTCTGTCCTTACGATTGTTACACCATATATGTTTTTACAGCCCTGAAGATGGCTTGTATAGCAAGCCGAAACGTTGGCGGCAATAAATATACATTTTAGCATATAAAATGTGTTTTATTGAATAAGAACACTGACCGAAACCCCGACGATCTACGCTTCCTACTTCTGAACGGTCGACCATATCTTCTCAATTACTTATTTTTCGGCTATAAAATTTTCATAATGCACAGAAATCGGCAATTAACTCGCTTTACAAGCATCCTTAAGAAACAAGTAATTAAAAAAAAATACAATATTTTTATGATTTAACTTGCCCAGTATATTGTTAGATTCACTTTACCGTAAAAACCAATTACAGACCCGCTGGGAAAGTGACGAACACGTCCATTGTCCAACTCTTTACACTATCCGAAAGAGAAGGTCTTATCGACACTTATAAAATTTGTTCTAGTAAACTACTTTAGTCACCGACTGGTCTCGTTTTAGATAAATGTTGTATATTTAATTAGCTTTCTTTTTTTGATTATCTTTTATTTTACTTCTTTACAGGTGTATTACAATCTACATTTTACATTGTATTGTGTATTGTGATGACAGGACTAGCCATGTCTGAGATGCACCAGGTTGTCAGCCAAATGCTTTCCAAGGATTTTACATTGTATTGTGTAATGTGATGACAGTACTAGCCATGTCTGAGATGCACCAGGTTGTCAGCCAAATGCTTTCCAAGGATTTTACATTGTATTGTGTAATGTGATGACAGTACTAGCCATGTCTGAGATGCACCAGGTTGTCAGCCAAATGCTTTCCAAGGATTTTATATTGTATTGTGTAATGTGATGACAGTATTAGCCATGTCTGAGATGCACCAGGTTGTCAGCCAAATGCTTTCCAAGGATTTTACATTGTATTGTGTAATGTGATGACAGTACTAGCCATGTCTGAGATGCACCAGGTTGTCAGCCAAATGCTTTCCAAGGATTTTACATTGTATTGTGTAATGTGATGACAGTACTAGCCATGTCTGAGATGCACCAGGTTGTCAGCCAAATGCTTTCCAAGGATTTTACATTGTATTGTGTAATGTGATGACAGTACTAGCCATGTCTGAGATGCACCAGGTTGTCAGCCAAATGCTTTCCAAGGATTTTACATTGTATTGTGTAATGTGATGACAGTACTAGCCATGTCTGAGATGCACCAGGTTGTCAGCCAAATGCTTTCCAAGGATTTTACATTGTATTGTGCAATGTGATGACAGTACTAGCCATGTCTGAGATGCACCAGGTTGTCAGCCAAATGCTTTCCAAGGATTCATACGGATGACCTGATGTCTACATTTCACCATCGAACCATCTCCTGCTACCAGCCGGGAGGAATGGAGGTGAATGAGACGTGGGCAATGATATCTTGAGGGGAGAAAATATCCATTGATATTACTCTAAAATAATATAATATAAAATATAACATACTAATTTTTATCTCAAAGTAGAAATGAACAAAATATGTAGCAACTGTGAATTGGAGAAAGAGAAATACTCTGAAACCCATTATTGGTGAACACACCAACAACTCTGCAACATATTATTTCCTGACCACCTATACATGTATAAGTGCCTTTTGAATTTACTTAGAAAATGTAATGAAGAAAAGAGGCAACCGCAACGTATAGTGGCTGAACCGAACAATCATTTCTTAATTAATTTATATTATAAAAGCTTATATTATTTTTTTGTTTTATAAGAGTCTACTCTAATTTACTTTCCATTAATTGTATATACTTACCCCGACCATATTTGTAAGAACAATGTTCAATCACAAATAAATATTATTATTTCGGGGGGTTTCTCCTCAGTTTCCTGGGATAAATTCTTTCGGGGGCTAATGCCAACCGAAAGAATTGTTTTTTTTTGTCGATTTTTTTTTGTTTTGTTATTTTTTATGGGCGTTCATTTAGAAACTTTCTAACTGTTCTGGCGGTATCAAGCAGTACTGCTTGTTGGGCATTTTTAATGAGATCCTCCGGCAGTTTCATATAGATGTTTGCAGCAATTGTTGTTTTTGGAATGAGCCCGTTGGTCGAGATTATGAGGGCTGTTATCTTTGCGGAATCCAACTTATACAGGTCTTTCAGCTCTATATTATTATTATTATTACTAATTTTTGTCCATTGATATTATTTATATATATATATATATATATATATATATATATATATATATATATATATATTATTTATGTATATGTATGTATGTATACATACACAAACGTACACATATATTTTTGTTCACTCCACTTCACGACGAAGGGGGGGCCCCGAATAGATCTCGGGGCCACTTTCTATTAAGACGTCTTGATGGGAAAGAAGGATGATTGGTTTGTTAAAGGCTATCTAACAAAAGTTCTAATTTGTTAGAATAGTGTTGTTTGGTAATAGTGTTTTACCAAAAACTATTACATACATAATAGTTTTCGTGAATAAATAAATAGGCTCCGTGCATAAATAAATAAATATTACATACATTATTATAAAAGTCCTTTCATTCGACTCCTTGTATCTACATTTCTATAAAAAGTGTTCCCAGAAGTCCATTAACGCAAAAAATTGCTACGATGCTACGATTTTTTTTTTCTATTTTCCCCCCGAATATCGTCAAATAAATAGTATCCCACTGGTTATATTCCGTTTTCTCTTGTATAGAAAGAGCGGAGGTATTTTTACTTGGTAACCGTGATCAATGTATGAGCAATGCTAATTGACCATATATATTCTTACTCGTATATCTGCTATTTTTGACCAAATTAAGTCCTTTCATTTTTTCGTTGTAAATGGAATTCACAAATTGTCCCACATGTTTCTTGTCCTCTTCAGTGGCTATTAGAACCCTTTATGTGTGGTCAGAGCCCCAACCAGTCTTAATATTGGCAGAATCTTCCAAGAGGTGCCAATGGTACCGTGAAACATTTTGGGTATTGGTAATTTAGGGTTTTTGTGACATAAACATTATAAAAAGGAACGTCAACATATCTAGTCGGAATTTCTGGATTAGGTAAACGGGTCGTTCTCATAAGCTGGCTTCCTTCTTCTATTTAATTAGGCCTACTTATTGCAGATAGTTTTCCTCTAGGTATAAGTACTAGCCATCGACAAGAAAGATTTGACAGTAGGAGAGGGTGTGTCTGATGACGTCACGTTAACGAGCCTGCTTCTATCTAGCGAGGAGTGCCTCCCGCTCCTTATCCTTATCCTGTGTTATCTCGCCGTATTATAGCAAATAAACGCCGAGGATTTACACAGTTTTGTTTCAGTAATTTTTTTTCTCTCGTTTTCAATTTCAAGATTTTTTTTCGCGGCGTTTCGACAACTAGGCCATTAGCGCCGACATCCAGGGTGCTGCGAGGAATTTTCCAAACGAGCCGTGGGATTAGAAATCCCTGTTGCCGGTTGGGATCGAACCCACCATCTCCCTCTTATGAATCTAAGGCGCTAGCCACTAGACCCCTTCAAGTTAATGTACTCCACGGGGAGACCTCTTCAAGTTAATGTACTCCACGGGGAGACCCTTTCAAGTTAATATACTCCACGGGGAGACCCCTTCAAGTTAATGTACTCCAATTTTCATGATGTAGTTTTAGCGCGGTTTTACGACCCTCCAAAGAGAGGAAACTCGCTTATGAGGTTAGAGGCAATCCGGAAGTGCCGGATATATATATATATATATATATATATATATATATATATATATATATATATATATATATATATTACTAATGCACTAGGGATATGGAGGGAATCCCGCTAAGATGACGCAATTCCTGCGAGTCGAACTTTTCCGTTATCGCTCTCTTAAAGCTCCTTTACCAACCAATTGTCCAAATTACCTTTTTTTGGTCCATGTTTTACGTGGTCCATGTTTTTGTCACAGCAGCAAGACGAATTCCGAACAAAGCACGAAATTACCTACCAAATTACAAACAATTTTAAAACATTCATTTAAGCAAAACTAGATGTTCTACTATACTGTATAGACATTGGTTGAAAAGTGAGTATATGTTACGGAAAATAAAAAACAGGACCAAAAGCCTGGAACAAAGAACAATGTTCTCGACAAGACGAAGTCATTTAGTGCGGGAGGCCCTACGCGCCCTACTTATCCATTCATATTTGCTGAACAGAAAAAAAAGACAAAAACCCAGGAAATAAAATTACTATACTCTACTGACTTAAAAAAGCCTTACGACATACAATGAATCATTTCATGGCATTTAAAAACAACGCACAAATCTCCCACTTTTTTCAAGAAATTTATACCTCAGAATGCCCTGAAAATGTAATATACCCCCTTGAGGGTTAGTCATATTTTTAACTTCATATTTAAAATATTTCAGAATTGTTCTTCTCAATAGTCTCACAATTCAGGAACCACCGAGCCGATATGTAGGAAACATTGTCGTTTTGTGGAAGAGTGTATTATTTCATCAGAATAGTTTTGCCCAAAACTTAAACTTATTTTTCATTATAGACAATACTATTTGGTTTCATTGTAAGGGAAATTCCTAATCCAAATAGTAGTATTTCAGTAAAAATAATAAAATATGTTAACTTAATCCAGGCAACGTCCTTGAACATTTCTGCAAGAAAGTCATAAATCAAAACGAACTTTTTAAAATTTAAAAATTGTATCCTTGGCCTCCTTCAAATAGCCAACAATAATTACGGTTTTGTCTAATCCGATCTCCAATATCTTTAAAATTTCAATTGGAGGATTAAAATTTATTCTTTTAGCGCGGTTCCTCCCTCCCTTCATAGGGAGGAACTCCGCTTATAAGGTTGATCTCATGAAACAATCCGGAAGTGCCGACTAGAAAATTTCGCGTTTCAGAACCCCTAGAGACCGAAAATAAGGGTGGTTCAAATTTGTATATATATATATATATATATATATATATATATATATATATTAGCGCGGTTCCTCCCTCCCCCATAGGGAGGAACCCCGCTTATAAGGTTGATACAATGAAACAATCCGAAAGTGCCGACTAGAAAATTTCGCGTTTCAGAACCCCTAGAGACCGAAAATAACGGTGGTTCAAATTTGTATATATATATATATATATATATATATATATATATATATATATATGTGTATGTATATATTTATTTATATATATATATATATATATATATATATATATATATATTTGTCTGTTCGCTCATTTCTGGCTTCCCTAATGGTCCGATTGTGATGAAATTTGGTAGAAAAATCCGTCGTCCAATTTGAAAGGTTACGTTTTTGAGTTCATAAGCTTGTAAGTACTCGTTTTATAGGCTTCTTGGGCTAGGAAAACGAATGAAACCATTTTCAAGGCGATAGCTTTAACCGTTTTCGAGAAAATTGGAAAAATAGTTTTTGAATACCATTTTTGGTTTGGGTACTTAGAATCATGGGATTCAGTTGAAACATTTTCTGCATGTTCAACTTTCATCAAAACTAATATGTTGAAATTTTTGTTACGTTTGGAGTTTAGGAAGGGTTAGAATAAAATATTTTTGGTAACTTTGTATACTTTCCTTAATATTTCGAAAAAGGTTGAGAATCTTGCGAAACGTAAGATTACCATTAGAAGGCTTACTAAATGCTCTACAAAAATGGTCCTAATGAAAGTTTTGATTAGGCGATGTCAATCGGAGAAATAAGTGCTTAAACCTTTAAAGTAATTGATTTCGCTTATTCGAACTGTTCTGTTTGTCTTTGATTTTGGTACTTAGAATTATGGGATTCAGTTGTAACATTTTCTGCATGATCTAATTTCATTAAAACTAATATGTTGAAATTTTGGTTACGTTTGGATTAAGGGAAGGGTTAGAATAAAATATTTTATTAACAGACAAGAAAAGTTTTGGTAACTTTGTATACTTTCGTTAGTATCTCGAAAACCGTTGACAGTCTTGGGAAGCGGAAGATTACCATTCGAAAGATTACTAAATGCCCTACAAAAAAGGTTCTGAAGAAAGTTTCAATTAGGCGATGTCAATCGGAGAAATAAGTGCTTAAAACTTTAAAGTAATTGATTTCGTTTATTCGAACGGTTCTTTTTGTCTGTTTTATTCCTTGTTATTTTTTAATTACTTATAGTTGGATAATGTATTTGACAATAAAACTGGTTAAGTAAAATAACAAAAACAATTTATTGTTAGAAACAAAGAGTTCCAAGATTCCAAGACCTTGTAACTAGCGGGACCGTTTCTAGTGTTAGCCGACCCTTCCAGGTAAGATAGTAAATAAAGACCTTTCAAGGCAGGTGGAACCAAAATAATAACTGCTTCTATTTTAATATTTCCAAATTAGACTAGGGATAAGAACGGAACCGCGCTAAGATGCTGCAGTTCCTGCGAGTCGGACTTTTTTTAAATTAAATTGTACTTTTAAAAACGCACTACTTAAAAATTACGTTTTTCGAGATATGACATTGGAAAAAGTGAACAAGTTTTAGCGATATATTCTTAAAAATACCTGAATATATTTTTCGATTTTGCTTTTTCTTATAAAAATATTCTTCTTAATTTTTTTCTTATTGCATCAATTTTCTTTTTCTCTATTTGTTAGGTTTGTTTACTTTATTAATAAATTATTTAATATCCAAACTCGCTTTGATTCTCTTAGCCTAAAGAGTGGCTCTTCTATTTAACGGATCTCAGCAATAAATGTAAATAAATATTGAATAATGTTGTTCGATTTTTTTTTTTTTTTTTTTTTTTTTTTTTTTTTTTTTTTACTTTTAGAAATAGAATGTTAAGTTTAATACTTCATTAACAGAAATACCCGATCGTACACCTGCTAAGAGGTCATACTAAAATCAAAGGCATTCAAAATGTGACCTCATTTATACTCATACATTTCCGAAACTTCAATAGTTTTTTAAAACATTTCTTTTAAGGCAATTAATTTGTAGTACATTAATTCATCCGAACCCAGAGCCTTCCGACAGGTCCTCCGAGAGGACTTACAGGCCCCTGTCCAAATAACTTCACGGGCCCCCTACCCCCCCCCCCTCAATTAACATTATCAAATATTATTAATGGAATTATTTAAAACTCCCTACATATATATATTATATATATATATATATATATATATATATATATATATATATCAGTTTTAGCCTAAGTAATAGTGGACCCCGAAATTCCCGTAGCCATGTGGGAAGGGGAATGAGCCCGACTGGAGCCGATTGTATCCGATTGTAAGCGAATAGACTGACCTCGTGAGAACACCCTCACCAAGGGCGAAGACAGCTTCCCTATCAGCATGAAAATAGACCACGAAGCCTGGCCCTCATTCAACCCTCCTTCTAGGAGCCTTCTAATACTACTAGCCTCAAATCGACCAATCATTCATTCACTATTCAATCAAATATTGCAAATTGTTTTATTCCATTGATACATTATTTATTTGCGAACATTCGCAACAGAGGCGATTCACCCAGTACAATTATTGCAAATACTTTTAATTACACAATTCAAAACTATAGACATATATCCGGTAACAACATTAATTATACACCCAACTATATAATTATACAATATTATAGAAACATTCAATCATAAACTTAATAAAATTTGAGGGAAAAAAGAGAATGCAATTGTTATAATATTGTATTTATTTTTCTCAAGAAAAATACACACATGTATTCAAAAGTTCTCATTTTGTCAGTTTTATAATTTGTTGTAGAAATTTTTATTTCATAAATGTACTGATATATTTTCCAAGTGTGGGCTACCAAGAGTCAGTAAGTGATGGATGTCATGTGGAATGTCCAAGAAGTCCCTGTCCTTGCAGCTTGTCAGGATGTGTTTGACTGTTAGTTGCATGTTATAAATATATCTATTTACAAATATATTATTTATCACTGAATTCTGAGACAAATTAACTATTAGGGTTCCTCTCAAAACAAAACTTAATTAGTGTCAAAAATTAAATAATAAATTGGTTCTCCCATATATGTGTGTGTGTGTATATATATATATATAGCCCATTGAGTTAGAAGCGAAAAAAGTTGAAGCCTAAAATCGGCCTTGCCAGTGTAACCAAGGGCGCGCGAAAAGGTGAATTTTTGAATAAGATTGTAAACAAACAATATCTTATATATATATATATATATATATATATATATATATATATATATTCGTTAAAGTTCATTGTTTGTTTACAATCATATTCAGATTCAAATGTTCGCGCGTCACTTCTGGTACTATAGTCACACTAAGATGGCCGATTTCAGACCTACAGTTTTTTAGCATTGGAAGATAGATAACACTCCCTCCACTATCTACTAACTCAATGGTTATGGCTCAGTGTCATAAAACCTTACGCGGTACTATCTTTACTCTATAGGTGACTTTATTTGGAATTTTACTGTATGTCATGAATTATTTGACATGGGCGTATATAAGGGGGCTGGAGCCCCCTCAATTGATCGGTATAAATTTCATAAAACCCTTAAAAATAGTTCATAAAACATATTCTATTCAGGGTGTAATAGCGTTTAAGTTGGGTAAAGCTCTTCCAAGATCTAAACTGTTAGTATTCCATGCACCGGAAATGGTCTCAGCCCCCCCCCCCCCGTCATTTTCCCAGCCCCGTCCGAAATTATTTTCTATATACACCCATGTTATTTGATGCTCATTAGGACTCACGAAGCTCAAACGTTGCTACTGGTAGACCTTTGATATTTTGACGACACGTCTAAACATATTATGACGTTATGAAGGCTTGGATAATTTGAATCTACAAACTGGCTTATATCTACAGATCCCAGTGAGAAATGTACCTTCTTTGAAACCTATCCCATCATATTCTGCCGCGCCAACAAACATTGTCACGTTTTATGATTAAATTTATAGGAAAATAAATATCATTAGCCAATGGAAAAAATCGAAAATCCCGCACTTTCGCAACTCATCGCCGGCCTAAGCCCCAAAAAGTGGCTTACTCCAGGGTCAACAGGGTCCAACTCTTTATTTTTCCAAGACCCTGAAGGAAAAACAGCTAACGTCGTACATACAAACAGATGTCTTTTAATAATTGAAGAATTCTTATTTTCAAAAATCGCTACACGAGAGCCCCTGATGAGGTCAAGAATAGTACAATAGGGGTTTCGGTTGTAACATGTTTCGAGATTGTACTTCTTATGGGTACTAATTCTTTATGAAAAATTGATAACAAAACGGACTTTTACTCCCTTTTTTTACAGTAAAAAACTTTCATTTAGCATTTACATTATATATATATATATATATATATATATATATATATATATATATATATATATATATTTTATTAGTTTCCTCTCTGCAGTAACCCTGCAAAGAGGCCGTTTATTTTGTGCTACCCGTTCCAATACATAATGTATATCACATATATATATATATATATATATATATATATATATATATATATATATATTATTTATTCTTATATATGACCCAAAATATCAAAATTCTTTTTTATCCTAGGAGGCATGGGGTCATTAAAGCAGTCTTCCTTTATTACACGACTTTATTTATTGGGCCCGACATGTTTCGTGCATCTTTTCTTCGCACCTCTTCAGGGGCACTTCTTGCAAGGAAGTCCTCCCGTTACCAAGTACTCCCTCTGGAGTCCGGCTTAATACTGTATTAATACAGTATTAAGCCGAAACATATTTTACAGCGCACCGAAACACAGTGGTGCCGAGAAGGAAAAAACCTCCAAACCCGAAGGTGTTCAATCGCGTTTGAACTAACATTTTTTTATACCTAATTAGTTGTAGAATACTGCTGTAATATTGCTTTTCCATTTTATTAATAGGTATGATCACAAGAAATCATTTTGTTGACTGTTTTCTCACTGATTGTGAGTAAAATTCACACAGTTATTAGTGAAAAGTAAAACAATATTTTATTCCACTTATTTTAGTCCTGAAAAATTGATATTACCCAGGAAGTCTCATGAGTATATGTAGCTTTTAAGCGAATTTTCTTTTTTGCCAAAATGTACCATGAACTTGGTGCATTTAGGTTGTGAAGATATCTGTAATGGAACTCAATTATCCTTAGTTTATTTGTTGTAGAAAAAAATAGCGGTACTTAGCTAAGCTCTCCGCATAGTGTTGCCTAATAGTACGTGGTTTGAAGTTGCTTTCATATAAATTTCATCGCCGGACTCAACCGTATGTGTGCACAGCCTAATAAAATGAAGCGATGCAATTATTTTACGAAGAATGAGTTTACTGTAACTATGTTCTGCAGAGAGTTGTTTAACACTTTGTGATAGCAAGTAAGTGAACTTTTACAGTGAGATCTACCTAATAACTCGTATAAAAATGTCAAAATGTATTGGTTATAAGCGGAAATTTTAATAAAGAGAAATACGTCGAGGCCAATTAACTGTATTACATTGTTTGTTAATTTATTCAACTCAGCATTCAAAAATACATTTTGAAGGATACATATCTCTACCAGTTGAGCAAAATGTGACTTTTTTAAATCGTATACTTGCTGATTTTCACGGTTTTCGTACTATAAAACCCGGTTATCTTCCGAAATAATAATTCTATCGAATCGGCAGTGGTCTCATTCGACTCAGCACTACAAAATACCTTAAAAACGACACCAAAATCAGAAAGATTCAAGTACCTACAGGTGTTTTCCCCAAAATCGGGCATTTGGCACCACTTTGCGACATCTGGCGCATTAGCGCCGCCATCCATGTTGTAGCCAGGAATTTTTTGAACGGGCCCTGAAATAAGAAAAACCCCTGCAATCGGTGGAACTCGAACCCAACCCTCATCTCCAGCATGAGAATCCAAGGCGTTAGCCACTAGACCACGGGAATACCCCTATATATTTAATATTTAAAATAACAACAAAAATATATTTACATGGTTAATTTATTTTTCAAGGCATTTGAAAGACTACATTTGTCATTTTAAATGTTAAAATCATTACAAATAATTCTAATCAGTTCAAACCATTTGTTTTACCTACTTACATAGATACCCACACATATTTACATAAAATGCAGCTACCTATTTTTTATTTATTTCGAATTTGAGCCCCTTCCTTTGTCGAGGTTGTTATCTAGCTAAAAAAATACTGTAACTGTTTACTTTAAAAAGAAAGCCACTTGGTTACACTTCTTTTTTGTTGCTTGTTTCATACGTAAGACGAAAAGTCCGTCACGCAGGAGCTGCATAACTAAGCACTTTCCTCAGAATTTGGGTAGTGTAGACTGCTTTCCAGAACAATTTGCTTAAAATATCCTACATAAATAAAATAAAATCATGAATAGTTCTCTTTTAAATTTGTAATGAGTAACTGATCAATTATTAATTTGCTTCCAGAGTTATGTTTACACATGGTACCTATTACACTACGAAATAAATACAAAAAACCTCATATTATCGTATTTTGATCTAACGCAGAAACAGGATACAGTCACTCTAGTGGTAGAAAGCGCTCCTTGCTTTGTGAACCTACGTCTGGCGGGCTTTTCTATTGAAATATATTACAAATTAAACCCCAGCTTTCCGATTGACCGATTCAGCTCATTTTTACAAGACTTCTTTCTCATGAGTTACCCACGACGTATACCGCGTTTCGTTACAATACAGCAGAAATTACGACCGGTATAACCCCCCCCCCTCCTAATGAACCGATTTAGTTTATTTTTACAACACATATTTACCTGTAGATTACCACTACGAATACCGAGTTTCGTCGAAAAATACCAAAAATCACGGCTGGTAGTGGCGAATTGGTATTGTGGGCCGGAGTACCCCCCCCCCCCCCCCCCCATTCTAACGAACCGATTTAGTTCATTTTTATATTTCACTTTTCTCTCTATATTACCACTACGAATACCAAGTTTCGTTGAAATATAACAAATATTACGGCTGACATAGTCTAATTAGTGTTTTGGGTTCGGGGTAAACCCCCCCCCTTCCGGTGGACCGACTTTGGTGGTTAACGAACTCGTTCAATCGTTTGCTAATTGAATGCTATATACCAAGTTTCGTGACGAAAAAACAAAAACTCTGGCCGCTATCGTGTTAACAGACACACACACACACACATATATATATATATATATATATATATATATATATATATATATATATATATATATAAATTTTAACTGGGGTCATTTTCGGTGTCTAGTAGGTAGGATCGATAAAGATTTGAGGAAATTTTTCAAAAATTCCGTCGTGAGTCCAACCTCAATAGCTACTTTCCTTCGGAAGAAAGTGCTAAAAGGGCTTATTGTGGCGTTTATTTGTCCTTTTGCAAAGAAGTCTCCAAGGAATAAATGAAAGTCAGGGTCACAGAACTTGTAATCAAAAGATCAATAATCATTTAAAAAATCTTCTAAGTATTTATCGCATGAATGTATTTACTCGACATTTTTTTCTTTGTTGTCCAACACCACAGTTTGGCTAAACCATATCATTCCAACCAATACTTATCACTGTAGTATTTTTTCATGCATCAGCGATTCATATTCGTTGGTTCATTTCCCATGTCTTAATGTATGAGCTACTTGTCTTCAAATGTTCATTCAGTATCTGCGTGAACTACCCCGCTATGAACACAACCATTCATTGGTAGACATAGGCCATTCTCTCATTCTTTTTTTGTATGACTAGTAAATCACTACTGAAAATTAAATGAACCTATGCATCTGAAATTCCAGTTATAACGCCCCTGTTGGCTTTCAAACTGACAATCGACCATAAAAAAGACTTCGGAAAACGGACTTTTAATCAGGTTTTCAGTAAAACATAAGAGAAGAGGTGGTGCTGTCTCGACCGAGCATAGGGCATACACCATCGAGTGAGCACAGGTACTTAATGTCTATCCATGTGGCAGTTGGGGAGTCACCTAAAAACTGAATGTCAAAAATTTAAGAAGTGAAGAGATGAAATCCAAGTGCCTATAGACGAAACGACAGGGAACGACGCAACAAATATAAAAAAAAAAATCTTGAAATTCATTAGATAAATATTCAAAATAAAAATATTTTATTTCTATAACATTTCGCTTTATTATTGAAAATAAACTGCTAAATGGTCAATTATATATTTCATTAGAAAATAAAATAAATACAAATAATAATAACAACTGGGCAAACATTATTAATCTACCACTGAGAGATCAAATTTGGCGATGCGGATACGAAGGGCGAACTCAATATCTGGTCAATTTTATTTCCACGCCATCTGAATCTAGACACTCCAGAGAATCTACTGATTTATTTTTCCTGTTGAGTTCGCCCTTCTTTCCCTCACAAAATATACAGAGAATTAAAACAAGCTGGCTAGAAACTGACATAGGATGGCGGATACGAAAGGAGAACTCAACACTCCACTACCAGTCCGCTAGGTGATGATATAAATAAAATGCTCTTTTCGTTGAAAGTGAAGTTCCCACTAATTCCTGGTCAATTATTACATAATTTGAGCAATGAGACATCCCACAACAAAAAATGGTTTGAATATACTCTAGTGGAGTTCGCCCTTATGGAAAAAATCATGGGCGTATATAGGAAATAATTTCGGGGGGGGGGGGGGGGGGGGTGGGGTCTGGGAACTTTTGGAGGTATGGAATACTAACAATGTAGTACTTGGAATAGTTAGGCAGCTAAAACACGCTATTACAACCGAAAAAAAGTATGCGCTAAGTGATCTTATTTTATTTATTTTTAATTTTTTTATGACACATATTTACAGACTAAATCAAAATTTCGGGGCGGGGGAAGGCTCCAGCCCCCCCCCCTTATATATGCCCATGGAAAATATATTTAAACGCATTTTTCTGAAACCTAGCTTTCGTTGAGTTCGCCCTTCCTATCCACAACACCTCAAATATTTGCCCCTTTGAAAAGCTTTCAATAACCAATTTTCCGAATACATGTGCTTGTAGCAGCTTGATCGTCCATTTCTCCTGCAAAAAAGACAGGTTTTCGACGATTTGGCTCCATGAAGAGGTCCGCATTTTGAACAAAAATGTATTGTCAAACAGCAACAGCAGATATCAATATAGCACGGATATAAAATAACAACGTGCTATGAAGGTTTCCAGTTTGACAATAGAGAAAGATTGTTGATGTGTAGCGAGCGGGGTAAATACAAAGGCGAGGGCAGTGGGTAGTAGTAGCCTTGGTAATTATGAGGGTAGGATGAGACCCTCCCCTTTCCTGTGGCCTTCCAATGTTGCACTGCTAAGCCGCTAGGTAGCGACACTTACCACACTCCTCAATACAGATCTGCCAACATAGCCATATCTACAGTCAGAGTTATCAAAACATTAGAACTCTACATCAGCAAATATAGGGAAATCGTAGGCTTGACAGCTCTCAAATGATTTATCTTCACTATATTGGAAACATTAGCAATTTTTATGATTTAGTAAATGCACCGCGAGTACTCTTGTGTTTATGTTATAGAAAGATATATTTAACCCACCAATCCAATTCCATTTGGAAGTAGGATAAGTCATGGGCTTATATAAGGGGGGGCTGCAGCCCCCCCCCCCGAAATTTTGTTTTGTTGAGAACATTTCATGTAAAAAAAACTATAACAACGAAAAATGTCTTCTACATTTACCCTGGTCTACGAGGTGTCCAGAGGACCTTAAAACCCACCACTTTACACTAAAATATTTCAAAGTTTCCCAACACCCCAAATGCCTAGGTGCTGTGACATTAATAGCGCTTTTCTCTGGACGTTCTTTCTGGATATCATGATCCTAGGGACAACATAGTGTATTAAATGTACAACTCTTTTACATAAAGTAATAACATCGACCATTAGACGTTAAAAAAAGTTTATAATTTAAAACGTTTTTTAAAAGAATAAATAGCTTTATTTATTATTTTTAAAGGTATAGCCAAAAAATATTAACCAATCATAAAAGAGCCAGAGTATTTTACACCTAAAAATACTTGTTCAATGTAGATTTTCTGATTTCAGACTACTCTTGAAGAGGCACTTTAACTCCCTAAGAAAGTTCTTGTTTTCTCGGAGTCGTCAAAATCAACACGTGAAATGCATGACGTCATTGTATGACAAAGTGTTAAGATTTCTTGAAAGACTGAAAGCGAATTTTAATAGTTTTATTATGAGAATCGCGGCAACAATGCTGCTCATCCAATGTTTACTGAGTTTGAATATATGTAGTATGAACAAAATAGTAATTTAATTCATTGATTGTTTATTTTTTTTTTTCATTAAAATAATAAAAATAGTTGATTTGAATAATAATAAAAATATTTGAATTTACATATATCGATCTTCATACATGATAACCTGCGATTCAACTTTGACAGGAGTGGTAGTCAAGGAAACAGCAACAGCTAGGATATCTATGTTTAGATTCTGGAGTGAATTAATAAACAGTTTTGGATCTTAGATAAGGTTCATTTTTACTGGAATCTTGACACTTAATATTAAGAGATAAAATGGTTCGAGATCTTAAGGAAGTTCTTCAGCTCCTTGGCTGGGGAGATGGATTCAAAATTCCAATGGCCAATGAAGAAAATAAAAAACTGGAACTGGAGGTGCAGCCATTTTATGTACCTATTTAGTATTTACTATTTAGAAAGCTACATTTTCAAGACACAGTATTTGTCTTTTAATTTTAGGCAGAGAAATTACTCAAGAAAAAGGCAGAAGCAATGGTAAATTTGGAAGTTGTCAACGAAAAAGGTGAAGCAATGAAGAAAAATTTAAAAGCTCTGGAAATTGAACAAGACTACAACCAGGTAATTTTTTTTCGCTACTTTGACAACTAGGCCATTAGCCCCGACATCCAGGGTGCAGCGAGGAATTTTCCCAATGAGCCCTGAGATGAGAAAATTCCTGCTGCCGATGGGGGATCGAACCCATCATCTCCCACTTATGAATCTAAGGCGCTTGCCACTAGACCACGGGAGAACCCGATCTGGTAAATATCATTATTTTATTGTGAAGAGATCCTTGGCTGTTGAGATCATTAAGCTGAGATTGTTGGGGTTCGGATGAGTGTTAATGGATACATTTTGTACACAATAATGATTTATATTTGCCCATTTTTTGGCTTGAGATTCTAATGGAGCCAAGGTTATAAGATGGAATGTCTTGTTAATGTGAAGCCAGAGGATGTATCTGTCTCAGAGTGGGTGCCCCTGCTATTATTCGAATTAATTAAACTATTGTATGAAAACAGGAAGACATACATCATGAGTGACTTCATTTTCAAATTTTATTATATAAAAGTAATCAAAGTAAAATGTTTCTTGACACTGGGGGTGCTCCAGACCAGTGTCAAGAAACAGTTAACGTAAAGCTAACCCGTTATCTATAGGTTAGCAGTAATAGCAATTTAACCAACAGAGGTTAAAATTCATTGTAAATAATAAATGTACGTTAAAATTTAAAAATTTATGTTTCCAAGATGTCATTTGGAAACACCCATTATATTTGCGAGCATTACCAAGAAGTGTTCTGACTGGGGATGCTGATGTGTGTGGAGGCTGTGCAAGGGTTCAGGATATTATTACCTCGGATGGACCATTACCAGGTATTGAGTAAACACTATGAGGGACAAAATCACAGTTTATTTCTAGTAATTCAAGGTCTGGCATCATAGTTGAAATGAACCGCAAATAAAAATAATATTATGAAATAGATACAGTATGATAAAAGCTGACCTGTTATCGTCCTAGCAACGCATGCTGCCTAGGCTTGCCTGCTCTAACCAACTAAAAATTCAAACCCCTCTAAAAATATTTAAAAATTTGAATATCCAAAAACCCTTTCTTAGCGAGTGTTTACGTTCTAAAGGGAGTGTCCATGCAAAATTTTCTGTCAAGTAGTTTGGGCTGGGCAATTAAAGTCACTGAGTGAGTGAATGGTATTTAACAAATATGTAGTAGATTCCATGTCACATTTAGAAAAAATAAGATTGCCAGGGTGGTGCCAAGTGTCAATAGATTTATGACCATTGAATTCATATCCTTTTTTTTTTTCAAACTTCCACAGTCCAAGTTTTAAGGTCTTCAGGATATGATTGTATCAATGTTTAGATCACCAACGTTTTACCAGATATTCTGCTGGCTTCCTCAGGGTTTCTTCTGGGAATGAAGTTTGATTTCATTTTTTTTTTCTTATTATATTGGATAAAAAGGGCATTAACAGTGGCATGCTTCATGTTACTAATTGAAAGAAAAAATTATTATTGAGAAAAATTATTATATTCTTCTAAAGCTTTGTATACTTTAATTAATGTATCCAATCCTGTATGTTCCATTAGGTTTAGAAAATTAATAAAACTTGTTTCAAACCTTCTTTGTGAAGAATAGGATTTATTTTTTAGGTGGATGCAACGTTTCTTGTAATAAATTTATTATTCCATAACATGTCACTAAAATACTGCATATTTTTCTTCTCAGAAACTTTTGAATGGCCTTTCTAAACAGCTGGAAACAGATATTACATCGATGAGAGATTCAGAAACGTTAGAGGATCGAAAACATTTAGAAATAAAAGATATGCAAAAAAGTATAAGGCAGATGGAAGAAAAGATTGAAAAGTGTAAGGTATGAACCAAAGTTGTAGAGATTAAAAAAAATTCTAAGAAACTGCAGGAACAAACTAATTCTTTGTCTCAAACATTCAATTTAGATATATTAATATTTCATTTGAAATTGCAGATTGATATAAACAACAACACAAACAAAATGAATACTTTGAAAGAATCACTTCAATGGGGAGAAGATGCGCTTTTTGCGTGGCAGGAGGAATTGGCTAAGGGAGAACGAGAAACTGAAATATTAAAAACATACAAACTTCAAGATGAGGAGAAATTTCAAGTTTAGTAAAAATAACACTAAAATCAGATATTTATTTTACTCTCAGTACAAATTGCAGTAAAATGATTTCTCGTCATTAAACTCTCCATTTTTTTCAGAAATTAGATTTAGAAAGGCAACAAGTCCAAGCTGATCTAAATGAAGCTGAAGAATTAGAAAAGAGGGAAGCTGACCGACACAGAATCTTATCACTTCAGCTGGAAAATGTTTCAAAGTTATACAAAGAGGTAAAATTCATTTACAAAACAATCTTGAACATTTTTATACTTGTGATACTGTGTGAGGTGTTTGTTGCAAAGCAAATAATTTATCTATGAGGAAGGTAGATCCGTCATTATAAGTACCTTCTCAACAATTACTACTAATTTATCTTAATTTAATATTCATTTATTTATTTACTTGGATCTTACTTTAATAAAATAAATTTGTTGTAAGTGCTTTTTATTTTCCATAGGCATATAATGAACGTGAAAGGCTTATGAAGGTTTGGCATGATTCTGTAGACATATGCCACAGTCGGGAAGAAGAGATTAAAAGGATCACAGAAGTAAGCTATAACCACTTGATTTTTAGACATAGTTCCTAAACAGCTATGATTCTCTTACTTTTTATAAATTATATTGTAGATCCTTTGTGAAGTAAGAAATAGAGCTCGAAATAAATGTTCGGAATTATATGAACAGCAGAAATTCTATGAAGAAATAAAAAACATGAATGATTCAATTGAAAAAGAAAGTACAAAATATCGAATGCAATCGCAAAAACTAAGAGAAACACTTGGAGATTTAGAAGGTTCCTTGAAATATTTTCTTCAAGAGGTAATCTATTTTTAACTAATTTATTTGTATTTAAACTGTATATGAACCAAAATTGTCAATTATCCATTTCTTTTAGAGAGACGCAAAGAAAAAATCAGTTGGAAATTTGAGTGGGCAAGTTGAAATAGAAAGAATGAGAAATTCGGAGCTTCAATCTAAAAACAAAGGTATACAAAAGTATTATCGGACAAATTATTATTGTTACCTATTTATTTCTTATGCTGAACCAGAATAAAGGAAATTTGAATAGTTGATAGTCTATATGGAAACGTTTGCTTTAAAAAAAAAATAACGAATAAATTATAATATTGCTATATGGATAAAATACTCTAATTTGGGAAAAAGTTGTGATAAAAAAAAGTAAATTGAAGTTTTTTTTTGTTTTTTTTTTAATTCTATTCTACTTTTATTTTAGTTTTCCATTTGGTGATAAACTTCCTCTTTATCCTTAGTTATTCACAATAGTGTAGGTTTCAGGAAAAAATAAATAAAAACAAGAGAAAAAGAAAACTAAAAAAAGATGGAGAAGCTATATTTTTATTAAAGGTTGTGATTTGTATAGATCTAATTATCATATACAAGTAGCGGCTGTCATCGGTCAAAAGCAGTCAAAGGATCATTTAATTCTTGTCATGTTTGACCAAATAAAAAAATAGTAAATCAATATTAACATCCACTCATGACAGAGTTTTTGGTGTGGAAATCAAAATCAAAAAATAATTTAAAAACATTTGTGTTTCTTTGTAATAAATTTTTGTGCATTGATTTAAAATGTGATTAAAATTTAAAATGTTTCTCAGGAATCACTCTAATAAAAAAATGTAGTGTTTTTATAATCACAGATAGAAACAAAATATTATTTACTTATCTCAAGCCAGGTTCACAAGCTCATGCAATTTGAGCATATTGGTTTGCTTAAGCCAGTTAGCACAAATAAATCGTTACATGTGAACAGAAGGATTTGGCATGGACAAACCAAAAATGTTGGCTTGTTTAAAATCTGTCTTGCCAGAAAATTGGCTTTAGGTTGGTGTCTGAACAATACTCAGGCCTCGGCAACAAACTAGAGCATGCGCATGGGTGTCTGGTGTCATTTCACCACCCGTTCCTGATTCTTTTTCACTTATCAATTGACTGTTTATATTCAGTTTCATGAGCATTTGTTCAGTGTTTATTCAAATGATCGAATGAAAAAAATTTTCCCTCTGAATTTTTGAAAAATACAAGTCGTTTGTAAAAAATCAACAGCGAAAAGTGCAGCAACCAAAATACTTTTCTCATGTGTACGCCATTTTAAAAAAGTGGACTCCCAAATAACTGCGAAAATCATCAGGGTTACTGTATAATTCAACTATTAAATTGGTATGAGAAAACAAATCTCTTTTTAGCAACCATGGTTTATACCTTTTCTTCTCCACCTTCAATACTATATACTATAAGCAAACTGTTCTCAGAGTTTCTCCCTGAACAGTGGTTCAAGCCAAAATGAACATTTGGCCAGTTCATTTTTACTCAGTTTATTTGAAAAAATTTGCTTGCTCAAACCATTTTGAACAAATTGCTTAAGCGTGTGAACCCGCCTTTAAATTTATGAATGTCCCATTGTTTTAGTAACAAATCTGTACTAACATATAAATATTTTAAATAATTTACATGTTTAACTCATTTATTTTATTAAAGAAATTTAAAATTGTACCAATTTTTCTTCCTAAATTTGTTCAAGCTCGACTTGAGAAGTTAGACAAATTGATAGAATCAATGTCTAACCTTCAACAAGAGTGTGATGTACTAAAAGTGGATACAATGACAAATGAACAAAAGTATAAGACTGCCCAAGATATGTACGAAGTAAGTACTTAAACTATATACTTATACAATCTGAAGAACTAAACACAACTCACTTTAAACTCTAAAGTAAAAAAGTTTGTCCCGAAGTAGCTCCAAAACTCCTCAACAAGGCAACCTACAAAATAAATTTAAGATTTTTTTTCTTTTATGAACAGTTCACTTAATTATTTAAAGAAACAAAGCGATTTCTTTCAGGTAAATTCTCACTGATGCAGTTCTAGTTTTTGTAACTTTATGTAGCCACACGGTATAAATTAGAAGTACTTATGAATCTCAAGTTTCTTAAAGTCCAATATTGTTAGAATTTTTGTATTTCATGATTTGCCTTTTTCCCAATCACTTTCCTCTGCACAATGAGATTAGAGATTTCTTATCTCTTACTGAAATTTGTTTCATTTATTTCCATTTTATTTTTCTGCCCGAGAACATCTGTTTGTACATATTTTTTTTCTACTTTAGATGAGCTGTAGAGCGTCTGACGAAGAAGCAAAAGAAGTAGAGAGACTATTTTTACTTTCTCTGCAACTAAAACAGGAGATGAACAAATACAAAGAACAAGAATTACTCAAAATAAAAGATGTGGACCTATCAAAAAAAGTAGAAAAAGATTTAGAAAAAAAACTCGAAGCAACAAAAGAAGATGTAGAAATAACAAGGAATTGTCTCATTGCAGCAGTAAGTATGAATATATTTGTGAGTTTTCTTTAACATGGGCTACTCGATTTTGAGGAAAACATCCTCTTCAGTAATGTTGTTTTTTTCTTTTTCTTGGACAAAATATAAAATGTTTACATTTAAATTACAATTTTGTGCTACTAGGTTTTAGGAATTCAACTACTTTAGTTATTACCACCAGCTATTTTTATTGAAATTGTTTATTGGTCTGAATATTAACACATGAATGAAGATCTAAAAAAAATAATTAAAGCAGTTATTGATTTATAGAAAATATTAAACTGATTCTCAGGCTTGGGCAATAAATATCAGGTAACACAAAAAGTCCTGTCGTTTTATTTTAAATCCCATGTTTACTAATTTCTTACTTTAATACCACAATGATAAATAAAGAGCAACCTTGTAGGATTAGAAGATGCTTGTTTTGGCAGAAAACTGGACTACTTTAACTTTAATCCAGTTGACGTTCTGAGCTGGAAAAAAATGTTTACAATGATCTCCTTTGAAACGCAAATTCGCTCGATTTTACTCTATGAATATAATATAGGCCTAAAAGCCACCGAGGCTGCTCGTAAACTGCGTCAGGTGTTTGGGGAGGATGCTCTCTCAGATTGGAAGGCGCAATTCTGGTTTTCAAAATTTTGTAGAGGGGATGAATCGCTCATGGATGAACTTCGAAGTGGAAGGTCGGAAGTTGTAGATGACGACGCCCAGACAGAAATCATTGAGTCCGATCCACGACAAACTTGCTCTGAAATTGCTGGACAACAATGTTTCCGAGTCTGCCATCAGAAATCACCTACCTCAAATTAGTAAGACCAAAAACCTTGATAAGGGGGTTCCCCATAAACTGACCAACCGCAAGATCACACGGGACAAATTCTTAGCCATTGGCTGGGAAACTCTACCTCACCCACCATATTCCCCTGATTTGTCACCATCTGATTACCACCTGATCAGAGCTCTAGACAACAGTACGCGGGGGAAAACGTTCGCGGATGTGACGAGCTCGAAAAACACCTTAGAAACGTTTTCTTCATCCAAACCAACTGAGTTTTATAAAAATAGGAGTTTGGGATCTTGAGGCACGTTGGAAGAAGGTTTTTGAGAGTGAGGGTAACTATTTCGATGAATAAATCTTATTTGAAATATTTTTTGCTTTATTTTTACAGTATTTCAAAAAAACGACAGAACTTTTTGCGTTACCTGGTACGTAATATGCTATTTAGTCATGCCTAATTGGTCCCCTACAGCAGTTTACTTACATTTGTTAAAATATCATTACAAATGGTACGAATACATTTAGATCACATGGATAAATGTGAAATTATATTTTATTCATGTTATTCAGTGAAAAAAAATTGGATGTTTACACTAATCATCAATTCTTTTTGCAGATCTCTGTGATATTGATAGTAATAATTTCCTTCACAAATATGGGGAATAAATAATAAATTACTTTCAGATTGGTTTAATTAAAAAATCCCATAATATTGAAAACTCTAAGGTATTGGTTTAGAAATCATCTCTAGTGCTTAAAATGAATTTTTTGACAAACTCTTGATTATTTGGTATTAATGTGCAACTAGTTCAAGAAAATAAAATTCATTAAGGTTTTTAGTTTGGTGAATGCATCCCTGCACGGAGGATCCATTCCATTTGACATATTGACATAAATTATACAAAGACCCAATAGCTTTTTCTCTGCTGTTGATGATGTATCTTCACAATATACAAGGCGCAGAGAACTAAAACAGTCAAATGTATATTAATACTTGCTAACTTCTATTATTTTCCTATTTACTTAATTTATAATTTTGTTATACATTACTATTTATTAATTACAGCTTAATATTTAAATCCACAATTACTACATGAATATGGTTAAATATTTAATATTAGTCAATTGGGATTTATTAATTATGGTTTAATATAAATTGATCTTTCATTTATAAGATTAATTTTTTTACAAATTATGAGTCAATTTAATCCAAAGTGATTTTAGATAGCTGAAGAAGCTGTCCTGAAACAGAAAATCATGGAACTTCAGGATAAATGTTCTGGTAGAGAAGAAAAAGAAGTGCTTGAATCTGAAATAAATGAACTTGAACCTGAAGAATCTCAATTGATAAAAGAGAAATTGCAACTGCAATTACGGTTAAAAACATTGCAGGTAACTCTTCAATCAGAAGAATATTGATAATTTCTCTGACAAGACAAATTGTTTCTATTACAGGTGTATCGGCTTCCTTTTCCAGCGCTGTTTTTGTTTTGCTTATAGCAGGATATTTCGCAGGAATCCCAGCCTGCTTCTTCAGACTCACCTTCATGGTTTTCTATGTGGCTTCTTTTATTATGCTAAAATAGGGTTATTTTAGTTATGGCGATATAATAATAATATATACATATATATATATATATATATATATATATATATATATATATATATATATATATATATATATATATTAATCATAAGTATGGTAGAATTCCTGCAAAATATCAGAGATATGTTATCTATTAATCAGGAAGTTGTAACCTTATAATAGAAGATCTACTCGCATCCATGAGCTTAGTTAGTTGGTGCTAGGATCATTCAATAGAATAAATCTCCAGATCATTGATTATAATAAAGGCGATATTTTTTTTTAATCTGTATATATTTAAAACATTTGTTTTTTATTTACGGAGCATCAACATACTATTAAATGGAGGTTTCCATCTGCTACCCAGCCCCTTTGCATAGTTCAGGTCTCAATGAATGGCCTAATTTGTTTTTTATTAGTTGATGCAAACATAGAGATTATAACCATAAATATTATACCAATGCCGAGATATTGACTTGATACTATTTAAACAAAAAAAAAATTTCAAAAACGGTTTTAAAAAATAAAAACTATATTTAAGAATTAAAAAAAAAAAAAAAAACGTTTTTAAGCATGCCATTGACAGGTCCGAAACCTCGAATGAGAAAGTGGCAATGAACAACGTGTATAGAAAGAAATAATGAAATTGTATTGGGAGAAATGAGATGAGATGAGCTCAGCTATTTTAATGCCTTCCTTTGGAACTAGGAGGGTAAAATGGGCTCCGCTCGATGAGTATCTAAGATCATGGGGGCTGTCGTCTCGTAAGAGTTAAGACAGAAGCTTTTGAAAGTTTCTCAATTTGAATAATTCTTATTTAATAATGATTATGCACAGTTCCATTTAAATTATCATGACAATCATTTAGTAAACATCTGTACCTGATCTTATACATATATTTTCAAATGCAACTTTTATTCTATACTTAAATCTTAGTGCTAATTTTCAGAAAGAATATCAGGATAAAATTTCCAAGTTACGAAGTGGAGAAGAAGAGCTAGAATCATTGAAAGAATCGTACAAAACAAAAAATATATATCTTCATGCAGACAAAAAAGCAGTCGATGAACTAAAGGAAGATATACATAAAAACCGTCTGCAGCTTAATTTGCTTACAATGCGAGAGCATTGTATTAGAGAAAATATTGCTCGTGATGACACAACAGTCTGTAAACTTGAGCGTCAGAGAGACATCCTGGAGTCGGTAACTTTTCTTCCATTGGCTCTAATAATAACTATTGAAAAAATTACTTAAACGTGCTCTCCTAATATTTACTAAATAAATAAATTTATTTCATTTTAAAAGAAATTATTTTACAGGCAATGAAAGATAGGCAGCGAGAAATTGAAGCACAGAAGGAAGTATTGATTGGAAAGAAAAGGAGTCTTATGGAACAAAAATCTATGCTTGGCAGAACAATAGAACATCTTAATGTCCGAATTCAGCAAACTCAGTCTAGGTAAATTATGAACATAAAAATAATAACCTATATAGAAAGAAACAAACAATTAAAACATTTGCTATTCGCACTAGTATTTCTAGAGTGACAAAGCTCAAAAAAAAAAAAAAAAAAAAAAAAAAAAACTAAACTGAAAATGTGTCACTCTTGCCCATTTAGGGGGAATAGCATTAAGAAAGGTAGAGTGACACAAGGGCCCTCTAGCGTACAAGATCTGAAGCTAGGTACATACAGTTTTTTTTTTTTTTTTTTTTAATGTGTTGTCAACCACCAAGCGGTCATTAAACACATGTTTTAAGAGCTAGGAGCTGTACTGCTGTATTAGTAATTAATGCACTAGTTTTTAAATTTAAGATACGCGAATAATGATGCAATTTTTTAGTAATGAAGTGTTTGTTTATTTATTGATTTTCTCGGAGTTATTTAATTGTTTTTGAAACTAAATAGAATATGTATATGTATACACTCACACACATATACACATATACACACATTTATACATAATAACAATTTTTTAGTAATGAAGTGTTTGTTTATTTATTGATTTTCTCGGAGTTATTTAATTGTTTTTGAAACTAAATAGAATATGTATATGTATACACTCACACACAAACACACACATATACACGTATACACACACACACACACACAAAGCACATAACCACACATATAAACACACGCATGCATTTTTTTTTTCATTTTTTTTTTTTTATTTTATTATTTTTTTTTTTATTTTTTTTTAACACAGCTGATTTGGTTGTGGGTTTTAGTGCTAGTTAGTTTTAAATTTTATCTATTAAATCTGTGGAGCTTAAAAATTCAAAAAGCTTAAGGATTTGGTTGGGATGATCCGCCAGAATTTCACTAATTGTATTTGATAGCTGGGCTTCTCTTCTTTGCTTCTCGTAAATTCTGCAGTCAACCAGAAGGTGGTGCACGGTGATTCTTTCATTGCATTTTATGCAGATAGGTGGGTCGTCTCGAGACATCAGAAATAAATGAGTTATTCTCGTATGTCCGATTCTAAGGCGAGTCAGGACTCTTTCTTCTTTTTTCGATGATCTGATAGATGTCTTCCATGGTCTTACTTCCTTTTTTATGTGATATAATTTGTTCTCCTGTGCTACGGTATCCCATGTACTCTGCCATTTTTTTTAGAATTTTATATTTGACATAACTTACTAGGTCATTCTGAGGTATTCTGGAATATTCTATCCCTTCGTATACTGTTTCTTTGGCTAGTTGGTCTACTGCTTCATTACCCGGTATCCCGCAATGACTGGGTATCCACACAAATATTACTGCTTGCGTCTGCTGATTCAATTCTTCAATAGCTTCTAATATCTCTATAATCAGTGGGTGTTTGGAGAATGGCTTGTTCATAGATTTTAGTGTTGAAAGAGAGTCAGTGAATATAATAATATTACCATATTTCGGAGCTATAATATTCAGAGCCTTCAGAATACCAAATAATTCCGCTGTATAGTTGCTGCAGTTGGGATCTAATGTAAACTTGTAACCAATTTCTTCTGAATAGATTGCGGAGCCTACTCCAATATTGTCCTTTGAACCATCAGTAAATACGCCTTGTCCTTTTGGCAGTTCACTTTTTAGTTTTTTTAAATTCAGTGAGCAAAATTAGAAGGTCGGTGTCCTTTTTAATGTATTTGGTAAGGGAAAGGTTAATTTTCGGAACTGTCATCGTCCAAGGAGGTTTTGAAAAGGAGGTGTTGTGGATAATACTTCGAGTGTCAATGTTTAATTCATTTATGATCTCATTAGTTCTGATGGAGAAGGGTTTTCTGTTGTATGGATATGAGCGATTGATATTGCAATTTAGATATTGATTAAGTGGGTGATTTATTGCTGCTTTTATTCCTATGAAATTTGATAGAATAATTTGTTGTCTACGCAAGTGGAGTGGAAGCTCTCCTGCTTCAACACAAAGGCTGTTTACTGGGCTTGATCGGTATGCACCGGTTGATAGTCGGATCCCACAGTGGTAAACGGAATCGAGCATTTTTAAAGTTCTAGGTGATGCTGAGCCGAACACTGAGCATCCATAGTCAAGGCTGGAGCGAATGTAACTGCGGTATAGCATGAGCATGGTTTTCCGGTCAGCTCCCCAAGAGTTGGATGTCATGGTTTTAAGGATGTTCAACTTTCTTTGGCATGTTGATTTGAGAGATTTTATGTGCTGAGCCCAAGTTAAAGATCGGTCAAATATAACTCCCACGTACTTAGCCTGCTCACTAATATCTATAGAGTGATTATTTATTGTAAGAGAAATGGTGGAGTTCATTTTTCTTGAAGAAAATAATACTCCAACAGTTTTACTAGATGAAATTGAGAAACCATGATCTGCTAGCCAAGAGCTAATAATGTCCAGAGAATTTTGAATGGTGTTTTGGAGAAAATCTATTGAGGTGTTGGAGGTATAGATGACGAGATCGTCAGCATAGAGCATCGCTTTGACTGCAGCAGGTATGCACTTGAGTAGTTTATTTATTGCAACGGAGAAGAGAAACGCACTTAACACACATCCTTGAGGAACGCCGTTCTCTTGGGAATATTCGTCTGACAAACAGCTACCGTTACGGATTTTGAATGATCTATTTTTAAGAAAATTTATTATAAACTGTAGAATGTGGCCTGTAATACCTAGTTCGATTAGGCTTTCTATTAAAAAATCTTCGCCACACTTTGTTGAATGCTGTCTCAATATCTATAAATATGGCCAGTAATTTTTCTCTTAGGCTAAAGGCTTCTCTGATATCAGTTTCAAGACGAATCAGATTCTCTCTTGTACCTCTTCCAGGCCTGAACCCGCTTTGCCATATTTCGTATAGGTTATTCTTCTCCATGTGCCAGTGTAAGCGGTTCATAATCATTTTTTCTACCAACTTGCAAGGGCTACAGGTCAGAGAGATAATTCGATAACTGGTTGCTTCATGACGTGGTTTTCCAGTTTTTAATATAGGTATGGCTATGGATTTAGACCAGGTCTCTGGGAATTTTCCGGTTAGAAACATTTTATTGAAAGCAGAAAGAAGGATTTTTTGATTTTCGTACGATAAATTTTTGACCATAGAGATGGTAATGTTATCTGGGCCGGGAGATGAATCTTTCCGTGATTTTAAGCCTGCTTGGAATTCTGTGAAGGTGAACGGAAGGTTTAGTGGGTTTAATGGATCGAGTTCAACGACAATGGGTGTGGATTCTGTTTGATGTTTCTTTCGAAGAAAAACCAGGGAGAAATTGGAGTCGGAAGAAACAGATTGAAAATGATGGCCTATATGATTAGCGATCTCTGTAGGGTTTGAAAGGTACGTGTTTCCTGTTTTCATTATATTTATAATGTTCATTCTCGGGCGACCCATGATTCTTCGTACTGTGCCCCAGACTTCCGTGATTGGTGTTCGGTGGTTTATTGTAGAAATGAATTCTCTCCAGGAGTTTCTTTTGGCTATTTTGATTTTGTACCTAGCATCTTTTCTGGCGTCCATGTATGCTTGTAGGTTCTCAGAAGAGGGATTTCTCCGGAATCGTCTTAATGCTCGTTTCCTGCTTTTAACTGCTGTTTCGCAGTCACCATTCCACCAGGGCACACTAACTCGTTTAGAAAAGTTATTTTTGTGAGGGATAGTGGCTTCTGCAGCTGATAGGATGATGCTATTAATTTCGTTTATTATTTCGTTACTTGTGTTGGTTTCAATTTCAACATTTTATAAATTAGCTAAATCTTGGAACTTTCCCCATTCAGCGTTCTTTAAGTCCCATCTTAAGTTCCCAGGGGGGCGAGGAGCTCTATCCAGCGTCTCGATTATTATTGGATAGTGATCCGACCCGTAGAGATCAGGAAGTACCTTCCATGTGGCTCAAGGAAGGAGACAGGGGCTTGCTAGGGATAAGTCTAGAACGGATAATGAACCAGTGGAATAGTTAAGGTATGTTGAGGTTTCATCATTGAATATTCCTAGCGAGGTGTTTTCCATGAAGGCTTCCACTGCTCTGCCTCGACTATCAGTGATTGTAGAATGCCACAAGGAATTATGACTATTATAGTCACCCAGCATGTATACTGGCTGGGATAGTTGGTTATAGATTTCTTGTAATTGATCTGCTGTGAATGAGTGTCCAGGTGGTAAATATATTGAGCAAATAGAACATTTTTGTGGTTGTAAAACTTGAACAGCAACAGCCTGTAGGTTTGTTCGCAATGGGATATCGATGCACGGCACATCAGTGCGAGCAATGATACAGACCCCTCCACAAGCAATGCGACCATCAGTGTAGTCTTTCCGAAAAATATTATATTTATTTATTGTAAAATTGTCATTTTCTTTAAGGTGAGTTTCCTGAATTGCTAATATGTCAATATTGACATCTCGTAATAAGATTAAGAGATCTGATTTATGTAATTTGATACCGTTAATATTCCACTAAGAAATGATCATTTTGGTTTATTTTTGTTAGAATTTTTGAGTTTGTTATTATTATAAGAGTTTTGAGGTGCCTTAGTACTGGGGAGGTTTTTTATAACTAAGTTGCTTGATGATGCTTGAGTATTTTGTACATCCTGTTTTGCTATTTTATCGGTTCTTTGATTGGATGATAAATCCATTCTTTCCAAAGTCCATCCATTGTTTTGGTTACAGTCTCCTTCATTAATTCCTTTGATCATTGATTTTTTTGATTTTTTAGAATTTATGAATTCGCTTCCAGATTGTTTGGAAAGAGCTTCTTCCAGGTGGCTAACTTTTTGAGATAGTATTTCGATTATTTGAGTTAATTTGTCCAGCTTTTCTGATGTTTCAGGAGATAATTTTGGCGAATTAGCAATATTAGAGTAAGATGGGAGATTAGTTTTAGTTTCTGGCTAATTCTTTTCTTGTGATGATGTTCCGATTAATTTTTCTGCTTCAGAGTAGGAGATTCTGTATTTATTTTTAACTTCTTCAATTTTCATTTCTGTTTTAAAGACAGAACAGGACCTGACCCAAGCAGGATGGCTTCCATTGCAGTTGATGCATAGGTGTGTTATTACACTCACCTTCATGTACCTCGGAGCATTTTCCACAGACTTGTATCTGTTGAGCACATGTTCTTGTACCATGACGAAAACCATAGCACCGGAAACACTGCAGAGGACGTATGTAAGGCCTGACTTTAATATTAAGGAAATCTACAACTATCCTTTCAGGAATTTCCGGACGTTGAAATGTTAATATGACTGAAGAGGTTGGAATTCGAGTTTTATTTCCATTCTTGAAAATTCGTTTTGCTTTGGTAAAACCATGATGGCCAAGCTCTTTTACTAGTTCCTCTTCAGTGCATGAACGAAGTTCATCACATGTAATTATCCCCTGAGAGTAGTTTAGGGTTCTATGAAGACTAAAAAATACTTCATGATTTTTAAATGTTTTTGTTTGTTAAATTTAGAAGGTCTTTTTCGGAGGTAACTTCCAAAAGTATCGATCCGGATCCATACAGTTTTGATGGTTGATAAAGAGATATTTACCAATGTCTTTCATAGTCATAACTGAAAAACACCGATTTTTGAGTAGTATCACTTTAGAAATACTAGTGTGATGTGTAAGTTGTTATAAATAAATAAAGTTAATTAAATATGCATCCTGAACCTAAAATCCCCAATAGAGGGTGAACAGGAAGTCCGGTTAGGTTATCTTGATCACAGCTTGAGAATGAATCTTCATGAAGCAGACCTGATGACCCTTTCTATCATCCTCAATATAAGCTGGTCATTATAATATCCCTCTTTTACTGCCTCTTTTCCCCTCAGATAAAAATCTTTTTAGCAGGAGTATATTGAATATATGTGTACATGCATGCATGTTGGTTCATGACCAGAAGCTCGCACTCCAGACCAAAGTATAAATTTACTCTTTATTGTGTGCAATAAGTTTTGTTTCCTTGCAATTAAAATAAAATAACACTGAAAAATAATGAGATAAATAACTGTGAGAAAACATTTGTATAAACTCCTTGAACTGAGAAAATTCCTACGCAAGGGGGTTAGTTTATACCACATTGTGGAGGAATGTGCTTAAACTAACCAATACCGACACAATAAATAAAAAAAAGTCTTGTTCTTATATTTCAGCTCACGGTACCTCCCGCTTATCAGGTTGATCTCATGACGCAATCCGGAAGTGTCGACTAAAAAGTTTACATATCAGAACCAATAACATACTCATTAATAATAATAATTAACTATAAGTTAATTAATTATATTTAAATTAACAATTAACATACACATTAATATATTTTTTTGTCAGTAATTAGTGAAGTAAATTTTCTTATTACACTCAAATTATATAAAACTAGATTGCCAATTAGATTCCACAATGATTACGCTTGTATTAACAACAAGTCATTCAGTAGTATTTTAAAAGTTTAGAACTTCAAATAAATTTCTTTTTAGATATGGCGTTGCATTGGACCTTCTTGGAAAAGATGCCAGTGGAAAGCAACTCTCAGTTGCACATTTCAAAATAAAGGTAATCCTAAATTTGATTATAAACATTGTAGGAATTGCTGGACAGCAGAACATTTATGTTTGCATTGAGAAATATAAGTATTTAATTTCCACTGTTGTTTCATTTTCAGCATAACTTTTTCGGGGACTTAGTCCCATTTTCAATGCCCATGCAATGGGGCTGTCTATAAAAACGTTAAGATGAAAATGGCACAACGTTTAATGAGATTCATTATAAAGTATTGTTGAAGGAATGGTGAATTTTAACTATTTTTCTTCCTTTCTGTATGTAGAAAACCTCACGATGCTCTCAACTCCTTATTGTCAACATTTTTTCCATAAGAAGTAACTATTCCTTGTTGCAATGGATAAACAATATTCATTGGATTATCCACTAAAAATGTTAATTTCATAGAAATCTATGAAATATCAGTATTCTTTTTTTCTTTCTTTTTTTTTTCATTCCGGAACTATCACCACTTGGCAAAACGTTATCTGCATAATTTAATAACTTGGATTTTTTTATGTTAGCTAGCACAAGAAAAATATGAGTTACAACTTCAGGGTGATGAGCTTGAGGCAACAATAAACAAAACAGAAAAAGAAATTCTGGCAATGGAAAATACATTGAAATTGCTGACTGGAGCAAATGAAAATTACAAGGTCAGCCTTGAAGAAGTTAATGAAAATGGTAAGAAACAAAGTAGTCAGGAAAATTACATATATTCTTTTCATTTAGCTATTTTAAATCTAACTTTATTTTCAGAAGAAAAAAAAAACACTCCAACAAATCATGTATTAATTTCTCTAAAGCATAATGAATAGGGAACAGATGTTAATGCAAAAGAAAATTCCAAATATGTATATGTACATATTTAACTATTTATAATGAAATATGTAATCAAAACTTGAAAATATTTAGTAATCAAATACCTAAAACACTAAAAAAAGAAAAAAAAGGTCCGTCACGCAGGAGCTGCATAACTAAGCACTTTCCTCAGAATTTGGGTAGTGTAGACTGCTTTCCAGAACAATTTGCTTAAAATATCCTACATAAATAAAATAAAAACATGAATAGTTCTCTTTTAAATTTGTAATGAGTGACTGATCAATTATTAATTTGCTTCCAGAGTTATGTTTACACATGGTACCTACTACACTACGTAATAAATACAAAAATCCTCATATTATCGTATTTTGATCTAACGCAGGAACAGGATACAGTCACTCTAGTGGTAGAAAGCGCTCCTTGCGGTGGCTTTGTGACTACCTCTGCCGGCTTTTCTATTCAAATATATTACAAATTAAACCCACGCTTTCCGATTGACCGATTCAGCTCATTTTTACAACACTTCTTTCTCATGAGTTATCCACGACGTATACCGCGTTTCGTTACAATACAGCAGAAATTACGACCGGTATGAGTATATTAGGAATTTGGGTCCGGAGTAAACCCCCCCCTTCTAATGAACCGATTTAGTTTATTTTTACAACACATATTTACCTGTGGATTAGCACTACGAATACAGAGTTTTGTCGAAATATAACAAAAATCACGGCTGGTAGTGGCGAATTGGTATTGTGGGTCCGGAGTAAACCCCCCCTTCTAATGAACCGATTTAGTTCATTTTTATATCTCACTTTTCTATCTATATTACCACTACGAATACCAAGTTTCGTTGAAATATAACAAATATTACAGCTGACATAGTCAAATAAGTGTTTTGGGTTCAGGGTAAACCCCCCCTTCCGGTGGACCGACTTTAGTGGTTAACGAACTCGTTCAATCGTTTGCTAATTGAATGCTATATACCAAGTTTCGTGACGAAAAAACAAAAACTCTGGCCGCTATCGTGTTAACAGACACACATATATATATATATATATATATATATATATATATATATATATATATGCATATATATATATATATATAGAGATAGATAGATATATATAAATTTTAACGGGGGTTATTTTCGGTGTCTACTAGGTAGGATCGATAAAGATTTAAAGAAATTTTTCAAAAATTCCGTCATGAGTCCAACCTCAATAGCTACTTTCCTTCGGAGGAAAGTGCTAAAAAAGACATAAATAATAAGTAGGAACTCTATTATTATAAATAGAAAGAATGAAACTTGAAAATATATAGAACAAAATGACAAAAGCTCTATTACATATTGAAAAATAAAGCATAAATAAAAATTAGGAACGCATTATAAAAGGGGGAAATAAGAAGTTCAAATTTCTACAGATGAACATAATTTTGGAAAATTGTTTGCAACAACATACATTTTTAAATTGTGAAATCACGCACCCGCAGTGCTACCACCTGCCCATGGCTGCCACTACTTATTTCAAGCATACCCGTTTTTTCTGTGTCACCCTGTACAAGTCGATTGAATTTCTATGAAAGTATACACGAACATAGTGGTGAATTATTGATGAACCTAAATTTCTATTTGTAAGAGCAATGAAAGATCTCTATGCTCCTCAAAAATTATTCCATTTCATTACTTTAATGTTAATAATTCTCTTAGAATTTTAAAGCTAAATGTACAATTGTTTTAACAATTTTAGAATTGTTATGTAAATATCTGTTGACTTGTTTTTAATATTTTATAAGCTGCCATAATATTTTTTAACAAGGAAACATAAAATTTAAATAATATACTGGGTATCACAAGTAGATGATAATACTCAAGGGGGTGAAACTACACAAAAAATATAGTTCAACACCACCAACCACACATTTCTATCTGTTTTTGTTCCAGAGCAATGCCATTCTAAAAGTTATTTAGAATAAACCTTCTTTTTTGTTCAAAAACCCCAATTTACCCTGATTATACACAGTATTTTTCAACGTTACATAACTTGTCTGAAATGAGCATTAAATTTTCTTTAAGGATAATGTACTTTCGATGTTCACAAGTTTTTTTTTTTCAAACCGCAATAACTGTTCAAAAAGTCTATATTAATAAAAACGTCTAGTCAGCAACAACAATTGATCTCTTTTAGGTCGAGTTGCTTTCCTGCTTAGGGGGCCCTGATTCCGTCTATCTATCTAAGATGACAAAGTTTCTGCGAGTCAGACTTTTTTTTTCTGAATAGTCAGCAGAGTCAAATTGGATTGTTATTATAAATTGTATTTATTGATTTTGTAATTTTACGTGGCCTTTAGAGGACACAAAAAGTACCATGAACAGCTTTTGAGAAGTTTAATAAAATTGATTTGTAAACTCAATGTTTTTAATGAGTTCTTTTTTATTTAGATCCTGATATGATTGAGAAAGAACGGATGGACAAAAAATATTATGACCTAAAGAAAATATTTAGAGAAGATAGTGAACTGGTAGACTCTGTCAAACAAGAAATTGGGGTGAGAAATATGGCCAATTATAAAATTGTGATTTTTTTTTTTTTGTTTTACATTTATTAAGAAAATTTAGAACTCAATAGAACATATTACGTTATACGATAGCAGGCAATTATCTCTCGTTCTTATTTAATTTATATAAAGATTTAGATTTTTATTTTTTTGGATTATATACACCGTCGTATGGGTATTTAAAAAAAAAAAATCTGCTTTACAGTAATGCTTCTCTATGCACGATATTAGACTTATAGCCATCGGGGATCTAGCATACAGGCTGCTAGGATTGCTAAAACATGACAGAGCCACTAAGCCCTTAGGGATTGTTAAACCCTAGTGTATATAGATTGTCTGACAGACAGCAGACATACAGACAACAATTCTAAAAATCATTGTTTTGGGTACTATTGCGTTAATAAAGGCCCCCAATAGTATTTTTCTCATATATCTTCCATGTACAGGCACCGATCAGTTAGAATTTTATTATATGTATAGATAAATTACGGCTGGTAGTGGCAAGTTGGTAATTTGGGTCCAGAGTAAACCCTCCCTCCTAATGAACCGATTTAGTTTATTTTTACAACATATTTTTCTATTCATATGTCCACAACAAATTCTGAGTTTCGTTGCAATACGACAATAATTGCGGCCGGCATGGGCAAATAACTACTTTGGGTCGGGAGTAAACCTACCTCCAGATGAACCAACTTTCCTGGTTAACGAACTCGTTCAATCATTTGCTAGGGGAATACTATATACCAAGTTTCAAAAAATAAAAAATTCTGGTGTGTATCGTGTAAACGATAGTTCATGAAATGTTCGACATGATTCTTTACATTGGCATAACATTTTTATTTATGTACCGAGTGACATGAAACAAACACTAAATGTTAAGAGAAGTTTACCACAATATATTAGTGAAAACCGCAACTACATCAGATAAGCCGATTCTGATGAACAGAACAGATAAACAGACAAAAATTCTAAAAATCATTGTTTTGGGTACTATTGCGTTGATAAAGGCTCCCAATAGTATTTTTCCCATATATCTTCCTTGTACAAAAAACGGTCCGTTAGAATTTTATTATTTGTATAGACATAATATTACATATACATCTAATTATAAACAACACATTTTTTGGTGTAGAAATAGGAAGTACCCTTAAGAATATAAGTATAAAAAAAAAAAAAAAACAAAAAAAAAAAACAAATAATCTAAGAGTGACATATAAGAGATTTACATGTACTAAAAGATACTAGACTTTCCCGTGGAACACTTCCATTAACATCGCAGAGAGCAAGATTCTTTGGGTATGTTCATAGTGAAGATTCTTTCTTTGCTATCTCGAAGAGCACTTTCTCACGACTTACCTCAATGTTTCTACTTAGATTGAGGGTGTTTGTGCTGAATCATCATCTTTGTTCGCCCTTCTCCTTTTCTATGGCTAATATGGAAACTATTATAATTATTATTTTATAGGATTTACTGGAGGACATAGCAAAGATTAAACGTATAGCCAAAGATCTTGAAGAAGATTGGAAGATAAAAGAAAAAGAAGTTAATCTTTTGGAAAAAGACTTGGCGAATAAGCAGCAAAAATTAAGCAGAGCTACAAGCATCTTAGTGAAACTCATTAAAGATATTCGTAAACTGAAAGAACCGGCTGTTTATAAAAGCCTTGCCCAAGTATTCAATTTTTTACTATTCCTAGTGCCACAATAACTACATTCAATAACTCTTTAAATGAATTGAGGGCCCAGAAGTCAAGGGGTCTAAGTGACATTTTTGAAAAAAAATAGTTAGATACAGGGATGGGTTGTGAACACCGTAACCTTGTAGGTGGTAAAGAGATTTAAGTGATTTTCTTGACAGTTGCTGCCACCTAGCTTGTGTTCTCTTGAGTATTGTCACTTTTTTAATATTAAGTTCACAAGGAAATTAAGGAGTCTTATGTGCTGATTCTACAATTCTTTTGCATATTAATCATAAATCGGATGATGTACCTATTATGTATTATCGATAAAAACAGCAAGGACCTGAGGATTCGTCTAGTATAAACGGAACTGTAAAAATCTAGTTTTTGCTACTACCACGTATGCTCAACTTTGACTCCATTTGTCTCAAAACATTGAGTTTGTTACTTAGACCTCTTGACGTCTGGGGTCCTCAAATATAATCCATTGAATGGGTTATTCATTTGGTTATTATGTTTATATGGTGCTATAAAAATTAAAGATATAACTCTTGAAATGATTTCATAATTTTAATTCCAGAGAGAAATTAATTTTAGAATACAAGATGAAAGAAATAAAAGTGTTCTTCAGCAATTAGGGGAATTAACCGTGAATTATGTAGAAACTAAGCCCATAGTAAATAGATACTTAGCAGAATATGGTTTACAAATTCCTCAAAAAAATCTATGCCCACGGAATTTGGGAGGAACTTCCATGTAAGTATAAATTAATTTATTTCAAATTAATATTTTCAGTCTATTAACAGTGACCATAGATAGAATTATACCATATTTTTCAACATTAACGGTTTTGTTTTAAGCTACTTCTCTCCCCAGCTGTGTTGTGTTTGTGTGTTTTATTGCATCAGTTGCCTCTCTGGCTTCTTCTGGCTGTATCTGCTTGTTTGTCAGCCGAAAAATGTATTTCAGGCTCATCTCGACATTCCTTTACAGCTGGGTCACTTTTCCGCTTGATCAACCTTCATAGCACCTAAATTTTGTTAATTATCTAGGGCTAATACCAATACAGTATTACATTTATTGCTCCCCTGCTAAAAGGTCTAACTTTTAAGATTAATAAAATTCCAATGGTTTGGTGAGGAGTTCAGCCAGACCAATCAATAAATCTGTCTAAACTAAATGAGAACAAGGGAACCTGATAAAATTTAATGACAAACGTTCCCAGAATTCTAAGAATATTATTGGGATAGAAAAAAAAAAAAAAAAAAAAAAAAAAAAATTACAATGCTATATTTTTATTTTTTTTTATGTTAAGCAACTATTTACTTTTTTTTTTTTTTTTAATGAGAGTTGCCCCTTATTATAAGTGCTTATATACTAAAAGCAACATATACATCTATTTATTTAGCTTTTATACCTGGCAGGAGCTTTTTGTTGTGGGTAAACAGGCTAATTAGGAATAGGTTTGTGGTCCAGCCTAATTTTATATATATATATATATATATATATATATATATATATATATATATATATATATATATATATATATATATATATATAGTGGTGTTTTGGATTTGGCAAGAAAAAGAAAGTTAAAAGTTGATTTGACATGTTTTTATTATATTTTAATTATATCTCAGGGTTCATTTAAAATTACCAAACTCGCCACATACGGATTTATGAATAAAACTATTTGAATAATTAAATTAATTTAATAAATTTCCTGAAAGAAAAGCATGAGAAAAATTAAATTAAAACCACTTCTTACCATCTGTCCTTTTATGCATTGAGACCATATTAAATACCAGGAGAAAGGTTCATAGTAAATAAAATAGAGTTGGAAACAAATGACTTATATTGAAATAAAAGATATAATTTATGATTTGGCATGGCTGTGATATAAAATAAAATATAAAAAAGAAAAAGTGCTTGACTCACATAATTGTATCAATGTTGGGTTATTAAAGAAAAGTTAGCACATAATTAAAATATGAAACTTATATATTAAAATATAAATATTGGCCATTATGAAATTTTAGCTAGCTTTTGAATTTAATTGAAGATTGGCAGTTAACGAGTTATACTCAGCTTATGATACGGATGATGTTCTGATGCTGAGGAGAATGATGGTCGGCTGCTAGATCATAGAGTGGTGTCTGGCCATCATGTGAAGATGAAGTGAGAGCTTGGTGTCGGCTGACCAGCCGGTTCTGCAGAGAGATCGTGTGCCCTTCGTCGCTGGTGCTCGATTGAGATCGAGTGGTGGGGGGAGGCCCTTTTTATAGGCATTACTCCCACCATACCAAGGAAGTTTGGCTTCAGCGATCGCCACCTGGATGTTCAAAGGGCATCTTTTGGAAGCACCTCTATTCTTATCTTCCTGGGAAACTTGTATCTCTCTATGCCTTATCGCTCCTAGCTGAGATATTTGGACTCTTCTTTTATTTCACACTGCCTTTAAAAAAAAAATAAATACTGCCAAGCTAAGCACTGTCAATTTCTATCCCTTTTATAACTCTTTTATTTATTTAATTGGTTGACAAAAGATAATATTTGTGATGGACTTATGGAATATAACTTAGCCTTTATTTTGAATAGGAATGCTACTCTTTGCTATGCCAGAAACTGACTCTTTCTAGAGCACCCCCTTTTAGATCATTACAATATATATATATATATATATATATATATATATATATATATATATATATATATATATATTAATAAACAAATTAAACTCCCTTGAAAAAAGTTCAGCTTACAAGGTGCTCTAAATTTCCTTTGCATTGTAATTTCTTGACCAATTACATCCAATCTTATCCTATGGAGAGTGTAATAGCCTTGATTTTTGATTATTTTATTTCCAGTTAAAATTATATTGTTTGACTCTTTCAGTCCTGATACCGCAAGAAGCAGAGCTAGCACTCGAAGTGATTCCAGCACTCCGTCAATTGTTAATCTTGATCCTACACAAATTTTTGAATCTGCTCCTCCTTGCTTTAAGAAAAGAGAAAATAAATATATGTATTAAAGCCTCATAAGGGAGTCTGTGTTAATTTTATATTTAATGTAATTTCAGGGTGTTTATTAATATTTAAGGATTTCATTTATTGTAGATTTTCTTATTTTTGTTAATTTATTATTATTTTTTTTTTTCTTAAGGACCATGAATTATTTTTAAGTTTTGTTTTCAATGAAATCTGGCATAGACTAAAAGTTAAACTCATTGTTAAAATTTTCAAAAACTTCTTTTCATTACGTGATATGTTTCACATACTTTTGATTCATGCATCACGCAGAAATGTCTGTTTTCAGAAAATCTAAATTCTCTGTTCTGATATGAGGATGTAATCTATGTACCTATATAACCCGTAATAATATTACATATCATGTGTAAGTAATATATTATATACTATACATGCATATATATACACATATATACATACATCTGTGTTTCAATTAAGTTATTAAATTTGTGTCTGTATAATAAAAAACAGAACATTAGCTATTTATATAAAAGAATAAAAAGTAAACAAGATATTTAATGAACTTAAACTCTTAACTCATCCGGTTCCTTCCTGGTTTTGAGCAGCAGCAGCCTGGATTTACATCTGTCAAACACAGTTCTCTGATGTAAGAGTTTTAGCCTGTTCCAACAGGCCTCTAAAAAAAAGAGGGGGCGAGGTTAGCTCAGTGGTAGAGCACTTGCTAATGAACTGGAGGACTGAGTTAAAAAACCAGAGTTCGCACTAACGATTTTCGTCTTCTAGTATTGTCATGGGAGGGTTGGATTTAGGGTCCCAGATTGTCCCTAGGCTTACCCAGCCTTTAATTAATGCGTACCTGCAAAGAGAAAACAGGCGGCCGGAGAATATCACTGACCACACAATCTCCCTAGTGCGCCGTATGGTCAAGAATCAAATACCCCTTGTGGCTTGTTACGGGACTGTGTTTTTTTTTTTTTTTTTTTTTTTTTTTTTTTTTTTTAACGTAAGTCCTGGGTTTACCAGTTGTGTCAGTCTCAATAGATGAACGTTAACCACTGGATCTAATGAAACGTCATCTAAATGGTCCTCTAGAGTCATGTATGGAGGAGAACACCCCTCCCCCCTACATGAGTGGATTTGTGAGGTCTACCAAATGCCAGCTGTAGTCAGGCAATTGAGGAAAGAGGGCTTCCTTTCTATTTGTTATTATTATAATGTATTTATATTAATCAATAATTGGATCACAATAAGGCATTTGGAGGTTTACATGAAAATATCAGTTTTGAAACAAAATAGTGAATGGAAATGAATAAATTATAATAATTTTACATGAAGAAAATAAATATATTTTCTAAAATATCTCGAAAAAGGTTGGAAAATCGTGGTAAGTGGAAGGTGACTATTTAAAAGCTAACTAAATTCTCCAGAAAAAAAGGTTCTGAAGTACTTTTCGATGTGGCTATGTCAGCCAGATAATTAAATGCTTATTTATTTATTTAATTATAGAGTTCCGTAACTTAGGCAAAAAACTCAAACTTAAAAACAGTCAACTGAAAAATATGTCTAAGTACCAATAAAAAATGAACAAAAATACAAAAAATAAATAAATGATAAAGAAACGAACAACTGTAACAAAGGAAAGAAAAATATAGAATAAAAAACATAAATATCTATATATACATTCAAAGGGAATGTATATATAAATTAAATACTTAAAATTTCAGAAATGTTACTTTTGTTCTTTTGAGCTGGTTTTTATCCCTGTTTACCGCAAGATTTAATTTTTAATTATATTTAACACTAAAATGAGTATTTTATTAAAACAAGGTTTTACTGGCGTGAGAAACTTATTAGGCATAGTCTTTCCAAGAGGAATGCTGAGAAAGTGTATGGAGTAATTTCCGCTTAGGATACTGTCAGTTTTCTGGCGTAGCTTCTCTTTGAGATTTCATTGTATATTTTTCAGGAAAGATCAAAATGTTTCAATAAATGCTTCTATACCTTTACTAATGGCACCAGGGATATGAACGGAAACACGCTAAGATAAGTTCCTGCGAGTCGGATTTTTTTTTTTTTTTTATAAGAAAACAATGATGCAAAATAGGTTTCAATTTGTTTAAACCTGTTTTTGATCATTTCAAAATAGTTCATTGAGCGACTCTAAAGGGAAACCATTTTGATAATAAAACTGCCATTTGGGAAGTAAATAAAATCCAATTATTCATTTTTTATTATTTTTAATGTTTTATAAACTGCACATTAAAAATAACCGTTGTTCCTCACCTGTAATATAAGCAATGTATAAAAATCAATCAACGCCAAAAATAATCTTCGGCCACGTGACCGATTACGTTACACCCGCTACTCTTTTGCGTCATCTATGACGCAAAATTTAGAGACCCCCAGACATCCTCATGGCAAATATCTTTAAACCAATCCATTTTTTAGTTTTCATATCCGCAAATTTGTGATATCAAAGAAAACCCGCTCGCCCCGGACCTCCATACTTATGATATGACCCCGAATTAATTGTAAGTTGGGTAGGACAAGCTGTTCCTTCCAGTTCAGAACATTCAAGAGATTTCTACTTTTCACCCAAACTTCCTATTCGTTTATCACTCTTCCGTTTTATTATAATTGTTATAAATAAGAATGAAGACGTAGCTAAAATAAGTATATTTCAGGAACTTGGAAGAGAAAGGGCGAATTTGGAAAATTGAATTTTTTATTTTATTTTATTTTCTGATTCAGAAAGATGCAGGTAACACGAGGCTTCGCCTTGTTTCTCTGGTTCGCCTTTAGTTCTCTCACAGTTTCAAGTTAAAGCGAATAGCACCATCATCTAAGAAAAGTTCAATGTCGAAGGGCGAATCCCGGGTCATGAGCTCACCTCCTAGCATTTTGTTACCCATAAACCACTCGTAAAAATTATATTAAAAACATTCAATTTCAATTGCCTACTTTTTTCAATCAGTTTTATGAATCAGCATTCCATAGAGCAAACATTCGCATTTGCTATCCTGAAGCACTTCTAGAACTTTGACTTCGATTTCCCAACACCCGGAATTCGTGATTCCCCTTTTCTCTTCCAAGGTCCTGATTTGTTGAAGCTGTTGTTTCGACTTTAGAATTCGAGGAATATCAATATTTACATATAATTTTATTATGTAATAGTGAAATAATTTAATATGATAACCACAAAATTTCCATCCTTTGATTACATTTTTTATGATCTAAGCTATTGGAAGATTTGGAGCCAGCAAACAATCGAAGCTTCCTTTCAGTTTCAAGAAGATATTGTTTTACTGGCCGTTCAGGGGCGAATTATAGGAAATAATTTCGGGGGGGGGGGGGGGGCTGTGAGCATTTGGGGGTATGGAATACCAACAATCTAGAAATAGTTACGCAAATAAAACAAAACGCTATGACACCTAACCAAAATTATTTTTTTCTGAACTAAGCGATCTTATTTAATTTATTTTTAAAGTTTTTTTGACACGTTTTTACCGATTAAATCTAAATTTCAGGGGGGGGGGGTGCTGCAGATCCCCCAGCCTCGCCTTATATACGCTCATGGGCTCGCTTTCATACAAAATGTAAAATCATAAGTTGCTATTACTAGTCATTCCAGGGGGTATTTTTCAATATTTGGTGAAAGCAGCAACAGTGAAAAGATATAAAAAGTCCGATTCACGGGAAGTGCAACTTCCAAAGCATGTTATGCTATACTTCTCTACTTGCAAAGCAGGGATAAAGGCACGAAGAGTTCGCGCCTTACATTCACGGCCATCAGACCTCCTCTCTCAATATTTGAACCAGAAACATTGAGATAGGAGGCTGCTGCTAAAAAACAGATGCATTTTTGAACACATGTTGTTTATTTTTGTTATCAATTAACCAAAATGTGAGCGAAAAGAAGAAATAGTAGTGCACGACATCATGGTCAAGAAGAAACCCTGGCCAAGTACCGTGAAATGGTAGTAATTCAAGAACAGTAAGTTATAATGAATTCTATATCAATGTTCACAATTATATTGCATTTTTATTGGTAATCATATCTTTTGAAATTTGGGTTGCCAATTTTTTTTATTGTCATCACTGCAAGGGGCAGGGCCGGAGGGAAGGTAGGCCTTCGCCCACAAATCGCCACCAGCCCATGACCAAGCCGTCGCAATAAATAAAATAATTTAAAAAAAGTAATTATGCGATGTAGGTATTACACATCCATGTATTCATCATCATTTATATCAATAATAATAACGTTAAAGAAAGTATAATTAAACACGGCTACATGAGGTGGGGATGGGCGAGGGGACCAATAGACCTAGCATGTCCTTGGCTGACTTAATACATTCTGAATGCTAGGCGACAGCTTCGCTGTGCGTGCATCAGTCGCGCGCATAAAGCTAGCGCCTCACACAGGTTACTCAGTTGCTACTTGGGCTCTGTGTGAAGGAGATACCTCACTCCTTGACTGCGTTTATCAGAAAGTGTTGGCAATATAATATAATCTTATATATATATATATATATATATATATATATATATATATATATATATATATTCTTTGATAGTGCGTGCATCAGACGCACGCACAGGGTTAGTTAGGGAGGGGGTGAGGAAAGGTTATGGGCTTATGCGCATGCTGAGTGTGCACCCCTGTGAATAGGAAAGAGGGGGTTGAGCGCCCTTCGGAAATGCACCCTTTGGGTCTCTTCTTTGCACGTTTCCGTTCTTAATACATAGTAATATGAATCTTTTTACAGAATAGCTTTCTGGATGGAAGGCTCAACAAAGAATTGCCGAAAATGGTAATTTATCTGTAAACTTTTACATTTAATTGTTCAAGTATTGACAATTCTAGCTTCTATTATGAGAACCTCCATCGACACTCCCCACCAAGCTCTATTTTTGATACACCTTATTGGTTTCTTATTCTTACAGAATTTGATCCGAATGCGGAGGGGATGTCAAGCGGCGAGAAGAGGTCTTGTAAACTCCATCCGGAAAAGCCACAGGAGAAAGACACAGGGAGAAATGACAGACAGGAAGTGGTCGCACCACCACCACCCGTGCAGTGCGCAGACTGCGCTCCCTGGCAGCGGTACATGTTGTACCTCCTTCCTGCACTCTTCTTCATACCTTGGGCGATAAACAAGATCAGATGCACGCCCAAGTGCTGTCCACCAATCGTCTGTTGCCCACCTCAGCCACCTCCACAACCAAAGCCGTACACATGCTGTCCGCATCAGCCCGCTATGGCCCTCAAGAATCCCTGTCCACCGAAGAAAACAACACCCGATGAAGAAAAATGTATCGGAAAAAACAAGAAAGCATGTAAAGAGGAAGTTAAAAATCCACCAAAGAAAGATAAAATTAAGGAAGAAGAAAGAGAAAAGAAAGCATCCAAGGATCAAAAAGAAGAAGATGATGACTGTTAAACAATTTTAAGCTCAATATATGGTCAATAAAACAAAAAATAATTTAAAAATGTCTTTTTTATTTGGGGTCTTGTTTAGGCCCGCCAGTGATTTTATAATGATATTTAGTAACAGTTACTATGTAATTTGATACCATCGATACAGAAATAAAAACACATGTTTAAATACTATTTAATTTAGTATTGTTTGTGTATTTGCGGTTATAAAAGTATTAAACTATGAATATTTTTTATGTTTACGATTTATGCAAAGAAGAGCAACGAGCCAGGATTTTCTTTGTCGAAAGAGGAATTCTACCCAAGGAAAGATATTGTAAAAAAGGCCATTCTTGGCTATTTATGTGAGTACATGTGGAGGCAGAGAAACTCAAATGAAGATGTTTTTGATAAAATCCTTAAGGACATAGTAGAATTTTGGCCTCCAGATGTACTTGGAGGAACTGATTAAAAGTATGATAATGTTTTTGGTTATGTGTAAAAAGTTTTTATTAAATAAATCATATGTTCCTTTAACCCATATTTTTTTATTTATCAATAAGTAACTGTTACTAGATAAAATCACTGGCGGGCCTGTTCTAAACAAGACCCTTTATTTGCACCAAATAAGCGGATTTTGCTGGTTAACGAACTAGACTATTCGTTAAGGTACGTTTCCATTCTGACAAATCCCTGGCACATGTCGCACGACATGTGCCCGGGACTTGTCGCACAGTTTTGTTTCCAATTCTCTACGACATGTCGCGGAGGTATTTGATGCAAGAATGAGGTTTAACATATGTTATTCATATGTGAAGATTAGACACTATTAGGGTTAGGTTCTGTGGACACTAGACAGGGTTGTATTTGTAAACGGTCTTTTGCACTTGCGCGTGTTCCGGGCTGTTTCCGTTACCCTAGGAACAAATCACGGGCACGTGTTTTGTTGCTCGGTCGTGTGGCACATTTTCGTCCCAGGCACATGTGCCGCGACTTGTTACTAATGGTTTCTATTCTGCGATTTGTGCCCAGCACGTCGCAGAGCAGATTTGTAGTAATGGAAACGGGGCTTTAGAGACAAAATATTTTTGTGCCAAATGTCATCAAAAGCGGGCGATTATTGATTACAAATGACTTTTTGAGACATGTCTTGTTCTGCCATCTCAACAGAGTCTTGTTGAGCGGAGTCGTCCACATTTTATAAATCTAACAATATTCATTCTCCCAAAAAAGAGTGGCAAACTCTTGGATGATCCTGCGTCTCCAGTTCTCATTATCAAGAACATTTTCGTATCGTAAGATCCTCCTTTCGAAAAATAGTCTCGGTTTGTTCTCGTCCATGCTTCTGTTCCATAAAAAATGACTAGCCTGCGCAGGGTTTTATAAAGCGGGCCCTTTTCAAAACCCCAGTTGGAATTCGCAGATTTCCCCCTCGCCAATTTTCGAGGACCGTGCAAATATGTATCATTTTATTAAATGATTTTTTAAAGATAAACTCATATGTTTCATTAGATAATAGGAATTAGTTATATTATGTTGGTGGATTAGCTTTTGCTGCAACAAGAATGGGTCAGCGAGGAGCGCAGTGGTGTTTACAAGGCAGGCGACCAGTGAAATCAAGATAATGAAGCAGTGAATAGAAGGTTAGCATTTTAACATTAGTAATAAATTAGGGGCCCAAATAATTCGGTAAGCATTGAAAGTCCATGGTAAATTTGGTTGTCCGTGGTCGAGGAAAAGGTCATTTCTGTACGTGTGCAATGTCGCAGATTTCATGGAGTGGAGGAGAGGTCAGGGCTCAACTCACGACTCTCAGAGGGTTTAATATATTAAATTAACTTAGGGTTTTCATTGGAAGTTTGATTTGTGGGTATGTTTTCGACGTAGTTTATGTTAAACGTTATCGGACGTTATGTTTCGTAGCTAAAGTTGGCTTGACAGGCTGCACGATCACAAAAATCGTAGAGCCTACATTTTTGCATTAATAGGCTTAGAGGTATATATTTTTAAAGATTTTCTAACGTAGGTAAACGAAGCAGCCCATTTTTACGGCGATATCTGCAACCGTTTTTGGTTTGGGTATTCTGAAATGGATTCAGATGAAAATTGTTCCAGACGTTTGGCATTCATCCAAACTAGATATTTAAATTTCGGTTAGGTTAAGGAAGTATGAGAAGAAGTTTCTTAAATATCTCGAAAACGGTTGGGAAATCGTGATGAGTAGAAGGAAACCATTCGAAAGCTTACTAAATTTCCTAAAAAAACGTTTCTCTAGCAATTTTGAGAACCTACGATGGGACGATCTCAATCGGAGAAAAAGTGCTTAAAACTTCAATAATTGTTGAATTCGTTGCTTCCAACGGCTCTTGATTTTAGCAGTAAAACAAGATATTTAAAATTAAAAACAATTTTTGGTTGTTTGTCGAAGAGCTTTCCAAATAAGAAGAGACAGATTAAGTAATTTCCCCTACTGTAGGATTTCTGTGTACAATGGCGCCTGAAATCTGATTTTACTTCAAGATTTCATTGGAGTAGTTGTTTAAATTTGTCACAAGATATTAACTATATCCATTCCAAGCTTTCAAAATGAAACTAAAGATAAGGTCATGAAAACGCGCTAAGGTGATGCAGTTCCTGCAAATTGTACTTTTTATTAGTTTACCACTTTAATATAAACTTGTACCACCAGCTAAAATTATATTTACTGAATGTCTTATTTGCCTCTTTGTAGTCAAATCTTTTATTAGCATCAATTATGAATATCGCATTTAAAAATTATTGTTTTCTGTGATTAATAACCCTTGTCTCTTAGACATTAATCTATATATATATATATATATATATATATATATATATATATATATATATATATATATATATATAAATCACGTGTCTGTCTGTATGTTTGTTCCTTACATAAATCCACACCGTTTGACCAATTTTGACCAAACTTGGCACACGGGTAGATCTTGATCGGGGCAGTGTCGTAGGCTACGTCAAAAACGTCTACCACCTGTCTGTCTGTATGTTTGTTTCTTATAAAAAGCCATACCGTTTGACCGATTTTCATCAAACTTGGCACACAGGTAGATTTTGATACGGAGAGTGTCATAGACTGGGTCCAAAACGTCTACAATCAGTCTGTATGTTTAATAGTTATACAAACCCACACTGTTTGACCAAACTTGGCACAGAGGTACAGTAGGCAAAAAAAGTATTTGCACACCAATATTATTTTGGGTTTTCGGGAAAATATGGGTACATTTTAATTTTTTTATGTACACCTTCAAAAAGGAACATAAAATAAATTGAATAACATACAATTTAAAAAAAAAATATATATATATAGCACATTGCTATAATTATTTTTTACAATTTGTACTGCAAAAAAAGTATTTGCACACATCTCTAAGATGTGTTATGGGATTTTAAATTCAGCCTTTGATCAGAGTTCTAGGTCTTATTGCTAATCCCCTCTTTACTTTAGAAGTTCCTTCAGTATAGCTAGTGATTTACTCTTGTCCACATATAATGGCTCCTAAGAAAAATGAGTTATCAATGGAAGTTAGGGGACGAGTAGTGGCACTTCACGAATGCGGAAAAAGTTATCGGGAAATTGGGAGGCAGTTGAATTTAGTGTTTTCCACAGTCCGGTATATTGTGAAAAAAAATTATGAACTTGGAACAACTGAAAATAGGGCCTGATCAGGTCGTCCACGAGTTCTCACAGTAAGCGAGAGACGAAAAATTGTTAAAAATGCCCTAAAAAATCCTACAGTGAGTGCCCAAAATTTGGCGAATGACATTGCGACATGTTCAGGGAAACAGGTCACAGCACAGACAGTAGGGAATGTTCTCCACGATGCTGCCCTACGAGGTAGGCGAAGATTAAAGAAGCCATTGATCAGTGAAATTAACCGAAAGAAAATACTAGAATTCGCACAACAATACAAAGATAAACCACTAGACTTTTGAAAGCAGGTTATTTTCCTCTGATGAGAGTAAGTTTGATGTTTTCAAACCAGCAAGTGTTACCACTATATGGCAAAGAAAAAATACAGCTTTTAAAAAACAAAATATTTTAAGTACGGTTAAGCATGGTGGAGATAATATAATGGTTTGGGGCTGTATGGCTCACAATGGGCCTGGTAATTTGCATGTGATTGAAGGTACGATGACAGCCCCGGTCTATGTGGATGTGTTAAGGGGTAACCTGGGTGCGAGTGCTGCAAAATTAGGGCTTCAAGATACCTTTTACTTCCAGCAAGATAATGATCCCAAACATACAGCTAATATTACAAAAGAATGGCTCCTCTACAATGCCTGTAGACGGCTGATCACACCACATCAGTCACCGGACCTCAATCCTATAGAGAACCTGTGGCATATTTTGGACAGAAAAGTGCGTCAGACATCAATAAAAGGCAAGGAACACTTGAGGCAGGTAATTTTAGAGTCCTGGAATAATTTATCAGTGTATTTCACACAAAAACTTGTAGAATCTATGCCTAGACGTTTGGAAGCTCTTATATGTGCCAATGGTATGCACACGAAATATTAAAACAAAAAAATGAAATAAATATGTACATATATATCATAAGAATCAAAGTGTGCAAATACTTTTTTTGCAGTAAAAAATGGTAAAATTTATTATAACAATTTCCCATGTACTTTTTTTAAATAAATGTTTGTGCTGTTCTATGTTTTTTAGTTTTATCTTTTGTAATTTACATTAAAAAAATTAAAATGTACCCATACTTTACAGTACAACAAAAAACGTAGGTGTGCAAATACTTTTTTTGCCTACTGTAGGTCTTGATTCGGGGAATGTCATAGACTAGGTCAACATCGTCTAGGACTCACACTTCGGAGGTCACGGGATCGAAACTGTGAACCCGAACAGTTAGAGATTTGTGTTATTATATTTTAACCCATTTTGTCCCAAAGTTGCTTAAACGCAACATTATTTTCACGATTTTTTTTCTCGTGCAAATAAATATTTTAATTTAGTTTGAATAGTTTTTTCTAACAAGGCAACTCCTTAAAGAAAAGGAAAAAAATTCTAAAGCCCAAATAAAATATTTACTTTTTTTTTTTTAATATTACTAGAAATACGATATATTATTCTTCAGTTTAATAATCCATGTATTTATTGGTTTCATGACTAGAAAAAGGTGCTAATGACCTCAGCAGTAGATGCACCAAAAGAAAAGGAAAAAAAAAATTACTAGAAATATTGTACTGTGAAGTGTGTTAGAAATTTTTCCAAAACATTTATGCATTTACTAGCTGTTACCCGGCGTGCCATGCTACACCTACTTTCTGCATATAGAAAAGCCTAAATAAATTAGAAACCAAATAAGTATTATTAAAATCTAATAACACGAATCTGTAACTGTTTCGAACCCGTGACCTCTCAACTGTAAGTCCTAGACGGCTTTGACATAACCTATAACTCCCCCCGTATCAAGACATACATGTATGCCAAGTTTGGTAAAAATAGGTCTTGTTTATAAAAAGAAACAACAACATACAGACAGTAGCTGGTAGACGTTTTTGACCTGGCCTATGACAATCCCCTGATCAAGACCAACCTGTGTGCCCAGTTTGATCAAAATCCGTCAAACGGTGTGGGTCTGTATAAAGAACAAACATACTGACAGACAGCTGGTAGACGTTTTTGACTTAGCCTACGACTCTCCCCAGATTAAGATCTACATGTGTACCGAGTTCAGTCAAAATCCGACGACCGGTGTGGAGTTGTATAAGGGACAAACATACAGACAGACAGCTGGTAGACGTTTTTGACTTAGCCTTCGACTCTCCCCAGATTAAGATCTACATGTGTACCGAGTTTAGTCAAAATCGGATGAACGGTATGGATTTGTATAAGGGACAAACATACAGACAGACAGCTGGTAGATTTTTTTGACCTAGCCTAGGAGATTTCTCGTATCAAGACCTACCATTATTCCAAGTTTGGTCAAAAACGGTCAAACGGTGTGGATTTGTATAAGGAACAAACAAACAGACACGTGATTTTTATATATATAGATTAAACAATTTTTTTTTTTTTTTTTTTTTTTTTTTTGCTCTAATCATTACTTGAACACATAAGAACAGTTACCAATAAAAGTAACTACGTTCATACATTTTTATGGCAATTCGGTGGCCCTGCGAACATAATGTTGCATTTTTTTGCAACGAATGTTGCGTTTTTGATGTAAACATAACATTTTTTTTTCTCCCAAACTATAATTGCTGATTTTTTGTTTTTGGTTTTTATACATTCTTTTAAGTGCCTAAGAGGAACAAATAACGATATATGTCAAAAAAAATCTAGAAGAAATAGGCTTGGGATTTAATGGGTTAATATTAATTATTTGGTTTCTAATTTATTTTGGCTTTTCTAGATGCAGAAGGTAGGTACATGGCACACCGGGTAACAGCTAGTAATGAAATAAATTATAGTGTGATTATTGAATCCAACTTGAGTTGCGGAGACTTACTCTTCAGATGGATATGAATAGGCTGCCCTACTTGTTTTACAGCCCTGATGAAGGCTTGAATTTCAAGCCGAAACATCGGCAAAAAATAAAACCTATTTTTACATAAAAAATCTAGTTTAATAATACATAATGACCGAACTGATATCCTCTCAACAAATCATTTATAATTTATTTCTTCTTCTATTTCATAAACTTTTTTATTTAATTGAATGGGTTTTCATTTATTTGTTTTTCTTTTAAGGGCAATGGTACAAACAATAGGCCTGGAAAGAAGCTAGAACAACAGTTATGGGTAAATCGGAAAAAGGAGAAGGAATAATAGACGCAGTCTGCAAATTTTGTGATCCTTGGCAGAAATGCCTAATTTATTCAACGCCTATTCTTATTGCTTTACCTTTCTTGCTAAAAAAAATTATGTGTCCTCCTTCATGTGCTTACCCTGGAAAGTGCTTCAAACCTTATCGAGGATGTTGCCCTCAAAAAGATGTTTGTCCTCGCCCACCATGCTGCAAAACACCCACTTGTAGAGAAAGATGAAATTCTAACCGACCACAAAAAAAAAAAAAAAAAAAAAAAAAAAAAAAATCAGCTAAATAAAACTAATTCAAATGAATGGACTAAATAGTTTATTTATTAGTGATTTATATAATATTGAAGGGACAGCGGAGTGATTCAAGATTTACTTTATATAATGGAAATCCTATGTTCAATACCGATGTCTGCATAAAAGAGATCATCTTTGAGCTTATTATATTCGAGGTTGGAGTACAATAATCCAGACTAACTCAAATCTGACCAGAGAACACAAAACCTGTGAAGTATCAGCCTAGGCTTTAGTGGCTCTGACATGTCAATAATATCCTGAAGAAGGCAAGTTTACAGAAATAGGTTTCTGTGTTATATCATTGCAATAAAGTTTATTGAATAAATAATTAAAATTGCAGAAATATATTTCTGTAGAAAGCATGGATCATAGACACAGCTATCCTGTTAATGGTCTGCAGCACTGTCGAAGGAAAAATTGAGGAATTATCCTTCGAACAGACCAGGCTTTAGAAATTCAAGATATAAAAATGATCCCTATTGTTATTTCCAATGCTGAGGTGATACAGTAGGATATAAGGAAATTTCTGTATTGTCTTGGCTTATCAGACAAACTTTAAAAAATAACATACAGAAATCTGAAATCCTATGCACCAATAGATCCATAAGGATGTTTATCCTCATTAAAACATAGTATAATATTACCAAGATTATTCTGTGATGCCGAGTCATTCAACAGACCACACAGTCTATGATGGCTGATTAAATATATCGCACTAGCATATCTAAAGTGACACAAATCAAAATAAAAAACTCAACTGAAAATGTGTCACTCTTGCCTATATAGGGGGAATTAAGACCGGAAGAGTGACCCAAGCGCCCTCAGGTGCACAAGCTCTGAAGCTACGTACATACAGTTTTGATGGTTGATAAATATATATATATATATGTATATATATATATATATAGATATATATACCATGTCTTTCACAGTCATAACTATGACGGTTTGAATAAAACCGATTTTTTAGTTGTGTCACTTCAGAAATACTAGTGTGATATGCAAACAATATTTATACAATTAAATATAAAATTATAACGAGATCATAAGGATTAAGAAACACCTTTCCCGAAATTTGATACAAAAGAGGTTTTCTAATATTTATATCATTCTGCCTTATAAAAAATAGCACATATTATTAAAATGTCTTAATGTGTTTTTTTCTAAAACTAAACCTTTAATTGTTTTTTTTAATTTCTCTTTCCCAGTATGAACTTATGCCTACATAGAAATTCGTTGAAGTTTTAAGTAGTAGCTGAGAGACAAATTTATTATTTATTTTGTTGCGATATGTCACAAAACTACCTAAGTTAGTAAGGCATTACAAAAATATTTTTCACATACCTTCCTAAATATTAAGAAAATTAAACGTGCCATAGCATTCCTTATTTGTTATTATAAATAATACTTTCAGTGTAAGCCATCTCTAGGGCTCTCATAGCGAGAGGGAGAGGAGTAATGACCCTAAAAATCAGAACTCAGATAAAATTCCGACCAATAGGACCTGCACCATCATAGAGAAATGTTGATATTTTTCCTTGTATTTCTTATAACTTGCTTTGTTTGAAAACTTTAGAATAGAAACTTCTAAATTTTTCTTTTAATTATTTTTTTTTAACAGCGCACCGACGTCTGGTCCATTAGCACCGACATCTATGGTGCAGCAGGAAATGTTCTCAACGGGCCTTGAAATAAGAAAAGTCCCCACTGCAGGAGGGACTCGAACCCCTCCCCCCCCATGAGAATCACATGTGTTAGCCACTAGACTATGGGGGAGACCCTTCTAGAAAATATTCTTTTCAAACTAATATCTTTTTTTGCAGGAATCTTAAATTTATAACATTACACAGTTCAACAAAATTATTATTATGTAAATTTTAACATCCATTATTATTAACTAAGAATTTTAGGACAGGTTATCTATAGGTTACCACCCTTTTCTAGCCAGGATAGGGCTGATGCCTTTTCTTTTTTCAAAGAAAAGCCACCACCCAATAGCGGGAATAGAATCCATGGCCCTTGGCATGGAGTGTTAAGTGCTCATGCTTTAACACTTAATAATAAGATATCTGCAAAAACGAAATCCGAAAGAAAAGGTAGATTTTTAGCGCTTAAGTGGTCCTAATGACTATCTGCAAGAAGCGGCAGTGTCGGTTGAAAGCGTAAGTAACAGACTCCTTCTTCGACTTCTGTTAGTTCTTAAGGAACAAAGTATTACAAGAACAATGAAACGTGGTTGATGCCTAGTTATCTTGACATACTTAATTAACAGCTAAAAACATTAAAATAAAATAAAAATATATTTTAAAAATGCTGGAAAAGTAATAAACAACTTCAATGGACCAAAACTAAAACACCAAAGATGCAAACACTGTTTTTTAAAACTGAGCTGGTCCTATTGAAATCATATCTGAACTTTCTTATTTGGAATTTCACTTTTCATCAACTGAATCAAAATTGTGAATTCCTCAACTGTATTCAATATTCAACAAGATTTAAAAACTGCTCATCAGTTATTAAAAAAATATATTTTTTAAAACTCATTTTTTTGCAAATGTAAGGTAAATTGAAAAGATAAGTTTGGACAAATGAGTACAAATTTTCAAATCCATTTGATTTTGAGTACCCACCGAAAACAAAAATTAATATTTTTTTTTAGTACTCAAAATCAAATCATCCTCTTCCAATGCCAAAATCACAGCCATTATAGTATTAAACATACTTCTCATATTTCCAAAGAGTAAAAATTACAATCCTCCCTTTATATTCGAATAGGGGTTTCAATTATTTCCTGGTCTAAATATGAAGGAATAATTATGTACAAATAAATATTTTGCATGCTCACCTAGCTTGCTCTAACATGGAACGACTTCATAAGTTTCTATGAAATGTACACACTTATTGCATGAGGATAAACATAGTATGAGAAAGTACTCAAGAATTATTAGCACCTTGTTCATTCAAGGAAGGTTTATCCGTTACAAAATATTTTATTTTTACTTTGGCAGCTGAAGTATTAAATACTAACCCAAAAGTCTAATGTGGCATTTATATTCATTAAAAATTTGTACTACCTATTTTATCAACACAATAACTATAATGCTACTATAATTGTTACTGGATAATAAAAAGAAAAGAATTTTAGTCCATAGCATTCATTTATTAGTAAACTGTTTAGAGATTAACATACAACACTTGACTTATATGTCTTATATTTTACTTAAAACAAATTAAAAATAACTTACTTTACACAGTAGTTGTAACTAATTACAACATAATAAGGTAACAAGTGAGAAATATTAATAATTTTTTAAAGTTCAATGATTAAAACAAACTAATAAATGCAACAACTCAATTTAAAATGCTTAACCTTCTCACTGATTAAACTATGGTAACACTGGTGCAACCAACTTCCCATGTGATAAGATTTCTGCGCGCTTCTTTCTCGACTCTGCTGCTATCTATTATCGGATTTAGAGACGCCGATGCCTTAATTGCAGGGAGATATGTGTTTGGTACTATATTCATATTAACTCTCACTTTAAATATTCTGATAAATATTCAAGAAAAAAATTAGGGATCCTAATGAATTCAGTATAAATATTATTTTTAGTTGCTGGAGTTGAAATGTTTTAAAGGTTTCAAGAATGTACCTCTGTGATTACCACGTTTAAACTTTCGCGCTTTACAACGGAGATGCTTGAAGCAGCTGCTGGTTTCCAGTTAGATGGCCGTCACTGAAGCATTTTGAAAGCTTGTATGTAGCAAGCGTTTGTTAGTTACTAGTTTTTGAAAAAATAATTTATGGCTTTTGTGCCGAGTTTTGTTTACGTTAATACCTAATAATTTTTATTGATATTTGAACCTCATTGTAGAGGCTTTTAAACATTATGCGGTGACCTAGCGTATTCTCAATTTTGGGACTTAAATGTACTAGCAACAAAAGGCCTACTCTATAGCAGCAATGTCGGCTTTCGTGATAATCAGCATGTAGTTCGAACATTTTTGTGTCTTTCCAACTCAATTGGAATTTGATCGAGCCTTTTGGAAAATCGAAAGGGTGAGTAATGCTTAAACTTCTTCATATGGAACGTACTGTTTTGATCATTTAAATTTTTTTTGCTCGAATTGCATTTGATATGTTATTCCTGTATGATTTATTTTTATTTGCTGCTTTAAATGAGTTATATTACTTAGATAACTTAAGGATTTTATTGTGATTTAAATCAACATAACCCCTTATTTTATTATCAGGCAATATCTTTTACAAATGCTTATACCAAACTTATACTTGTATTATTAAATGCGTTTTAATTTATACCTGGAATTCCGTTATTTTTAAACTAAAACAACAATAAAATGTGCATTTCAGCTTGATAGAATTAGTGTGGGGGACTTATTCTTGCAATTACTTCTAAGTTAAAATATGTTGACATTCCAACTGTAAATAATGGTTTTATAATAGAGAGTTGGCTATATGCCTCAGGGCATGATACATGGGTATATTTATTTCAAATACTTATAATATTTGAAGTGTTCTTTTTCAAATTCCTCCAATGGGCACTTGTTTTATCTTTTCATTTCAATTTAACAAGTTTCATTTCTTACATCTGTGGGTTTTTACTTCATTTTGTTTTAATACGTCTGACTATTATTTAGGAGAAGGCCTCAATACTTTGAACATGATTTTTTATTTATTGTTCTTTCTTGAGTTATGATAATTTATGTAACCAATTCTATTGATACTTTTATAGTAAAGGCTTAGTTGCTGATGGTTTTTTTTTTTTTAATTTTAAACAAAGCAAAGAGTAAATGTGGTTTTGAAACATTATGCTTGTGAAATTTATTTTAACTGAGTAGTTGCCATACCCTTTTTTTTTTTTATTGTCACTTTTAAATACTCTTTGTTTTTGCCCCATTTCTTCAGGTTATAGTTATGAGACATAGTTTTTTTTTGGTTTTCTGATATGTCTTTTTGTTATCTTGGTTAATGTGAAAGCTATCTTCATTTACCCTTTTTGCTGAATTTCTTCAAATTATATTTGGAATTGTCATTAAATATTTATGGAACTTTCTAGAGAACATGAGTGGATATTAGATTCTGAAAATTCACTACTAAAAAGCATAGTTTTGCCAAAGATTTTTATTTTTACTCATGTGGACTTTTGTAAAGTGATTTTATTAAAACCCACATATTACAGTGGTCTTGGAAAAGCTAACTGTTGCAACTTTTTAATCTTCACTATCTGATGTAATTAGTTAAATTTATAATTCATAACAAAAGAAAATTAAATAATAAATGTATTTTAAATTAAAGTTTATGTTTAGTCAACATGCTTAATGTTGTATAGGTATAGTTATTAAAGTTATTAGGATAATTTACCTTTTATTGTTTACAAAATATTTTCAATGCAATCTGTGACTACAGTGGAACTAATCATCAGGAAAACCTGTCCACCTTGCAACTCATAATTAGTTATAGAACATTTTTTAGTATGAAGCATTGAGTGTTAAAATATTAGCCACCAAGGGGAAGAACAATATTTAATTTTTTGTTTTCATTTACCCATTTGTTTTATTTATTTATCAAATTAGTCAATATTGTTTGTTTAGAGCAGTTTTGGTTCTAATCACTGGAGTTTTCCATATTGTCTGCCCTGTCATTCAAGCTGAAAAAAATAAGAAATTATTTCGTTACACATCAGTATATTTCGTCCTCCTTGGTCCAATAATAATGTTTAGCTGCAGGATATCATTCGTTTACATATTCATTCTTTATCTACGATTAAGCTGAGGTCTTCTCGTTTATCTTTATGATTGTGTTAGTGTTTGCATCCTGGTAAACTATACCTTCAGATACCTATGTCTTTCACTTTTTGTTGTACTTAATAGTTGAAGGCAGTTGTAATTTTTTTAAAAAATACTTGTTTGTTACTATCTAAAATGAATTAAGGCTTTAAGAAATTATAAAATTAGAGTGACATTTGTCATGGCTGTCATTTGACGACTTCAGATTTGTGTTCATTCTATTATTTTTGTAAATAACAATTTCATGATGGTATGCTCATTATGTTTCATTGCTCGCCTTTAAAGCTAGTAAATTAGATCATAAAAATCTATGATATATTCTCACACAGGAAAAAACAAAAATGGCTTTTCAGTTTATGTCATCTTCAGGCCTTTGCTGATATTCTGTGTACTGCAGGTTGTAGCAAACAAATTGTATTAGCCATAGTGTACAGTCTTTGAGCTTTAGATGGTATATGCCAAAAGGCACAATAACATTGTAGTTTTGTTCAGAATAGATGATAATTCATTATCATGTTATTAGGGTGGTTCCTCCCTCCCTGCATAAGGGGGAACCCCGCTTATAAGGTGGACCTCATAACGCAATCTGGAAGGGCTGATTAGATAATTTATCGTTTCATTTTATTATATATATTGGTCTGTACGCTCTCTCATACACTCAAATATGGTCCGATTTTGAAGAAATTTGAAACAGAAATACCGGAACAGGGTTTTGTGGGTGAAATTCCTGCGTAAAAAATCTTTACGCTTGGGTTATAGACTTGCAGGTACACTTTTGATAGGTTTCAACAGACTGGAAAACACATGAAACTATCTAACCGTTTCTGTGAAAAGTGGGGAAAAAATAAAAAGTCAATAAAATTACGCCACACACTTTCACACTTTTTATTTCTCTTCCCTACAGAAAAAAAGTGATAAATAAAAAAAACGGAAATACACCATCTTAATAATATTTTCATTAATTTATTTGATTAAAAAATAGGAAAGTGGTGGGTTGTGTATGAGTTTTAAGTGTTATAGGACTATATTTCATCTGGAAATTAAAATCAATTTTAAATATATGACGGATCGATTATCGATCAGCTGACTATTTGACACCATATTGGATTCGTTCAGTCAATGACCAGTCTAGACGAGGCCCTGCTAGTGGAAGGTTCTATTCCTCAGGTTGAGGCTGAATGTAAGTTTTAATTATGTTCCCCTGAAGATGCACCAAAAAGGTGCGAAACATGTAGGGAAGAGAAATAAAAAGTGTGTGGCGTAATTTTATTGACCTTCCACCTTATTTGCCAGTTCTATATATTTGAGTTAAGGGTCATTTAATGAATAAAAATAATAACTGTTTCTATTTTAAGCTTTCTGAATGACACTAGGGATAAGAACGGAACCATGCTAAGATGAAGCAGTTCCTGCGAGTCGGACTTTTAATAAATCATATGCTATTCACTTGTTCTTGCGCTGTTTACTAATACTCAACACTTGTCACTAAAAAAGAACCTGTTAACGCGTAGCTACAAGGCACGTAGGTCGAAAGCACTAATCTCTAGTTCTTAGCTCGTGTAAACGAGGCTCAATTTACTGAAGGACCTGTGTTGAAAACTCAGGCATGCACTGAAGATTTTATCTTCTAGTGTCTTTGTTTGAGGGTCGGATTTGAGGTCCCACACCATCCCTAGGCTCACCCAACCTTATTTAATTTTCTTATAATATCCTTCTTTTCTCCAAAAGATAATCCTGAAGTCAAGCTTAATTAAAAACACCTTATTTTGATTTATTTATTTCATCTCATTACATGTAACGTTTTGGCCTTTATGCCATTTTCAAATGACTTAAAAACCAGTCTCTTTAGGACACACTATATTCTAGGCCTTGTCATCCTGGCATATTCTCAACATCCTAACATTTATCATTTATTTTATAGTTATAAATCCAGTCGATAAGCACTGCCTTTTAAACATTTTCTTTACTATCTATGAAAATGGTGGAAAGGCTGTGCTTATGGAATGGATTTATACCTTTAAAATTTATGTTAAATTATTGTGTAGACCCTAAGTTGATGACCAAGATGTTGTAGGAAGTTGGTAACAACTTTATTCAGTCCTCAAATATATTTTTATTTTCAAGCTACATAGGATATGGCATATCGTACTAAGATGACACAGTTCCTGCAAATCGGACTTTATAAAAAGTCCGATTCCCAATGTTCAAGAATTACTATTCAATGATATTCTAAAATTTCTTCGGGTTTGGTTTAGTAAGCTTTACATGAACAGTTCAACATAAGAGTGTATTAGGTACAAAAACCAAGGAGGCCATAGAACAAGGGCAATTTATAAAATAAAGTGGTAATAAAAATAAAGAGCTACTTTTTAACCCTTGAGCCGTCACCTCTCTAAAAGTTACACAAGACATCTCCTCAGGTCATATTGACCCGAAAACAACAGCCTAAATATTGAGCATAATAATGATTTAATACACATTGTTATTAATATTAATACAATATAAGTTGTTGATACACGTAATATTCGACAAAAAATAAGGACAAGGATGAAATTCAATTGAGGAATGGGAAACCAAAAGGAAGGCATACTCTCGACAGGTTTTATTTTATAAGGCTCAAAGCCAAATAACATCACATTAAAACTAATGTTTACAGTTTTTGCAATTATTAATTGAATGATTTTTGAGAATTAAGTCTTTGCATATCCCCCCCCCCCAAAAAAATGTGATACACTTCTTATGTTAATGCTGGAGCGAAATCTGCACCTCCTCCTCGTCCTAGGATTGGATACATGTTGATGTTCATCTTCATGTTTCTCGGTATTACATAAGGGTGGAGGCTACCTCAGTAGCTTAACTGAGGGACAGATTGCTGAGATAAGCACGTTTGTTTATTTTTAAATTTATATTTATTTATAAATATTGATGGTCCATCTCTTCCTTGTAAATTCTTTAAATTTCTGTGAGCATTGCGAAACATTCTCACTACAAAAATGAATCCTTAATTTCGTCCGAGTCGGATTCTCTGAAGTCTTGAGGGAATTTTGAGCACTTATGACAAACACATGTTGTTCCGATTAGATTGCTGGCAGTTGTACCAAAACACCTTGTCTGTGAGTTTCTAATTAATTTAGACAAGCAACTGTTGTCATTTTGCAAAGGAAAATATTCCATTATTGTACTAAAAAATTTACTACTTAATGAAACAATAAATTTATAAAACCCATATTTTAAAGCAATTACAATTACTTAATTTACTATTTGTTCATTATAAACTCACAAATGTAAAAATAATATTGAAATTTAAAAATATAATTACTTTAGTTATTCTCTCAATTGCGCTGAAAACTATGACTAATGTTGTCACCTCGGGTCAAAACTCGTAAAACTTACGTACACAAGTCGTCACCTTGGGTCAAAACGGCTAAAAACCCCATTTATGAATATGACATCTATGTCAACAAATGCCATTTGATTGAACATGCTGAGAAAAGAGATATGTAAAAGCCTGAAAGTCTAATATTCAATAGAAAATAGAGCCTTGTGCTCAAATTCAAGAACATAAATATGCTTAGCTCCCCCCGAAAAACCTATGTAATACAGTCTATAACATACAGTCTTCTTTTTCGTACATGGCCACCCCGCCAGTGCGATTGCCAGCGGACACTTTTTTGTACCTTTTTTCCAGTTTAGTCATCGCTAAAGCATATTTATGCTAATAAAATAACTAATAAACAAATATCACTCAAGTCAATATGACCCGAGATGACGGCTAAAGGGTTAATGACCTAAGACTTAGAAAATAAAAAAAGTGAATATTCTTAATTGGGCCAAAAATTCTAAATATTAGAATTTTTAATTTTAACGTACATTATAATTAACTCAGAATTTTAGCACGGGTTATCTATAGGTCACCGCCCTAGTGGGAATCAAACCCACGACCTTTGGCACGTAGTGTTAAGTGCTCAAGCCTTAACACTCATGGCTACCAGGCCTCCTTTTAATATAAGATTTTTTTTTTTTTTTTTTTTTTTTTTAGTAAAATATGTTACTGATTTATTGAGACCTATACATCGACCATTCAGCAATTTGGATTCATTCACGTACGATTGGACAACCAAAAAAGCTTGACACTTTGGTTCTAAATGAATTAACAATACAGAAAAATTTAATGGACTGAGTTTATATTTGGAATCGCTGCTATTATTTGGATTATATCATGTAAGACAATAATGAGAACAAAAAAATTGTGTTTGAAGGCTGCAGAAGCTCCACAAAGTGGAATTCTTCAACATGAGCTGATTGAACCTGACCAAATCAATGAAGGGTACTGTTTGAAGGTACCCTTTAAAGGTCTAGAGGTGGTTTGGGACCCTGACACAGATGCTCGAACGATGACATTGGAATATTAAAATTTTAGTCTGTGCTCCAGTTTTAAACATACATAAACAAACACACACACACACAGATATATATGTATCTCTTTATGTATACGAAGAGGTAATAAATTTATGTTAATACTTTGCATTATTGCCTCAGACACCAACTACGAGGTAACTTGTGCTAAATCAGTATTAATATGAAAATATGGCCTCAAGGAAGTTGAAAAAAATGTAGCGATGCAGTAACATAACAACAGGTCGAAAAATGTTTGAGTATGAACTAACTCGTAGTTGGCTTCCATGAAGAATTTTCTATTGTATAAACCACCTTTTTTTTTTTTTTTTTTTTTTTTTTTTTTTTTTTTTTTTGCAAGAAACTTATTTTATATGCTTTATGGTGGTCATTGCGTACTGTAATTATACTTTTCAATAAGAAAAATGATAAAAATAAATTGGCTTTCTAGACCGGAATCTTGAAAATTACTGTGGCTGTCAATGTGTTAAAAATATTGAAGTTTTAAAGTGCCATTCTAACATTCACTCCAGCACACTGATTAGTAAAATAAGATTTAATAAATTCGCAATTATAATTACAAATTATTTTATCAATTTCCTTCAGTTATTGATCTTGTTTTTCAAAATCAAGCAACGTGGTGGACACCCTGCCAATCTAGAAGAAAATTTCGTTATTATCAATTTTAAAATTTATAACTTAACAATTTGAGATAACTACTTTTAACTGTTTTAATGATCTAATTCCTTTAACATTGGTTATTTATGGCTTTAGATGTCCAAGGTTCAGCGATCAATCAAGTTGGAACATGAAGATTATGACAACTTTCACTCTACGCCTGATATGAATAATGTGAAATTCTGTAAGTATCTGTTACTTACATCTGTATTTTCTATTATTTAAAATTTATAATAGCTACTATAACTAATAAGTAAGCATACTTCTAAGCTTTTGTATTTAATACGTTTTCATTTACATCTGAATAAAAATTTCGTGCCCTATTGATTCTAAGGTCTGCAAGAAGCCACGGTTTAATATGTTATTGTTCTTTATAGACTAATTGAAATTTTTTAGACTTATGAAGGTTACTTTTTTTTTCAAAAAAAAAAATTAAGTATCATTTCTTAACTAGAACCTATCATAGGACTAATATATCTTCCTGGAAACATGACTGTAATTTACTTACTTACTGGCTAATTAAAAATTAACTACATTAAGTTTCAAATCAATGCTTGTTTAAAACTATTTGGAGAAAATACAAAAATTATACTTGATCCCGAAATATAAGATATGATATATATATATAGCACCTGTTTTTGTCTTTCAAAGAAAAACAATAGTACAATATGCTATAGAAATATTTATTAGTGGCGGGAAAGTAAAATTTTATTGTTTTATTGCCTGTTGGAAGGGTGCGTTTGATAACAAGACGCCATTATCAGGGCCTGAGAGAGAGAACTGCCAGCAAATGACATTCCTTTCTGCCAGTTCTCTTTTTGTACTCAGTCATCAAAAAGTAATCTTTTAAATATACCCTTTAATGTAAAATGTAGGGGTATTGTGCATACAACTAGAATTTCAACAAAGAAGGGTGTCATTTTCTCTTCCGCCTTTTTTTTTTGTTTTAAAAATATTTACATTTTTATTGTTTTAGTTGTTGATTATTCATTTGTTACTCTTAACCTTTGTGAAATCTTCCTAAATTGGTTATTTGTGCATATTTTCTTTTATCAATAGCTTCTTTTAGTACTTAGCAATTTTAAAAAAATATCCTGAACAGGGTGAAAAATAATACAACCTATTTTATTAGAAGCTTGCTGAGGCCTTCGATGCCAAATTTCATCGTCAGTGCCTAAAGACTTAAATAGTGAGATACAATAGTTCATTACTATCTATTATCTTCTCTTCTAATTGTGAATTATCATAGAATGTGACCTAAAGCATGAAACAAAAAAAATTATCTGTGAGGTTAAAATTAGAAAGTACAATATGTATTCTATAATAATAAAAATTAAAATGCTTTGTGTGTATTAATTATAGTATTCATGGTTCTGCAACAGAAGTAACCTGAAATATTAGGGGAGGTACCTTGAAGCACTTTAATAAAAAAAAAATATAAAAAAATATTAGAGGCCTCCCAGTGTTCCAATGGTAGCAACGCTGAATCCTCATGCAGGAGATACAGGTTTTATTCCCGCTTGTGGTAATGATTGACTTTTTTTTTGTAAGTGATGGACTTGCTTAGAAAATTCCCTGCTCCACCGAGGGTCTTTTTAAAGGCCACATGCTGATGATGGCCCGTTGCTGATGACCTACGAGCATATACAAAAAATGCAATAAAATACTTCAAATATAGAAGATGAACAATTTTTAGACAAAATCTTCCCTAAAAAACCCAATAAACTTGTCTGTTTGCACTCTAGTTGCCCCTAAAAAGATTTTTAAAAAAATTAGTCCAAAAACACGTTATCTCAAAGGAAAGGTCAAGTTTGTTAACCAGCGGAAGCCTTGCAATTGTAGGCTTCTAAGTACTTTTATTTTACGAAGACAAGGTATAGTTGGGATTCGGCTAGGAGAAAAAAACGTCATACTTTCAGGAAGAAATCTTTATTTGGACGTTTCGGCTGCACATTGGCAGGCTTCTTCAGCTAAAAAATACATACAAATTATAAGTAAAAAAAATGTATGGAAGACAGCGGAATAAGTAGGGGAGATGTTTTGTTTGTCCGTTTTGTAATTAATATTATTGGGGTTTAAGTTAATGTGGACGAAAAACGACAGATTTCCAAATGCGTCCACATTAACTTAAACCCCAATAATATTAATTACAAAACGGACACAATATAAAAATGTTTTTTAAAAAAATGTTAGTTTTTGTACTGTTTACTTACTACTTTCTACATACTGTTTACTTTCCAACTACCGTATTTTCATTGTTCAATAATAAGATTGGTTCTAATCATTGTCATGATGTATATACTACATTTGCTCATTACTGCCTGTCTTTTTTTACTTATAATTTGTATTTAATTTTTAGCTGAAGAAGGCTGCCAATGTGCAGCCGAAACGTCCAAATACAGATTTCTTCCTGAAAGTCTGACGTTTTTTTCTCCTAGCCAAATCCCAACTATACCTTGTCTTCGTATCTCTGCAACGGCTAACTATCTCCATCTCTACTTTTATTTTACATAATTTGGTGTGAGAAATTGAATAAAACTATTATCAGAGTCATATACCTATATAACAGTTTTGAGAAAACTTTGTAGAAAATAGAATTTTCTGGAATTTTTGTTTCGGTTATTTCAAAATGGCATGTTCACTGGAACAATTTGCTAGTATTTCACATTCATCCTAAGACACAAAAATTTTAGTTACATTAGGTGTTTAGGAAGTAATAGAGGAAAAAAAAAGTTTTTAGATATGTTTATATTTTGTTAAATATCTCGAAAAGTTGGAGAAATCAAGATAAATAAAAGTTTACCATTCCAAGCCTTACTAAATTTCCTACAAATGTGGTTCTTATGGAATATTTGATAGAGAAAACGATTCTTCTAAATCAAAAGTGGTGGTTTTTTCAATATGGTCCTCAATTGGTTGCCGTTGTTAAAATTAAATTTAGCAGTAAAATGAATTAGAAACATTTTTGTATTAAAGCATTTTTTAAGAATGGGCGGCTAAGTAATAAATTTTTGCTTAGAGGCCGTTTTTTGTGGATTTTGGTGCCTAAAATATTGCCTTTTCTTACAGATCTCATTGGAGTAAGTGACTAGATTTTTCAAGAAATATAAAATCAAATTATTAAGTCTTTATATTCCAAATGACTAGGCATAAGAACAAAATCATGGTAGTTCTTCCGAATTTGTTTTTTTTTTTTTTTTTTTTTTTTTTTGGATTAAGGGGCAAATGTTATACTGCAACATTAAAAAATATGTAAACCACTAATGAAAAGTGTTGTCATTTTTTTAAAAAATTTGTGGTTGTCTTATGAAAATAAAAACAAAAAAATGAGTCATGCGCAAAAAAAAATCGATTGAATGGTTTGATCCATGAAAGCATACATTCAATCAATTCTCTTACATATAAATGAATCATCAAGCCAACGGCCCTAGCCACGTTGAATGCACCGGTTCCCGTAGATCACCGAAGTTAAGCAACGTCGGGCGTGGTCAGAACCTGAATGGGTGACCGACCTTCTGCTGTTGACATTATAGAAAAGGGTGGCAACCTGTAGACAGCTCGGCATTAATAGCCCTAATGTTGATACGCTGTTAAACAAAATTAGAAAAAAAAAATCAAGAAATTGTTAACAATTGATTACCTACAAGTTCAAAACATTCAAACTTCGAAAGCTTTATGTAAAAGTTTTGATGCGAAGGGTAGGAAAAGATAGAAGTACCCAGAAACACTAAAACCCCTGGAGTTAATCTTTTATTAATGAAAAATATTAAAAGTATTATAAAACACTGTTTCACATCAAATACAAAATATTCTCAAAAATTGAATCAGAAATATATTTCTCTTGGGAGTAAAGAATAAAATCCAGGACTTCTAATGATGATAATCAAATATATAACCTTAAAACGATGAGGAAGGTACCTCTAATGTAAAGAACCCCGGTGGCTGTAAATGCTAAGGCCCAAGCACCCCGTGCCTAAGGTCGTGGGTTCGATACCCACTAGGGGTGATGGCTTTTCTTTAGAAAAAATAAATCAAGAAAAAAGAATGTTTAAATCAAATATTTCATATTTTTCTTCAAAGAATCCGAATCTGTGAGAATCATGTACATGGAACATGCGTGTTCCATTTGAACAAAGAATTTCTGCTCAGATTAGCCAACTTCCATTACTAAATGGAAGTTGATTTTATAACCAATCAACATACCCCAGTTACCCCCCCCCCCCCCCCCAGTTAACCCCAGTTATAAAGGCAACAGCAGACTTGATAACTAAGTATCTGGAACTTTAGATATTTACATACGTCTGCCTGTTCGCGCTTGCTCAACCACTAAGAATCCAAAATGTTGTAACATCTTATTAATTTAGGAAGACCAAAAATTGACCAATAAGCGGAATAATACTTCTTTTTCTTCTTATGTTTTATTTTATGTTATTATTGCTTTCAGCTTCACCATGCAAATTAGATGTTGTAGACAATGCTGTTGTGACTTCACCTTTTCATCTCCTCGATCATGGCTACGGGAGAACTCCGCAAAGTCAGCCCCAAAGGCAGTTGTCAAGTGCACGGACACAGGTTGAAAATGTATTTTCTAACCTAACTTTGTCATTCATTGTCCATTTAAATTATAAAAACTCATTGTGCACACCTTTTTCCTAATGCACCTAAAGAACCAAACTTTAAAGGTTTGTTTTTAAAATATTTCTTATTCTTCCTCTTTAAAATTCTGCTTAAATTATTGTCCCTCTGTAATACTATTAATGAGATCTAAATCAATAAACCTCGAAATATTGCTTTTAGGATCAAATAAGCTACTTTTCTCTCTCCAATAACGCAAGAAAAATATGTTGTTATCCTTTTTTTTTTTTTTTTTAATACAGTAAGAACCTGTTTTCTCATTTTTTATTCGAAACTTGTTGATTTTCAGGCTGTCAAAAGAAAGTTAAACATGGAGGTTTCGGGTGACGAAGAGCTGGGTTTTAAAACTCCGAAGTCCAGGAAGAAAAATAATTCCCTCATGAAGTCTCCTAGAGGTAATTATGTAATTAATTTTACATTTTTTATTCAAATCACACAAACTTTTACTTTATCTGTTTTTTTTTTTTTTTTTTTTTTTTGTTTTTTTTTTTTTTTTTTTTTTACTAAATGTATTTAAAAGATATTAAATGATAATATTAATTCATTTTTTAAACCTTGATATTTCAAAATATGGGCTTTTTGAACCTCTCTTTGTACATTTTATTATTATTTACTGTTTGTTTTTAAAATATTACTGATTTTTCCATTTCGAAATTCTAATGTGTGTCTCCCTTTGTAGTTATTTATTTAAAGATCTTTGCAACACAAAAGATCTGCCCCATAAAAATTTAAAACTTATAAAATCAAAATTAAAATGATATATATATATATATATATATATATATATATATATATATATATATATATATATATATTTAAATGTATTTAAACGTTATCAGAATTGGTATACTTCAGTGGATCAATGAAAGTGAACAATCAAATATTTATATATTTTACATTATAGTATATACAAGTTTGGTTGACAGTTGTATAGTGCTTATGAAATATTCACATTTTAAGCCTTAGTTTTAATTGTAAATTACTTTTTAAAAAAATGTATTGATATGTCTTTCCTTTAAATGTTTTCAGGCCAAATGAAAACGCCCACTCGTTATGATACTTCATTAGGCCTGTTGACAAAAAAGTTTGTCAATTTGTTACAAATGTCTCCAAGAGGGATTGTTGATCTTAACTACGCCTCTGCTCACCTCGATGTACAAAAAAGAAGGATATACGATATTACAAACGTTTTAGAAGGTGTGGGAATCCTTGAAAAGCGCTCAAAAAATAATATTCAGTGGAGGTGTGTAGAATTAATGATTTTTTTATTTAAATTGCTTGGAGCTCAGTCTCTCAACTCATAAGTTCATGGTGCCTCTTTAATTGTATGTTAAGTTTATCTCTAATTTAAGGTTTGGAGGCCCGGTGGCCGTGAGCGTTAACATTTGGTGGAGTGAGCATTTAACACTCTGTGCCAAAGAGTCGTGGGTTTGATTTCCCACTACGGGTGGTGGCTTTTCTATAGAAAAAAAAAAATGCATAGGCCCTATCCTGGTTAAAAAAGGATGGTAACCTATAGATAACCCGTCCTAAAATTGTAGTTAGTAATAAATGGGGCCAACGGCCATAGCCACGTTGAATGCACCGGTTCCCGTAGATCACCGAAGTTAAGCTACGTCGGGCGTGGTCAGTACTTGAATGGGTGACCGACCACGTGCTGTTGGCATTATGAAAGGGTGGCAACCTGTAGATAGCCCAGCGCTAATAGCCAAATAGTTGATGCACCGTTAAAAACAGGGGAAAAAAAATAATAATAAAAGGGGCGTTAAAATTTAATAACAAATAATATAAGGTTTTCTTAATGTTTAGTGTGTAATAGCATTAAGATAAGTTTACATTAAAAGTATCATATTTGTTTTAAAAAAAATATTTCCTACTAAATGATAAAAGTGACAATCATAAGAATGACTCTGTGAGTGTTAAAAAAAAAAAAATGATTTGTAACATTTTTATAACAGCAGAAAGGACGAGTTTGTTGGTCAGCAAAATCTTCACATTGTGATTGAGGCTTTCCCTGGAACTCCTACTTCAAACCAAAATATAAATGTACCTCAAGTGGTCGTAAATTTTTTAACCTTCTAAGATTTCACAACCTTCAAAAAAGTCATTTTTTGTGATTCTTTCTCTATTTCCAACTAGAGTTGGTTGAATATCAAGTGTGTACAATTTTTTCAGCTCAGTCCATCTTTGGAGTGTCTAAAAATAAAATATAAAATTCTTTTTTCATGTTTAACGGTGCATCAACAATTGGGCCATTAACACCTTGATGGCGGCTATCGAAGGGTGTTCGACAGTAGCGCCTCCTACCAAATGGCGAGCGTCAAAGGGTCTTCGACACCTGATAGTGCTCCCTCAATTCAGTCTGCGTTTGTCTCGCCATGCTGAAACAACTCCTAATTGTTCGTAGCCATTACTAAGGGCTTTTCTTTAAACCTGACCGGCCCCCCACTGGAATTTTATATTTTTCAACGTACAACTGACTCTTACTTACATGTCACTATTATTCTGTTACTACGACTATCACTATTATTCTGTTGTTTTTGCAATTTTCCCATAAAGTTCGGATCTTTTTTTAAAAATTATTACGTGCATACCATTCATTTAAATATTTGAATTATTTAATTTCCGTTGTTCAGACATCCACAAATTACAGTCTGCGTTTTCTCAGTGTGATTAGTACAGAATACCAGCTGTAAAAAAATAAAAAATGTCTATACAAATCAAAATTAACATTTATTATCATTTTTCCACGCAAATTAATTATTATTATTATGTTTTTTTGGAAATGGAATGCATGAAAATCGCAAGTTGTGAAAGGGTAATTCCCAGGTAACATATTTTATTGCCTGGAAAATATATCCTTTAGACTGAAAAGATATTCAGGTATATGAAAAATTCCTTTGTACATTATTATTATTTTCTTTGTTTTTGGGAACAAGGACCTTTCACACCACAGATCTAAAATATGTTTGAGATATTGTCTCTCACATTCACATACGCACCATACCTCATAATCCCCTTTCCCCCAGTACTTAAAGGTTAAAAATATTATTTGTAAAAAATACTTATTTATTTTTAAGTATGTTCCGTCACGAATTTCACCGATTTTTATATTTTTCACTAGTAAAAAATGCATTTCGAACAGCTGTCTGGAAGCGATTCTCTTTAAAATGGCTATCGAAGGGGGTTCGACAGGCGTTTTTTACCGTTGAAAATTTTTCAAATTGGTAAAATTTGTCTTGATACATTCAAAGCATTGAATAAAGATAACATTTTTAAAAAAAAAAAAAAAAAAAAAAAATCAGCCAGGAGAAATGACCTTACGTCATGCGGTTTAGCCACCAACCTGTTAACGCCAGGCTATCTTCAGGTTTCCACCCTTTTATAATACCAACAGCACGTGGTCGGTCACCCATTCGGTTTCTCACCCCCCACGTTGCTCAACATCAGTGATCCACGGAACCGGTGCATTCAACGTGGCTAGGCCGTTGGCTAAAATTGTAGTTGTTTCCACTTTTCTCAAAAATGGTTAAAGATTACTTCATGTGTGTTGCTTTAGCTCTATTCCAAATAATCTAATTTTTCTTTTCAATTTATTTGTCACAATTTTTGGTGGGGAAAATAATCTATATTTGATCCAGTCATTTGTATTTTCAGAGATTTTTTGTGTCCATGTTCTGTTCTCATTGTATTACATGAAAAGTGATTAACATTTTACAGTTTAATTTTAATATTCAAGGCATCATAAAAAATATAGTTTAATATTAATTCTATAAAAAAAAAGTCAGCTACCTGTTTTTACTAGAGAAATGAAAAACACGTAATAACGACTCCTCAACTGCAAATGCTTGTCCTATTGCAGCAATTTGAACTCCAGAAAATTCATAGTAAAAAAATTAAATGAAATTTGTGAAGAAATCGAAACACAAACTGATGATTGTTGTACTTTTACAACTTTACGGTTTCTTTTGTAATCCTTTTTCATCCATAAATTAAACTAGCTGACTACCGTGCTTCACCACGGCCGATAAGTAGTTTTCATATTGCGTTAAATAAGGTATGATCAAAATTAACGCTACTACTTAATTTTGTACAGCTTATTATTGCACGGACTTTAGAGTTACCCAGGAAACACCATGTGGAGGTAACCGTGCTTGTTTCCGTTGGGGAGTAAACAAAAAAAAATACAACACCCACTTAAAAAGTTAGGTAAACAGGGACAAATACACATTGAAAAGAATAAAACTAACAACTATGAAGTTTTAAGCATTTATCTCTTCGATTGACATCGCCCCACCAAACATTACAACAGAATCTTTTTTGTAATGAATTTAGTAACCTTTCGAATAGCCGCCTTCCACTTACTACGATTCCCAACCGTTTTCGAGATATTTTAGAAAATATACTTAGATCCGAAAACTTTGTATCACCATTAATACAATTTTTTTTCCCATATAGTACTTCTTACCTCCAAACGATACCAAAGTTTAAATATCTAGATGAATGTCAAACACCAGGTAAACGTTTCAAGTGAACCAATCATTGTTTCTGAATACTCTAACAGAAAATTAGGAAAAGTATTTCTAGTAATTTTTCTCGTAAACGGTTACAGAAATCGCTTTAAAAATGGTTTTTTCGTTTTGATCGTCATACCTGCAAGCATATGGACTCGAAAATGCAAGCGTTCCGATTTTTTTGCACAAATGATGCTCCAAAAACCATGTTTCAGTAAACAGATTCTGCTGGTTAATGAACTTGACCTTTCAAATGAGCAAAAAGAATTTTGTACCAAATGTCATCAAAATCGGACCAGTTTTGAGCCGATGAGGAACTTCCTAATAATTCAAACCCCCCTAAAAATACTTAAACATTTGAATATCAAAAAAAAAAACTTTCTTTCGGAGTGTTTACATTCTAGATGGATTGTCCGCGCAAAATTTCAAATTTTTGTGTCAAGTGGTTCGGGCTATTATTACCTCGGATGGACCATCACCGTAAACTCTATGAGGATCAAAATCACAGTTTATTTCTATTAATTCAAGGCCTGCCATCATAGTTGACATTAACCTCAATTAAAAATAATACTATGAAATAGATAATGTACGGTAACAGCTGTTGTTTATTGTCCTAGCAACGCATGCTGCCTAGGCTTGCCTGCTCTAACCAACTAAAACTTTAATCCCCTCTAAAAATACTTAAAAATTTGAATATCAAAAAATCCTTTCTTAGTCTACGTTCTATAGGGAGTGTCCATGCAAAATTTCAAAATTTTCTGTCGAGTGGTTTGGGCTGGGCAATGATTGGTCAGTTTGTCAGTCAGTCAGTGAGTGGTATATGACAAATATATAGTAGATTATAAAAAGTAATAATCCAAAGTAACAATTAATATAGTAATGATCTTGGTGTTGAAATAAAGAAGTTGTAGGTAGCATCAAATATGTTTTAGTCAGACCACTGTAGAAATATCTAATTCTTGACCTTACTTTGCCCTAGAGATAATACTCAGCTCTGTCAGCGGGAGTTTCCCCTTAAACCCTGAGCGAGTGCAGATACAGTCAGAATTTGAACTACGAGTCTATTAGATAAAATCTTTAAATGCACGCTCGACATTTGAACTCAGGTGCTCCTGGGGGAAATGAGTTAACTACTACTGAGTCAAACTTGCTCGTACAATATTTTAGTCTTTATTCGTTGCATTTTATAACAACCCTTAATCAAATTCTCCTGCAACATTTAAAATATTAATTATCTGCAGTCAGCAATCTCAACTCTTGCAATATTTTGTTTTTTTAGGGGAGGTAGTTTCACTGAATCTCATACTGACGTACAAAATGAAATTGAAGAACTCGAAAAGGAAGAAAAACACCTTGACGAGCTTATCAAAAAAGCAGGTAAAATAGAATAGAGTTATAAGTGAACTGACCTGATGATTTAAAATATGACCTTAGATATTTACTGGTTTGTCTGTTAATGGTTTTAGAAAGTGATCTGCAGACATTAATAAAGGACAATCAGTATGCGTATGTAAGCTACCAAGACCTGAGGAGTATAAAAAACTACAGAACCCAGACTGTTATGGTGATAAAAGCACCACCTAATGCCAATCTTGAAGTACCATTACCTACTTCAAATTCAAGGGTTTGTCCTTTTATTTGGGCAGAAACATTAAATTGTTATATTTAATTCTTAGTAATTTTTTTTCTTTAGAACGTTAATATCTTGGTTCCAGGTTGAAATGATACTCAAGTCTGATTCAGGAGAAATAGAAGTTTTCCTGTGCCCTGACGTGAAATCACCTAAAGATGACAGGCATAATAATTCTGATCAGCCTTCAGAACCCTCTACATCAAGAGTATTAGATTCTCTTGTACGTCTTATTTTTTCTCTTATAAGTACCACATAACATGCATGAACCTATTATAGATATTCAAGAATCAAGCATATCTTTAATAAGTTGTATTCAGTTTATCAGAACTGAATATCGAATAGTTATATGATATATTTTTTCACTCTTAGAAATAGACGATTTAATATTTGAGTTTGTTTTGTTTAAAAAAAAAAATAAAATTATTATTTGAGTCTTTGCTGAATACCAACTGTATTTTTCATTTATTTAAATACAAACTATTACCGTAAAATGTTATTTAAAAGGTAGTGGTATTGGTTATTACATTTGATTTATTTAAATTTTTAACCCTTAGTCTTTATTTCTTGGTCTTTCCATATGTCTTATGCCAAACAGGGGCCGGCATAAACAGCCCCGCCATTAGTTCATTTCCTTTTGGTTACCTCAAGCCTGGGTGGTCCGCGTAGTATTCTACAGAATAGCCCATTTTGTTTTAATATATTTATATGAGGCAGAAGGTCAAATTCAAACACTAACACTCACTTTCTACACCACAGCCTTTATTGTGCTCTACATGATTCACATTCCTATGATGTTTCTTCAGGAGCTATTAAAATAATATATAATTACAGCCTACACCACCTAGAACCTTCCGCAGGTAGGGCCACCTCTAGACGTGGCCCTACCGGTGTAAGGTTCTCTGTGGCGTAGGCTTCTATTGTATATTCACAATTCACAACTTGTTTATGCTGGTCCCTGCTTGGGATAGGACTGCTAACAGTTAATAATTGTCAATACCACTTCCTTGTTGTGTGACGAATACAATACCATGGTCCCCTAAATAAATGTTTCCAGGCGAGTAAAAATGATCTAGCAAACATAAAGAGCATTTTTTATTGTATAAATTCCAAAAGTCAGATATTACATGACGGTCAAAGTTATTGAGACTGACGGCTACTCCAATGGAAATAGGCAATTTTATCTTTGTTATTAATAACCCCTTATCGTATAAATCAAAGGCGGAAGGACAGTAAAAACATAATTAACCCGTCAATTCTTTTATTAAATACAGCTCTTCAGGGGCCAAAAACTCACCTTACTAAAAATATAGCCAAATTTTTCTAAGGCATATTTTCCCACACAGTGGCCATGACAGAACTGTAGACTCTTGAGCACTGTATATATAAGCTGTGAAATTATAATCTTCCTAAGCTACTCAACATAGCTCCGAGTTGTGCAGTTAATAAATCAGATTAGTTTTAGTTGGACAAGCATGTAATGAAACATTTCCTGGATAGAAAATAAAAATTTACAAGAGCAAATTTATTAGAACTGAGAAAAAATAGTGGTGAATATTCTTATATTCACATTAATAAAGATAATAATTTCATGGGTTCAATTCTGCCTCTCTGACCGTCCCTAGGCCAACCCAGCCTTTTATTAATTTAATAATGGGTACCTTGGGTGCTAATGACTCTAGTTGTCGACCCAGTCAAGGGGAAAATCAGGAAGCCGGAGCATAGTACTGACCATACTATCTCCCTAGAGTGCCGTATGGTCATGAATCAGATACCTCTATAGTATCTGCCCCTTGTGGCCTGTTACGGGACTGATTTTTTTAATAAATATAATAATAGTTTTAAAGAACTATCCTTCTTTGTTCTTTTTACATTTTACACACTGTGAAATGTACCATAATGAAAGAAATTTAAAGAAAATCTTATATTTTTTTAAAAGTCCCAGTGTGCAAGAAACTGTACAATAACTTTTTGATTTGTTCGTTCTTCGATTTGGTTCATTACTTATACTTGGTATTTTCATTTTAAAATAAATACAACATGAAGTTTAGGTAATTATATAATATAACAAAATATATTTAATAAAGAAGGATGGAAGCACTCCAAATTATTTTGACATGCTTTGATGTGTGTTTTACCTCGACTTCTTGGCTCGATTATTTTCTTTCATACGGACATATTTATGACTGAAAAGATGCTGTAATTTTATAGGAAATGTCACCTGAAAAGACTAAAGTGAAAACGGAAAAAGGCATACACAATGCGCTCATAACAGCAGCGGATGATTTTCAGGCTTACCAACTACAAACAGAAGATCAGCATAGTTCTGGTAATCAAACAATCTGGCTATTTTCATAACTGAAAGTTCTTGCTTTGCCTGCTGATTTATCATTATTATTGTTGTACATTTTGTTTTTGCAATATAGTATTGTTATTTTCGCTTTCAAACTAATTTCTCTCTTAAGCTTTAAATTTGTCAATACATATTGTAATTTTAATATTATGGAAGTGGTTAATTGAAATAAGTTCCTAATTTGCATGATAAACTATTTTATAAGCTGCATTGTTCTCTGCTCTCAGTATTATTTTATTTTTACTTAGCTTTTTTATTTTTTAGACCTAAGGAGATTTTGTAATGTTTTTGTTTTAGTAATTTTACTTAATTATTTTTTCTTACAGTGAATAATTTTTGCTTTTAAAATAATTGAAACATTTCATTATGGAAATGTCTTTTTTCCTGTGTGTTCATATTTTAAAAGTTTGAGATCTGAGATTATTATTTTTTTTATAATCTTTCTTTTTAGGTCTACTTCTATGCTCAAATTGTTTTGCTTTAAGCAAAATCAGTTTATTAATAATTGGTCTTTTCATAATCTCTCTCAAATGATAATAATTTAATTCTTTAAATTAAAATTAAGGAGTATTTCTGTCAGATTTTTATGTCTCATCTTAAATTTTTATTGAACCATATTTCTGTATATAGTTGTCTTAATCTGTTTAATTTCTATTAGTTATTGTATTAAATAAATTTATTTAAAAAAAAATAAATGTTTTAAAAAATAATAATAGCTTAGTAAGGCATATATTATGTTTGTGTTTCCTTCAGGATAGCGTAGTTAGTTTTTGTTTTGTTTTTTAAGCCTTCTAAGAGAATGTTTTTATTATAATTGATGGATTTTTAAAATTAATATATTATTTTACGTAGTGCTATTGACCTCTGCCATTTGATGAACTAGAAGGGGGGATATATCAGCTGTTCATTAAATTCATTACTTCATTACTCTGTACAGTTCATTGAATAAAGAAGAGTTTATGATTCGAGTAAATACTTCTAGCATTAATGTTTATTAATGTCATAGGTATTTATCTGTAATGAAGGAATATATTGAAAATAGTTCTCTTTCTGGCAAATGAAAATGGTTCCATTTCATCAGACATTTTCTAGAACAGCGCTTGTTCAATTTTTTTCTTTCCTTCTTGATGCAAGTTACATCTTGAGTTGTCAATTTGCATTCTGAAATATACAAAAGAATTTTGATTAAATTTTATATATAAATTTAAAGGTTAAGTTGTTAACTGGGAAAATCAGCCGACCATAGCAACTATTTTTATCTAAATTTATGCAAGAAAACTAAAAATAAATAAAGTATTCTATTAATCTATTTCTCAGCCCTGGTCTTCTGGGACTGCCCTGAGGGAAATCAAATGGGTTAAATTTAAAATGATATATTTTACCATTTTAGAGAAAAATGTTTGATCACATTTTCTTATTTTATTGTATCAATTTGAATTTATTTTGCTTACAAGTTTCATTTGCATCAATATCAATGAGTATGGTCAAATGAAGTAATATACTTAACATGATTCCCAATAACAATAAATATCCATTATTTGAAGGGCCAGTGCCAAAGGTGTCAGAAATTATTTTAACTAGGAACGATAAAGAAAAAAATAAAGGAACAATTAAAAATTTCTTCTGTCGCCAACACTAATTTTTTTCAGATTCTTCTTAACTTTACCTCCAATTTTCTCTTTGTACTAATTGTGAGTAAATCACCTTTGGCACTCAGCCCTTCATTTCAGATATTTATTTTAATGTTCAACATTTTGTCCTAAATTTCAGTTCACTATAGGTGTACCGTAAAGAAAAGAACTAGGTAGTGCACATGCGCGGCCTCAAGCTCCCCTCGCCCATCGCAACCATACCTTTATTTCCCCTCAGCACCTTGGAGAGACAAACCTCACACAGTCGTGGTTCCTTATATTTTCTTTAACGTTATTAGTCATGTCCCAACTTTTGGCTTAGGCTCGGCCTCTCAAACGTTAAGCTCAGAAAATATTGTTTAATGTTGCCGAATATTTTAGGAAACAAAAAGATGCGACGGTGTGGGCATGGGCAGGTGGCGAGTGGTCGGGGAAGGTCTACCTCCCCTCCGACCCCGCCCATCCTGGTTCTCTTGTTCCTTGTCGGGTTATAGAGACCTAGTTACGGGTAGTCGGATATTCTCCCCTCTTAGGTCAAATGCAGATTCCTCGTTCAGATAGATGGAATGGTTCTAATCCCGCGTGAAATTCTGAGGGAAATATTCCCGATGTTTCCACCATTTCCATTACAATGAACAACACGCTATTTTATACTCAATAAAAACTGATTATGTCTCTTTTAAGACCAGGAAAGGATTTGAGAGGACAAGCCTCAATTTTAATTAATTTTCCCTCAAAATTTTGCGTATGCGGAATTGAACTTTTCCATCTATCTGAACAGGCTAGAATATATATTGGAACATAGTAAATGCTGTTTATTAAAATAATTCTTTTATTACCTGAAACTCCAAAGTGGGAAAAAATAGAGGGTGTTTGCTTAAATATCTACATCACTCAAGCTTAAATTTAAAAAGAACATTTCTTCAATTTACCAATAACATCAGCCTGGTTGTACTTTCATTTATCATTATATTATATTAGATTCGCTTTCATCTTGTTTTTTTTTTTTTTTTTTTTTTCTATTACAAGCACATAATCCATTCGTGACAGTTTGACTCTCTTATTATATCAGGGGAATAAAAAAAAATAAGTTATATAAGCTAACCCTGCTCTCAAATATTTCCTTTAATAGATAGTGATCCTTTCATAGCATAAGGTATATGAACCAAGTATTGATAGTTGCTACCCAGTGATGTAGCAAACGGATCAACAGTTGCTTTAAGATCAAGCCAAACATTAGCAAAAACAATACTTATTTTTTATTAAAAAATGTAGTTTTAGAATGTACAAAATGAAAAAAAATTCAAACTTAACATATCTCGGATTTAATCTATTGTCTTAGAAATTTAGATGTAACTGTTTCCTGTAATTTATGTGCAATTAAACATGATTTCCAAAATACGTGATGGGTATATTTAATTTTTAATCTTTTGTGGTATTTACTTAACTATTTCAGCTATCAATACATGGGGGTGTATTGCTTCCGAAAGGTCAGTCAGTGATCTGTTGATTTTTCTTATCACAGACTGAGCTTTTGGAGGCCGTACATCTATTTGCTCCAGACATCAAGGCATGTTATAGTTTTATCAAATAATTTTCCTGTTTATCAATATATTTTATGTTTCTGTTTATTCTTTATTTTTGTGTGTTCATTTTAGCGCGGTTCCTCCCTCCCTTCATAGGGAGGAACCCCGCTTATAAGGTTGATCTCATGAAACAATCCGGAAGTGCCGACTAGAAAATTTTTTGTTTCAGAACCCCGAGACCGAAAATGACGGTGGTTCAAATTTGTATGTATATATATATATATATATATATATATATATATATATATAGATGGAACAGCATTTTTCTCCAGCGGTGGTACTCCTCCTCACTTCTTCCTGGAATATTTCGATGGATTCATCTCTTTCTTCTTCAGCCAGGTACTTGTTTCTTCCTCGGTGGTAGCCAAGGGAATGAGGAAGAAACAAGTACCTGGCTGAAGAAGATGGAGATGAATCCATCGAAATATTCCAGGAAGAAGTGAGGAGGAGTACCACCGCTGGAGAAAAATTCCGTTCCATCTAAAAATACTATCCCAGTGACAAAAAATAACATCAAACATATATATATATATATATATATATATATATATATATATATATATATATATATATATATATTTGTCTGTTCGCTCTCTAGCTGCCAGACGAATGGTCCGATTTTGATGAAATTTGGTACAAAAATCTTTCATCTAATTTGAAAGGTCAAGTTCGTTAACCAGCAAAATCCGCCCACCGGAACATGGTTTTTGGAGCGAATGTCGCGCGAAAAAAATCATTTTTCTTACTTCATATGCTTGCAGGTACTCGTTTTATAGGCTTCTTGGCATAAGAAAACGAATGAAACCATTTTCAAGGCGATAGCTTTAACCGTTTTCGAGAAAATTGTTGTTTAATACCGTTTTTGGTTTGGGTACTTAGAATGATGGGATTCAGTTGAAACATTTTCTGCATGTTCTACTTTCATTAAAACTAATATGTTGAAATTTTGGTTACGTTTGGAGTCAAGGAAGGGTTAGAATAAAATATTAACAGACATAAAAGGTTTTGGTAACTTTGTATACTTTCCTTAATATCTCGAAAACGGTTGAGAATCTTGGTAAACGGAAGGTTACCATTAGAAAGCTTACTAAATGCTCTACAAAAAAGGTTCTGAAGAAAATTTTGATTAGGCGATGTTAATCGGAGAAATAAGTGCTTAAAACTTTAAAGTAATTGATTTTGTTTATTTGAACGGTTCTTTTTGTCTGTATTATTCCTTGTTATTTTTTAATTGCTTATAGTTGGATAATGTATTTGACAATAAAACAGGTTAAATAAAATAACAAAAACAATTTATTGTTAGAAATATAGTTTTCCTAGACCTTGTAACTAGCGGGACCCTTTCTAGTGTTGGCCGACCCTTCCAGGCAAGATTATAAATCAAGACCTTTCAAGACTGGTGGAACCAAAATAATAACTGCATCTATTTTAATCTTTCTAAATTAGACTAGGGATAAGAATGGAACCGCGCTAAGATGATGCAGTTCCTGCGAGTCGGACTTTTTTATATAATGTTTATCTCAATTTTTAGGAGATGCATACATTTTAACTGTCCTAAAATTTTTAAATGGAGAACCATGTGCAATTTTAATTGTGAAATGTTCTTTTATTTAAAATGTGAATTTTTGTTTTGGATTTAATGTTCTGACTGGTAATCGAATCCACATTTTAAACGAAGGTAATAGCAAAACCATCTCATTCAATGGTGACTGTTGAAAAACAAATGTACACTAATTATTTTTATTGCCAATTGATGAAATCTCTTGACGATATTTTAAATGTTTAAAGCTCTATCCATGGGATAAGAAGGACAAGAATACATTGTAAATGTAGGCCCTACAATTAATTATTTTCTTATTAAGAATAAAATTAGTCTTCAGTTTATGGTGTTTGACTTTCTAGGTGCATCTATTAAGTTACGCCAGCATAGTTCTGTTAAGTTATTGATATGTCTGTTTAACTAAATCTCTCATATGAAAATGGCTTGTAGGATCACTATGTCATAACATAAAACATAGGTTTTGAACTTTATTTTGTTATATGAAGTCCATTTTTCTGCTATATTAGGCATCATTTCCAGTAAACTAATAGCATTCTGCCATTACAAAACAAATATGCTCTGGACTATATGAGAAGGTGTCGCAATCTTAACTCATTAATTAAAATTGTCCTTGCTTGAATTTGGCAAATGGGCTTAATATTCCTGTCTGTTTATTTCAAGGCTAAATTGGTGTGATCTATTCCTCAAACCTTAAGTCCTTTATTTATTTATACAATTAAAGTTTCGGCCTTCAGGCCATTTTCAATTTCTAGAAATAAAATAAAGTAAGTGTTACAAAAAACTTAATATAACCCTCTTATTAAATAATTTATAATAATTTAACCCTACGTCCAATTTTATTCTATTGTTTACCTAATCTCCAGCAGCCTCTTTTTTTAAAAAACTTTTTCAGTACAGGCCTTTTCATCCTGGCAATTACAATTATTAAAACCATTCTTCACATTTTCTAGGCACCTTCCAAATCCCTAAACACCACCATTTTCTTTTTTATCCCCCACATTGTCTGTTTATTATTATTGTTTTACTAAGTTACTGAACTTCAGTTTTTTTTTTAAATTCCACTCTCACTAGGAGTAGTAAGTTCTTATTATTTTCTTTTTCTCTTCAACAATGAGCGTAGGGTTCCCTCATTAGAGATCATATAGTTTTTAAAAAGTCTTGTCTCGTAGATACTGCATAACTAAGCCCATACCTCATATATGTGGTTAGTTCGCATCATGTTGCTAAGGAATGTCCTTAAACCCTCCTACATAAATATGAAATAATTTTTTATTTTTGGAGGCACCTTGACCATGAGTGCTAAGGAGTGATGCCTAAGGTTGTGCGTTTGATTCCCATTAGGGGTGTTGAATTTATTTCGAAAAAAGACTAAACTTTTAAAGGAGCGATTTGGCGTTTTATAAAGAAAAACACGTTTCTCATTTGTTGAACACAAAATATCTACCAAATAATGTTGCAAGGAAGTTAGAATAACAGCTGGTATGGGAAAATTAATAATTTTGTTCAAGAGTAAATTATGATTAAGGTATTTAGTTGGTAGAGATGATGATGACTAGAAGAAATTTTGTATAAAGAAAGATATATCCCTGATTTGAAGTATTTTGCATGAAAATCCAGTTTATCTTTTGTTCCCCAGTTATTTGTCTCTGATTTGTTCGATTGATAGTTTTCTTTTCTCTTATGTGATATATTTTCATATTTTCTCATTCCTCTACTCATATGTTAAGATCTTTCAAAACATCCTTCATTCTTCTGCTTCTGGCATTCAGTCTTCTTCAGAAGTGTCATTCAGTTAAAATAAGCACTGTGTTATTTCATCTTTCTCTGATTCTGTTGTACATTCCACTGAACATTGCATATCTATGGTCTGGTTCTCAGTAGTTTAATGAGGTTATTTCATGATAATTATTTATGATTTAAAATGATAAACGTTTTATTTCATCACTACCTCTTACTGTTTTTTTAGCTTCAAGCTTTGCAAATTTAAATATAGGCTTAAGTGATAGGCCTGAAAAGGTAAGTATTCAAATATTATTATTTCATACTTTAGAAACACCGATTCTGCCCTTAAAAACTTTCTCTCCCATGTTAATGACCTCAAAGTTTGACGCGCACATCAATTCAACCAGAAAAAAAAACTATTCGTTTATTATGTCCATTCAAATGTTTTCAGCAATCAGCTCAGCCACGACTAATGTTAGAATATTCAAATTTTGACAGTACTTCTCAGTACTGCCTTGGTTGGCAAAATACAAAATATTGAATAGAGTTCCTATCTACTGCAGTATCTCCCTACTCTCATACTACCGTCAATTTTAAGGTTTCACAATTTAACAGAGGGACAAAATAATTAGTCCAAACTTTTACAACGCACATTTGGAAATAGAGGTTTACAGCAATCAGAATAAAAGCGATATTAGTCAGCTATTTAGCGTGTTCTGTCAATGTTTTATTTTGATAGTTGTCAAACCTAGCTTCTAGGCACCTGAATTTCAACAACAAAAAATTACCTCCCGTTAGAGATAAAAGTGAAATTAGTATTTCACTCATTCTCATAAATTCTGGACACTTTGGGACCCCATAATAACTACATTTCAATTGTTTTTTTTTTTCTCAATTATTTGTACCTATTAATTATTATAAAGGCTTATCAACACTCCGATCATAATCTTTCCAATTCTTTAGTATCCGTATTATAAGTCAATTTTAATGACAAAATATTTTAACTAAGTATTATTAACAGTGATTAAGATCATTTACCACCAAAATTCATTGTTTATTAGAAGATCTTGAAAAGCCAGTATAATAATTAATTCGTAAAAATAATTGAAATAGCAATTGAAAGGAGTATAATGAAGAAATTTCGATAAGGCCATTATAGCTTTTGAAAATATTTACTGCTGTGACAAATGCTTTTGGTTCCTTTCCTTTAAAAGATAGTATTGAATAATTCTTTCATTTTTTCTTTTCTTTATTCCATTCCTTTTATCTTACAACAAAATAACATTAAGTTAGCTGTAATTCTGTGGGCTGTTTATTCTTAAATATATTGTATGTTTGGGGCGTAAGTATGTTTGGACACTGTTTAAGGAATTTCGTTAAAGCTTCTTTACACATTTTCTATGCTAATGTTTTCCTAATTAAATATATTTCCTACAGGGAAGGGATATGTGGACTCGTTGCTGGCAAATGCATGTCCAAATACTTAAAAAAATAAATAAAATAAAATACAAAATAATTTAAACAGACCTGTTTAGTTAAGATCTCTCATTCCATGGCCATTCGTTTAGTTTGGAAATAAAGCAAAGGTTTCTCATGATAAATCTTTAAGCTTGGACACCAACAGCACCTAGAATTATTGATTTATCCACAGGTTGTTGTCATCAGTCGTCAACACTTTTAGAAGAACGTAATTGCCAGTAGAAAACGAGAGTTCTTCTTATTTTGTCTAGGAAAAGATCATAATACACAGATAGGTTTCTCAAATGTATCTTATTTGAATAAATTCAAAATATTTACATGATAATTTAAATTAAACACCCACTTATACATAACAACGTCATCATAAGAATTAAATTTAGAGTAAATATGTTCGTTTTCCACCATAATTTATTAATACATATTATCAAAGTATCATAAGATACACCTACTGATGTTATATCTTTCTAAGTTTTATCTATTTGGGATTTTGTCTGCTTCTAAAAATGAAAAACTGTATGCTCAATTTCTGATGATATTACACCTTTATTTCAATTCTTAAGCATTTAGAAAAAATAAGAAATGTTTGCCTGGGGTCTAATTTGTCTTTATTTTATGTTTAAGTAGTTCAAATTTACAATATTACGTTGCAGCACAATTAGTATTTGGTATGTTGCTGTAATTTATAATTTATAATATTTTAAAATTATTTTAAAGTCCTATGAGTCAAAGATACACCGATAAACAATAACAAGTTTGTCAAGTATAAACACAATGCATTTCTTTCATATTTACTATAAAAATATGTTTTTTGCTTAGAGATATGTTTTTAATTTTCTAGTTTCAAGTTAAACTTAGCTTAATTGGTGAAAATAATTTTAAATTTGATAGCTATGGATACTCTGCTATGAATATGATTACTTTTTATTTGGAACAATTTAATCATTAATGATTTTAACATTCATTTTTCATTTTTGATCATGAATAATTTTGAAATGATTCTATGTAATTATTATTATCTTATAGAAAGAAGATAATAATAATAGAAAATCCGTGACATTAAATATTGCCTTTTTTTTATAGCTTTTATGATTTTTCTATAAATATTTGTTATAGTAATTATTTATCTGAAGAAAGACTTTAGATAAATTTTTATTTAAAATGTATATGAAATGAAAAATACTTGATTCTTCACCGTGAGTATTCTCGCTTTATTTTAATGCATTACTCTAATACAAATTAGCCTACTGAGAATTTTTTCATCTTTCATAAATGTTTATTTATCTCTTATTAAACAATTTCTTTAATCTATTATTCTTGTTATTTACCCATATTTTTTATGCATAGCAATATAAAGATTCCATTGGAATCTTTGCTTTTAAATTTACTTTTTTTGAAAATAACATTAAAACCCTTACCTTACTTTTCTTGATATTCATCACTTCTTTTTGTATTAAGTTATGATATTTTTTCTTCTTTAACTTCTGCTTTCTCACTTATCACTGTTTATCACAGGTCTTTTCATTTATTCTTGCATGTTTAATAATCCTAAAATCACTAGAGTTTAAAATAATAATGATAAACGAAGAAAAGATATTAAGAACTCTTATTACAGCCTTGAATTAACACCTTTGCAGAACAATTAATGCCAGCTAAGTACTAATGAGCTTATTTTTCGCTTCGCAAGCAGAAAAGGGGAGAGCTTTGCTTGATTCTGCATTTATTGGCAGGCTGAATGTTGTGATGGTTCAGATTAGGTTTTCTGTAGCACCATGGCATTCAGCTTGCTAATACTGCCCCACTCACACTGCATGCAAAACATCATGGTATGTATGTATGGACATGAACTCCCTTTACTAATCTCATGAGGTATTATTAAAAGCTTTGGGAATTTATGTGTACTCTTTATTTAAATATTGTCTAATCAAATTATTTTTATCTTATTTAAATTGCAAACAATTTTATTTTATTTTTTTCTTGTAAATAAAACAGCAGAATTTAAAATTATTAAATGTTTAGTAGTGCTGTAAATTGAGCATTATATTAATTAACTAAAACATCTTCTTTCTTTCTTTTTTTTTTTTTTTTGTAACCTTTGTATATTTTAAAATATTTCAAGCTTACTCATTGCCTGATACATTTTTCATTATTTATTTTTAAATAGTTTCATTTGTTATATTCTTTAACTTACAGGAGGACTTATTTTAAAACTAGAAAAATTACTGAACAGTCTATTTTCATAGTAATTTAAAGATAGCAATATAATCATTATATTTTTGTTAATGTAATGACCATGAATAAATAGGAAGAGCTTTCCAAAATCTTAATTCATCTCTGCATGTTTATTTCATGAAGTCATTCACACAAATTATGTTATGACATTTCCATGGGATTTTTTATTTATTCTTCTTTCGGAACGTTTTAATCGATTTTTCTTTCTTTTTGCTAATGAAATTAATTTATTGGAATTTGCTCTACTAGTGACAAACCTGAGATTAAAATGGGTCAAATAGCATTTAAAAGATTAAATTAAATTATTAATTTTGTTTATAATCTAAACATTTCTTAGTAATGTAGTTTGTTACACATTAAAAGTATATATACCATTGTATGATAATGTTTCTTCACTTGGAGATGTCAAAGTTATTTATGGATTTTTATATTTTGTGAATATTCTATGTAAAGAAAAATGGGCCTCTCTATGTCTCAGAGTACACTGTATATCAATAGAGACACTGCTTTAAATCCATTCTCGGGTAGGATAGGGCTTCTAAAGGCTCCTTTTCTTTAAAATGGATGTAACCAAAAAAAGGGTGGCAACCAATAGTTATCCGTATGTGAGGGGTGCTCTCAAACGGCCAATCGCGAGTGCTTTTTGAGTCGATCTTGAGAAAAAATGTCTGATATAAAACTATTCACAGCTTCTCAGAGTCGATCGATCATGGTCTAACAGTATTGAGATCGATCCTAGAAATTCAAGTTTGAGCACCCCTGTCCTATTCTATTGAACTTGGCAGTCTATTCACACTGAAACATTATTATTATTATTTTTTTTTTAATGATAACATATCAATAGAACTCATTTATTTTATGCTGTTGTTTTGGATGTTGATGAGAATTAAATTTTGGTTAGATTTAATATACTTTTAATGAGGCTGTTTATGAATTTAAACCCCAAAACTAATTTATCTGCACGTATTAATCTATTTTTTAATTGTCAGAGAAGAAATGCAGGGTTCTTTTATGTGTAATACTTAATTGTTTTTTAAGATTTTAGTGTTAATTTTTTTTTTGATTTCATATTTGAAAGTATTATATGAATATTTTTAAATATTTATAATAAGCATATCTGTTTATTAGTGAATTTGAAAGTATATTATAAACGTCAAAAGTCTTTGAATATTCAAATATCATTATCTATCTATAGGAAAAATTTGTATTGACTTTAGAAAACAGTTTTTCTTTTCCATTACTTCTTCTCATCAGTCCTTAATTTTTTCTGATATAAATTAGAATAGAATTGGACATGGCTCAGAAAAAATATAAAATTTGTTCTGGCTAGGAGCTAGTGCATGTGAGAGTAGTTTGAAGGACTTGACAAATTTTAACTATTCATAAATGTTTATTAAATAAAAAATGTTATGTTTTTATGTACAGTAAAACCGTGTTTACCCGGATCAACTGGGACCAGGGCCGATCCGAGTTAACGAAAATCCGGGTTATTTGGAGAATAACAGAAAATGAAAAAAAATAAAAAATAAATAAACCACCAAAATATTTTTAATGGAGCTTAGAAATTATTATCGACACGCTTTCGCTTAAAAAGATGTATTCTGTATGTACTGTAATAGCCTATGTATTTGCACTTTACTCAATATAGCTACAAACTAGTCTCTGGTTAAAAATACAGTGAGCTTCTGCTGTCTCAGTTTAAAGTATCGCTTACCAGAAGTGCGATCTCAAATCCACTTTAACATTAGAAGTTCATTTGGACATTTTTCGGCTTTTCTGTTTTTTTTTTGTTTTTTTTTTCCAATCAGATACGGTCGATGTTCCTACTCCAAACTCTGCAGCAATTCTCCCTTATCAATACCCTTTTTTCCATAGCATGACTATGTTTTTACGTTTTGTCTAAATTGAGGTCAACGAGCAAACAAAACAGCAAAACGATATTGTACCTCGACCGTGACGCCAGGAAAAGTTGCGTAATTTACCTACTTAGAATAGCAATTTATCGTCTGTAAAACACGTCTTCAGTTACTACACTGAACAACATAATTTCGTTTTCAAAACTGGTCCGGGTTAACGAGGTTTTACTGTAGTTCTTTTACTACATTTAAAGTGGGGAAAGATATTATCCATACTACTTCAAAGAAAGAGGCACAACACACAATTATTGGAAACAATAACAATTTTTTTTTTTTTTTTTCAGAACCTGATCCTGACAGTTCGTTATGTGACGATGAGCCTTTCCTACGATTCGAACCACCAATTACAAGCTCTGACTACCTCTACAGCCTAGATCCTGATGAAGGTCTTGCGGATCTCTTTAATTTTGATTTTTGAGTCACTTTTTATAGTACAAATTTACCAAGCCTGCATTATTCTTGTAAATATGTTTATGTATATAATAAAACAACTGTAGTCATCTCATTGTTTTTTAAACAAAATAATCTGTTTTCAGATTGTTCAATTCTCACATTTTATGGCCATTATATTTTTACTTCACGGAATAAAACAAAAAATATAATATGAAGCAAAAATAGGCCATAATAGAAATTATTTTTTTTATGAAGACCTTAAAAAAAATAGTGTTAATATAAATATATATTTGTTTAGTATTGCAAATTAGCAATACTTTAGACAGCACATTGAAACAAAATGAATACCACTCAGTGCCTATTTTGTTAGTATTTTAAGAATAGCAATCGTAAATTTTAATATAAAAGACTATGTATATAAATTTCCAATTGGTATCGTTGTTTTTAGAGTTTCTTAGGTGCAGATGTATAATTTAACTTTATTTAAAATTTGATATAGGTAAATATTATTTATTGCTGTTTCTTGGTTTAGCCATGGCAGTGCTGTATATGTGTGTTCATATTAAAGATTACCAATTAGACTTTGGTTGTAGATGTAATATTGGATAATGCTAACTCGGGTTTTTTGGTAAAAGAAAATTCTCAATTATTTTTCTTTTAAAAATACATTTGATCACTATTATTCTTGTTTGTTTAATTTTCTGTTTTTTCTTGTACGTTTCTTGAAACATTGCTAATTAAAGAGAAAAATATAATATTATTGCCATGTTAACTCCACCATAAATTATTTTTATAAAAATAATCACTAATACTTCTAAATTTAGTTGTAATGTTTTATTTATGAATTGGTTATTTAATACTCTTTTTGGTGCAGCATACATCAAATGAGTCTAAAATAAGAAATGATAAAAAAATGTAAAACGAAATAAAAAACTAACATGTTTTGTATATTGTTATAAATATATATATTTTTTAAGTTCTTAAGTACTATACAAGTTGTAGAAATTAAGGAAGAGTGGAGGGAGATAATAAGGTATTTAATCATTTTTTAAATATTTAATTTAAGGATTTTTGTAACTGAATGTTGTTTTTGTTGTTTTACACATTCCTAGTTGTTCACCAAAGAGTTAAACCTTGAAATTTTATTACATTATTTACATTGTTAATAATTTGAAATAAATAAACGTGCCAAACGCTTGATCAACAAATAATTTTAAATTTAAACTAATTAAAATTTTAAACTATTTGTCACCATGAATAAAATCAAATTATAATGTAAGAAGTACATAAAAAGAGCCACAATTAAGTGTAAAACTGTGAATAGTACACATTGCATGTGTTTGTTAGATTTTGCCTGCTTCTTTTTAAACCTAGTGTGCCTCCACAAGTCTTTATGAGCTCAGTATAACTCAACTTCCATCTTTACCTACGTCAACTGAGAACAACGTTAACGCTTATTTGAATATATAATACAACAAATACACATGCAGACATATTTATCTGTGTGAATTTTTACACAAATCTATAAACGCTATTCAAGATTTACTAAATTATTTAGCTGAAACAATATTTGATAAATCAAATAAATGTCTTTGAGTAGGTGATGCTCAACGGCTATTCTAATTTTCAGGCATTTAAGTTTATATCAAACCTATTATTCAAATTATAAATAATTTTTATTGCAATGTTTTCTTGCAGCTTTTTATGTTTTACCACAATTTAAATGTTGAAGATTATGAAAGCATAGTTTTATGTTTAGACCATTAACATCTCAGTAGGTCTCCTCATCCTCCTTCAAATCTGTGGCCTCAAGAGACATGTTTTTATGTTTTTTGAAAAACCATGCTGTTTTAATAGAATCGGTGCCTACTTGCATAAATGCTTCTAAAAGTTTCATGTTTTCAAGCCAATACATAGGCAAATTTTCAAAAGGCTGGCCAAAATAGGAGCCAAATATAGATCTCGAGAAAGCATTAAATTGAATTTAAACAAAAAATTAATAAACAATTTTTTTTATTATAAAAAATTCCTTCAAACTATTGCAACTACCTTTACTATAATATAATAATGCATTTTATTGAAACAATCTAGACAGAAATCCTAAAGTACCATGAAATCAAAATCTGGTTTCATACTTAGATTTTACATCAGCCTCTCTGGGTTTGTATATACTCGACACGGTCACAATTTTAATTGGCTGCATTCAACGTCAGCATGGGCGTATATAGTGGGGGGGGCTGCAGCCCCCCCCCCCCCCCGAAATTTGGATTTGATCGACAAAATGTGTCATTAAACCCTTTAAAATAAATTAAATGAGATGACTTGGTTCATAAAAAGTATTTTATTTTGGGTGTAATAGCGTTTTAGTTGGTTAAAACTATTTTAAGTTGTAAATTGTTAGGATTCAATAGCCCGGAAATGGTCTCAGCCCCCCCCCCCCCAAAAAATTTTTCCAGCCCCCTCCGAACTTATTTTCTATATACGCCCATGAATGTCAGTATATCTCCATTGTCAAGTAGAATAACATTTTCAGTAATTATACTGACATTTGTTTTCATAAATAAATATTAAAGCCATAACAATAAAATTTTGACTTTAAACGTTTAATGGCCAAATTTCTATTAAATCGTATGCCGGATATGCCTTATCCATAGGTTGATGATTGTTGATTCCCACGTAACATTACTGGCAATGGTATTAAATGTTCAGCTCCCCAGATAACTCATCCATACAAAAAAGGACCTATTTCCAAGGTAACGCAAGCATGCCCTTAAAGTGGTTACATAACAATTGTTCTGATATAGGTTGGTGTACACCTGAAGTACCCCTCGCTCAGGGAAGAAAGACGTTTATTGCGCCTCATCATGAATGATTAGGGTAAATCCTTAACATAATCCAAACATTTATCTTGTAAAACACAAATCAATTCCTTTGAATACCCAAAAAATATCAATGAAAATTACATATATTTTTAAAAGGTATCAACTGCCTTTGTAACTAATCTATGATGGATATTTATTTATTTTTTTTGGGGGGGGGGGTTAAAAATAATAAAAACTTTTGAGATATAAAGGAGACAGAGTTACTGTTAGGTTTTGAACAAGCCTGAGATATGTGGACGAATCTTCTAATGTGGCATTTCCAGCATGCTGACTGCTATACTCTGATCAGAAGGAAGGAGAAATGAGACATTCGTCTTGCAAATGCAATTACGATTTTGGAAGCTGTATTATCGTCTTCCTCTGGCCTGCTGAAACTTGTGTGCTTATAAATTATTTTTTCGTATTTCCGCCTTAGTACTTAAATGGTAAAGTATCCTGTATTAATGCTGTTTGAAAGTCCTGTGAGCATAAGTGTTAAGGCATGAGTTCTCCAGTTGGTAGAATCAATTTAATAATTATCTGTTAGCAGTTTTTCTGTATCGGGATCATATCCTTTGATAACAAAATTAAATTATCGTTCCTTTTTATGTTCTGATAACACATTTTTTGGAAAATAAACCTGAAGACATCACAATTACTCATTATGCATCTACAAATATTTTTTCCCTGTTTATAGTGAACAACTTGGAATGTTAAACTAATATTTCAATAGTTTTTTATTGCAGTACCAAATATTATTTTAAGCTTGTGATAATGTTCGAGAGTAGGGGAAGGTGAAGCTATTAAAAAATGTTTACCTCTTGGCATTGCCCATAAAATTGGTCGTTATCTAAAATCAGAGCTCCTCTCTTCCTCTACAATTTGCCAAATTTGTAGTGCCTTCATATAATAGAATTAGTTAAGAGACTTGACACTTGATAAGGCCTTAAGTGATTTTATTTGTTTGACAGATTCTATCAAGAGTAGTGAATATATGATTGTTCTTTTAACAATTTATTTTACTATTAACTTGAATTCTATCCTTTAGATTCATTTGAAGATTATAGTTTACTCCTCAATCTGAAAATTCTTTATTTTCTAAGAAAAGCCTGTTTAAAACTTGAAAATTGTGGGATTGTTGTATCACTTTTCGTATGTAATTACCTTTCTGCTTTCTGAAGAACTTGCATACAGTTGTCAAAGCATCACATAAAACTTATTTGTTGATAGTACTGTTATCAGTTATTTAAAAATTTTGCCTTAATTACCTTACTCCTTCGGGGCGTTTAAAATAGTCGTTTTTGTTACATTTCCATGGACTTAATCTCAGTAGAATTTGTATTTTAGAAGTAAACCTATGAGAATTTTGTTTCATATAATATTATCTGTTATTTTTAGTATCCTCAGTGTTAAAATTTAATATTTGCCCAACTTGTATTAGCCTATTGAAGGCAAGATAGTTATGAAATGTTTAATAGTTTTGTTAATTATCTTACAATTTGTTTTAACCTCTGCATTTGGATCTTATTAATCAAAAACTGTTTTTTTAGTTTATTGTCCACCTCTGTTGCTAAAGGGATTGTAATAAGAAAAATAAATATTCAATCTTGTCTTTGTTTTAAATTAGATTATTTTTAAAATGGTATTTTTAAAAGCATGCCCTGTTTTGTAAAATACATTACTCCATGAAAAAATATTCTCATGCTTTTGAACTATTGACTTATAAATCTGGCTTTAATCATATATTGATTGAACAGTGATTACTGTTGTGTACAAGAGAAGCAAACTCATAACCAACTCGATACCTTGTTCCTTAAATTTAGTAGTTGCATCCTTCTTTCCTCGGTTTAATTTTTGCAATATATTGTTAAATCAATGATTAAATACACTAACTTTTTGAATATCATCAGCCGCATTGTTATTCTTTCTTGTGTTATTTTTTTTTTTAATTTTTTTTTGTTTTGGTGCATCTACTGCTAAGGTCATTATCACTTTTAATAATTTGGTTCTTATTTCTTTTTTCAAAAAACTTTTTATGGGACGAAATCCCTTTTCAAATACATTTGATTTTTTGACTCTCTGGTAAATAACAAGCAATTTGAAAACAAACATTCCTTTTTTATAAGGCTCAAAGAATTTTTGTATCCCTTATAGAATTAAAATTTATTAAACCACTGAATATTACACCATGGTAAATCTTTATTTTGTGGAAAATCGATGCCATGCTAGAATTTCAACCAATCCTCTTGTTTTACACCCAGGTGCCTTTCGATTTAGGGTTCTGCACTTCATATCAAAATTAAAAGATGAAGTCCTGATCCTACTAATTTGAAAATTGAAGATAATGAGTTGAAATGTTGAATGCATTTTGTTTTAAATGATAAAAACCATTTCAACCGAATATTTATTTTCTTTGATATTCTGTTAATGGGTCTCATTTTTTGAGCATTAACTGGAAGTTATATTTAAAATTGGCACCCCTGCTTGGCATCCTTAAAAGGTGTTTTTTGTCAGTTAAATAAAAATCAGTCAGTCATTGAAGTTAAGATTATTCTGTTCATAGCACAATACAAAAATAATGACATAAGCAGTGCAAAGATAACTTTGAGCAACATATCCACGTTATAATAACAACGAACATTAATATTAGCTTGAAAAGTAATCAGGAGACTTTTTTCTTAATAAAGTGTAAAACAGTATCAAATATTTTAATTACTTGCTAAGTATATTTTTTCAAAATTGAGACAACTAATTCTTTACAGTATTTTCTCGATGTTACAACTGTCAAGACGTACATATCTGACTGGGTATGTAATACTTGGCATGGTCTCATTTTGTTTGGTCTACAAAGCATAGTAGAAAATTCATTTGTTCCAATCATATTATATTTGTTATTTAATAATTTAAGTATTTTATTTTAATTTGGCGAAAACAAAAATTGAACTAATGAAAATAAAAAAAATTGCAAGCATGAAATTGAATGAAGGGCTTTAATGGGCTGCCCTTAAAAGTAAAAACAAAAATGGAACTGTAAGAAGTATTGTAATTTACATTTTTCTCCTGTACACAATTTAAATTACTAAAATTTGAAATCAATATGCAATCTAGGTAAAAACAAAATTACATATATTCCACCCTATCAACAATTGATCTATTAATTATGCTATACATAAAAAAGAAATACTCTTAAAAATATTTTTAGCTGAAAATGGCTTTTAGCTAGCATTTTACCTAACTTATTCATTGGATGACATCATTTTTAAAAGTAATCAATATTTATTTTAAAGAGTGAAAAATACAGGACTTGTTTAGTTCAAGTTCATATTCAGTGTTTTTTTAATCCAAAATTGATAGAGGATTATATTAGCTTTGTGCTGTATAGTATATTTTCTTTTTAAATTGTATTAGCACCTTATTCCTGCCGCTCAAGAACTACATGAAATTAATTGAAGGGGTTGGGGCAAAATAGTACCAAGCAACATTTTTAACAAAACATAACTGTAGCTGCTATATGTTGGATATTATATAGGACTATCAGTTGAAATGGTTAGGGGATTAAGTAGCGTACAGAGCTTGTAGTCATATTTTAATAGCATTTGCATCATAGACTGATAGTCTCATATAATATCCAAGATATAGCTGCTACAGTTAAGTTTCGTTAAAAAAGTTGCTTGGCACTATTTTGCCCTGACCCCTTCAATTTTTGTTTAAACTAAATATTTACTTTTGGAACTTAATTTGGACAAGAAATACTTTCATCAGAATATTTCATTATGATTGGCTAGCATATTCCGTAGTTATTTTTTATTTGTCAATAGAGTTTTTTCTATTACGAGGTATGTCTGTATTTTTGACTGAAAGGTTAGCATTTGTTGAGTTAATTCTTAAATTTTCCTCTGGTGTTTTGTTTATGGCCCCGTTTTCAGCTGTTTCTTTTGTTCATTAAGTAATTCTTTCAATTTTCTAGTGCATTTATTCTTATAGTTGCACATTTACTTTTTACATAGAGGAAATAAACTTCCTAATAAAAAAAATGTACAAGGAACAGGACTTAGGTCTTATTGCTTAGAGCAAACTGAAAATCTACATTTCTACTCTTGTAATTAAAACAAATTGTAAAGTACTATTTAATATATTGTACATCACAATAGTCTATTTTAACTTTTTATATAATCTGTATATGAATATTTCAAATAAAATTATATATATAAACTAAATTGTTCATTATTTGCTTCCCTCTTTTCACTGAAACCAATAAAATTCTATTAATATATTTTACAATAAAGGTAAACCATTTATGAAATCAATTTTAGGCCATGGCTGAATTATTTTTGTTTCTAGTACATGTATTTTAATTATTCGTCCTGCCTTGTTTTTCAATTAATTAATTCCTATTTGTGCCGCAATTGAAGCAATGGTTCCTTAAAACAACTTAAAAAAGTATCAGCTTCCCGCCTTTCGTGTTCAGCGGGAGTACGAAATTATACCTCGAACCATTTTAGCCTATTTGTTTAGTAATACTACAAAAATTTATATTTATCGTGTTATACAATAATTTTACGAATTTCCAATACTTTAAATGCATTTTTTACTTTAAATTAGCAAAATACCCATGATGCATTAAAGTTGGAAACCAAGATGTCGATTGTATAGTCAGAATTCATTCATGTAATTTATCCGTGTTCATCCTCCTACGCTGGGGGCATGTATATGTAAATAGTTGTGTCATTATTAGTTGTAATATATAGTGATCGTGTGTTGTACATTGTTTTTCGCAATATTTCATACATTAAATAAATAAGGTACGGAACTCTGTTTGTTTGTTGGTTAAATAATTGATTTCTTATGTACTTTATGATATATAAATAATCGTGTACACAGAACACTTATCTTCATAATAACATTGAAGTAAGTAAAAATACGAAATAATGTATTCTTTTCTGACGACTAAACTCCTCTTAGTTTTTTAAAATCAATCTTTCTTTAGCATTGTGGTTTTAGGTTACATCAGATAATTCAGGTTAATCTATTATCACTAACACAAGTAGTCATGTTTAGACTGGCTTAGTTACTTTTTTTTTATATTATTTGACTGTCAGAAGTAATTGGTTTTATAATTTGATTGTATTATAAAGGGTTTAGTTTTACTGCCAGTTATATTTATGATTATTCTTATCACTTTAACTATAAATGGAGACGATGCACTCCTGTATTTGTGAAGACTTACACTGGAACTATTTTGCAATGAATACATTTTTAAACAGAGTTGTTTGATATTCTGTGAACAATAGTTAAAGCTAAAATACACGAAGTGAGGTCGATTAATTCATTCCCCTCCTTTTCTTTTTTTTAATCAAAATAACTAGTTAGAGTCATTTGAAAACAGTTTTTCTTGAAAGTTTTAAAATATTACTTTGACTACAGCTAACAAATGAAGTGGCTTGCTGGTGGGGATTCTTCAAGGGAAATGCTAGGGGAGCCCAATGGAATGGTCCCAACAACTCAAGTGTCTCGACAACAACAACAGCCATCGCAGTCTCAAGTAATATTTATTTTCTGTTATTTTTATTTATTAAGTTAATTGCATGCTTCACACTTTCAGTAGTTTTGTTTTGTTTTTTTAAATGAGATATATGGTCAACACACAAGTAATTATTCTCATTGATGGTCTGGTTAAAAAGTTAGATACTCTCAATGTTGTTATTTTATACAGGCTGTTATTATTAGATAAGAATGGAATAAACACATCAAATACGTTTTGTATTTCCTTTGTCTCTTGATGATTTTTAAATAATAATTGCCTTAATAAAATAAATAAAAAGATAGCTAACTATTGAATAATTTCCTAAGAATGTTATCGATATTTTTATTTTATTTATAAAAAAAACAAAAACAAAGAAATTTGTCACAAAGTCTTAATTACTTCTAAAATATTCTTGTTTAGGTATTTCATTGTTGTCTAACCAGATTATCTTGTTGTATTAGATTGTTAGTCTTGACTTTTATATCTGTAATATTAGTAGCGCACTAAGAGTGTAGTTTCCTTCCTTCGAGAAGAATCTAAGAAAATTGTAAACAACTTTCAAACTGTCTATGGACAGTTTGTCATATTGTATCGAATGAGGAATTGACTTGATAGAAATAACTTCTACTGTTTCTACTTGAATTAGTATTTGAAGAGCTTGAATATGTCTGAACTTGTCTATGGACAGTTTGTCATATTGTATCGAATGAGGAATTGACTTGATAGAACTAACTTCTACTGTTTCTACTTGAATTAGTATTTGAAGAGCTTGAATATGTCTGAACTTGTCTATGGACAGTTTGTCATATTGTATCGAATGAGGAATTGACTTGATAGAACTAACTTCTACTGTTTCTACTTGCAATTAGTATTTGAAGAGCTTGAATACGTCTGAACTTGTCTATGGACAGTTTGTCATATTGTATCGAATGAGGAATTGACTTGATAGAACTAACTTCCACTGTTTCTACTTGCAATTAGTATTTGAAGAGCTTGAATACGTCTGAACTTGTCTATGGACAGTTTGTCATATTGTATCGAATGAGGAATTGACTTGATAGAACTAACTTCTACTGTTTCTACTTGCAATTAGTATTTGAAGAGCTTGAATACGTCTGAACTTGTCTAAGTGTAATTGGTATGAGGAGATTATTCTGTTTATTTGTACAGTTTATTATTTTCATAATACCTGTAACTACTTTAGGGAGAATTAGGTTGATTTGTTCCGAATTTTATCTCTCTGGTAATTTTTATTAAATTATGAGGCAAATTGTATAAATGAAATAACCGTTTGTTTAAAAATTAACTGTTGTTTTCTACTATCCTCTTTCAATGAGATTTTTTTTTTTTTTAAATAAACATTGATATTAGCAAAATGTTCATGTTTCCTTGTAAGTTTGAAGCTCATTAATACGTTCAATGCTGCTGCCATCTTGGCTCACTTTGGGCTTTGGCTGTGGTTGATAGAGAGAACTCCAAGCAGGTAGTTATTCTCCAGGAGGGCAACGAGAAACTGAGCGGGCCCATACGGTGCTCACCGTCTCTAGGAAGGTGTGTTGAGAGCAATGTTTGGTGCTCTCAGTGCAGCTATAAGAAGTTGATGAGCTCCATAAGGTGCTTGCCGTACTGAATGTGTTAAGTAATTTTAACCTTACGTGTAGTCAATGTTTCTGCCAAATTCATGTAGATAGTAACAGTATTGAAGTTCTGAGAGATTACCAACAACTTCAATGTGACAATCATCGTAGCAATCTGTTGTTGATACTCCCATCTTTAGAGCGGAGAAGACTTAGGGCTCTAAATATTAGAGGCCGGTGATGAAGAAACAAATGTCGCTTTCAAAATTAGAAATACCTCATTTTAGAATAAGGTGCATAATTTATAAAAATAGGAAGCAAACGATCAAGAGATATACGATCAACATAATATAACTAATTCCTAGTTTACACGAGTTTAGTACTTGCCCCTTTCACTATGCTGACAAGTGACAAATACTTGTTCACACATCGTTGGATAAGTGCATTGAGTATGGTCCGTCCGTGGCTGTCACATTTCATTAGTGACAAGTGACAAATACTCGTTCACACGTTGTTGGAACGTCCACTAATTAAGTCGTTACTAAATGCTTGTTGAGCAGTTAAAACAGTCTGACAAGGGACAACTGGTTGGATTGGCGGTGTTTATTAATACTTGTCACAACACAAAAATGTTTTTTTTTGTGATTTGGTCTTGATTGTTAATAAAACGGTATTTTAAAATAAAGAAGAGTTTTAATTGCCAATGTTTCAGCGATGTAGCGACTTACTGATAAGTTTTTACTCCCCTCATATAAAATTGCATATCTCGTTGAAGATTTGAAATTCAAGCCAAAACATGGCGTTTGGGACAGCGAATTTATATATCAGTTCAGCCTCTTTAGCATATGTAAACTGTAAGCTTATTTTTCAGCTTTGTCCATCTAATGGTGTCCTTGGCATATTCTAATATTTTTCGCTTTCTTTTAGATTTTACTCATAAGACAGACAATAGACTCTACATATCCTTCTGAACCTGCCTTTCCCTTGTAGTTAATCCTCTAGTCTCTATTTATTGTTTAGTGAAATTGATATAGAGAGATTTGAACATTTCATTTACATGACCTATAGAATTTGAAAGACTTGTCTATGTTCTATTTTATATATTTCTTATTGGTTTATTTAATTTTCTTGAAGCTTTTTGCTTCCTTCATTCCAGAGGATAAATATATAACTTTATTATTGATCTGAAAATGTTTATATATTACTGACTATAATAATACATTATCAACATTTTTTTCTTAAAACATTTTTTAATTTTCTGGGTAATTCCTAAAATTGTGAGGCCTGGAGAGCTGTACCTCTACTAGCACACTGGGCTCTAATGGGTGACCTATCGTTATCAAATATATTTTTGAGAAAGTTAAATTTCTTCTTATATTCTTAACTGATTTGGACAAAAATCGTTTAGAGAACATTTTTTTTTTCTTTTTTTCAAATATAATTCTCATTTTTAAAGTGTACATTAATTTTTCTGTTCCAGATTGTTGGAAGCAGCTCAAATGTTGACCTAGGCAGGACTAGGGCACAAGATGATGCGATGGTTGGTTACATATATCAGCGACCCCCTCAAGATCAGTGGTCTCACAATTTAGTTCAAGTATGTTTTTTTTTTATAGTATTTATTCATTTAACTAATGTAATTTTTTAATGTTATTCCTTACAATATTATTGTTGTAATGATTCTATTGATGATATGAGTTCGCCTTTATCTGGGCGATTTTGATACTCAACAGTTTGGGAAGATTCCCATCTCCCAGAAGATTTTGAAAATAGTGCCTTCATCTCCAATGAATCCCCCTCTTGTCAGGAGGGTTATTTATTTAAATTTTAACGTCCATTTATTATTAACTACGAATTTTACCACCCTTTTCTAGCCAGGATAGGGCAGGGCTGGTGCCTTTTCTTTTTTCTAAAGAAAAGCCACCACCCCTAGTGGGAATCGAACCCACGACCTTTGGCTCGGAGTGTTAAGTGCTCACTCCTTTACCCTCACGGCCATCGGGCCTCCTTTCAGGAGGGTTATACTTAGTCCAATGATCTTGGCTCAAAGGGTTCCATAAATTGATTGATTCTCTTTTAGAATTCACTAATGAGGTGGGTGATTTGCCTGCACTACTCATGATAAAAGTATGAATTGCCTGAGTTTAGTGTCTGTAACTCGATGGTTTTAACTGCTTCTTGGAAGATGACTTTCTCCATTTCAGTTCATTTATTTGTTTCCCTTTCACTCAAAGGCATCTTAACACATAAAGGTAGTACAGACTTCTCCTCTGTGAACTTTGAGGTTTTATATCTCTTCAATCTCATTGCTGACAGCCTCTTGGCCAGAGAGATGCTATTTGTGATGACGGCTCTGACTAAATGATGTTCCATGGGGGGGGGGGGGAGATTAGTGCATTTAGGGGTATGGAATACTAACAATCTAGAACTTGAAGTAGTTAGCCAACTAAAATGCTATGGCACCCAAAAAAACATTTTTTCTGAACTAAGTGATCTTATTTAATTTATTTTTAAGGTTTTATGACACATTTTTACAGATTAAATCCAAATTTTGGGAGGTACTGCAGCCCCCTCAGCTCCCCCCCTTATATACGCCCGTGTGATGTTCCCAGTCAATTTTTGCTCTTTCAATGGATCAGACCTCTAGCAGATTGGATTTGCTCCTTCTGATAATGAAGAGATGGTCATTTTGACTTTCTTGCGACTTCCATGCATCATTATGAACATTCCATTTTGGAAAGAATCGTCCTAAAGTCATAATCTTAAGTCATAATCAAATTAATTAGCCTGTTGCTATTTTAATTGGCTTGTTCATGTAGACTACACATCCCATTAAGAATTGTGTCTTAACTTTTTTGTTCACTACACTTGTTATTATTTTATCCTGGGCTGTGTTAATTAAGTGTGCAACCATTGATTTCATCACCGTGCATCTGTGGACTCTTATACCACTGTTTGAATAGTGATGATCATGTAATTTTTTAACTAAACTATGAGAAGAATGCCACAAATCCTTGGGCTGACCCATTTAAAATGTACAAGGAGCCACTTAAATAGATTCCCCTACAAAGAATCCAGTACTGTAGATGTGTTGACATTTAAGGCCACTGCAGTAAATTTCATGGTTTCTCTTCTATAACATTCCCGTTTTTCCCTATTGGATTTCCTGATTGGCTGCCATATTTTATTATATGAACCTCTGCTTGGAGCATGTTGATACTTCAGATGTTCCAGAGTTCCTAGAGCAATCTTGGTTATGGAATTTCCTTGTATGTTTTATATTCAAATTTGAGTGGTAGAAATGTGGAGTTCTTAGCCCCTTCCCTATCCATGTGAAGCTTAACAAGGGATATATACAAAACGAGGAAGAAATGACAGATACCGTGGGAGATTGAAACTGATGTTTAGGACTTGATTCATGAAAGGGATTTCCTAGTTGTGTGGCAGTGTATAGATGAAAACTCTGACTCACGAGGTGTTTTACGGGAATATTATTTTACTTTTAAATGTAATTTTTTAAAAAAAGGACCTCAAAAAACCCAAGAAGAACGAAATCAAAGTATTGAAACTAATACTTTTAAAGATTTAAGCACTTATTTCTCTGACTAAGATCGACCTATTGATAATTGCTTGAGAATGATTTTCTAGAGAATTTATTAAGCTTTTGGATGGTTTCGCCCACTTACCATGATTTTCCAATCGTTTTCAATATATCTAAGTCTAAATATATGAAAATCCCAAAACTGCTCATGTATGTTAATCTAATATTTAAAAAAAAAAAAAAAATACTTCCTTAACTCCAAGCTTAACCAAAATTTAAATATATTAGTTTAGGTTTATGTCAAACGCCTCGAACAATTGTATAAACTTTTCTCAAAAACGGCTGCAGATTATTCCTTAAAATGTTTTTATTTGTTTTCTTACGTTAGGAACTTGCAAGCGTAGTACATAGTAAGAGCTATGATTTTCACCACAAAAAAACCGTGTTCCCCTAGCAGGATTCTGCTGTTTAACGAACTTGATCTTTTAAATTATACATTGCATTATTTAGCAAATTCTTATCAGAGCATTCGATACTGTCACAACGGAACCCGACTCCCCGAGAAATAGAAATACACGATTTATAGTGAATTATTTGCGTGATTTGAGAATAATGTTAACCTCCTTCTTAATTTGAACCAGTATATCTCTTAAAACTAGAGATATTTCATGCATCTTGGAAACATGGGTAACTAAAAAAAAAAAAGTAATAATAATGGATAAATAGATAAAAATCTAAAAAAATAATAAAAAGAAGCTCTGCAATACATCAAGTGGGAATGATTATCCTAATTAAACAGGACTGAAATCTTAAGAAAGATCCACAAAGCTATAGATAAAACTTGAACAAGCAAAGGAAATTGTTCTTTGAAATGGCCAGCTCTGAAAGTTTGTGACTATTAACCACTTCACCTTTGAACTAAAAGATTAGAAGAATCTTTATCACACTTCATCACCAATATGTTTCAGCAATAATTCCAGCAGCCTATTCCACCACACCAGAGAAGCAATAAGGATAATAGTTGTCACAGTTTACGAGTGGTTGTGATTAGGGTAGTGAAAAGTGAGGTTTTTTCTTTCGAAGCGGAAGAAGTTAATATATTTTTTTTCCTTTTTTTTCTTCTTTTCAATAACTAGTGACACATAAAAGTAAATGTTTCGTTTATTATCATTATTTTATTTTATATTGTTGTTTTTGTTTTGTAGACGAAGTGATTTTCTTTTAGTATTTTTTTGTGATCAATATTTATACACCATTTTTTAGCTCGGTTCCTCCCTCCCTTCATAGGGAGGAACCCCACTTATAAGGTTGATCTCATGAAACAATCCGGAAGTGCCGATTAGAAAATTTCGCGTTTCAGAACCCCTAGAGACCGAAAATAACAGTGGTTCAAATTTATATATATATATATATATATATATATATATATATATATATATATATATATATATATATGTTTCGAGGGAACAATACTTATGCTACCTGGTCCTCTTTCTAAGGTCCTCACAATAACTACCGTTACAGCCCCAGCCATAATCCTCGAAAAATGACCTGCTTGACATTTGATAATATTAAGCTTGTGAAGTAGTTCCTATTTTTGTGTCTCTGTTTACCTCAGTTATTAATTTTTATTTATGTTGTACGCCTTACTTTTTAATTGGGTGCTGTTATTTTGATTGCATTTTTTTTTCAATAAAACAAAGCTAGTAAATGAGAAGGATGTTCACGCTTATATAGAAAATAATTTTGGAGGGGACTGGGAGAATTTCGGGGGGGGGGGGGGGCTGAAAGGATTTTGGGGGTACGGGATAGTATAAATCTAGAAGATAGAATAGTTAGACAATTAAAACGCTATTATGCCCAAAAGAAATTATTTTTTTCTGAACTAAGTGATCTTATTATTAATTTTAAGGTTTTAAGGGACACAATTTTACCAATTGAGGGAGGTTCATCCCTTTCAGCCCCCCCCTTATATATGCCCATGCACGTTTTTGTTTTATTTTATTGATGTATAGAGCTTTACTTTAGAATGTGAGCCGGATTGGGTAATTTCCACTTCTGTGTAAGTTACTACTGCCAGTTTCCCTGACGCCTTAATATCACTTTTATTCGAGATGTTCGAGAGGATGTTGACAATTTTCACGAGATATGTAAAAAAAAATGAAGTTTATTTCTATTCTAAGATTTTCAAATGACATTAGGGATAAGAACGGAACCGCGCTAAGATGATGCAGGTCCTGCGAGTCGGACTTTTTTGTTTATAAATAAGAAAACCAGACTCCCTGTAACTGTAATTTTTAATTTACAAAATACAGTAAATATTCATTCATTCATTCATTTAACAAATTCTATCAAAATTTTATAGTCGATACTTTCAGAGTGTGTTATGAGGTAAACCTCATAAGCTGGTTTCCATCCTATAGAGGAAGGGATGAAACGCTATTAAAGAGGGGCATAAATGAGAAAGTGTGAAGGGCTGAGGTAAATAGGATGCATAATGGACCTATGTACTAAAACCTTAAACTACTTAAAACTAAGATGGGGGGGGGCATTTGTTGGAGATTTCCTGTGTCTGTTGCTCTCAAGCTTGGGTATCCAACTCCGTTTTGGGAAATGAGATGTTTGCATACCTAAATTGTCCTCTTTAATTCGCTGTACTTATCACTAGGACGAGAGAGAAATGGAGGATAGTGGTATCGTTCCAGTGTGGCGAGAGAAATTGATTGTCGGAGGTTGAAAAAGAAGAAATTTTAAGCGAAGTGTTTATGAGGAGTTTGTGTGGTGGTGAAAAGATGCCATAACAAATAGGAGAATGTCTTTAGAAGACACGGACTTTTCCTCTGTAAGTGGACCCTATAAACACCAGGGCTGAGTCTCCAACCACCTACGTTGAGCTTAGTAAGCACCTGAAAGGTGTGTTTATCCAATTGCTGGGCATGGTTCAATGGAACTAAGGCACAGGTGCTGCCTAAATTTGGCATTTGAATACAAAATATGGAAAAGGATGTAAGTGCCAAAAATTCAAAATTACTTTTACAGTAAAAAGGGTTGTATAAGCCAAGTGTAATGAAATGAGAAAGGTTGCAAGTGCCAGAAAAATTCCAACTAGTTTCAAGAGCTGTTCGAAGATAGCAGAACTGGGCAAGCACCAGTGGGGCTGAGATGGGAAGGGATGTTAGTGCCACCGTCATGATTATGTGCCTCAGCTACACAGTTACTTTAGTTGGTGCCAGTGCCCTTTACTTACACCCTTTTCACAAACTTAATAAGGCACTCACAGCGTTTTCCAGAAAACAAAAGGATGGCACTTACTTCTTTTTCAATATAAGTTTTGTTCCCTTTATACATATTCATAAAAAAAAAAACAAAAAAAAAAACTGTTTTCATGTTTTCTAGAGGTATTTTGATATACACATATTTCTTTCATAAAATGAATGTAATCGTCCAATATGTAAGACACATTTTTTCAATATTAAAAATTTTAGTTTGTGACAGTTACATCCTATTCAATTTTTTTGTACACATTTGTTATTGTTAGTAATAAAGAGCAGGTTTTATCTTAGCTTAACACATGTATATATTTTGAAACTAATAATCCATTTTTTGTCTTAGGCTACTGGTGATACTGTCATGTATCAAGACATCAGAGCTTCAACTCATTTGACAGAAATGCCTCCACGAAATGGACAGGTGAGTTCAACCATTTTTTATTTTTTTTTCATGTAGACATTATACTAGATGTAAAACCATCTATGAAACCTTCTCTTCTATTGAATATTGAATTTTTAATACCATTGACATGGCTATACATATGCCATTAAAAAAGCAAAGTACATGATTATAAGAGAGAAAAGGAGCCACATTTAACATAATAAGATTGAAACAGTAATTGTTGTTTCTCTTTGGAAAAGGCAGGCAGGATTCTTATTCAGACGTGTTTAAATTATTATTTTTCTTAAAGCTGAAATTACTAATTCTTATTCGATACCCAGTATTTTTTTTATATTTCGCTTTAGAAATATGGATTGCGGGTACAAAAACTTCTGTTCTCCGTCACAATGATTTTTTTAACTCCTAACAAAGTGGTACTATCAGAGATACGGCTCCAAATCAGTGCATGTAGTACATAGAAGAAAACATTACACTCGATGCCTAAGGTTTTGATTCCCACTAGGGGTGGAGGCTTTTGTTTGGAAAAAAAGAGAAGGCTCTGTCCTATCCTGGCTATAAAATTATTGTAACTTATAGATAAGGATTATCTATAAGTTACAATCATTTTCTAGAATTATAGTAAGGATTGCTATTATTCTGTGCCAAAATTAAAACTATGTAAAAGTTTTGAAAAATTAATAAATTAAAATCTAATATTAAACTTAGAAAAAAAAAAACACTTAATATCAATGTATTTTAAATCAAAGAATGCTTTCAACGATGTCATTTATCCACAAAACATTATCAGTTATAAAAATAAAAAACAACAAATTTTTCAAACTTGGAGACAACCAAGTACAGATTAAAAAATCCTTATGTGTTCAAAATATTAAAATTAAAGAGTCCAAAATGTTAAAATACAAATAAATAATAATTAAAATGTTTCAACAAACCCATGCAAATATGAACATAGTAAAAAATAAATAAATAAAGTGCTGAGGGTCTTACCACATGTGACACTGGAGACAGTTGTCATTCAGACTGAGATCTCTGTTGGGACTTGGTAAGTAGGGTTAATCCCTTTACAATCCCGCATTTCAACTTATAAGCGTCCATTCTCGAATTTAAATTATGCGATTTAAATTATTTTTGGTTTTATCCAATTTAATTTCCACCTACTCGAAAACTTATTTTATGACGATTCTTCACATTGTGCAAAATATGGACATTTTAAGCATCTTTTTTATGTCCTTCCTCTTCCAAGTGTTCACAAATTTCTGATGAGTTATAAGTCATGTGTTGGTTGAATATTATCAATATTTCCACTTTGTATCTATATAAGAGGCACTAAATCAATCAATCAATCAATATTTATTTGAACCAATACAAATGAAGTTATGCTTTTAAAGACCTGAGGCTCTTTACATTTTCAATAAGGCAAACATTATATTGTGCTCATCTAGTCCTTATGGCTGGACTGAGAGCACCGTCAAGTGTCTCCCCACTCCTTCCCGGAGATGGCGAGCACCATTTGGAGCTCGGGCCCATTCAGTTTCTCGTTTCCCTCACGACAAGTAACTACCTGCTTGGAGTTCTCTCTCGCCCTTAAGGTGTTCTGAAAAAGACGAAACCGTTTGCTTTTTGGATTTCAGAGCAGCCTTTCATTCCTTTCCAATGACTACAAGCACCATACGGTGCTCATTTGTTTTTATGCAAATTATGAAGCAAACTTTTTTTTAATTACTCCTACAATGTTATAATCTATATTAATTACAGCGTCTATTTATTATTAACTAAGAATTTTAGGAGGGGTTATCTATAGGTTACCATCGTTTTCTAGCCGGGATAGGGCTGATGCCTTTTCTTTTTTCTAAAGAAAAGCCACCACCCCTAGTGGGAATCGAACCCACGACTCTTTGGCACCGAGTGTTAAGTGCTCACGCCTTAATAATCACGGCCACTCGGCCTCCATGCAATATTTTAAACATTAAAACAAATGATTCATTGTAAAAAAAAAATAAAAATCAGTCAGATGGGAAGTTAATTAAAATCAATGGCAGCGGTAGCCCAAAGTGAGCCAAGGTAGCAGCAGGATTAAATGTTCTCTAAGTGAACATGTTTAGATGATTTAAAGGCTTGATTCTTCAGCTAGCGCCCTATCTTGTCTAAAAGCCCCTCTATACATATTGGGAATAGAATTTCAAATATCTACATGTTTCTTATTTATTTCATTATCTTCTACACTTATCCATTTTCTTGGTCAGAATCTCATCTATTATTGATTTCTTGTAGCGATATGCTGCTCTTAAGGAGACACTCAACATCCTATCAATTAAATTTGTGACTTCTGCTGGATTCCTACCTATCAACAAGACTTAGGATTACTCATCCGTGGTTTTCTGTATAAAGATGTATGATAGCGGGATTTCCTAATATTGCGCGTGCTTCTCGAAGTCTGAAAGAAATGTTTGTTTTTTCTCGTGTTGGAGGTTTCGGGCCGAAGTGTATGCAGAGTGGAGCTGGTGGGGAGAGGAAAGAGGCCTGAGACAATGACCTTCGCCAGGGACTCGCTGGCTAGCCTTGGTCGGCCTCCTTCTTCTATCCGATCTTTCTCACACTCCTTTTATCATTATTGGATCTTACATTTATCTTCATCAGTCATCGTCTCTTCTATCTTAATCTGGGTTAGCTCAACACATATATCGGCACATCCTCGGCAAAACCTAATATACATCAAGCACCAGCAACGTGGGTCGCTACAAAGCCTTAATCCAACATATCGTCCCTACCATGTCAAAGAATCGAATATGCAAATCGGAGCAAACTGGAGGAAGAACATATTCTATCCATTGACGAAGTAATATATTGAAAATGGTCTTATTCGATACTTAATTTAAGGCATTAATGGCTATATTAAATCCCCCCCTTCCGATTGACCGATTTAGTTCATTTTTACAACACTTCTTTCTTATTAGATGCCCAGGGCGTATACCGCGTTTCGTTACAATACAGCAGAAATTACGACCGGTATGAGCAAATTAATAATTTCTGTCCGGAGTAAACCTCCCCTATTTACATTTTTCTCTTTACTTGACTAGAACGAATACCGAGTTATAACAAAAATTACGACTGGTATGGAAAAATAACTACTTTGGCTCCTGAGTAAACCCCCCCCCCCCTCCGGATGGACTGATTTTGTTGGTCAACAAACTCGTTCAATCGTTTGATGGGGGAATACTACATACCAAGTTTCGTGGCGAAAAAACAAAAACTCTGGCCTGTATCGTGTTAACGGACACATATATAACTATATATATATATATATATATATATATATATATATATATATATATATATATATATATATATATACATGTACATATATATACACACACATATATATTTATATATAAATTTTAACTGGGGTCATTTTCGGTGTCTACTAGGTTGGATCAATAAAGATTCGAAGAAATTTTTCAAAAATTCCGTCATGAGTGCAACCTTAATAGCTACTTTCCTTCGGAGGAAAGTGCTAAAAAAGCGTTCGGCAAACATACATACATAAGCGAATTCCTCCGCGAAGGTTAAGACAAATATTTCTTAAACTTTCTGGTAAATAATCAGTCCTTTTGATCTGATTTTGTTGGTTTTCAGAATTCAACGATCAACTTAGAACTGGCACGGACCAGGGGAATCCGACTGTAGTAATTAAAACAAAGCATTGCGATGGTCCTAAGGGGTCATGAAGCAATGTGATTTCTGCCCACTGCTCTGAATGTCAACGTCTAGGGTCGTTAACCAGCAGAATCCGGCCCGGAACATGTTTTTTGGGCAAAATTCGCGCAAAATAAAGAGTAACTGTTACGTTACTGGGTTTCCCGGTACGGTAAATGAAACCATTTACAAGGTGATATTTATAACCGTTGTCGAGGAAAGAAAAAATAAAAAAAAACTGAGATTATTCTTGGGATTTTTGGATATATTCTTATTTATCTCGAAACCGGCTGGAAATCGTCGTGAAAGTAACGCATCAAAGTAGTAAAGCAAAGCTAAAGCTTATTATGTTTCCAAAAAATAAGCTTATTTGACGAAGCGATCTGTCTCAGATGTAGGTGTTGACATTGCGTAATTTCCGCTTAAGTCTATTATGGCGGCTAACATCTCGCTTCGCTGTAAGTTTTCCAAATGATAATAGGTATAAAAACGGAACCGCGCTGAGATGACGCAGTTCATGTGAGTCGGACTTTTTTTTAACTAAGTTTTTCCTGCTGAAGAAAGGAAAGGCGGTAAAAAATCCAGCTTGCAGGGACAGGGATTTTTTATTCCCACTTCATTTTCGCACGCTGTTTTTCTGCTCAGTCTAATAAGTTATATACACTTAATAATTAAAACTCTTGTTACCTATTTAATTTTTCTGTGGTCCATCAATAACCATTCCTTTTGGTAAACGAGGAAGAGAATTGATCAGTGATCTGTGAAAGTCAAAATTCACTTAAAAGCTGAGTGCAGTCAGTAAGATAGATGAATTACCCCTACTCCTTAGATTAATCTTGAGAAAATTATCAGCCCATATTTGAGTAGGATCATATTTATTTTTAAATTATCTGATACCGTTCCTCGCTCCCCTATGGTGCCAATTAGATCATATTGGCAAAACTAATCGGATTGGCAAATCTAATCAGATATTTGATCTAACAATTCATACACTAAGCGAAGAGGTTGTAGGAATATTTCATCAATCACCATTGTGTGTTGATTAACAGCCATTGCCCGTATTTGTCATTAGAGATAAAGTAACACTCGAGTATGGATCGCTGAGCAATAATTACATTTTACTCCTACTTAAATTAAGGACAATTTTTGGTTTTCTTAGAAATCCCATACAAGTTGGCGATGAAAATTTTTTTAGAAGTAAAATTATTTTATGTACTTGAATGTCTATAAAAAATTGAAGGAATTTTGAGAGAGAAATATTACGTTAGTATTATAAGCTCTCCAAATCACACCAAGTATTTACGACGGCGCAGTTTTTATGAGTTGGACATTACCTTTTTACGGATTTTGAAATCTAAATAGTATATTACACCGAAAATATCAACACTAATGGTATCTTTTTTAATTCCTACAATATTTTTGTAAGAGAATAGCTATTCCCCGGCGTGCCATGCTACACCAGTGTGGATTTGTAAAGAAACATACAGACAGACAGACAGCTGATAGCCAATTTTAACTTAGCCTATGGCACTCCCCGTATCAAGATCTACCTGTGTACTAAGTTACGTCAAAATGTGGATTTGTTTAAGGAACGAACAGACAGATAAAGAGACAGACACGTGATTTTTAAATATATTTAGATAAATAGATAGATTACAGTGAAATTTCTGGGTATAGTCATTACAATATGGTGTATATTTGATTTCTCACAACTACACTCTTCCGAAAACCAACTAAGCCATCCGAAAAGTTGAATGTAAAATTGTTTATTCTAAGAATCAGGCTTTTGTAGAGATATTTTAACTATAGTTTGATGTTTTAAAGTAATTTCTTAATCTATTGCTTTCCCTTTACACTTACATAAAAATACATAAGTACATACAAATATATTGTTCATACTTACATAGAAATACATAAGCATTCGCCCAAACTCTTTATTCTTTTCTGTAAAGGGACGGTGGCTTCTCTCTACTGATAAAATGTCTTCACCGCTGCCTGTTTAATTTCGCGAAAAAATAAATGTTCTTATCTTTTTGGGCGTCAAACCTAGTACTCGTTATTCTGAAGTTTTTCAATTAAAATTCCCGACCATCCCGCGTTTCAAATCATTTTGAAACCTATTGTTCTGTTTGCTTTCATTGGTCAATGAACTTTTTCCACTTCTCTTGAAAAATATTGTACAGCTAAAGGTTCAGGCCATGACCTTGGGCCACTGTTCCTCGAGTTGCTTTCTTATCTAAAGTCTTGCTAAAGCCGTCTTTGCTTTTGTTTATATAAATATTCAATGCTTTAGGTCCACCCGACAAACCTATGTAATGTTCTGTATACCATATAGTCTTCTTTATCATACATGGCCACTGCGCTTGCGCGAACGCCAGCGGACACTTTTTTGTGGCACATACAGTCTTATTTTTCGTACATGGCCACTGCGCATGCGCGAACGCCTGCGGACACTTTTTTGTACGTTTTTTTTCCAGTTTAGCCACCGCTAAAGCATATTTATGCTAAAAAACACTGCAATACTTAAAAGAAATCTGTGACATCATTTCAATACATATTTAAAACTTAAAATTAACCAAACTCATAATTTAATTCCGGAAGACTTTACAAGCCCCATGTGTGTACCTACCATTAAGTGAACGTTAAATTAAAAACATTAATATTTGTATCTTAATCTTTGTAGTAGGTGCTAATGACCATAGCAGTAGATGCACCGTTAAAAAAAAAAAAAAAAAAAAAAAAAAAAAAAAAAAATTAATATTTGTAGTTTATATAAGGACACAAAAACGTAATGACGAAATAACGTTGAAAGAAAGGTAAATACTGGACGTACAACTGTATGAACTGACTATCAAAATGAATAACAGTAATATGTACTTGACATCTTACTATTTGAATTGACACATACAACAATGAAACCAGCTTGACATAAGAGTATTTTAACTTTAATACGTATTTTTTATTGATTTCGCCTTAGTGTCAAAAACATTAATAATAAATAAAGAAATTCAACTTTTATGTATCATAGTTTTTTTTTACTAAAAATATTTTTCATTTTTTATCATGAAGGGATAGTGAGTTTTTTCCCGCGCTAATGCTTCTTCGACAATTAGTTCTTCTTTGGATTTGTCACCCGTTTACCTATTTCTGAGTTTATTATACATGCATATTTGGTTTTCTTATTTATTTAAATTTTAACGTCCATTTATTATTAACTACGAATTTTAGGACGGGTTATCTATAGGTTACCACCCTTTTCTAGCCAGGATAGGGGTGATGCCTTTTCTTTTTTTCGAAAGAAAAGCCACCGCCCCTAGTGGGAATCGAACCCACGACCTTTGGCACGGAGTGTTAAGTGCTCACGCCTTAACCCTCACGGCCATCGGGTCTCCATGGTTTTCTTATTATTGTTGTTGTAATACGTAGAGTATTAAATGGTTGGGTTGTAAATGTTATGATCAGTTGAAGGGCAAGAGTACTTAAGGAAGACGGTACAGACAGAACCTTGTTCCCGTTATGCATTGTTCCATGAAATTACTGTTATTATTTAGCATATATCACCTTACAAGAGTAAACTAAGGTTATTTCATATGTGGTTACAATAAAGGAAAATATTTATTGCAAGAACAATAAATTTTTCTCTCCGAGAAGATAATCCAGCTTCAAACGTAAACAGTGATTCGAAATGTCATAATCTTCAAGGTATTCAAAATGTTTATCGGACAGATTTTCATATTGTCGATACAAAAGCAAACTAACGAATATGAAAATCAACACTTTTCAGAGTGGAAAAGTATTTATTCATAACTTTTTTTTGGACAGTCAAATATTCGGCAGATTTGACCTTTTGATAGTGGAATACTTTCCCTTTAATAGAGTGAAGTCAGATTGAAGAATTTGCCGTAAATAAGTCCAGCAGAAATTATTAAAGATGGACAATGAAAGATGCATTTTTTCATATTCGTTAGTTTGCTTTTGTATCGGCGATATATGTACTTACGCGAAAGGGAACATACCTCTCACTCACACATCGAGATTTCTACGGAATGGTAACAGCAATGGGGCTGAAACTTTTCATGGCTTTTCGTATCGTGCAGTAAATACTGTCTGATACGAAGTGACAAGAAGTGGTTTAACAATGTACGAGAATATACCTTCCAAAGAAAAAATAAATCTATGTATGGTATGGCTTAATTAAAGGTTATTGGTAAGTGAACATTTTCGAAATCAGGCTTAGTAATATGATGACTTATCAACATATCTGTATACGTAAAGCATTCTTAAGGTATATATATTTGTAATTAGCAATGAACAAAGCTCCTGCTTCTCTAAATGTTACGCTAATACCAACTTTTATTATTACGAAACGCACACGCGGAGAAGACGTGGCTAGTGACGAACCTCTGTTTCGTTTCAAGTACATCGCTGGAAGAATGTCTGAAATGTATTAACGTAAGGGGAATGTCTCATCGATTTATTAGTCTAAGAGTAGTTCTGTGTTTCTGTGACGTCTTCTGTTCATATATCAGTTTTTAATATCCGAACTTTTAATGGAAATACATTTTCATTATATTAATGCAAGGGAAAAGCCCGACCCACACGAGTTTGAGAATTTATAAAAACTTTACTATACAGACATTAACGTCCATTTCCGCTTCGGTTGAACATTAACGCAATCGGTAAAATATTTGTTTTTTCCATTTAGCTCTCTATAATTCGTAAGGGTTTTAGCGCGGTTCCTTCCTCCCTCACTAGTGAGGAATCCTGCTTAGAACGTCGACGCAATCCGGAAGTCCTGACTAGAATATTTCCTATTCCAGAAAATAATGGCGGTTCAAATATATATATATATATATATATATATATATATATATATATATATATATATATATATTTGTCTGTTCGCTCTTCAGTTGGGACAAAAATGATCCAACTGTGATGAAGTTTGGTACAAAAATACTTAAAAATGTCTAGTTCGTTAACCAGCAGAATCCGCCAACCGGAATACTGTGTTATTGGCGAAAAACTTTGGCAAACAGGTGTACTTTTTACAGTTTTTCTAACGCAAGGAAACGAATGAAGCCAAAGGGATATCTGTAACCGTTCTCGAGAAAAGTGGATAAAACCTGTTTTCCTTACTACATATTTTCGGTTTGGGTACATACTGGAACCGATGGATTCAGTTGAAACTGTTTCTATGCGTTTGATCTTTATTTAAACTAAGATCATGACATTCTTCTTACGTTTGAAGTTGAGCAAATAGTAGACAAAAATATTTTATTAACAGACCAGGAGATTTAAGATTTTCGTATATTTTCTTAAATATTTCGTTTGAAAAATCGTGATATGTGAATGGTGACTGCCATTCGGAAGCTTACTAATTCCCTAGAAAAAACGGTTCTCAAGTAGTTTTCGATAAAACGATCCCAGTTGGAGAAATATTTACTTTAATGTTAAAAAATGTTGGTATCGTTCATTTGAACGGATCAAATTTCTTATGGCAGTAAAATTAATTTGTTAGTAAAACAGGATACGTAAAATGATTGATAATTTGTTGTTCACTAAATACCATAATAAATATTAACTGTCTCCAATATCTTCTGTATCAGGCTTTACAAATAACTCTAGGAATAAGAAAGCTATGGAAACATGCTGAGATGACGTAGTACTGCGATTCGGACTTTTTTATGCTTAATTCTCTTGAAGTCTTACCGTTAGATGTAAATCCGATTATCAATGGTGCCTATCTATACCAATTTTATTATGAAATGAAATAAATAATTGCTGGAAGATGTAGATAATGGTGACGGTGCGGTATAATGATTGAAATGCGCTGTTAGGGAATGGGGAGTGGAGGATAAGGTCGTTGTACTAGGATCCTGCCTTCTATCTTCCCACCTAAACCTCGGATAGAATCTTTATCTAGTATACTTTATTCTCAGGATTAACTTACTCTTAGTACTTAGTTACTTTCGTGTCAGAAAGTAATTCACTATGAACCCCTAGATTACAACAATAATGTTGCATATGTGCCCACCGTCAATATAGTCCGCCTCATGATCACATATTGGTATAATGTTGCTCCTAGTTATTGCAGAGTAGTAGTAACAGGACTCTCCGATGGGAGCCAATATATAGGCGAGATATATATTTACTTGGAAAATAAAAAACTTACTTGACATATCGTCGATGCAAATGCAAAGTATCGAATGTGAAAAAACGCATTTTTTATTTTCAATCTTTACTGATTGCTGTTGCACAGACGGACGGCAAACTCTCGAATCTAAGTTCACAAAGTGAAAGGGGAATGTAACCACTGTCAAAGGGTCGAATCGTCCGACTATTTGACTGTCCAAAAGCAAAGTGATGAATAAAAGTATTTTCACTCTTAAAAGTGATTATTTTCACATTCGATACTTTGCTTTGTATCGACGATATGATGATTATAAACGGATAGATTTTATATTTACTGTTTATTTAGAAATAAAAATCAATCTCGTAGCAGTTTGTTTGTAGATTTCGATATTACAAAAACGCACTGATTATAACGCGACTCCTCCTAAGCATTTCAATATTTTACGTTTATTTTTTTCTAATTCCTTTTGAAACATTTTATCGCTTTCTAGCATAAATCTATAAAAATAAGTATACAAATACATACATTAGTTGGCTCAATCGGCCTGGCTAGTCGTAGGGTGTGGTTGGATGGCATGAGGTAAACGTCATGTCATCCTCAGAATCATTCCTAACGAGGAAGGTGTATGTTTATAATGAAGTGACACCTGAGGCGTGGTCAAACTGCTATTATTAAATTCTATAACATAATTAAATTGCATAATATATTTATCTGTAAATTAAAAAAAAAAAAAATACATTGTAGTATATTGAAAGTAGGTATATTGAAACGATTGAAAGACAATTAAAACAAGCAACTCTGTTTTCGTAGAGTATATTTACAAAATTGAGCGACTTTTACTAGTTTTCTGCCGAATAATGCGGACAATTGGAGGTTTTGAATTGCGAATCTTTCTTTTTTCCGTCTTCCCGCTTTTAGCGACTCAAAAAGTGACAGGGATTTTCGTATCGTAAGACCAGGAGTGGGATTGTAAATATGCTAACTCTTAAAACCATGACATGGTTATAATTCAGCAGAATCCAAAATCCCCCTTTTAGCGCCCCTTAAGATAATAATGCTGTGAAAAACGCCTCATATTTCCCACCTTTAAACTACAAAGTTGCGAACTGAAAGAAATATGTCACTGAGATTAAAATTGCTATTGTGTAGATCCTAAGATGTTGTAGATAGTTGGTAACAGCTTTATTCTGCCCTCGCATATTTTATTTTCAAGTTACATATGGTGCGGCATGTCACACACTAGGTTATTAACTTAAATTAATTTCTTTAACAAAAATTAATAACCTGGTGTGTGACATGCCGCACCCTATGGAACTTGGAAATAAAAAGTATGAGTACTGAATAAAGCTGTTACCAACTACCTACATTAAAATTGCTGTCTAGATTTAAGTATCCTCGGCACTGAAGATGAATAGCCTTTTCCAAGTAAAGTGCCATTTATAGGAATTCTCTCGGGATTAAATCCCTTAATTAATGTTGATGACGTTTTCCATCAAATGCGGATCCCGGGGGGGGGGGGGGCTCGTAGTGAATAGTGGTTGTATATTTCAAGACATTGACGTCCTTTTAGAACATGTAAATCTTACTGGTATGTATGGATTTATCGTTCCGGATGTACCTATTGCGCTCATGAAAACATTTTTGAAAGATTGATTTTTTGTCTTATTGATAATTCATTAATTTTATAATATTTTTAGCTAGTAAACATGTAGATATAAGCTTACATGACCTTTTTTTTTTTTTTTTTTTTTTTTTGCATTGAATGCATATAACATCAGCAAAATACGCCCATAGAAATCCCTCTTTCCTTAAGAGCTAGGGAAGCGACAGGGTGGTAGGGAGTTATATTCGCTGCTAATCGGAATTGTCCCTTTCCGCTAATACATATATTAGGACCTCAAGTTAGTTTGGGATTTCGTTCCAGCAGATTTTTGAAATTTCTTTACCTTTGAAAGGTTAAAATGGATTTATACCATAATATTATGGTCTCTGAGAATGAGTTAGCAAGTTTAAAATCTCAGCTAAGGGCAGCTCTTTATTAGAGAATTAACTTAGAAAACACACTATTTTACGAGATGCGAAGAAACCCATATCGTTGTAAGTCTCAAACGATGAAGGTGTGAGTTAGTGACTTGTTTACACTAAGCAGGAGTCTATGGAGATAATCATAAACTCATTTTGCCCATTTCCGACTTATCCCACTTCCCTGAGACCGTCCCTATAAACTTTAATACGAAAACACCAAGAAAGTATACGGAATACGTTGAGATTTTTTGTTCATAGCTATTCAAATCACACGGTAAATAAGGATCGTATGCTCAGTCGAAACAGCTTCTACATACAGTATGCCTACCAGGACACCCTGTATGCAAGTCCCGTGCCTTGGAAACCATTCAGCGAGTTGATCGCAAATGTACGCAGTTTGGCATTCAGCCAATCATGAATATCACCAGGAGGGATAAACGAGTTGAAAACCTATGTCTTCCTATTATCTTCCATATTTCCTACTTCTCTCTGCAATAATCTCCTTGAAGCTTTTGACTGCTACGCACAGTTCGTGGTCATTATATTATCAAATATCTAACATTTTAATTGATTGATAATAATTAAAAAAAAAAAAAAAACTAAAAATAACGAACGGATTGTCCTCATTTTGTTCGACCCATATAACTATGCAGAGATTTCGAAAAAATAGCCGAAGAACGCTTTGATCGCCGCTACAGCGGTCAACCAATTTGGGAGAAAACCGCAACTTTTCCGGGGTATTACGACCCACCCTAGTGCACAACTCAAGTATTATAACATGAGAAAAATTTGTCAATTAGGTCAGTTATTCCAGTAATATATATATATATATATATATATATATATATATATATATATATATTATATATATATATAATTTTTGAGCCTAACTGTATTTAATAAAAATATGTTAACATTATATTATAGGGGTCTCCCGTGATCTAATGGCTAGCGCCTTGGATTCATAAGCGGGAGATGGTGGGTTCGATTCCCAACCTCCGGCAGGAATTTTACCATCCCACGGCTCGCTGGTAAAATTCCTCGCTGCACCCTGGATGTGCGCTGCATGTTAGGATTAACTATCTATCTTCCTGAAGAATGTGCATAGTTATGCCGCTCCTGCGTGATGCACCTTTTTTATGAAGTTTTCAAACGAAAATTTGTTATTCGATTTTTTTAGCTGGAAATATATAAATCCGGATAAATGGATTTATTGTAAGTTGTGTTTATTAGATATTGAAGGCTGTGAGACAAGGGAAATCCCTTCCTGCCTGTTCCAATGACGACATACCTCGAGGTACATGTGGCTCCAGAAGAGGGGAATCAATATCTTCCTACCTTGTCGAGGGAATTTTACCCTCACTCCGTTGGCAAGACTGCGCCCCCTCCACCATTTCCCCAGACCGGCTCCAACTTATCCCGTAGACCTCGGACAGTTGACGTCTTGATCTCTTTCGAGTCATGTGAATCTAATTTTAATATTTGATTTCTTTTTTTCCTGTAAATATCTTCCTCATCTTGTACATTTTGTGTATAGTATCGCGAGGTAGATCGTTTTACAAGATATATATAAATAGTTCTGTCTCGCCTGTGTAGTGCTGAGTGTTTTTTTTTTTTAAATATATATTTAAAGTGAAGGTGCTTCCCGATTCTTTTGAGGATTACGAGGGATACCAACACGTTTGTATGCTTCTAACTCGCTCTTACCGGGAAATGAAAGATATAGGACCGGATATGGTGAGTACAGAAGTGAAATGTCAATATAGGTCATTTGTTTACAATCTTTATTATCTCTCAAGTATTTGTTATTTCAATTAATTCATTTTTAAAAACTACAAAGTGTTTTGACTTGACAATAATTAAAGAAAGACAATTAAGATTGAATTAAAAACCTTCATAACAAAAGTTAATGTCAACTCTTATATTGTATATTGGAATTAATTTTATTCTGTATACCTGTATCAAACGAATCGTTTGTCATATTTCTGACATTTAATATTTTTAAGACTGTTGATTTTTTATTATAAAATTTCAACTAGGACAGACTAATTTCATACAAAAATGTCTATCTTGCTTTGTACTCTGATTATTTTTTTCTTTTGCATTTATATATTATATAATTATTAGAGTATATATTCTATGACATTGCTGAATAATAGATTAAAGTAACTTAAACTAGCCAAAGTCAATATTTATTTAAATTTTAACGTCCATTATTATTAACTAAGAATTTTTGGACAGGTTATTTATAGGTTACCACCCTTTTCTAGCCAGGATATGGCTGATGCCTTTTCTTTTTTCTAAATAAAAGCCACCAACCCATAGTGAGGGTGGCAACCATGACCCTTGGCGCGGAGTGTCAAGTGCTCACGCCTTAACACTCACGGCCATCAGGCCTCCACCCCATATAATTGCCATTGTCAATAGCAAACAGCGAATTAATAAATCAGACAATGTTGTATTTCTTTATTGATATAAAGCTTGAAATATGTTAAGCCTTTGTCTGGATTTCTTGATTGTTTTGTTATATAGAACTGGGTACAATTAGGTAATTTTTTCCCTTCCCCTTTTTGGATAAAATAATTTTATTTTTTTTTTGTTTTGTTTAGGTGCATCTACTGCTAAGGTCATTAGCACCCTTCTGTTATATGTTGGATAAAATAATATCCATTCTTTTACATCACAACAGCTGTTTTTGATCACATTCAAAGGAGTTAATTATAATTTTGTCTTCAATTTCCTTTTTAATATGCCTTAAGGATTAGGGATATACAGGGTTAATTAAATCTTCTTCCATTAGTTATTGCTGTATTTTTCTTTTGTTCTTATTACTTAAATTTATACATTATACCTAAAACGATTTCTAGTCTCATGTCTAAGAAATTTAAAAAATTGTTTGTTTAAGCTTTGCGTTTCGAATTCTTAAATCTTCATACGTGAAGCTTTTATAAAAATCAAAGGCTTTGTATTACGTTAAACCTATTATTATCAAAATGTGAAATCCAAGAAAATTTAAATGTTCTTCAGGTTGTTATTAGAGGTTTTTGTTTATAAATGTTATTAGTATTTTTTAGTTATAGTAAATGTTTATTTCATTTAATCTCTGTCCTATGCGTTTACAGCTTTTTCAAAATAACTAGTGCTTATGGAGCAAATATGTCAGCTCCCTCCGCTTGACATATCTTGGTGCATATAAATTTCGACGCTGGCTAAGGTAAATATTACCTTAGAGAGTTTATTAACCTTCTCAAACGGAATATATGAACACACACACACTTACTCATATACTAGGTCAGTCCAGTAGTTCGTACGCATTTTTGAGTAATTTTATGGAAAATATTGTAAATAGAATACAATTGTACATTTTAATGTTTAATAAATGGAATATTTTCCTTTACTTTCTACTATTTCTGACCATTGTACTGGTCATTTCATTGCTATAGAACGATTCTTGTTTTGATGCAGCTTAAGTTCAATTTGTACATCCTGTTTAAAATTTTACTTTTTCCCTCGAGAAAAAAAAAATGTTCTAAGGCACGAAATTCGTGAAAATAACCTAGGACAATATCTGAGGAGTGGGCTGGATGCGGCATAATAGCTCTTAAACAAATTAACTAATTTTTGTAGCGTTATTCGTGCCATTTGTGCTGTAGCGCTATCTTGACGAAACAACACTTCCTTCATATTCACCAATCGCAGGCGTTTTTAAATCCTTTTCATAAATTCATCATTTCTGTCATTTTTGCTCAGAAAGTGTTTAAGGTCGTTATAAACGGTGTTCACAATAAATTCTGCTTACTCCAACTTTATGTTTTTAACCCATTTCTGGGAAGTCCTTACACGATTAATTTTCATCCCTTCAGATCTGGCAGATTCGCCACACGAAAATAAAAAATATACTAAAAAAAAAACAAAAAAAAAAACAGTATGTCTTATTGAATATTGATATCCATTATGCGTCCGATGCTTACGAAAATGCATTAGTCAAGCGACGACAAGTTTCCATTGGTTCGAAATCTTATTGATCTAGTTGTGTGTTATAGGGAATACAAGCTATATTAAATAAGGTACTTTCCTGATACATATGCACAGTTTTGATCCATCAGAATATTTCCAAAACAATGGTGAATAGGTGACAGCAATTGTGTGCTTTTTGGGGTTAGGTATAGGTACTGATTAAGTTGGTATTTATAATTGTGCCCCCTCTCCCCAACTTGAGAATTCTTAAAAGAATCCAAGAGGCCAGTAATAATTACTACAGAGCACTAGTTTTAATAATAATAAGGAATTCGTATGAACAGAAGTCCGATTGCAATTTGATAAATATTTTTCAAGGTATGAAGAAATCAATCTGTACATAAAAAATTGAATTACCTGCTGATTGCTGGACGTTTTCTCCGCTGATTTTCTTATAGTGTTTTCATTAAAGGAAAAATTTCAATATCGACATTGTTCAAATGGTGTAATACTAGTGTATTGTTGTTTTTTTTTTGGGGGGGGAGGGGCTTTTCGTAGAATCTATATAAATGCCTACTGTTTAGTTCTTTTAGGAATTTAATAAATCGGAAATCGACGGGGGGAGGATATCAGATTCACCAAGAAGATATTCGAGTAGGAGATGATAAACATTAGTATTCAAATCTGTGTTTAACATCAGATCTACACTCTCGCATAGAAAGATTGATTGTTATTTTTGATTTGTTGCGAGTCGCTCAAGGTATGAATGTCGATTCTTCGACTGGGAAGGCTTAGTGAGGGAGCAGAGACAGCCAAGGAGTGCTGGCCCCCTCGCTTTGACCTTTCCAGCTAATCGGACTCCAAGTTTTCAAGCTTTATACTAATTTAAACATCATTTGAAGGGGTCGGGGCAAAAAAGTGCCAAGCAACGTTTTTATCAACACTTAACTGTAGCTGCTACATGTTAGGTATTATGTGGGACTATCAGTTAAAATGGTTAGGGGCAACAAGATTAGGCTCCATACAGAGCTTGTAGTCATATTTCAGTAGCAATTGCATCATAGGCTGATAGTCCCACATAATATCCAACATACAGCAGCTACAGTTTTGTTAAAAATGTTGCCCCGATCCCTTCATTTCTGGTAATTTTCTTTGTTTCGTCATAGCATTTAAACTGACATTCGTTTATTCTGTAGAATTTCTGAATATATTTATTGTTTGCCTAATTAAATAATCATTTCTATGTTTCTTAAGTGATATTATACAAACAAGGAGTAAGTTGCTCGAGTCCCAGCAAGTTAGACTTGAAACAATAGACCCATGCTTTGGTGTAGTTAAGCAGTCTTTTCTCAAGTACTCATTAGTACAATGGAACCATTTTAATGCTTAATATCTCGCTTTTCAAGCCGATTCACTCCCTCTGAAGCAGTTATGAACTGTGTACATGGATTCACATACATTCACTCACGCAGAAACTTATTGCTTTCGAAAAAAATCATACCTACCTTTCTAGCCACAACCATGATTGCATAGCATTATAACTCACTAAAATAGTTAAATAATCAATATGTCTTGAAAATCATATAGCTAAAATCACACAAAGAACACATTAATTAAATCTTAGATTCCATAACCGCATCGGATCACGTTGTTCAAACATAGGTTTGACAAGAAATTTAATTAATGTGTTCTTTGTGTGATTTTAGCTATACGATTTTCAAGACATATTGATTATTTAACTATTTTAGTGAGTTATAATGCTATGCTAATCATGGTTGTGGCTAGAAAGGTCGGTTTGATCTTTTTCGAAAACAATAATCTTGTCAAACCTATGTTTGAACAACGTGATCCGATGCGGTTATGGAATCTAAGATCGTTTTCTCTTAAGTTGTGGGTTTAGGGTGGTAAATGAAGGAAATAGATGTGTATTTGTGTTAATGAGGCCAATATGATATATTGAAAATCAGAAGAACTTAAACTGCATCTTTCTCAGTAATCCCTGAGTGGGGAGAGCTTGTAGTTCTCTTTGCTTTATTTATATATTGAGAGTTCACAACGAGATGATTGGCTCTTTAAGTCAATGTGCAAAGAAAGCTGACAATTATACAAAAAAATATAAACATGAGATACAAATATAAACAATATATATATATATATATATATATATATATATATATATATATATATATATAATTACGAAGATAATTTATAGAATAGTAAAGTTTGTCATAAAAAATATCAATAAAACGATCAAAAATAACTCATTTAAGACACTAGAAATGAAAAAAATATATTTACTTAGAAATTTGATTCTTAATAACGATAAATATAAAATTTAACAATTGAGTCACTTGTTCATTACAATTATTGAAGAGCAAAATTGAACCATGTTAATCAGAAAGGAACCAAGCGACAGTATGAATATTCTGAGAAAATTGCCATTTAAGCTTCAATATCTTAGAGATTTATTTAAATATTCTTTTTCAATTATTTTGTCGTCAAACTATGCACTATTTTACCAACTATTTTCATGCTGTTTCTATTTAGAATAACATTGCTGACAACTAAATAGCTGAAAGTAAATAACAGTTAAGGTTTTCAAAGTCAGGCGCTTGGGTCCTTTCTGATTAACGTGATCCAATTATTCGCATATATTTTGTATTTATATAGTTATTTTATCATGTGGTTCAGCTTTGCAGCGTAAATTCCTACCTTGCTCAGGAATGTGCGTATATATTCAGCTCCTGCGTGACAGAAATTATATCTTATGCGTCAAGTGTGGTGTTGATGTAGATGGGTGAAGCAGATTATTGATTTTTAAATGCTATATTATTGTTGGTATGAGAAAAAGGATACTAACAGGATATTACTCTGTAAATGACTAATAATTATATGTAAAGGCGTCAATAAACGTTGGAATATTGAGATATACTTACAATTCCATTGTAAACAATAAACAAAGGGAAATTTACATTTCGTTTATGTTCGGCTAGTCTCGGCAATATTCGGAAAGATCACCTGAGCCGACCTCGTGTTGGCCTCCTGCTAACCCACTCGTCTGGGATAGGATTGCGAGAACAGTTTCTACTGAATAAAACCTATTCAGAAAGTATATTAAATATTAATATACTTACTTGTAGTTTCGGCTTAAATAATATTCTTCAGAAAAGCAACAAATGCTAATTTATCATAGAAAGAGAACTGAAGGAGATAAGTTTGTTTTTATATGTTTCTTCCGGTGCAGAAGCTATTTAAATTAAACACATTTCTATAAGTAAGCTCTAGCGCGTTTTATCTCTCCCTCCGTAGGGAGGAAACCCACTTATCACGTCGAAATCATGGCATTATCCCGAGGTGCCGACTAGAAACGTTCATATTTCACAACTCGTAGGCCTAGAAAATAAAGGTGGTTCAAATATTCGTGTATACATAATCTGTTTCAAAAAATCGTCCAATTTTGATTAAATTTCTTTCAAAAATACTATCTCTCAATAAATAAATTCGTTAATTAACGCATGGTTCTAACCTGACGAAGCCGCCTTTTACGTATTTCCCTTTATAGGCGTCCAGGTACACTTTCTATAGTTTTTTAGGCAAGGGAAAACAAATGAAACCATTTCCAAGGCCGTAACATTAACCGTTTTCAAGGAAAGTTGGAAATACTAGTCATGTATTAGAATTTTCTTTCGAAATGCGTTACACAATTGTGGTAAATCTAAGGCATCTTCTCGAAAGCTTCGTTCATTTCCGATTAAAACTGTTCTCTGGCGTTAACAATCTCAAAGGTTGGTACGCCTTAAACCCAACCTACCAAGAAAAAACTCGGTTCGATTGCAAATTTTGATGTGTGATCTCATTGGGAGAAATCGGTGCTTGAAATCCGAAATTGTCAATCAATATATATATATATATATATATATATACACACACACATACACATACATATTTGTATATTTGATTCAATCATGGGTGTATATAGGAAATAATTTCGTGGGGGGGGGGGAGTATGGGATATTAACAATCTAGCACTTGGAATAGTTAGCCAACTAAAGTGCTATTACGCACACAAAAAAAAAATATTTTTTCTAAACTAAATGATCTAATTTAATTTATGTTTAGGATTTTTCTGACACATTCGAACCGATTAAATCGAACCTACAGAGCAATAGTATGCTATTCCCGAAAGATATTGGGCTGGATCAATAAATTATTATTTTAATATTTCCTGGACACTATGCTGACTTCTTATGTTGCGTTAAGCTCCTCAGCCCAAAAAGCGCCACGAAATATTTTAACTTTGGTCTCTTCAGTTCAACATTTTCCTCTTCTTTTCGGTTTAAGAAAGAGGTCTCCAAAATCAGTGTGGAATGCGGAGGTTTTCACTATTAATAAGAAAGTAGATGAATGTTTTTGCCAACTGCATCTGCCATAAGCTGGTAATTTACTTCAACGTGTATAGTGAATTTACTTATCATTACGATTGTGCAAATGGCATTTTGCATGCCTTATGTTCGGACGAAAGCGCATTTTGTTTGTTAAATGGCTAATTTAATTTCACTTTTTACGCCTTTAAAAAAATTGCTGAGGTCTATTTGCTTTAGAGATTAAATATTATTAGCAACGTTTTAGAAGGGTCGATGAGAGAGGGGAGAAGGTGCCTTATTGATTCTCTATGGGATGGGGCTGATTCACCCAGTTGGTTCATCTTCCATCCGTACGCCCTGTATTCCATAACAGATATTTTGGTTTAACTTGACTAGAGTCAGGACCATTTTTTTTAGTAAACTTAAATCTTATGTAATCATGTAGTCATATTTTACTGTGTTTAAAGTATATGGCTGTCTTACCTGTCTCTGGAAGTTTTCTTAATGCATGGTAGTTAACACAAGTCATTGTAATGTCATTAATAGTTAATTTAATTTTAACCTATAATGTGTCTTGCTTTAAAAACATAAAACAACACACATATATATATATATATATATATATATATATATATATATATATATATACATATACATACATAGTAGTAGACCAATCTGAGTGGTAGCTGACCACATTGGGCAACAGCATTCAAATAATACCAATAATAAGCTATTTCTAAAAAAAAAAATATACGATTTTTTTTTATTTATTTAATTAACATACATATGTTATTCCCACTAATTCCACTTTCCTAGCCATAAAGGTGGTAATTCACCATACTAATGATGTCTTTCAGGATAGTTTTGCTGATCCGAATAAGACCTTTTCTTTAAGTTTGAATCTCTTCGCAAAGTCGTCCCGTATGTATTGCGTTATGGTTCCTCGTAGAATATATATATATATATATATATATATATATATATATATATATATATAGAATAGATATTCTATGAGCAGACTCAATATATAAATTAATCTGTACTAATTGAGATAATTATAATATCATCCATGTAATAATAGAGACACGAACCATACAACTTAAAAAAATGAAATTTCCTCCTCAAACTAAGTAACATCAAATTTACAAGCACATAATCTGAAGATTATAATTTATAAAAAAATAATGCAAAATCATACAGATAATTAGATTGAAAATGGCTTATAGCCGAAACGTTTCTACAACAACAAAAATGTAATGAAAAATAAATGAAGACTGAATAAGCTGTTACCAACTACCTACTATATATATATATATATATATATATATATATATATATATATATATATATACATATATATATATATATATATATATATATATATATATATATATATATCAAAAATGTTGCGATCGCCTTATATTACAATGGTCATGTTCTGAATTAGGAATCTTATTTGTTTTGAAGGGTGGTCCAGATGTGAGAGAATAAATCAGAAGGATTTGTAGAAAACTATGCTTAAAATAGAGTAAGCGCATAACAAATGTTTAATACTTTTTCATTGGGTCTGATTAGCGTCATTGCTTTTTCGGCTTCTGTTGCAACCTTTGGTAGTATAGCGTTACACCAGTCAAAAACGCCATCATATCATGCCGCATTGTTATAAGATTTTTTTTTCGTTTTTAACGGCGCATCAACTATTTGGCTATTAGCGCCTATAAGAATTATTATAGTAATATAACATTCCTGGAATCGGCCAACAATTCTTTCTTGTAACATGACACGGGAGATGTCCCGGCATTTTGAATATTAAATCTTTTTAATATGAAGATAATAGAAAATCACGATTGTGAATGGTAATCAGATGGTGTTTTTTTTTCAAGCGCCCTTTTTAGGAAACAATGCATGAACTCATTTAAAAGACTGAATAATCAACCATAGATGGAGCACACGTGTAGGACTATTGTGGGCTTTTGCCCCATATTGTTCATCTTTTTTTGGGGGGGGGGGGGGAGATTTTCATTGTATTTAATACAATTGTGGTGTAATATTTGCGCATCTTCTGTGATTAACGGTATTTCTTGGTATACATTTCAATCTCTTCCTGTTTATTTGAACACTTGAGGCTATTGTTTCTCAACGCCTATTGCCCCATGAACGTTGAAGTGTATCACTTCTCACAATGCGAAGATGCACATCATTCTCTTTATATTAGCTACATCTAATATAATATCTCTGATGCTTGGTCATAAGGGCTTAAGTCATTATTTGAGCATTTGGAGATTATGAGGTAGTATTACTGCACAAAATCACAGCTACGTTTGGTTTAAAGGTCTTAATCCAAACTATAAATATTGGTCACTGTACCAATTGATATTATAGCCTTAAGTTAAGTTAATTACCTCTTTCCTAGTATTAAGGAACTTTGCTTTTACTGTCCTGAAAAATTCGTATTTTTGACTTAAGCCCATCAAAGATATAATATTATCTTTATTATTTATAATATTATCTCTTTTGTATTGAGTTTTCTTTCTTCAGTTTGTCATATGATCAACTAAATGACTGCATGTTTTTATCTTATCCTTGAAACGCTTTTAACACATTGACTGCCAACTGCGAGATAACTCATTATTTTCTAGCAAGCTAACTCTCCCGCTTGACTTCCCAAAGCTGAGCTCTCGAATTGAAGGGCTGTTGTTGTGATCCTACTATTGAAGTGACCAGTGCTGCTTCCTTTTTGTACCAGAAGATAGAGATCATTCCAGGATAATGTTCTGATCTGAAAATCCCCAAAAATGGAGCTGCAGTTGACCAGCTTTCTAACTGGAGAAGCTCTCTCTGGACACTGGAAGCCGGACTTATTTTTCTTCTCATCTGTATATCGTTAGCTCCATGGAATTGTTAATTTAAATTCTAGCTACTGTGCTCAGAAGCGGCCATATTTATGAGACCCTTTATTATAAGCATTTACAATTAATATGTTGAAATAGTATTCTTCAGGAGAATCTTTACTTGTGAAAATAGTCTGATACCTGGTGAGTGATAATGGTGCTTACAAGTCAATTACCCCTGTACGACCTTGCTTGGAAGAAGTGGTGGGGATGCTGGCAATGGCCGGTCGCCGAGGCAAGCTGGCAGTCCTCCAAATCGATCTTTGCTTCTATTGTCTAGGATCCTACACCGACTATACATCCTCCTTTTTAGTGTGTGTGTGTGTGTGTGTGTGTGTGTGTGTGTGTGTGTGTGTGTGTGTGTGTGTGTGTGTGTGTGTGATCGCTTTCCCCCTCCACTTTCTCTATCAAGATAAGTTTTCTTGATGCTTTGCAGATAGTCACTGCGGGTTGTGCGGATCCATATTAGCCCAAACAAATAAGCCATTGAACGGTCGGATTCCATTGTACAGTAGTAAATAGACACATGAGGTTTCTTGAGTAATTGCTCGATTCCTAAAAAGTCGTGCTCTCTTCCTGAGGGACTCTATTGCAAAAGTAAGTTCAGATCCATCTCAAGAGGTCCTTAGCACTTGCTTACTTGACATACAGCAGATTAAACGTGCTCTTTAAGCTCGCCTTCTTTTCTTCCTATACAAGACCAGGACTAAGCCTCATATCAGAAACGTTCATGAATAAAAATTGATTTGTTACACTAGTCGATAAGTCAGGCCAATGCTTTAAACGATTTTTGTAATTAACCAGCGGGCACAGTGATACCAAATAAATTAGATACAAACATACATCTTACAGCTTTATGTTATTACATATATTTCCTTGTTTTGTTTTTTTAAAAAATCCTCCTTACCTCCAAATCTAGGCAAAATTTATGATTTATTTTATATGAATGACGAAAAAAAAAATAGAAAAAAAGAGGCCACGAGGGCCCTGAGGGGCAGATACTATAGAGGTATCTGATTCATGACCATACGGCACACGGGAGATAGTGCGGTCGGTACTATGCTCCGGCCGCCTCATTTTCCCCTTGGCTGCTTCGACTGCTAGAGTCATTAGCACCCGAGGTACCCATTGATAAATTTATTAAAGGCTGGGTTGGCCTAGGGACGGTCAGGGAGGCCTTATTCAACCCATGAACGAAGACACTAAAAGAAAAAATCTTTAGTGCTTGCTCGGGATTTGAACTCAAGACCTCCTACTTATTAGTCCAGTGCTCTACCACTGAGCTAACCTCGCCCCCATATGAATGACAAACGTCTGAAAAATATTTCAACAGAATATGTTGTATATGTTGAGTAACCAAAACGGAAATCTGACCGGATTGAAATTTTATCTACTTTTCTCAAACAATGGTTATAGATATTGCCGTAGATGAGATCCTATTCGATTTCCCACGTCAATTGCGTACAAAAAGTGAACCTGGAAGCCTTAAACGCTAAAACGAAAGTGGAACGAAACCCAAGGTCTCTGCCACAATTATTTATTCTATTATCAGGGCATGCTTTCGGAGTCTAAAGCTCCATCGACAGTACATCTAGCACTTTAGTGAAACCGGTGAAGGTCTACATAGGCGCACTGATAGTGGAGCTGTAGACTCTAAAATAGAATAGAAGTGTGCTCTAAAATAGAATAAATAATTGTGGTGAAGACCTGGTGTTTTAGCACTTTCCTCCGAAGGAAAGTAGCTATTGAGGTTGGACTCATGACGGAATTTTTGAAAAATTTCTTCAAATCTTTATCGATCCTACCTAGTAGACACCGAAAATGACCCCCGTTAAAATTTATATATATATATCTTTTTTTTTTATTTTTATTTTTTTTTTTAAACAAGGAAATATCTGTATTAACATAAAGCTGTAACATGTATGTTTGTATCTAATTTATTTGGTATTACTGTGCCCGCTGGTTTTAACAAATCTTTTTGTGTAAGAGGTGAACCTGAGAACCTTGTTCAACTTACGCAACTCCTGCGGTATGGCCTTCGGTATTATCAGTGGCCTTGATGGTGTATTGCTTGGCGCAGAGTTCTTCCTCTATTTCTCGTGTGGTTTTAGTTGAGTCGGCTTACTCACGAGTTGGTTCTTGTCAATTACAGAATGCCGCCCGGCCTTGTCTTCCAACTAGGACCTTAACTTGTGAATCCAACGATGCTCTCAGATCTCGTTAATGTTCAGATAAAACATTTTTCATCCGTTTTGTTTTTATCTAAACTTAAATAAATACGATTTTTTGTTACTTTTGGTATTAAAGAAGTATTAGAAAAAATATTTAATTTGTGATTTTCGTATATTGTCTTAAATATTTTGAAAATTCTTGGGTAATCGTGATACGTGGAAGATTGCCATTCGAAAGCTTACTAAATTCTCTACAAAAACTGAAGTAATTTTCGATGGGACCATCTCATTCGGATATATAAGCTCTTAAAACTTAAAAAGTGTTGGTTATGTTCCCTTGTCTGTTTTCTTGAGTTTCATATCATATGTTGTTTTTATATTTCCTTTTAGCAATAAAATGAATTTTCCAGCAAAACAAGATACGTAAAATGAGAATAGTTTATACTATTTTCTGTTTGTAATAAAGTATTTCTAGAAAACGGGCTGAGGAACGAGAGTGAGAAATTTATGATTACAGTTGGCTACTGTCAGTTTTTGTTTTTCTATTTAAGCGCCTAAAATCTTGCCTTTCGTCGAGCTGTTATTGAATGTATTTAGTTTAAAAAGAATATGGAGGCCCCGTGGCCGTGAGTGTTAAGGCGTGAGCACTTAACACTCCAAGCCAAGGGTCGTGGGTTCGATTCCCACTGTGGGGTTGTAGCTTTTCTTTAGAAATACGATAAGGCATCAGCCCATCCCGGGTAACAAAGGGTGGTAACCTGTAGAGAAGCCGTCCCTAAATTCTCAGTTTATAATAATGGAAAATTTAAGTAAATAAATAAAAAGAATATATGTAAATATTAATTATTTCTATTCCAATCCTTCCAAGTTACATTACTAATAAATTGAGAAATAATAACAAAAAGTTTATTTTCCTTAATTCAGCCAACCAAATGGCACTAGGGATAGCAAGATTATGGAACGCGCTAGGGTGAGCCAGTTCTTCCGAGTCGGACTTTAATCGTTAAGAAACTCTTTATACATTCCCATATCAAAGAAAGAGCGAGTATTATCTAAATGGATCCTTCAGGATTGGAAGTTTATCAGAAACCCTGAAGTGCACATCAAAAAAGGAATGTGCCCCTTGTGGCTATAAGTTTTGGAACTAATGAGATAGGTGTTTTGTGAAATTAAAAGAAAGTAGGACCTTTAGCAAGAGAGGCTGAAACCTCCAGAAAAGAAATGTATCCTGAAGACAACAAATATCGGGCGATTGGAAGTGAAGTATTTGTCTTTTAGCGCGGTTCCTCCCTCCCCCATAGGGAGGAACCCCGCTTATAGGGTTGATACAATGAAACAATCCGGAAGTGCCGACAAGAAAATTTCGCGTTTCAGAACCCCTAGAGACCGAAAATAACGGTGGTTAAAATTTGTATATATATATATATATATATATATATATATATATGTATATATTTATATATATATATATATATATATATATATATATATATATATATATTTGTCTGTTCGCTCTCTAGATAGAAGACGAATGGTCCGATTTTGATGAAATTTGGTACAAATATCCTTCGTCCAATTTGAAAGGTCAAGTTTGTAAACCAGCAAAATCCGCCTACTGGAAGATGGCGTTTGGGGCGAAATTCGCGCAAAAAAAATCGTAACGCTTACGTTTTTGAGTTCATAAGCTTCTAAGTACTCGTTTTATATGATTCCTGGGCTAGGAAAACGAATGAAACCATTTTCAGGGCGATAGCTTTAACCGTTTTCGAGAAAATTGGAAAAATATTTGTTGAATACCGTTTTTGGTTTGGGTACTTAGAATCATGGGATTCAGTTGAAACATTTTCTGCATGTTCTACTTTCATCAAAACTAATATGTTGAAATTTTGGTTACGTTTGGAGTTAAGGAAGGGTTAGAATAAAATATTTTATTAACAGACATAAAAAGTTTTAGTAACTTTGTTTACTTTCATTAATATCTCGAAAAAGGTTGAAAATCTTGGTAAACGGAAGAATACCATTAGAAAGCTTATTAAATGCTCTAAAAAAAAGGTTCTAATGAAAGTTTTGATTAGGCGATGTCAATCGGAGAAATAAGAGCTTAAAACTTTAAAGTAATTGATTTCGCCTATTCGAACTGTTCTTTTTGTCTGTTTTTTATTCCTTGTTATTTTTTAATTGCTTATTGTTGGATAATGTATTTGAAAATAAAACAGGTTAAGAAAAATAAGAAAAACAATTTAATGTTAGAGATATGGTTTTCCAAGATATATAGCTTTTCAACTGCCTAGCGTCCTTCCTAGGGAGGGTTCTTTGTCTTTGATTTTGGTACTTAGAATTATGGGATACAGTTGAAACATTTTCTGCTTGTTGGAGTTTCATCAACACTAATATGTTGAAATTTTTGTTACGTTTAGAGTAAAGGAAGGGTTAGAATAAAATATTTTATTAACAGACATGAAATGTTTTGGGAACTTCGTATACATTCCGTAATATCTCGAAGACGGTTAGGAATATTGCTAAACGGAGGGTTACCATACGAAAGCTTACTAAATGTTCATGACCTTTCAAGACTTTACTACTCACAGGAATGGCGTTAGTGACCTTAAGGGTTGACACGCCATCATAATAATTATATAAAAAAAAAGACTGGTGGAACCAAAATAATAACTGCTTCTATTTTAATCTTTCCAAATTAGACTAGGGATATGAACGGAACCGCGCTAAGATGATGCAGTCCTGCGAGACGGACTTTTAGCGCGGTTCCTCCCTCCCCCATAGGGAGGAACCCCGCTTATAGGGTTGATACAATGAAACAATCCGGAAGTGCCGACTAGAAAATTTTGCGTTTCAGAACCCCTAGAGACCGAAAATGATCGTGGTTCAAATTTGTATATATATATATATATATATATATATATATATATATATATATATATATATATATATATTTGTCTGTTCGCTCTCTAGGTCGAAGACGAATGGTCCGATTTTGATGAAATTTGGTACAAAAATCCGTCGTCCAATTTGAAAGGTCAAGTTCGTTAACCAGCGAAATCCGCCTACCGGAAGATGGCGTTTGGGGCGAAATTCGCGCAAAAAAAAATCGTAACGCTTACGTTTTTGAGTTCATAAGCTTCTAAGTACTCTTTTTATAGGCTCCTTGGGCTAGGAAAACGAATGGAACCATTTTCAAGGCGATAGCTTTAACCGTTTTCGAGAAAATTGGAAAAATATTTTTTGAATTCGGTTTTTGGTTCGGGTACTTAGAATCATGGGATTCAGTTGAAACATTTTCTGCATGTTCTACTTTCATCAAAACTAATATGTTGAAATTTTGGTTACGTTTGGAGTTATGGAAAGGTTAGAATAAAATATTTTATTAACAGACATAAAAAGTTTTAGTAACTTTGTTTACATTCCTTAATATTTTGAAAAAGGTTGAGAATCTTGGTAATCGGAAGAATACCATTAGAAAGCTTATTAAATGCTCTAAAAAAAAGGTTCTAATGAAAGTTTTGATTAGGCGATGTCAATCGGAGAAATAAGAGCTTAAAACTTTAAAGTAATTGATTTCGCTTATTCGAACTGTTCTTTTTGTCTGTTTTTTATTCCTTGTTATTTTTTAATTGCTTATTGTTGGATAATGTATTTGAAAATAAAACAGGTTAAGAAAAATAAGAAAAACAATTTAATGTTAGAGATATGGATTTCCAAGATATATAGCTTTTCAACTGCCTAGCGTCCTTCCTAGGGAGGGTTCTTTGTCTTTGATTTTGGTACTTAGAATTTTGGGATACAGTTGAAACATTTTCTGGATGTTCGAGTTTCATCAACACTAATATGTTGAAATTTTTGTTACGTTTAGAGTAAAGGAAGGGTTAGAATAAATTATTTTATTAACAGACAAAAAAAGTTTTGGTAACTTTGTATAATTTCGTTAGTTTTTTTTTTTTTTTTTTTTTACGGCGCATCTACATCTAGGTCATTAGCGCCGAATTTCGTTAGTATCTCGAAAACCGTTGACAATCTTGTGAAGCGGAAGATTACCATTCGGAAGCTTACTAAATGCTCTACAAAAAAGGTTCTGAAGAAAGTTTTAATTAGGCGATGTCAATCGGAGAAAAATGTGCTTAAAGCTTTAAATTAATTGATTTCGTTTTTTGCAATGGTTCTTTTTGTCTGTTTTATTTCTTGTTATTTTTTAATTGCTTATAGTTGGATAATGTATTTGACAATAAAACTGGTTAAGTAAAATAACAAAAACAATTTATTGTTAGAAATATAGATTTACAAGATTCCAAGACCTTGTCACTAGCGGGTCTGTTTCCAGTGTTCCAGAGTGTAGCCGACCCTTCCAGGTAAGATTGTAAATCATGACCTTTCAAGACTTTACTACTCACAAGAATGGCGTTAGTGACCTAAGGGTTGACACGCCATTATAATAATTAATTTAAAAAAAAAGACTGGTGGAACCAAAATAATAACTGCTTCTATTTTAATCTTTCCAAATTAGACTAGGGATATGAACGGAACCGCGCTAAGATGATGCAGTCCTGCGAGACGGACTTTTTTTACTTGTGGTTTCAGCACTTTCCTCCGAAGGAAAGTAGCTATTGAGGTTGCGCTCATGACGGAATTTTTGAAAAATTTCTTCGAATCTTTATCGATCCTACCTAGTAGACACCGAATATGACCCCAGTTAAAATTTATATATATATATATATATATATATATATATATATATATATATATATATATATATATATATATATATAGATATATATGTGTTTGTCCGTTAACACGATACAGGTCAGAGTTTTTGTTTTTTCGCCACGAAACTTGGTATGCAGTATACCCCCATCAAACGATTGAACCGAGTTCGTTAACCAACAAAATCGGTCCATCCAGAGGGGGGGTTTACGCCGGAGCCAAAGTAGTTATTTTTCAATACCATCCATAATTTTTGTTATATTTCAACGAAACTCGGTATTTGTTGTGGTCAACCGAAGAGAAAAAATTGTTGTAAAAAATAAACTAAATCGGTTGACTAGAAGGGGGGGGGGTTTACTCCGGACAGAAATTACTAATTTCCTTATATCTGTTGTATTGTTATGAAACTCTGTATACGTCCTGGCTATCTAATAAAAAAGAAGTGTTGTGAAAATGAACTAATTCGGTCTATTGGAAGGTGAGGTGTTACTTTGTACTATATTTGAATTGAATTCTCCCGCCAAACGTAGGCCCACGAAACTCATCAATATCAATAGATGAATATGTGAAGCTTTGTGTATTTATTACGTAGTGTAGTACCACGGATACACAAAACTCTGGAAGGAAATTAATTACAAAATTAATAATTGAAACAGCTGCTCATAAAAGCAAAAGAGCAGAACAATTTATGTTTTTATTTTATTTATCTATATAGGTTATTTTAAGCAAATTATTCAGGGATGCACTCGACCCTACCCAATTCTGAGGAAAGTGCTTAGTTATGCAGCTCCTGCGTGACGGACTTTTCTTCTTTTTTTTTATCTTGGAAATAATTACATCATCTGGTTAGAACAATACATATGGAAAATCCAAACGTTTCATATTTAATTTAGTTGTCTTATCGAGGAATGGTCTCGGGTTTCGAAGTTCCTACGGGACAAAGTTTTATTGGTACATTATTCTTGGTATTATTGTCTACATTAAGGTTTTGTCTAATATAATCTGTGAGAAGACGAGAAGGTTAAACTAATTGTAATATAAATACAGTAATAAATAGCGGATATAATAAATACATTAGTGATAAACTCTTTCATATAAATTGGCCATTGTTTGGTTTTGTTTATTTCTATAGAAACTAAGAATAATCGCCCTCAGAAGTTACTGTTAGTAGTTTGTGCTGAATAGAGAAAGTATTAAATACTGCATGTATTTTCTAAAAGCTAGTCCATTCTCACTTCTAACCCGGTTATGTTACTTATAATTTGCCGAGTACCGTCGTTAGTCTTACACTGCAGTGCGTAGGAGGATTTTATTTATGCAGGAGTAACGGTGTAACTAGCTGTCTCCTTGGATGTTGTGGATGCGTGGGTTGGATGAATCATTGGAACAGTCTACTTTGCTTGGGCCAATAAAGGTTTTAATGTATTCAACCACTAAGAGGGCCTTCGCTCACACCTCTCTACATTTTAGCAGGCAGATCTAGATCTTTATACTTCATTTCATATCATATTTATTTCTTTGAGTAATTACATTTAGGAATGCTCTGCTCCAGGATAATAGGAGTTGTATACCTCCTTCGCCATCATTGTTCTATGCAAGTTTTACTGCTTAACTGCACACTTTAGTATATTGACTTAGAAGAAAAAAAAAAAAAAAAAAATCAGTCCCGTAACAGGCCACAAGGGCCCAGAGTGGCAGATGCTGTAGAGGTATCTGTTTCTTGACCGTACGGCACACTAGGGAGATTGAGTGGCTCCGGCCGCCTGATTTTTCCCTTTGCAGGTACCCATTAATTAAAGGCTGGGTGAGCCTAGGGACGATCTGGGACCCCAAATCCAACCCTCGAAGGACGGCACTAGAAGAAAAAATCTTTAGTGCGCGCTCGGATTTTGAACCTGGTCCTCCAGATCATTAGTCGAGTGCTCTACTACTCAGCTAACCTCGCCCCCCCATTGACTTAGAATTGCACTTTAAAACCATTAACCAGTACACTATATTTTCCGTCAAGTCGTCCTTTGATGAAAATAATGAGAACATTTAGACACACCTTCAGGCCCATAGCTAATAGCACAATAGATAGAGGGGTTTGAGCTAACATTAATTCCTTCACAAGATTTTTTTTCTAAGATCCTTGGATATGGTGTGAGTATGCTGAAACCAAGTTATCTAACACGAAAACCGGGGGGAGAACTTTTGGCAGGCGAAAAACCGCGAAATGTTAGCACTTTTTTCAGTTTATCTTCAGTTATTTAAAACCCGTTGATTTTGGGCAAAAAAAACTTCAAATTGGGAGTAAATGAGTTCAAATTCTGCTTCAAATGAACTGGTCGACGTCCGAATCCGTCCAGGTAAAAGTGCGAAACTGCTAGCCAAAAAACAACAATTAGTTCCAATTTGGCGAAAAACTGTGGTGAGCCCACTTTTAACGAGCTACAGCTTGGATTCATCAATTCTTTTGACATACCCCCCTCCCTAAAAGTTAAAGAGCATCAATAACTGATTCCAAAAAGCACAAAAACTTATAAATTTGACCAATATTAAAATTTTTAAGTAATTATTCAGCCAAAATGAGAATTAGTGAAATTTTCATTTGATCGCATTTTTCAAAATTTTGGTTCCTATTAGCCACAATTTACTTCTGATACCATTCTAAATGTATCAATTAACAGTGTATGCGGTATGTTGCGGGGAAAGGATACCTGTGTCCGAGAAATTTTTATCACTGTACTTCTATATTTCTTCAGTGAAGCAACAAAATTAGAAGCATATTGTATTGAAAATTACTGCAATTTGAAGTAAATAGTAAATATGAATATAAATTTATTCACTCACACGACAATTATTGAGTGAAATGATGTTGAGCTAATGGAATTAAATTACGTTTTTATTCCTTTTGAGGGCCCAAGTGTTCCTTTTGGGGGGGTTGAGGCTCAAATGTTCAATGTAATTGTCTTGAACATTTTCCACCCGTTTTTAACTCTTTCTTTTCGTTAAGGATATGTACTGTTTTACTTATCTCTATAACTTTATCTTACCCCTAATCTAGTAATATTATTAATGAATGCCTAGACTATTGGTGATGTGTGTTGAGGGAATCCAGGTTGAGATGTGTTGCCACGTGCTCCCTAAACACGTTTGAGAAAGTTACTCCCATGACATTTCCCTCTCTCTCCATGCTCTGTTCTCCTTCCCACTCATGTCAAATCCCTCACCTCTCTCTTACAGTCAATTACCACAACAGTCTCTCTTATTTTATTAATGCATTTTCGGCTTGTGAAAATAACTGACAGAGATTCAAATATTGACTGATTAGTTATTTTTCAGTATACTATTATTTGCACATTTACACGACGGCTTCAAACACTTACTGATTATATTTTTACACTATCCAAAGAACGTTTTACTCTCTGAAGTACCTGGTTCAGGTAGGTCTGAGAGACATATCTCCCGTAAGAGTACTGGATACGGAGTTCTGTTGACTATTGTATGGTGTAATCGGAAATGTTTAGTGGTTGGGCCGTAGGAGCCGACATCTGTGTTTCAGGATGGAATTTTCTCAACGAGCCATGAGATGAGAAAATGTCTGCTGCAGGTGGGATTCGAACCCACTATCTCCCGCACGAGAATCCAATGCGTTAGCCACTAGACCAGTGGGAGACCCTGGAGATAGTAAATATAACGATTTTGTTTTGTATTTATTGTGTATATACGTCAGTCTATTTTTAGGTGATAGGATTATTTTTGTTTGAAAAATTGAGAAATTCTAGAAAAATATCATTCGTTTTAACATTTGAATATTAGTCTCCAAGTTTTAGGAATAATGATTATGAGCGAATCGATTGACATTTAATAATATTGTAATTCATTAAGTTTAGAAGGGTTTCCCTGATTATATGTATTCATACGGAGTAATTCTTTTAAGTAATGGCTTAATGATAACATTCGAAGTATTACTAATTCTGATTATTAATTATTTTACGTTAGAATCGTTTAGCTGATATTATTTTTGGTGCTTTTACCCCGATAGTCAACCCACAAAAATTTAATTAATAACAAAAAACCATGTTATTTTTTAAAGAAATTCTCCATTTATAATAGGAACGTAATGAAAGATAGGGGAGACGGGGGAGGGGGTAAAAATTAAGATGGAGATGTGAGAGCATTTTGTGTAAAATCGAAAACAAATTTTTCTTTTGGTGTGTACGTAGTAAAAATTATTATGATCGTTTTTGTTTTTTTAAATTTTTGTGATTTTGTATACCCATACCTTGATATTTTGTATTAAAACTGTACGTGATGAACATAAATGGTGGCTGCCTAGAATGGTGGATTCTGCATACCAAAAACCATATAATTCAGCTAAACGATTTCATACAGATGATCTACAGTTATTTTTTGCAAGCCGGTAATTATTTTCAACGCCACTTCTGCTCTTACTGTGTAAGTTTTTTTTGAATTTTTGGCAAATTCATTATCATTTTAAAGCCCCTTTTTTAAATGATGAAAATTTTTGGGCTATCGCCCTTTTCAGGATACGGTTACAGCTTTTATTTTTTTCGGAAGAAAAGCCAGCAGCCCTTAGGAATCGAACCTGCCACCCTTTTCAGGATACGGTTACAGCTTTTATTTTTTTCGGAAGAAAAGCCAGCAGCCCTTAGGAATCGAACCTGCCACCCTTTTCAGGATACGGTTACAGCTTTTATTTTTTTCGGAAGAAAAGCCAGCAGCCCTTAGGAATCGAACCTGCCACCCTTTTCAGGATACGGTTACAGCTTTTATTTTTTTCGGAAGAAAAGCCAGCAGCCCTTTGGAATCGAACCTGCCACCCTTGTCATAGAGTTTTCAAGCCTTAACACTCACTACCACCGGGTGAATTCATTGGCAATTGAATTACTTTGCATTGCCGCTTGTGATTAATTTCATTATCTGATCCTGTAAATAAAACTTATTTTAAAGCTGTTTTATTTTAATTTGTATTAGTAAATCCTTTGTTTTTAATTTCGCTGTGAGGTGAGATAAATATCGTCTCCTCAAACATTGATACATAATTTTGTTTTCTTGCGTGCCGTTCTGCTATAAATAGTGCAATGACGTCTTTAGCAGGGAGCATTCCGCAGTTAAACTTGAACCATCACACCTCTCAAATTCATTCTTCAATACAGCTTTTATAATACTGGCTTCTATTAGTTTCTTGTTGATGTTTGCTATTTATTTGCGAAGCTGTTTTTCATCTGTTTTGATATCATATATCAGGTGGGTAGATTCTGTTTCTTTATCGGATTTCCTCTTGCATGTCCTCAAAGGCTTATTGAGCGAAGAAATCTGGAATATCTTCGGTAGTAAGCAGTTTCTCGCTTAGGAAAGTCTCGAGGAAGCATCGACTAACGAGTATTTCATCCGGCAAGCAGTAAAGGGATTAAATTTATACTGTACGAAAGGCAAAGAATAATATAGGTATTAATAGGATATTTAGGAGCTGTTTACCTCTTGTTTCTCTTTATCATATTGCATCAGTAAATTCAGGTTTATTTTTAGCAGTGAATCGTTAATTGAGGCGTTTAAAATCAAAACAGCACACATCACTGAAACCAAATTGTTCAGAAAACACCAAAAACAGAACAATTCGTATGATTAATTTTATACGTGTGTATAATTTTCTTAAAAGTTGTAAGCTTCACAGACGCTTGTTTTAGAGGAATTTGAGAAGGTTATCTGTTGCATTATCTATTTTGAAGGCATTTTTATTTTTGAAGTGTCTTACTTAGTTTTAAAATTCACTGATGTATGTCTTATTTTAAAACTACCTTACCACTTCAACGTTAAAAAACAGTATGATCTATTCTGGTTTGAAAATCTTTTTTACCAGTGCATAGAGGAGATTTTGAACTCTTAAAATGAATTGTTATCTCAAAATCGTAAAAATAGTGATGTGTCATGTTTTGATTCTAGACTCCTCATTTATGAGAAACCTAAATGTGTAATAAGCCGGTGTAATGTTATTAGAACACCAGTTGAAAAATATTACTTGCATATTCTATAATTTAGTCTGTGGCTGATTTTAGTGAATTTGTATTTAAAGCTACGACAGTGAAAAAATAGTTTATCGTAGTAAAGAAGAAATATTTACTTACAAAACCATTTAATCAATTAAGTAATTTAGGATGAAATATTCTATGTTTGATAAAATAGTTTATTAACAGGCATGAAAAGTTTTGGTAACTTTGTATACTTTCCTTATTATCTCGGAAACGGTTGAGAATCTTTGTAAACAGAAGATTACCATTAGAAAGCTTACTAAATGCTCTACAAAAACGGTTCTGAAGAAAGTTTTGATTAGGCGATGTCAATCGGAGAAATAAGTGTTTAAAACTTTAAAGTACTTGATTTCGCCTATTCGAACTGTTCTTTTTGTCTGTTTTTATTCCTTGTTATTTTTTAATTTCTTATAGTTGGATAATGTATTTGAAAATAAAGCAGGTTAAGTAAAATAAGAAGAACAATTTAATGGTAGAAATATGGATTTCCAAGATATAGCTTTTCAACTGCCAAGCGGGGGCCTTTCTGGGGTTCGCCGACCCATCCAGGTAAGATCATAAATCAAGACCTTTCAAGAAATGTGGAACCAAAATAATAACTGTTTCTATTTTAATCATTCCAAATGAGACTAGGGATAAGAACGGAACCGCTCTAAGATGATGCAGTTCCTGCGAGTCGGACTTTTTTTTTAATGAGTTAAGAAATTAATTTAGTGCAATTTTATGCTAAAGGAGAAATCAATTTTTATTATCACGTGGGATGACAAATAACTTATGTTTTATGATTAATAATTATTAATTATCAAACAGTAGTTTTTTTGGAAGATAAATTATAGTTGATCCTCTAAGATAATTTGAATTATTTATCGTAGAATATTCGAATTTATGACTGCAATTATTCTTATCATAAATTGGAACATTTGATAGATAGTAGCTTAAAACACTCTTCAATTTATTACTTTTCCTCTGGAATGTTTATTAGTGTTATAAATGGCGTATAAATTTTATATTTATCATTTACTATTCAAAATTCTATGAATGTTTTTCTAAAAACTACATACTTCGCATATAACGTTTATAATCGTAAATCGATCTTGTTGAACCTTGTTACATTGACGAAGCGGGGAAGTACAGATAATTTACATTACAATAGACATTTCTATGGTTCTCATACAGCATAATATATATATATATATATATATATATATATATATATATATATATATATATATATCATAATAGGAAAACCAACAAACTCCAAGGTCTCCACCACAAATGATTTATTTTATTCACTCAAAGCAAGCTTTCGGAGTCTACAGCTCCATCCTCAGTGCTTCCAGTTCTTCACTGCAGGCGGTTCACCCGTAGACACCCGTAGTGAGTCTACGGGTGAACCGCCTGCAGTGAAGAACTGGAAGCACTGAGGATGGAGCTGTAGACTCCGAAAGCTTGCTTTGAGTGAATAAAATAAATCATTTGTGGTGGAGACCTTGGAGTTTGTTGGTTTTCCTATTATGATGCAGTACCACCACCGTCCAGCCAAATCAATGTCAAGATATATATATATATATATATATATATATATATATATATATATATATATACTTTAATTACATAATATCACAACATTATTCGCAATATTATTCAATAAATCAAATACTTTCTTCTCTAAAGTATCGAATTCAATTTCCTTGCTTTATATCCTTGAATATACTTTCTATTCAGCTAAACAAAAAATAAATAAGTAATAAATCCCGTAATAGGGCCCAGATGGGCACATAGTCTGATTCTTGACCATAATACACTCTAGGGAGATAGTGTGGTCAGGCCTATGCTCCGCCCGCCGGATTTTCCCCTTTGAGTCCATTTTGGTCCATGAACTGAGGTCCTCCAGCATATAAGTCGAGTGCTCTACCACTGAGCTAACCTCGCCCCCAGCATTTAATCAACTGCTGTCAATAAATCCTTTTTTTGTCCCCAATTATTAAGCTATTCTTCCCAGTAACGCCATTTCTGGACTCCGACTCTCAAACGATGATACCAGAAGATTAATTATATTACCTAAGATAAAATATATTCAGTTATCTCGAAAAGTACCAATAGTTGGCCTATTGAAATTTAGTGTTATTTCACTAATATTATTAACCTCACTCTCGATCAGGTTTCATTTCTTGATACAATTTCCATGCACAGTCTGTGTGATATTTATAATTTTTTACTGATATAATGTATGATCTATATTTGGAACAGAAGCACATTTTTTTTGCTGTTCGATAAAATAATCTACGGTTTTTCCCAAGTATTTTCAAGGCCAGATTTATCTACGCTGTGATTTTTACTGTTAGGGTTTGGCTCATTTATTTTTTTATCCATGTCCTCGTTAGAAACATGAATTGTGATGTTACAGACTTTTTTGGGGGAGGGGGGTTCATTAATTTATTGATTTTTTTTTATTAATAATTCTCATCCATTTTTACCTTTTAAGTAACTTTCTGATTCCGTCCTTTCTTTAAATGATTTGTTCGTCTGGAACAACTGTTTTCAGTTCTGCTAGAAGAAATAAAAGGCCGTCACGCAGGAGCTGCATAACTAAGCACTTTCCTCAGAATTTGGGTAGTGTAGACTGCTTTCCAGAACAATTTGCTTAAAATATCCTACATAAATAAAATAAAAACATGAATAGTTCTCTTTTAAATTTGTAATGAGTAACTGATGAATTATTAATTTGCTTCCAGAGTTATGTTTACACAAGGTACCTACTACACTACGTAATAAATACAAAAAACCTCATATTATCGTATTTTGATCTAACGCAGGAACAGGATACAGTCCCTCTAGATACAAAGCGCTCCTTGCGGCGGCTTTGTGAACCTACGTCTGGCGGGCTTTTCTATTGAAATATATTACAAAGTAAACCCTCGCTTTCCGATTGACCGACTCAGCTCATTTTACAACACTTCTTTCTCATGAGTTACCCACGACGTATACCGCGTTTCGTTTCAATACACCAGAAATTACGACCGGTATGAGTATATTAGGAATTTGGGTCCGGAGTAAACCCCCCTTCTAATGAACCGATTTAGTTTATTTTTACAACACATATTTACCTGTAGATTACCACTACGAATACCGAGTTTCGTCGAAATATACCAAAAATCACGGCTGATAGTGGCGAATTGGTATTGTGGGTCCGGAGTAACCCCCCCCCCCCCTCCTAATGAACCGATTTAGTTTATTTTTACAACACATATTTACCTGTGGATTGCCACTACGAATACCGAGTTTCGTCGAAATATACCAAAAATCACGGCTGGTAGTGGCGAATTGGATTGTGGGTTCGGAGTAAACCCCCCCCCCCCTCCTAATGAACCGATTTAGTTCATTTTTATATCTCACTTTTCTCTCTATATTACCACTTCGAATACCAAGTTTCGTTGAAATATAACAAATATTATGGCTGACATGGTCAAATTAGTGTTTTGGGTTCGGGGTAAACCCCCCCTTCCGGCGGACCGACTTTGGTGGTTAACGAACTCGTTCAATCGTTTGCTAATTGAATGCTATATACCAAGTTTCGTGACGAAAAAACAAAAACTCTGGCCGCTATCGTGTTAACAGACACACACATATATATATATATATATATATATATATATATATATATATATATATATATATATATATATATATAATTTTAACGGGGGTCATTTTCGGTGTCTACTGGGTAGGATCGATAAAGATTTGAAGAAATTCTTCAAAAATTCCGTCATGAGTCCAACCTCAATAGCTACTTTCCTTCGGAGGAAAGTGCTAAAAGCACTAAATATCATTCCTGCTTTATCATCAAATATTATATCTTGCTATTAACTTTTTGGAGGTAATTCATTGAAAAATAAGTTTGAATAAGCATTCTTCCCTGTGCTCCAGCTGTCTCTCCATCGGTCGAAAAACTCGAATGCCTACCTGATTACTTGTTTTTAAGACATACTTCAATCGCTGGAGAGAAAACCTGGAGCACAGAGAACTATATATTTTATTGGATTTCATGAAATGGTTGGAATTCGGCAAAGTGTAAAAACGTCTTAATACATTTTCACCATGGTCACCGAACTGCTTGATTTGGTTTTTCTCCATTCTCTGTTATTCATTGCTGACGAAGGCTATTTAAGAATAGCCGAAACGTCCGGAATATATATTTCTCTAAACATCTGACGTTTCTTCTTGTAGCCGAATCCCAACCATTCTTTCACTTCTTATTTTACTAACACTTATCTCTTTATGCATTTCATTTTTTCTATTTATTTATTTTTTTTCTAGGTGAGTTCCTTAATTGACGTTTTAGAAGATAACCCAGGTATTCTATTTTAATACTTCTATCACTTAATAACTACACACCGTTCAATTTTTATTAAACGTTATCATCAATACGTATGAAATCTACAAACTCGATTAAGACTTTTCCCTGATCTCGACCTAGCTCATTTCGTGGATGTTGTGTTATAATATTAATTATTCATCTTAATATTGTAATCGACCCCTTTTTTGGATTGCGTGTGTTAGATTATAATCCGTCTGGATTATTACGTAATACTTAAAGCAACACATATTTATAACAGCTGCCCAAGGACCAAACCATGTTGGATACACTATTTCCCTTGTGTTCACCGATGTGTAGCAATACATTAAGCGTGGTTAGTGTTTGAATGGCTAACAACCTATAGTTATCCCAGCCCTGGAACTTATGATGTTGCTTCACGAGAAAAATAATTATTTATATACAGATATTAAAGATTAACTAATGAGTTTCACGAAAATATGTGTTGTTAAATAAAAAAAAAAAAAAAAAAAAAAAAAACTTAAGTAGCCTTTATGTTTTGCGCAGAATGTATCCGTATTGACCATCTGCTTTGTAAAAGAATTTTAGGATACATATTAGAAGAAGTAAAGTTTTTATAACAAAGAAATGTAGCAATGTTTGGCTTTTATTTACGAATAGTAAATGGTATTGCTTAAAACAATTTGCTAATTTAATTTTTTTGTAGATGGAGGCTATTACTGCTTAAAATTTTCGAATTATCAACTTCTATCGTAATTTGGGTTTTTTCGTTTTTTTGGTTTGCTTTTTTATCCTTTGACTTCCCTTGCCGTTTTGAGCTGATTCTAGCTATTATGAAATACATTAAAGCTGCTGGTCAAAATATTATTTAAAAAAACTCTTTTATTAATATCGTCCTTACCATGTCAAACTATCGAATATGCTAATCGGGGCGAGAGAACGAACATTGACGAAATAATGTTTTGAAAAATGGCCGTATTCGATACTTTATTTAAGGCATTAAAGGCTCTTCTATAAAGGGGTTAGAGTTGTGACAATTTGCTACAAGCCGTATCTTCCACAATCCAAGAGCAATGTCTCGCATATGAAAAACAAGATCTTGCATATTCGATAGCTTCAATTATGTACATTTAATATCCTAGACATAAGTACAATTTGTGCTCTAGTTTTCAGTAACATTTCCCTATTTCACTGTTGTGGGCCTAATAACAAAGAATCTTTTGAGTGTTTGATTTCATAGATATTTCGACAAGAAACGTGTCCTGAAAACACATATTTCTTATTTTTCCTAACGAAACATTTGACGAAAAATATACTCCATTCAATTAGCCGATACTGTAATTTTACGATTAACGCCTCTGCCATTTTCAACAACTTTCTATCGAAATCTCCCACAAGTAATTAGTATCTCTCCTTTCCTTGTTATGTATCGACCTTTTCATATAACTAGTTTTTCCTGTATTTATTATGAGTCCCAAATCTTGCTCTATACTCCTGAATTCATCAGAAGCGAGCAATGCTGCTTTGGTACTCTCATGTGGTGTTACCACATCATCTTCACGTAAGCCATGTATTGTGTGAGCCTATTGTATATTGCGCCGCTAGAAATGGTCTTCATGTTTAGGATTGCTACTTCTAGAGCGAGGGTATTGTACAGTCTGACAATGGATCCCCTTGTCTTGAGCCACTGTTAACCTCAAAGCTATTAGAGACGCCTACTCCGATCTTGACCCTGCTACGTGTACCTCCTAGTGTCTTCCTCGCCAATCATACAGCTTACTCGTCATTCCTAGTCATGTCTCCGTATATTATTATTATTATTATTTTTTTACGGTGTATGTACATCTAGGACATTAGCGCCGACATCCAGGGTACAGCGAGAAATTTTCCCAGCGAGCCCTGAGATGAGAAAATTCCTGCCGGAGGTGGGAATCGAACCCACCATCTCCCGGAAAAACAACGAAGCTAATTGCTCAACAAATTTTACTCTCGCCAAGATCTTTCAATTGATATTCCAATAATAAAAACAAAGAATAAATAACAGAAGATATTATATCAGACAAACGCTCTGTTATTTTTAGATTATATTTTTTATCTTTTTCATAATATATGTATAAATATAAGTATTACACAAATTATTTTAGAGATATCGCCGTTTTTTTATTGTCATACTGATGATGTGGAGTTTTCCTTGAAATCGGTTTCTTCGAATAAAAATGTATTAAGAGGTTGGCATTGTTATCGTTTTTACAAACAACCTATATCTTAAAATATTTGTCTCGTGACCCTGAAGAATGTTACCAAATACAGCATTTGAATTGTGCCAAACATAAAGCCTTTTCTATTTCGAAAATATAAAATTCATGGTCACTTGCGCTCAAAAACTATCCTGTTTATAGATTAAAACGTCCTATTCATGGTTTAGTTGCAAAGTTATAAAGTTGTGTCCCGTTTCATATTGTTTTCCTCATGTTTATTTCTGAAGTACGAAGGCTAATTTGTACCGAGGTTTTGTTATTCCACTGTATTTTCCAGAATTCCTAGGCTGATTGAGTTTGTGGTCTGATTTGAGAACAACAGTTGTGTCCTTTGGAACTAATGCAGCAAATTATTAGTTTTTCTTGGTCTAGAATTCAAAATATTCACGAAAGCCAGTGGCGTAACAGCCAGGCCCGCAGGGCCCTGCGGTGCGGGGGGAGGCAACGAATAGGGGCCCAAAACATTTATAAAATTTTTTGAATTTTCTGTCAATGTTAAATTAACGGGTGTGATCTTAAGCCCGGGGAGGGCGGCCCTAAAGACAGTTTTGCGGGAGGGCCCGTCAAAAACTGTTATGCCCCTGAAGGTAGCACCCTAGTCAAAGCACAAACTACGATATGACTTGTAATTTGCAATCATTGAGGTAAATCCCACTTCTTCGCTACTTCCCTATTTTAGAGAATCAACATATTCTTCACTATTTGTATTTTTGTTGTAATTTTATTTATAATTTTGTTCATTGCTAATGTAGTAAGGTTATTCGCTGGATGGTTTGCGCTGTGTGTTTGTGAGTACATGTCTCTGTACTCTGGTGGAAGGGGGGGGAGGGGGTCAGTCAACCGTGCTACAGACAGATCGATATACTCGGCGCTCGTTCCGCGCCAGCCACCGCGAGCTCTTCTTATATCTTACATCTAAACTAAACTTATTCCTTACATTTACTCTCCATTTTAGTATTTAAATAGTATTATAATAAATACATTCTAAAATACAACTATCAATTATATCTGAACAACAAACCGAAATATTACTGTCTTCGAATGAGGAATGTAGCTGGATACAGAATCCGTGTCGCCAAATATACACCAAAATATTTGCAGGGAAAATGAATGTCATTCTTTCCATAAGAACTGGTTATAGGTAGCTATTGACCATTGCAGTCGCAATAAATAAATAATCTGCGTATGAAGGCGCCTATTTGAATGGAATTTGTTTGTAATTTAGGGAACCGCCGTTAAATTATTTTTGCTCCTGAGGGAAATGGGTAATTTCGTTTTCCCACTATGCCTCTCTAGATTATCGATTTATTTTTGCGCAAGCATATTTTATTCAGAACAATTTTGACAGTCAGCGAAATCACCCAGATTACAGAACTATTGATTCATTGGTAATTGGCTTGGGAGGGGGAGTATATGCAACTGTTTCAAATTGTTAAAATTGATTTTCGGTTTCCGAGCATTTCCAGAAAGAATAAGAGTCGGTAATATAGAGAAAAGAGTATATGCTGATCGTTTTTATATCAGTCGTTGACCCGTGAATACGGTTCCTCAAACGCAACAATATCATTTTCATGCGTAAAATATAAAATTTAAATGTGGCGTGGAATTGTGTTGCAACAACAAAAATAATTTTTTGAAGAATTACCATACTAAATTATTAGTTAATCAGTTCATGAAATATGTTGAACACGAGGAACATATGTTTTTTTGCCAAAAAACACCTTCGTAACTTAGGCCCGTTGCACACAGAAGAAACTGGTTTCATGAAACCTATTTGATTAAAAGCGTGCACTCAGAATATACTGTTTTCCATCGGTTTCGCGATTGATTCAGACGACGATGTACTTGTGTTTTGTTGGTAGCTTAAAAATAAAAAAAAAATAAAAAAACTCAAGTACTTGGTTCACCCGATAATTAGGGATCGGAAACACAGCTGTTTTGTTGTATCTTGACAACTAAAACAGAGATCCTGATATATCCACTGATAAAACTTGAAACTGTTTTCCATCGGTTTCGCGATTGATTCAGACGACGATGTACTTGTGTTTTGTTGGTAGCTTAAAAATAAAAAAAAAATAAAAAAACTCAAGTACTTGGTTCACCCGATAATTAGGGATCGGAAACACAGCTGTTTTGTTGTATCTTGACAACTAAAACAGAGATCCTGATATATCCACTGATAAAACTTGAAACTGTTTTCCATCGGTTTCGCGATTGATTCAGACGACGATGTACTTGTGTTTTGTTGGTAGTTATAAATAAAAAAAAATAAAAAACTCAAGTACTTGGTTCACCCGATGATTAGGGATCGGGAACACAGCTGTTTTGTTGTATCTTGTCAACTAAAACAGAGATCCTGATATATCCACTGATAAAACGTGAAACTGTTTTCCATCGGTTTCGCGATTGATTCAGACGACGATGTACTTGTGTTTTGTTGGTAGTTATAAATAAAAAAAAAAAAACTCAAGTACTTGGTTCACCCGATGATTAGGGATCGGGAACACAGCTGTTTTGTTGTATCTTGTCAACTAAAACAGAGATCCTGATATATCCACTGATAAAACGTGAAACTGTTTTCCATCGGTTTCGCGATTGATTCAGACGACGATGTACTTGTGTTTTGTTGGTAGTTATAAATAAAAAAAAAAAAAACTCAAGTACTTGGTTCACCCGATGATTAGGGATCGGGAACACAGCTGTTTTGTTGTATCTTGTCAACTAAAACAGAGATCCTGATATATCCACTGATAAAACGTGAAACTGTTTTCCATCGGTTTCGCGATTGATTCAGACGACGATGTACTTGTGTTTTGTTGGTAGTTATAAATAAAAAAAAAAAAAACTCAAGTACTTGGTTCACCCGATGATTAGGGATCGGGAACACAGCTGTTTTGTTGTATCTTGTCAACTAAAACAGAGATCCTGATATATCCACTGATAAAACTTGAAACTGTTTTCCATCGGTTTCGCGATTGATTCAGACGACGATGTACTTGTGTTTTGTTGGTAGTTATAAATAAAAAAAAAAAAAAAAAAAAACTAAAACAGAGATCCTGATAAATCCACTGATAAAACGTGAAACTGAAGCAATAGGAAACCGATTTCATGAAACCGATTTAACGAATTTCATGAAACATATTTAACGAATTTCATGAAACCCGGAAACTCTGTGTGCACCAACCTATGATTTGGTTTCATGAAACTTGAGTTTCACCAAACCAATTTCTTCAGTGTGCACCGGGCCTTAGTTATTTTCCTTATTTTTGTTCTGGATAAATAAATCAAAACAATCATGTACTAGCTTTTTTTATAATATTAACAAAAAAACATGCACTTAAGGGTTGAATTACTGGGCAACTTCAGCGATCGTTCAACGGATTATTTCAAAATATTCCCTCGTATTAAATATAATAAAATTAATCTTCTTTTATAACCATATAACTGACACGAATTTGTCTCATATTTATGGATTTTATGTATATAGAAATCCATGGTTCACGTATGTATATGGTTTTCTACTTCCAGAGTCAAACAGGTGTGTGTGATGTTCCAAGTATGATGGCATTCTGTTTATTTTACTTACGTTACAGGTTAATATTTATTAGAGCAGACAAATAATTAGTTAATAATTACGTAAGGGTACTCCTTGCCGGAAGTAGGAAATATTCAGAATATACGTAAAGTAGAATGTAATTATTTATTACATTAGTAGTGGTAATATCTTCCCTACCATGTCAAACTATCGAATATGCAAAAACTCGTTTTTCAGATTCCAGGCTTTGCCGAAGATACGGCTTGTAAATTGTCGCAACTCTAACCCCTTTAGAATAACCTTAAATGCCTTAATTAAAGTATCGAATAAGACCATTTTCAATATATTACATCCTCAATGTATCGAATAACTTCGATCTGTAATTTACTCCGATTTGCATATTCGATAGTTTGACATGGTAGCGACGATATTAAAATATCATTATTCCTTTTTCAACAGATTGTATAAACAGTTAACGATTTCACTAAATTTAGCTCGAGTTGTTGTGATCCCTGGGGGCGAGGTTAGCTCAGTGGTAGAGCACTGGACTAATAAGCTAGGGGCCTGAGTTCAAATCCCGAGAGCAAGCACTAAAGATCTTTTCTTCTAGTATCTTCGTTCAGGGGTTGAATTCGGCCTCCCTGACCGTCCCTAGGCCAACCCAGCCTTTAATTAATTTAATTAATAATGGGTACCTTGGATGCTAATGACTCTAGCAGTCGAAGCAGCCAAGGGGATAATCAGGAGGCGGCTGGAGCATAGTACTGACCATACTATCTCCCAAGTGTGCCGTATGGTCATGAATCAGATACCTCTATAGTATCTGCCCCTCAGGGCCCACGCGGCCTGTTACGGGCCTGATTTTTTTTTTTTTTTTTTTTTTGTTTTGCTCTCTTGAGAGAAAAATATTTTGCGAAGAAAATTATATTGTGAAATTTGTTATGATCTGATTTCTCTTTAACTTTAGCCTGTGTTGATTAATAATAGTTATATAGAATGAAAACATTGTTTGATAAGGAGCTGTTCTATTGCGAAACGTAGCATCCTATTACCCAAGAAATCCAGACTTTCGCTTCCTTCCCTTGTGAAAAGAGAAATGACCAGATGATTTTTCAGCGAAAGTTCCTTTTATTCGAAGACCCGGCTTCCAAAATACGTTTTATCTTCAATATAGAGTGGAGTTTCTTCTTGAAAGGATAAGACTTTCCACTTTTTCACCTAACTCTATAATGGCTTTATGAATGAGGCGTATAGCATTCATGTGGTAGTCTGAATTCATATTCATGAATGGTTCTAAATTTATTATTCAACTAATTTTGAAAATAAATATATTCTTTCTCGCGATTTTGATTGCTATTAAGAAAACTTACTTTGTTTTTCTATTATCTTCTACTATATATTTGTCAAATAACACTCACTCACTGACTTGGACGGATTATCTCTAGATTGTCTGTTTCTTGACACTGGTCCGTAGCGCCCCAGTGTCAAGAAACATTATACTTTGATTAATAATCAGTTGATGAATAACGAGATAATAGTATGACGAGAACCGTGCTATAATGACCTGCACAAAATTATACAGCAGCGTTAATTTTGATGATACATTTTTTAGCTAGTGATTAATAAAAGAAATAATCAACTAATATTTTGATAGGTAATCATGTTTCTTTGTTATTTAAACTGTTTGAGGTTGCGGCTTCTGTCTTGAAAGTGAAATACTCATCCATAAACAAACCTAAAGACCTGATACTTGCTACAGGATCATATAAAGAATATTTAAATTAAATTGGAAATTGTGATGTGGAGATAATTCTTAAGAATCGCATTGGATTCTATCGTTCCTATTGTCGGAAAATGTTTATTTTTTATTTTTTTATTTTTTACGGCGCATCTACTTCCAGGTCATTAGCGCCGACATCCAGGGTGCAGCGAGGAATTTTCCCAACGAGCCATGAGATGAGAAAATTCCTGCCGGAGGTGGGGATCGAACCCACCATCTCCCGCTTATGAATCCAATGCGCTAACCATTAGACCACGAGAGACCCCTCGGGAAATTTTGGTTTAGATTTTATTTTTATTATTATTTTTTATTGATAATTACAGCAATATGTTATGCGTAGAATTATTCTCATAATGCACCACATTAGTGTCCGTGAAGGTTTTATTGTGATTGAACTCAGGAGGAAATGGCATCTATTTTCCCGTTACTTTTTCATGAATCGTACTTATCGAATAATGAAATTGAGTAAATTTCGAACCACTGCCAAGTCGAGCGATGAAGTCTTTGTCGCTACACTGGGTAAAGATAATGTTGATCAAAGGTTCGAATTTTTTCCCCCTTATAGTGTTGTGCACAAATATACTGGATGTTCAAAATTGCGTATGTTCATAATGGGTTGGTGCGAAAATTAAGGTTTTGAATATTCATTTTTTTCGGCAAGCACCTGAAATTCACCAAGCCAAAACAAGATTTTCGTATTTTTTGTCCTTCTCTTTTCCCGCTTCACTCTAGGCTGCCCTATACTTGAGGTTCTTCCATTTTTTACTAATTAAAATTTAGATTAGTGGCACGAGGGTGTTCGGCAGCTGTAACCACCCAGTAGTGATCCATTACATATACATTTGAATTCCTTCCCAGGCTGAGTGGATGTTTTGCTCTTGCCGAATCAATCAACGGGTGCCTGCAATCGGGACCCCGCTGTTTGTGTTCAGTGAGATGCCAATAAGTTCAGAACTTACGTTGCTATTTAATTTACGGCTTTAATAGCCAAATTGTTGTTACGCCGTTAAACACAAAAAAACATTTAAATTTACTTAATATTTATAGTATTGAATAATCGCAACAAAAAGAATAACTAGTATTAATAAAAAAAAAAAAAAATTGACAGTTTTATAAATTAATCTTTAATTGATTTATCTTTTTTAGTAACTACTAGTCTACTAGAACTAATAGTGGCGCTTACCACTCAATAGTTCTTAAACGAATTGGTCTTTTGAAAGCCTATATTACTGTTTACAACAACCCAACCTGACCTTTAGGTCTCTTCCTTCCCCAATATTAGACCATAAACGTTAAGTACGACGGCAAGCTTCCTAGTGAACGCATGGTTAGGAGTCCAGAAACGAAGGGCCATTTACAGTTGTCAAAAAGACACGCGCTATGTCGACCGTCATATAAATAATAATAATGAAGTAATTGAAATTCTTAAAGGTTTAGGACTTCATAATTAACCCGGTGCCTTCTAGCAGTGTTGGGCAAAAATTATTCAGAATGATGAATAATGATTAATGAATAAATGTATTATTTCATTCATGAATGAAGAATAATTACTTTTATTCATTATTCGTTATTCTGTGAATGAAGTTTATGTTTTATTCACAAATTATTCGAATGATCATTCAGACACATGATCATAAACATGTTTTAGTGAATAACGATAGATTTATTATAATGTTGGCAGCCAGAAATACGTATATATATATGTGTGTTTGAGTAGGATTATTCAGTAGACCAACTAGAAATAAATAATAATGAATGATGAATAACGAATAATTCTGTGAATAATTCATGATGTACTGTGTAAATAAGATAATTCAGTGAATTATTCATCATTCACTAAAAATTTATTCGAATGATCATTCGAATAATAATTTATTCGAATAATGCCCAACACTGCCTTCTAGGCAACTACAGAACATAAGACTGAAACTCTGGGAAAGAATGAAATAAAGTACTATTTTGTGTAGGAGAGCATTGCTTATGTGACGTAATGAACTCATTCATACATACAAATGTATATGTATTGAGACAAGGAGAAATTAATGAAGTGTTGAGTAAGGGAAGGCGATTGGAGTCAGCGACTACCCATTGGGTTGGCCTATCCTCTAGTTAAGTGGGGGAATGTGGTGCATTGGCTTCTGGAAGGGATAGACCAGCGTGAGGAGGAGGGAGTGAGAGAAGCATCTGCTAGAGGAGCTGTGGCAACTACAGCTAGGACAATAGTATGGGGTGTGGTCCACGTGCTATTCACCCTACACAATCCAAAACTAGATCAATATGCCGAGGCTTCGTCCTAACCGTACTTACTCTTCTTCCCAAACGCCTCAAAAACCCATTTATCAATCAACCGTCTTCAATGAGCTAGTATTTAATTAGCCTTTTTTTTAGATATACTAGCTGAATACCCGTGCTTCGTCTCGGCAGATAACTAGTCATTTTATTGAGTTAATAATGTATAGTCAAAATTAACGCTACTATATAATTTTGTGCAGTTTATTATAGCACGGTTCCCGTCATACTATATGTTATTCATTAATTGATGAGTAATCAAAGTATAATGTTTCTTGACACTGGGGCTCTTTGGACCACTGTAAACAAACAGATAATCTAGAGATAACCCGTTATCTATAGGTTAACAGTAACAAGATTTTAACCAGTACATGTTAAAATTCGTTCTCAATAAGGAATGTACGTTAAAATTTAAGTAGGTATTTATGTTTCCAAGATGTAATTTGGAAACACCCATTATATTTGAGAGCATTACCTAGAAGTATTCTGAATGATCTGATGAATCTGAAGAACATGATTACCTATCAAAATATTAGTTGATTATTTCTTTTATTAATCAGCTGACTACCTTATCTGGAATGTTTCGTCCCGGCAGATAAATAGTTATTTTATCGCGCTAAATAATGTATCATAAATAATTAACGCTACTACATAATTTTGTGCAGTTTATTATAGCACGGTTCCCGTCAAACTATGTTATTCATTAATTGATTAGTAATAAAAGTATAATGTTTCTTGGCTCTGGGCTGCTCCGGATCAGTGTCAAGAAACGGATAACCTAGAGATAACTCGTTATCTATAAGTTACTAGTAACAGGACTTTAACTAGTACAGGTTAAAATTCCTTGTCAATAATAAATGGACGTTAATAAATAAAAATATATGTTTCCAAGATGTCATTTGGAAATACCCATTATATTTGGGAGCGAGGAGTGTTCTGACTGGGGATGCTGATGGGTGAGGAGGCTGTGCAAGGGTTCGGGATATTATTACCTCGGATAGACCATCACAAGGTATTGCGTAAACTCTAAGAGGGACAAACTCGCAGTTTATTTCTAGTAATTCAAGGTCTGCCATCATAGTTGAAACGGACCGCAAATAAAAATAATATTACGAAATAGATACGTCAACATAACAGCGAACCTGTTATCGTCCTAGCAACGCATGCTGCCAAGGGGTGCATGCTCTTTTTATAACCAACTAAAAATTCAAACCCCTCTAAAAATACTTAAAAGTTTGAATATATAAAAAAAAACCTTTCGTAGCGAGTGTTTACATCCTAAAGGGAGTGTCCATGCAAAATTTCAAAATTTTCTGGTGATAGGTCAGTGAGTGAGTGGTATTTGACAAATATACAGTAGATAATATTTTTATATTCATTTGTAGTTACTCCATCAAATTCTATTATTCTACTCATGAATGTTATTTGAAAAATATAAACTTAAAAAAAGACAAAATGTACATGCTAAAATATAAACGGTATGTACTATTTTTACTTTAAATGCATTAAAAATCTTGGCGAGTTAGTTGAAAGCGTTTCTGGTGTGCTACAAAAACGGATTTTTAAGGATCCTTAATCAATTTTGTAATTGGTCCATTATTTGAAGAGTCCTGATGATAATCGTACATTTGTGTTTTTGCTTTAATATAAATAACGAAGGAGAGCACTGAATGGGCAGATACTTCAATTTTGACTTTAAGGTGAAATTAAGGAGTCATTCAGTCCAGCATATGGTGACCTCCCGGAATATTCCCACGCTCGGAATAATAAATCATGGTTGATATTATTTTCTAACGTTGATTACTCTTTAATTTTTATTATATTATTTTTTTTAAATAATTATATTTATTTTTTTTGGAAAGCTCCACAACAAGGGTGATCTGCTCAAGGGAATAAAAAAAAAATTAGAATAAATAATAATAAGAAATGGTATGTTCATGATCTGAAAATTAAATAGAATCCAATGATAGGTGGTAAAATAGGGCTTTAATTATAATAATAATCTATCTAAAATATAGACCTTGAGAAGCGGCTCCTTTCTGAATCCATACATATCCATCTAGAAAATAACCCCGTCAATGACAAAATTGACAAAGAAGTCATCTCCTCAACCTATTCCAACATTTTCCATATCCTCAAAACTTCCCCTTAGGTAATCCCACCCCGTTCGTTGTCCTGTTCCCACACACCTGTCTTATCCTTCCCTGGACCTGGGTAACCCTCGGCACGTCCTTTATCTTTACCGCGGTCGTTTCCCTCCGTCCACACTTCCATCTCCATCTCTCCCCACCCCGTCCTCCTCCATCCTCTCCTGTCTAGCCCTGGCCCTATCCTTCTTGTCTTCAGAAATGTTCTTTTCTTGAAACGGGACAGTTCTCAATCTTCTCGATAGGTATGTTACTACGCCACTGTTCTGTATTCTCTTGTATACCATACACATGTATATTTATATAGATTTATATTATTATACTATATATATATATATATATATATATATATATATATATATATATGTATATATATATATATATATATATATATATGTATATATATATATATATATATATATATATATATATACACACATTCACTCATATAAGTACTCATATTTTTGTTAATTTATCTATTCTTTCTTGTCATTGTTACACCATAAATGTTTTTACAGCCCTGAAGATGGCTTGTATAGCAAGCCGAAACGTCGGCAGTAATAAATATACATTTTAACTATAAAATGTGTTTTATTAAATAAGAACATTGGCCGAAACCCCGACGATCAACGCTTCCTATCTAAAATATGATGTCGACTGTAAAAAAAATAATAAAAGGCCGTCACGCAGGAGCTGCATAACTAAGCACTTTCCTCAGAATTTGGGTAGTGTAGACTGCTTTACAGAACAATTTGCTTAAAATATCCTACATAAACAAAATAAAAACGTGAATAGTTCTCTTTTAATTTTGTAATGAGTAACTGATCAATTATTAATTTGCTTCCAGAGTTATGTTTACACATGGTACCTACTACACTACGTAATAAATACAAAAAACCTCATATTATCGTATTTTGATCTAACGCAGGAACAGGATACATTCACTCTAGTGGTAGAAAGCGCTCCTTGCGGCGGCTTTGTGAACCTACGTCTGACGGGCTTTTCTATTGAAATATATTACAAATTAAACCCCCGCTTTCCGATTGACCGATTCAGCTCATTTTTACAACACTTCTTTCTCATGAGTTACCCACGACGTATACCGATTTTCGTTACAATACTGCAGAAATTACGACCGGTATGAGTATATTAGGAATTTGGGTCCGGAGTAAACCCCCCCTTCTAATGAACCGATTTAGTTTATTTTTACAACACATATTTACCTGTAGATTACTACTACGAATACCGAGTTTCGTCGAAATATACCAAAAATCACGGCTGGTAGTGGCGAATTGGTATTGTGGGTCCGGAGTAAACCCCCCCTTCTAATCAACCGATTTAGTTCATTTTTATATCTCACTTTTCTCTCTATATTACTACTACGAATACCAAGTTTCCTTGAAATATAACAAATATTACGGCTGACATAGTCAAATTAGTGTTTTGGATTCGGGGTAAACCCCCCCTTCTGATGGACCGACTTTGGTGGTTAACGAACTCGTTCAATCGTTTGCTAATTGAATGCTATATACCAAGTTTTGTGACGAAAAAACAATATATCTATATATATATATATATATATATATATATATATATATATATATAGATATATATATATATATAGATATATATATAAATTTTAACGGGGGTCATTTTCGGTGTCTACTAGGTAAGATCGATAAAGATTTGAAGACATTTTTCAAAAATTCCGTCATGAGTCCAACCTCAATAGCTACTTTCCTTCGGAGGAAAGTGCTAAAAGTAAAAAATGAAATCTATAAATATGACAATAGATGGTTGGATCACACATTTAGGACATTTTACAGGAGGTAATAAATTGTAGCAAATCTTAAGAATATTTAGCAGTTACTATTTCTGAATGCCGCAGGATTTTATTCGTATCTGTAGTTTGCTGAAGGGCAGCGGAGTTCCAACACAATTACGTACGTTATTGTACACGATAAGATAAATTTTATCTTATTCGAAGCTAGCCTACTTATCTCACCAGCGAACATGATTCATTTTGTGACGACTATTGATTCGTTTTTTTTCCCCCTTTACATCAATTTTTTCAAGGAGTATAAAATATCAAATCTATATTTTGTGGTTATTCTGGTTTGAACGAATATCTCAATATGGTTTTTTGGAATCGCAGCTTATTTACTTCTTCAAACAGGAAACGTGTGGGAAAATTCCCACCATTAATTTCCTACAACGAATATGATAATATTTGTTGACTGTTAATGACTCACATCTTATCGTTTCACTACATTTGTAATATCTACAACCGAATTAAACTCAACAGAGAAATACGCATTGAAGGGAAGATATTTGGGATTTGGCTACGAGGGAACCAGCCGAATTATTTTCTCCTAGCCGAATCCCAACCATCCCTTGACTTCACATCACCCCAACGGCTAGAAGAAATACTTAAACGGCTGAGGAATATAATAGTTTGTAAATCATTTTTAGTTTACACCGAACACATATAATCATTTGTTGTGACTCTTTGAGGTACTCAAACTATTTTACTGTTCGTTGATATATATATATATATATATATATATATATATATATATATATATATATATATATATATATAAATTTTGATGCATGTAGTGAAAAACGTTTGTCCAACTTTTCTCGCAAACGGATAACAATATCAACCTGAAAATGTCTTTAACCGATTCACCTATTCAAAATATCTTAACGAAAAAGTACCTGGAAGCATATCAACGCAACATCGTAAACAGTATGATCTTTTCCGCGGGAAGTTCACCAAACAAAACAGTATTCTGGTGGATTCTGCTGGTTTATGAACTTGATTTTTCATTTTATGCCTTATAAAATTTAATTAAAAGAGGATCATTTTTGTAGACGGTGATGCGCAGACACATATCGATTAAGTCATCGGGTCGATTTCTTAATAGGTTTCCTTCCCGGTAGAGAATGATACTATATGAAGTGGATGACGTGTTGAATAAAGAATACGAATCTTGAGAACATGAAGGAAATGGCGAATGGAGTTTTAAGCAACATTCATTCATTTCCCCAGTTTAATTTAATTCGGTTCTCATAATTTGAATTCCGAACTTAACTTACCTTCATATGCTTACAATAACATTATCAGTTTAAACCTAACTACCTGAGTGCTTGCTAATTTAGCTTTTGACGCATCTATTATTAATTAATGGGTCTCCCCGTGGTCGAGTGGCCTTGGATTCTCATGTCGGAATGCGGTTTTTAGCCCCGCCTGCCGCGCAGCTTGAGCTTTTCATTTCAGGACCCGTTAAAGAAACTCCTTTAGGACGGGTGGTAAACAATAGATAACCCGACCCTAATGGATTAGATGTTGAAGTGCCGCAAAAATATGTATTATTCAATACCATAATTGTACTCCCGCTGTCCATGTAGTTTTTATAGCCACAAGATAAAATAAAGGGCGAGAAAATCAAGTGGAAATGTTGGCTATAAAAATTTGTTTTCCATTTTTAGTGGAATTCTTGATATAGGCGAAAGGACAATACTATTTTTATAACCCTGAAAGAACTTTATTCTTTCAGACATGGCAAACATTTTTTTTATTACTCCCGTTTATTTTTTTACAATCCTGAAGGCACACTATTCTTTCAGTCACGACAATCTCCTCTTTGACAACCGATTATTATTGGTATTCCGCTTATTTGGAGAATTTACTAAATAGTAAAGGATCAGTTAATTCTTAATTATGAAGAACTCCAAAGCAAATACATAAAGTAATGAAAGGACTTGAATGTTTCAGTATTCTGTCAATGTCAGTATATGGTTTAATGTGAGGTTTGTGTTTCGTGATTGACAGGTAGGTTTGTCCTTATTGGCCATTTGGTACTTATGAGTAGGGACCGGATTTTTAGGATAAAATAAGCACCCAATTAGGTTTTTGGAACAGGCATAATAGGTCTTTTTAAGTTTTTCTTTAAGAATCCATTTTAGGCTTTTTTAGGTAAATATAATTATATATTAATTTATCATTAATAATTTTGATTTATTTATAATTGATAAATTAATATGTATATAGGGTGACATAAAAATAAACAGCAAATGACATCATTTTATAGAATAGTATATTGAGAAGGGGAAAAAAGTCCGTCACGCAGGAGCTGCATAACTAAGCACTTTCCTCAGAATTTGGGTAGTGTAGATTGCTGTCCAGAACAATTTGCTTAAAATATCCTACATAAATAAAATAAAAACATGAATAGTTCTCTTTTAAATTTGTAATGAGTAACTGATCAATTAATAATTTGCTTCCAGAGTTATGTTTACACATGGTACATATTACACTACTTAATAAATACAAAAAACCTCATATTATCGTATTTTGATCTAACGCAGGAACAGGATACAGTCACTCTAGTGGTAGAAAGCGCTCCTTGCGGCGGCTTTGTGAACCTACGTCTGACGGGCTTTTCTATTGAAATATATTACAAATTAAACCCCCGCTTTCCGATTGACCGATTCAGCTCATTTTTACACTTCTTTCTCATGAGTTACCCACGACGTATACCGCGTTTCGTTACAATACAGCAGAAATTACGACCGGTATGAGTATATTAAGAATTTGGGTCAAGAGTAAACCCCCCCTTCTAATGAACCGATTTAGTTTATTTAGAAAAAACAAAAACTCTGGCCGCTATCGTGTTAACAGACATATATATATATATATGCATATATATATATATATATATATATATATATATATATATATATATATGCATATATATATATATGCATATATATATATATATATATATATATATATATATATATATATATATATATACATATATACAAATTTTAACGGGGGTCATTTTCGGTGTCTACTAGGTAGGATCGATAAAGATTTGAAGAAATTTTTCAAAAATTCCGTCATGAGTCCAACCTCAATAGCTACTTTCCTTCGGAGGAAAGTGCTAAAAAGATGAGCATATCATAATTAAGCGGTAATACGAGTTATTATTTAAAAAAAAGAATAAGTAGTTCAAATATTCAACAAAACATTTATTTAAAAATGAAAGTGAATGAAATTTATTTAAATAAAATACATTTTAGAAATTATGTAATGTTTAAAAAAAAAAGGAAATAATTTCCGGGGTATGGAATACTAACAAACTAGAACTTGGAATAGTCTTAGACTAAAGCGCTATTATACCCAAAATAAAGAACTTTTTATTAAATAAGTGATCTTATTTAATTTATATTTAGGGGTTTATGACACATTTTTACCGATCGATAATAAGGGGGGGGCTGCGTCCCCCTCAGCCCCCCTTATATACGCCCATGTTAAAAGCAGAGATAGATAAAGATGCGCCAGTTTACGCCACAAGACGTGAAAGGGGGGGGGTATTTCATTGCTTCTTTTAGCTCCAGTGTTGACGATTCCAATTTTCCAATGAGATTTGGAATATCTGAGGAATTCGAGTGCACCACGATTCTCGTTGGTCTGGAGGAACATCGAAGCCTTAGAAATGACAGCTGATTCATTCATATCCAAAGCGTCAACAACTGTTTTTATTTTTTTCCCCTAGCATGTTAAAATGGGTTCTGGCGGAAGAGACTCTCCTACTAAAATTTCCCTGAACGTTTGGACCCGGGAAGATGCTTTTAAGAAAATTTGTTTGATCGAGGAAATGAGTTCATTGAATTGTATATTCTTTTTCAAAGTTTAGGTCTGTCTAAGTCATTCCATCGCTATTTACGTGATATCATCCGAAATAGTTTTTTTTAGGTCCTTCCACATTTGCATGAATGATACTCCAAGACGCAAATCATATAAAAAACCGATCAATATCATGTTTAGAAGAAAGGGAAAAAATAGGTGATAACCTAAGAATCCGGTCCCTACTTATGAGTTACAATGCTGTGACCGATACCTAGTCTTGCAGTCTTCAGCTATAAAACTTCACTATCCTTAATTAGTTCTCTATAGTATTGTTCAAGACCAGATGCCGGTTACATAAAGTTGTTTGGGCAGTGTCCTTGCTAAGTTTTTGTAGTACAACTCGATTGATTGGTAAATTTTTTCTTTCGTCACAAGTTAAGCATATTGTTCTTTTGAAAATTTGACTTGGTTAATCGAATAAAGACATTTTCAGGGCGAAAAGTGGGAACAACATTTGTTCACTTTACCTAAACGCATCTAAATTAAAATATATAAATTTTGGTTCCGTTGGGAGTAGAGAAAGTACTAAACAATACATTGGTATCAACAAACATGAGCAGCTTTGCATTAACGTAGACTTTATTAAAAAAACGTTTGCAAATTCTAGTAAATGAAAGCCAAGTAAAGGTTTTACAAAAGAAGTAAATTTTGATGGGACGCTATCAGTCGGAGAAAAAGTACTTCAAATGCTGGAAGTATTAGTTTCATTTCAATCTAAGCTTTCTAAATCACGTCAGATAAAACTATCAAGTGTAAACACGGTAACACACGCAGTTTTTGCGGGTTGCACATTTTCTGTTTAAACTCTACACACTTAGTTTTTGTGTTTTTTTTATGACCTGCTCACTTGGTTTGTTTGAGACCTAAACGTCTAAATAATGAAAAAGTAGCCTGGCAAGTGACTATGACATTATTGCTTTAAGACGAATGAAATCTCAGGACCAGGAACTTGGTTCCAATGCCGCATCATTTATTTCATTGAGAGGAGATCGTTGACCGTTGATGATGCAAAATAGGGATTGTCGGGGTTCGGTCAGTGCTTCTTAATAAAACTACATTTAACAGTGAAAATGGTTTTATCTTTTATTTCATTTTTTTTCAAATCTGGAGTGGTTTGGAGGTCATAAATCTTGGGTGGAGGTCCCGCAAATCTTAAAGAACACAACCTTTCAAATTTAAACATAGTTGAGATCCGGCTAAGAACAACAATCTTGTAAAACACGACGTTTATTGGAAAATCTTTGTGTTGTTCTTAGCCGAATCACAACTATTCTCTGACTTCTTATCATCTAGACGGCTTTCTACATCTTTCCATTTAAAGGCTTTTGTTGGATTCATGTGATTTTATCTTCTACGCCGTTTTAAATGATGTCATCACTGAAATTGTGACCTTGAGACATAACATATGCTTGTAATATAGTTCTCCTTGAATATAATAAAGATGTCTGCCTATAAGTTTGAGGTGGAGTTTGAGAAAGGCGCCTTTGAAGAGGGCTTATCGGTGTGTGGGTTGTTAGGGATTGCGGCTGGAGCTGGAGCTACCTGGGGAGGGCGGCGCCGTTGCCATATCTACGCTCTAGTCTCCTCTTCCATTCTCCTTCTTCAGTACACTTATTGTAGTGATATAACACGCTGGCACGTAGATTGGTAAGAATATGTCATGTATTTTGGAATGTTAGTCACATGCTTAAGATCAATACTAGTACCTAATAAATATGATATTGTATTGCCATTGTACAAATTGTTTCAGTTCGAGTCTGATGAACCGTGCTCCCCTTATAAGTGAAACACCCTTTTTTTTTCTTGGAAGTAACGTCGACCGTTTTGATAGTGGTTTCTGGTTTTTATTTACAACGGAAACATGTAATGGGAGTTCTGTTGAATGTCAGTCAGAAGACGCCTCGATATCGTAAAAACTTATCATAAACACTTACTTTCCCGAACCCTTTATTCATTTATACTCTCTTGAGTTCAGAACTGGGTGTGGGGTTAGCCAAGTCTTTGAGCACTCGAAGAATATAATATGTTGGAGTTCAAAACTTGGGTGCACACTAATGATTATATCTTGTATTGCAGTCGTTTAAGGGGTTGGATTCAGGGTCTCAGACCTTTCTTGGGCCCCTATTTATTAATGGGTAGAGGTAAAGGTGGTATTATGAGCCCTGCATGTATTATGAGCCCCCTCAATATCTATTTATACAGTGCGCTCACTTTGGTGGTGATAATTTGAAATGATAGTTCAGTAAAGGCTCTCGCCACTGGAGCGTTATCGCTCAGTTTCAGCTGATAGTTTGTGCGTAAAAATGTTTTATTTGCTTCCTTGATCTAAAAACCTTTGAGAAGTAAGTCGTTTGCTTATAATTACAGTATATGTCAATTCAAAATCCATGTAGTTTCTTATTGAATAGTGTAAAGGACATTTCAGAGATTATTTCTGTGTAGATACAATGTAATTTTATAGAATCGCCACAAGAATGTTTTGTCTGTTTTGAAACCAGCTGCAACATCGTTTTCAAGACCTAAAGGATTTAGCAATGACGCAGTCGACAATTTCTTTGATATCCAGGAACCCGAGTACGCCAAACACATCTATCCAGCTGATAGGGTGTTTAATGTGGATGAGACTGGAATATCAGTTGTTCAAAGTAAAATCCCGCGAATCATTGGATTGAGAGGAAAGAACCTTTGTACCTCCGTTCTTGATTTCCCCCCCAGAAAAACATGGGCCTATTTCCATCAGATATCATCGGAGAACTGTACCCTCGGTGCAATGCCTAATCTGCTAAGTGTGGGCACAAAATGACTGCGCTGGATGTGACAAGGATGTTTACGTTTGTGTTTTTGCAAATAGACGAGAGTCATAAAAAAATTAAATGGTTCCTTAATAACGCTTTCCAAGTTACTTTATAAATTATTTTCTACTTTGTAATGCATTTTCAAGATTTTGTAATAAATGAAAATTTCATACATAAGTCATTTTATTTCTCTTTCTTAGGGGCCCATATTACCAGCACAAAAAGATTTAATAACAAATTTCCTTTTTTTTTTCATATACTTAAAGCTACCGAAAAAAGTTCTTATTTTATAAGTATGTTGTAATTGTAGTTCATGCTATGAACGAATATTCTAAAAAAACTTCATAAGCAATTAGAAAAAAAGGGAAAAACAAATTGGGGGCTCATATTACCGCCTTCTCCTCTACCTGCAAAAAAAAACAAAAAAAAAAACAGGTCACTAAGGGTCCAGACGGGCAGACAATGTAGAGTTATCTGATTCTTGACCTTACACTAGGGAGATAATGTGTGCAGTTCTATGCACCGGCCGCCTGACTTTCCCTTTGCAGGTACCCATTAATTAATTCATTTATTAATTAAAGGCTTGGTGTGCCTAGGGACGATCTGGGACCCCGAATCCAACCATCGAACTATAACACTAGAAGAATATATCTTTAGTGCACGCTCGAGTTTTAAACCTACGTCCTCCAGTTCATTAGTGGAGTGCTCTATTACTGTGCCAATCTGGTCCCCAATGGGTTCCTGCAAAGGGGAAAATGACAGAGTATAGTTCGACTGACAACACTATCTCCCTGATGGGAGTATGATCAAGAATGAGATACCTCTACAGTATCTGCCCCTCTCTAGCTTGTAACGAGACTGATTTGATTTACTCCAAAACTAATGTGAATTTTTACATTAATTTTGCCATCATTAACTCCTTTGCTTTATTCGGTTACTCTTCATAAATAATTAATTCACAGACCAAAGACCACAGGTTTTTGTACTATTTTGTTTAGAACTAAATACTTTATTAATGGAGTACCATGTCCAAGTCTCAACCTATTAAAATTTTATTTCAGTCTATCTGTAGGATTCTTCACTTGGTCAAAAAAGCTTCTCATATAGAAGGCATGCCATGCCTTTTTCGCATGGGTTCATACTTTGGTAGATGTTTAATTTTCTTGTAGGAAATTGAAATACATAAGAAACAGACAATACGCGGAGATTGTGAGCACGAAGGTACCTCCGAAAAGTGTAGGAAACCAGCTGATGGTATCTATCTCTACACTTCCTGTATACATTGAAAATACAAGTTTCAGAATTGACAAGATAGGGTGCGGCTATACTGAATAAAAAACTTTTCATTGAGTATAAAACATTATTTATCTACTTCATACTCGTGTTAACGTTGTACATTTTTAATTCTTTTATAATTGTTACTCATATTTATCATCTGCAGTCATTTATTATTTCGTAAATATGTGTGCTTTATTAATGCAAAATTGCTCTTCGCGAAATTTTTTTTTTTTACATTAAAAAATGACATAAATATTACGTCAAAAAACAACCACATTAATAAATTGGTTTCAAATATTTGGAGGCTTGGGGTCCTTAATGCAGGAACCATTTGTTCAATCTACTTTATTTATTAATCACCCCGACATGTTTCGTGCCTTGGTCTTCAGGAGTGGCGCTTTACGCCAGACTTCATAGAGCGAACTTGGTCAAGGACTTTCTAACAAGAAGTGCGATCAAGACACGAAACATGTCGGACGATTAATAAATAAAGTATGAACAAATGGTTACTGCTATAGGGACTTCAACTCGGCTAAGATTTGAAATCAATTTAGACATATTTTGAATCATCCGTAATAATAAACAATATTTATGTATATATTGTTATTAGTAATTTAGTAATTACTGTTTCCATTTTTAGCACTTTCCTCCGAAGGAAAGTAGCTATTGAGGTTGCACTCATGACGGAATTTTTGAAAAAAAATTTCAAATCTTTATCGATCCTACCTAGTAGACACCGAAAATGACCCCAGTTAAAATTTATATATATATGCCAGACGTAGTTTTTGTTATATTTAAACGAAATTCGGTATTCGTTACGTTGATTTAAAGAGAGAAATACGTTGTAAAAATAAACTAAATCCGTTTATTAGGAGGGGGGGGGGGTTTACTCCGGACCCACATTACCAATTTGCCACTACCAGCCGTAATTATTTTTACATTTCAACGAAACTCGGTGTTCGTGGTGTTAATCAACAGAGAAAAATGTGTTGTAAAAATAAACTAAATCGGGTTATTTGGAGGGGGGGGGGGTTGACTCCGGACATAAAGACTAATATACTCATACCGGTCGTAATTTCTGCTGTATTGTAACGAAATGCGATATACGTCTTAGGTATCTCACGAGAAAGAAGTATTGTAAAAGTGAAGTAAATCGGTCTATTGGAAAGCAGGGTTTACTTTAAACTCTGTTTCATTAGAATTAGCCCGCCAGACGTAGGTTCCCAAAGCCGCCGCGAGGAGCGCTATCTCCCACTAGGGGGACTGTATCCTGTTCCTGCGTCAGATCAAAAGACGGAAAATGAAGTTTTTGTGTATTTATGAAGTAGTACAGTATCATGTATTAACATAACTCTGGAAGCAAATTATTTACAAAATTAATAATAATTGAACAGTCCTCATAAGAAATGTAAATGAGCAGAACTATTATTTAAATAGGTTATTTACAGCAAATTATTCAGTAATGTAGTCCACACTACAAAAATTCTGAGGAATGTGCTTAGTTATGCAGCTCATGCGTGACGGACTTTTATTTATACAGCCCTGACGAAGGTTTTAAAATTCAAAACGGAAACTTTGGCAATTAAAACTCAATTTTATCCGAAAATTGTATTTTAAAATTTATTATCCCGACTATACCCACCGGGATCGTATTAAAAAAAAAAAATCATTTTAAATATAATACCTAAGAATTACATACGCTGTGTTTGTTTGCCTTTGGTTGTTGGTTGGCGGCCGTTGATTGACCTGGTATCAGTTCCTAGATACTTAAGGAAAAAACGGATATTAGGATTTGGAGAATCTTGGAGCTAGATTGGGACAAGGAGCGATCCCACCTGCCGAATTCTCTCCAAGAAATCGGGCATGCTATCTCTAGCAAGAAAATCCTTTTCTCTAACGACTCTACACTTAGTCTGGAGTCACAAATGACTATTTCAGTAGGTTATTCTCTCCTAACTCTACAATATTCTTCTAGTAGTTTATATGGGGAGATTAATTAATATAAAGATAATTTAATTGGCCTTTCTACATTCTACAGTTATATAAGCCATAATAATTCTTAAAATGGAGGTTTAATTAATGATTATTAGCTATTTTTCGCCCTAAATAGAACAACAATTATTTAGTTTTTATCTTCATTAATTTGACAAATACTTTTTCTTACTTATGACATAAATGTTGCATTACCTTCGATCTTAAATAGATTCATCTATCTATATATATAAAAATCACGTGTCTGTCTGTTTTTCTGTTTGTTTGTTCCTTATACAAATCCACACCGTTTGACCGATTTTGACCAAACTTGGAATAATGGTAGGTCTTGATACGAGAAATCTCCTAGGCTAGGTCAAAAAAAATCTACCAGCTGTCTGTCTGTATGTTTGTCCCTTATACAAATCCACACCGTTCGTCCGATTTTGACTTAACTCGGTACACATGTGGATCTTAATCTGAGGAGTGTCGTAGGCTAAGTCAAAAACGTCTACCAGCTGTCTGTATGTATGTTTGTCCCTTATACAAATCCACACCGTTCGTCCGATTTTGACCAAACTTGGAATAATGATAGGTCTTGATACTGCGATTGCCATAGGCTAGGTCAAAACGGCTACCATCTGTCTGTCTGTATGTTTGTTCTTTATACAAACCCACACCGTTTGACAGATTTTGATCAAACTGGGCACACAGGGTGGTTTTGATCAGGGGAGTGTCATAGGCCAGGTCAAGTTACGTTTACCAGCTGCTGTCGGTATGTGCTTTTTTTTTTTTTTTTTCGGGTTCGAAACAGTTACACATTCGTGTTATTTGATTTTAATAATCCTTATTTGGTTTCTAATTTATTTAGGCTTTTCTATATGCAGAAATTAGGTGTAGCATGGCACGCCGGGTAACAGCTAGTTATTCATAAAATGATCCAAATGCAAGGTTTAAATATTATTTTAATTTCGTTATTCACAGTAAAAAAATTAAACGATTACACGAAACGTAAAATCTTCATTAAGAGAATTTCGAATCTTTTTCTTTTGGATGATGTAAGACCTTCCTTAATACTAACTTTATGAAATATATTATTCGTTTAACTTGGTATAGGAAGCTGAACATTTTTTTAAATTTAATTTTTATTGTCTTCCTTTATATTTTAGGGATACTTCTTTGCCATACATAGAAATTAAGTTAAGTATGTAAGTCTTTGAAAATGAGATCTCCTTCAAATCCTTGGAATATGTCTAAAACATCCTACAAACAGTTGATACTTTGCGATTGTTTCGTTGATCTTCTAATGAGGACTTACTGACCAGATTGTGATGAAGGGTATATAACTCTTCCACGATTGCATTGGGTCGAGGTTTGGTGGGTCCTTGCTAGACGATTCAACTTTTATAAATAGCTCTCGCCCGGCTGGGTTATTCCCGACGCTCTGTAAATCTATGTTTTTAAAATAACATTCATACTTCTTCACTCATTAAAGCCTTTTCTTTTATTTCAGAATTATTTTTGAAATTCTTTTAAGTATAAATCCAACATTCTTTTCATCTTAAGTAGGGATATTACTGAATTTAAATGATAATAGATATTTTGCAGATAAGCAATAATTTGTAACTGCATGTAATATGAAATTACGTTTTTAGTTACTAGCTGAACTAGCGACAAAAAGACCTACGCTTGACTTGAATACTGTGACTTCGACGGACTTATATAAAACATTACAAACTAACGTATTGTACGAGCGGGAAAGTGAGTGGCTAAAAACTGAAGCCAAATTAAGAGAAATTAAAAATACAACGAAAGCCTGGACAAATTAACACTTCTCACGTCGATACGAAGTCATCCTATCCAGGCTTCTTATTGGGCAATTTCTGGACCACTTCATATGGATTGATCCTTTATTAAGTGTGTGTTCGCATGGAAATGAAATTGTAAAAACAAATGCGGATTCAAGTACAACATTGGCGTCTTATTAGCACTTTCCTCCTAAGGAAAGTAGCTATTGAGGTTGGACTCATGACGGAATTTTTGAAAAATTTCTTCAAATCTTTATCGATCCTACCTAGTAGACACCGAAAATGACCTCGGTTAAAATTTATATATATCTATATATATATATATATATATATATATATGCATATATATATATACATATATATGTGTCTGTTAACACGATAGCGGCCAGAGTTTTTGTTTTTTCGTCACGAAACTTGGTATATAGCATTCAATTAGCAAACGATTGAACGAGTTCGTTAACCACCAAAGTCGGTCCACCGGAAGGGGGGGTTTACCCCGAACTCAAAACACTAATTTGACTATGTCAGCCGTAATATTTGTTATATTTCAACGAAACTCGGTATTCGTAGTGGTAATATAGTGAGAAAAGTGAGATATAAAAATGAACTAAATCGGTTCATTAGAAGGGGGGGTTTACTCCGGACCCACAATACCAATTCGCCACTACCAGCCGTGATTTTTGGTATATTTCGATGAAACTCGGTATTCGTAGTGGTAATCCACAGGTAAATAACTGTTGTAAAAATAAACTAAATCGGTTCATTAGGAGGGGGGGGGGGTTTACTCCGGACCCACAATACCAATTCGCCACTACCAGCCGTGATTTTTGGTATATTTCGACGAAACTCGGTATTCGTAGTGGTAATCTACAGGTAAATATGTGTTGTAAAAATAAACTAAATCGGTTCATTAGAAGGGGGGTCCCAAATTCTTAATATACTCATACCGGTCGTAATTTCTGCTGTATTGTAACGAAACGCGGTATACGTCGTGGGTAACCCATGAGAAAGAAGTGTTGTAAAAATGAGCTGAATCGGTCAATCGGAAAGCGGGGGATTAATTTGTAATATATTTCAATAGAAAAGCCCGTCAGACGTAGGTTCACAAAGCCGCCGCAAGGAGCGCTTTCTATCACTAGAGTGACTGTATCCTGTTCCTGCGTTAGATCAAAATACGATAATATGAGGTTTTTTGTATTTATTACGTAGTGTAATAGGTACCATGTGTAAACATAACTCTGGAAGCAAATTATTAATTGAGCAGTTACTCATTACAAATTTAAAAGAGAACTATTCATGTTTTTATTTTATTTATGTAGGATATTTTAAGGAAATTGTTCTGGAAAGCAATCTACACTACCCAAATTCTGAGGAAAGTGCTTAGTTATGCAGCTCATGCGTGACGGACTTTATGTAAACACTATGGAGGTTTTACCGTTTTGTTTTAGTGTGTCGCCTAAAGAAAGTTCGTCACGTAGAAGCTCCATAACTAAGCACATTATTTTATCAATTAATTTTCTTTCGTGTTGTGTATTCGAGGTGCATTACACTACTTAATAAACCCTCAAAAACATCACATTGCTTGCAGTCCTGTTTACATGAGTAAATTAAGTTGCCTCATTAAAATCGTTATTTATTCAGTATAGAAATATCTCAGCCATTTTAGGCAGAGCATTCGGAGTATAGTTTTGAACCAATGCAAATTATGTTCGTAAACTTCTTGTTCTTGTACAGTGAGCACTCAAATAAACGTATCTTGTTATGCTGGTTTGGTATCACTCAACGCCGTAATTTTCACGAAAAGCCCATGACACTTAAAGTGAATAATTTATAGTAACAACTTAGAAAGTATCCTTTTATTGGCCTGCTTTGTACATAATGTATTATTTTTGGAAAATAAATGCGATCAATGCTCAGAAAATTAGATATTTTGTGGGGATTTTTTGTTATTGCGGTTGTACTTGCTTTGGTTATTCGTTTGGATTTTTTTTTAATGTCATTAATTTTTATTGATAATAATGGTTAGTTTAATTACAATAATTAAGGCAGGTTTTATGTTTAAGTTGAATATGAAAATATAATGTTGATTTACTATATTCAAGAATTTTCCTACTTCAGGTTACATCTTCCGTTTTCAAGAAATACTGTACTTCTCTAAAGTAATTGTGACAATAATTGTGCTCTAGTTTCGATTAGAACGATATGTTCATCTCACAAATATTTCAGTATTCTTTTTGTTGATATTTAGTGTTCGCCTCTTGCTATTTTTCAAAGTGTGTTCTACCTTCTTGATGTGTATAAACGACGCATACAGTTAGCTCTTAATTATCCTTTTAAGACATATTTTTCCAGCGGTATGTAATCAAATATTGGGACCCCCTGTCGTCTTTTTCAAGTGTACATAACACCCCGGTGTAAGCACAATCCTGTAGGAATGTTTTCAAAACTGGTTTTTAGACCGCTGCACAAATAAACCGTGTTCTAAAGAAAATAAGAGCTCAGGGAAGTGGGCTTCAACCCAACGGGGTCTTACATATCAGGACCTTGGAAAAGTAAGGTTGAATCAGAAAAATCTACTTTTCTTTTATTTTATTTTCTGATTCAGAAAGATGTAGGTAACAAGACGCTTCGCCTTGTTTCTATGTTTCGCCTATAGTTCTCTCACAATTTCAAGTTAAAGTGAATAGCAGCAGCATCATGGAAAATAATGTCCTATTTAAAGGGCGAATCCCGGGTCTGAAACGTCCTTCCTAGCATTTTGTTACCCCTAAATCACTTATCAAAAATTATAATTAAAACATTTCAATTGCACAATTTTTCAATCAGATTTATGAATCAGCATTCCAAAGGGTAAGCTTTCGTCCTTGCTATCTTGATGCGCTCCTAGAACTTTGACTTCAATTTCCCAACATCCGGAATTCGTGATTCGCCCTTACTCTTCCAAGGTCCTGATATATATGTAGTTTAATTTTTTCGACTACCAAGAGTATCAAACCAGGTATGCTCCTATTTCCGTTCAGTAATTTCTCAAGCTGAGCAATACACAAGCAATAAGACATTCTCAGATTGCCTGAACTCACGGGCTGCTACGTTCCGCTAAAAACTGAGATGTCCTATTACGCATGATATTTCATTCATTGAAACCCAATGTTCTTTTTAATTGTAGCCCATTTCTCAATAAACTATTTTCTTTAGACGAATTCTATCATGTATGCTTAATCTCATTTGTGTAAGGTATCATTTATCAACCAAAAATGCTACGACATGAAATCGAAAAGCATGTTTTAAAACGTGACTAAAAGTAATCAATATCGGAGGATATTACCATGCTATAAATAACCCTGCTCTTATCCAACAATACATTACTTTAAAATAATCTCTTGTTTTCATTTAGTGAGCATTACATTACTGGATTATACGGTGGCAAATGCGGTATAAACTGATATATTGTGGGCCATTTCATATTTGAAGATTTCTCATGATTTTTTACACTAATCTGGGAATCTTCCGCACAGTGGTGGCTTACGAGGGGGGCTTAGCCCCCAGAATGAAAATTCACAATCCTTTTCGATTAAGTTAGAAAAATAAATTCTTTAGGCAAATTAATAGTTATAAGTTCTAATTAAAGTATGTTTTTAGTTTATCAAATACTTCCTTAATGATTTCCAGGTGCCTGGTTATAAAAATTTGATTCTACACCCCCAGGCACGGCGGTAAGCCCATACTAAATTAGCCCCTCCCCCCCAGAAATGTTTGTCTAGAGCCCCCTATGCTGCCGAATGGAATATCAGATACCCTTCCTTTGAGGACAAAGCCTGCACGAATAGAACAAGCTGACATCTAGGGAATTGTATAAAAAATTGGATCCTCTGCAAATAGGATGTTAAAAGTAGCCTATTGTGACTATTTATAGGAACAGACCCTTGTAGTTCGGTGCCAAGCACATACTCACTGAGGGCCGATTCTTTTTTACTATTATAGAAACAGAGTTCCTGGATCTCTAGCCGAACGAACACTATACGTTTTCCATTAACTAGACAATACGTAATATTTTCTTAGGAAGAAAAATTTTCATTACGGGGTTTTTGTTATTCCTCGTATCTATTTATTTAAATATTAACGCCCATTCATTAAACAGGCACACAAAATAAAAAAAGTGGTATTTTCCAAAGACATCATACATATATTCTTATGAATTTCTACACGCTGAATCCAGAGACCGTTTTACGCCAGCGCATCAGGTTTAAGGGCATTTAAAGTTCAAATTTCTTATGACATCGTTTGAGAAGAAGTAACGAGAGCATCCATGGTTTTGAGGGTCGCTGAATTCGAATCCGAGGTCTGTTTCACCCTATCGGCGCAAAATCAAGGTAATTTCAAGGACAAAAATTTATATTTTGCGAAAATGAATTTTTCACTGTAGATTCATTTTTTTCACAAGAACTGAACAAACACTTTAGACTTCTACGACGACTAATCGGACCTAAATCAAAACCTGACACAAAACAAACTGACAATGTACAATACCTATATGGACTTATGGAAAAGAACTATGAGGAGCAACTAGTGATCAACTGTGAAGATTGTCTAAAGCTTCCAATCCTAAGTCATCCGTAAAGTCTTCCAGTCCTTTGGCAAATTAACTAGCCTGTTCCCTGAAATATTGTAAATATTTTAGCACTTTTCTCCGAAGGAAAGTAGCTATTGAAGTTGCACTCATGACGGAATTTTTGAAAAATTTCTTAGTATCTTTATCGATCCTACCTAATAGACATCGAAAATGACCCCAGTTAAAATTTATATATTTTTATTTAAATTTTAACGTCCATTTATTATTAACTACGAATTTTAGGACGGGTTATCTATAGGGTACCACCCTTTTCTAGCCAGGATAGAGGTGATGCCTTTTCTTTTTTTCGAAAGAAAAGCCACCACCCCTAGTGGGAGTCGAACCCACGACCTTTGGCACGGAGTGTTAAGTGCTCACGCCTTAACCCTCACGGCCATCGGGTCTCCAAAATTTATATATATCTATATACATATGTGTGTCCGTTAACACGATACAGGCTAGAGTTTTTGTTTTTTTTTTTCGCCACGAAACTTAGTATGTAGTATTCCCCCATCAAACGATTGAACGAGTTCGCTAACCAACGAAATCGGTCCATCTGGAGGGGGGGGGGTTTACTTTGGAGCCAAAGTAGTTGTGAAAATGAACTAAATCAGTCTATCGGGCGGGCGGGGGGTTACTTTGTACTGTTTGAATTGAATTCTTCCGCCAAACGTAGGTTCGCGAAACTCATCAAGATCAATAGATCAAAATGTGAAGCTTTGTGTATTTATTACGTAGTGTATTGCCCCACATACACAAAACTCTGGAAAGAAATTAACTACAAAATTAATAATTGAAACAGCTGCTCATAACAAATGCATAAGAACAGAACAATTTATGTTTTTATTTTATTTATCTATATAGGTTATTTTAAGCAAATTATTGGGGAATGCACTCGACCCTACCCAATTCTCAGGAAAGTGCTTGGTTATGCAGCTCCTGGGTGACGGACTTTTTAGTAATGTATATACTGCACGAAGTGACTTAAGTTTTCATTCACATGAAGTTGTGAACCCCCTTACCGGGCCTCCTGATTGAGAGTAGTAGTAATGTCTGCCTTCCTCCCTCACTTAATCCAATTTGTTGTTTCAATAGTTTGTCCAAATTTAGTACGTAGTTGTTTATAAATTATTAATACCGAACTTTAAAGAAAGAGGCTTAAACGCGTGGGGTTTGGAATAAAATCACTCAGAGGATTGCCGCAAAATTAAGAACAGAATGCATAACTTATCGCACCTGCGAAAAATGCCGGACTAACCTTGGAATTCGTTTTATTCGTTTATTTTGAGTTAGTTCACACGTGATGTGAATAGTAAGGCACCATATGAAGCAATGTATTGTTGCTGTCAGCTATTGCTATAAATGTCATCGTAACACGCTAAGAGGGATATCTCCGGCGAAGAAGTTGTAACCGCTCCGAATTTGATCACAACATCAACATCTATAAGAAGTTGTACCGCTCCGAATTTGATCATAACATCAACATCTATAAGAAGTTGTAACCGCTCCGAATTTGATCATAACATCAACATCTATAAGAAGTTGTAACCGCTCCGAATTTGATCATAACATCAACATCTATAAGAAGTTGTAACCGCTCCGAATTTGGTCATAACATCAACATCTATAAGAAGTTGTAACCGCTCCGAATTTGATCATAACATCAACATCTATAAGAAGTTGTAACCGCTCCGAATTTGATCATATCATCAACATCTATAATGTTATTTTGCGTATTTATGCACTTAATAGTAAATAAACCCACAAAGCATGGGTTCAAAACATGGTTCACAGTAAGCATGGACGCCGATTCAATTGTCAGAGGAAATAAGGATGGCGCTTGAGGTGGATCCTCTGAATTTTCATTGTCCATAGGGAGCAAATCGCAAGCTAAATTTGAGTCCTTATCAAATTATGTGATTTTGTACTTACGTGAAAGGCGATCACGTCGGGGTCACCACTTTTGCGTATTTATGCACGAAATATATAATAAACACTCAAATAAAGTTCAGTTTTTGTGTATTAAGTCTTTCACAATATTTAGATAACAAAGTGGCAGGAACAAACTTATGTACATATCAACCAACTCACTCGTGACCATCTGAATAACCTTTCCAGATGGGATTGTAACTAGCGAACGATGCCCAATGAGCTCAGTGTCAACTTCCGCTGACACCAAGCAATAGTACGCGAGCGAGTCGCCGCTACAGTTACCATTGTTTCCGGATTTATCCTATTTGGAACAGATTTTAAACAAGTAATTTTAATGTTCAATAAAACAGATGTATCAATCATATTAGTTTATTGTTCAGTATTCACGTTTTTTAATGAGTTTAGTTGTACATAGTTTTACTTAAGCCTAAAAAAATAGTTTGATACTGTAACAATTGTATATATTTGATTTTATTGTGGATAATCCTTTAATTTGTTTTAATTCTACAAGTTTAAGTGATATTTTTGGCAGTTTTTAGTCCTAAACATTTTGAGTTTCGTTTCGATGCAGCATGTCGCAAGAAAGAGTTTCGGAGAATGTAGACAGGTATTTTAGGATTACTTTTATATTATGATGGTTAATTTGAAACTGCCTGTCTTTTCGTCATTTTTATGGATGAATCAGTGTCCCTTAAAATACTTGATAAAAACACAACGTGCTTACATTTTTTATGTTATTTAATCCAGTGCAGCGTATTATTTTGTATTCTGAAAGTTTTTGTATGTTTTAACCAAGTTTGGAAGAGGTTTTGTTTGTAAACCTTTAAGATATATTCATTAACCCTTTGATGCATGATTTTTTCATTTCTCATAAAAAAAATCTGAGAAGTAGAAATAGGCCTCAGGATAACGGGAAAAATACGGAAAACAATTCATCGAGTTTTTTTCCGGGAAATTTATGAAAAACTGAAAGATGCCTGTAGGCATCATTGTGCGTATAGGGAGGAATGTTTTTGTGAATGAACATGTATAAGCATTTACATTTATTGAAACATATAAAAAATGTATGAGTTAAAGTTAAAAAGAACTCTTCTCTTTTCATCAAAATCACAAATGGTAATTCATGAAATATGATTTGCCTTTAGTTAAACACAAATAAAGTTCACATTTATCACAGTAACCAACAAGTTTGGTTCTTCCACTTTTCCATCCTGCATCTCATCTTCTAAGATACATCAGGCAGTACATCCTCAAACAAATCATTCAAATCTGAGAAGGGGCCTATGGGATTCTCTTTGAATTCAAATTGTCGCCATTTACCTCTAAAACATTGGCTGAAAATACTCGAAGGATCAGAAAGAACATTGTCATCTTCATCCTCACTCATCATCTGGTGCTGTGATTATATGAAAAAGTCTGTTTCTCCTCTCCCCATTATCGATCAGATAATGGGAATCATCGGTCGGACCTCGGTACCAGATGCACGATGTTGCCCACAGGAAACCAATGAACAGCCACAAAAATTGGCACAAAAAAATAAAACTTCAATAAAACAAACTTTCAAATCTTAAAATACATCACTAGTAACTAAGGAGTACGATTTTTTTTAGGTCAGAATGGACGTTTTTAATAGTATTGTGGCCTTACGAAAGGAGTCCCCTTGGGGTGAGAAACGAGACTTCTGGTTTTGTCAACATTAACTTGTTTATTCCTTCTTGGGAACAAAGTACAAAGTTCAAAATCTTCCAGTCCCTTTGACACTTTTTGATGATTACAGGAAACGAAATATAATTTGAAAAAACTCGATATAGTGCTCTGGGAGTGTAAAATATAATATGATGCCTGCAGGCATCACGATGCAACAAAGAGTTAATGTCTATCGTGTGCATTAAGTTTTCAAAAGATGAGAATCAAATACTGAAATTTTCAAAATTGGAAATTATAAGATCTGCCCAACTGCTCATAGTCCAAGAGCTGGTAGCCACGAGTTTCGTGGAGTGTTTTATGCACCTTGAAATTTTGATATAATGTACCTCATGGTTAGATAAGAAGGTATGTATGTGTTGGCTTGACTTACCATGGAACAGCAGGGGAAAAGTACAAATATTAATAAATAATGATTGTAGGTTTCTGAATAAAACACTGTTTTGGGGCAATATTTTTTTTTTTTTTTGCACCTTTCCCCTTCTATGTTGGTTTTCCACAGTAAGTTTAGCGAACACATGTTTACTTTTTTATCAACCCATGAGGTACATTATGGCAAAATATTAAGGCGCATAAAACACTTTATAAAAAGTGCTTTACCAGCTCTCCGACTAGCATGTCAATTCACATTTATTTCCTAAAATACGGATGATGAGGTTAATCGTCTGGTAATCCTCCTGTCGAATGCTTCTAGCAATTATAGCATCTGAAGCAGATTTTAAATGCTCCACATAAAACAGAATTATATCATTTACTCTTCTTACAGTTTGCAACGCCTAACTAATGCTAATACGTTATGTTTAGCGCTAGAAGTATTGTTTTCAAATATTCTAGACAACCACAATGCCAGTTTTAGCGCGGTTACTCCCTATCTCCATAGGGAGAACCCGCTTATGAGGTTGACCTCATGACGCAATCCGGAAGTGCCGACTAGAAACTTTCACGTTTCAGACCCTATAGATCACGAAAATATAGGTGGCCCAAATTTGTGTGTGTGTGTATATATATATATATATATATATATATATATATATATATATATATATATGCTTGTCTGTTCGCGCTCTAGCAAGCTCAAAAATGGTCCGATTTTAACGAAATGTGGTACAAAAATCTGTCGTCTAATTTGAAAGGTCAAGTTCGTTAACCAGCAGAATCCGCCCACTAGAAGATAGTGTTTGGGGCGAAATTCGCGCAAAAAAAATCGTAACGCTTACGTTTTTGAGTTTATATGCTTGCAGGTACTTGTTGTATAGGTTTCTTAACATAAGAAAACGAATGGAACCATTTTTAAGGCGATATCTGTAACCGTTCCTGAGAAAAGTGGAATCAATGTTTTTGTAAGTCATTATATTTTTGTGAGTACTTAGAATCGCGGGATTCAATTGAAATATTTCCTACAACTTGGAAATTAATCCCAACTAAGATGTTTAAATTTTGGTTATATTTGGAGTTAAGGAAGTATGCGAAAAAAATTATTTTATGAATAGACATGAGAAGTTTTCAGATCTTCATACATTTTTCGTAAATATCTCGATTTCGGTTGGGAAATCGTGGTAAGTGGAAGGTGACCATTCGAATGCTTACTAAATTCTCTACAAAAAAGGTCCTGTAGCAATATTCGATGGGGCAACGTCAATCTGAGATATAAGCGTTTAAAACGTAAAAAGTGTTTGTTTTGTTGTTTTGAAAGGGTTTTTCTCTTTGCTTAACTCACTTTTTAATTGGTTGTTTCTTGTTTTAAAATCAATTTATCAGTAAAATTAGTATTGTAGTAAAATAAGATAAGAAACGGTGAAAGGTATTGGTAAGTTTGGAGTGGCTGTGGCAATCAAGATGGCAGTGGCTAATCATGATGACGTAGTTTGTTTTGAATTCTCCGGTCTATATAACCTTCCTCATAGCCTTTAACTGTAGTTATCATTATTTCTTATTTTATAGAAAGATTTAACCCACCTCAGAATGGAATTTTATTTGCCATGAAGCACATATTTAGAGTTGATTATAACAGTAAAACGAATTTGCTAGTAAAACAAGATACTTAAAATTACAACGAATTTTTGTTTGTTTAGAATAGAGCCTTCTCAGCAGCAGTCGAAGAGTAAGTACGTTTTCAGTACATAATTGTATTGACTTATACAGATTAAGAATTATCCGCTTCTGTGTTTGTTGGCTACTGTCAGTTCCCTGTGATTTGTAATTCTAATCTATTCCAATTCTTCGAGATTTACGTAACCGCGCTAAGTTGACGCAGTTCCTGCGAGTCGGACTTTTTTTTATAAGATAATGTCTTATCCTCTTACATAAGCTACCAGCTTTATGGGATATTAATGATTTCTAATCCTTTTGACTATTAAAACGTTTTACTATATTGATTGATTGGAACGTACATTCGTTTATATATGCAGTGAACAGAAAGTGATTAAATTATTATTATATAGCAATTTAAGATGATTAGAACTGGCATTAACACTACAACAACATTCCAGTTGTATTACCATTTCTCTTTTGTTCTATCCTTAAATTAGGAGGGATTTTTTTTTTTTTTTCTTTAACCATAATATAATCATTATTTTTAAAATATTTTTCATAGACTATCATAATGAATTATTTTTTTTCTTTCTTTTATAGGTGAGTGCAGTTGGATTAATTTACTCGACGAAGGTATGGAAATGATTTTATGTTATGTTATTTTATTGTCGGAGGCGGGCAAAGCAGAAGTTGTTCTGTGGGATTTTATTGTCGGAGGCGGGCAAAGCAGAAGTTGTTCTGTGGGCGATCTCTTGTATTATAATATAATACATATACTAACTGACTGTAGACAACGTAGCAAACTAACCATTCCTTATGACTTACATGACTTACTCACGGAAGGTAGCCCATACACACATATAATACTTATACTAACTGACTGTAGACAACGTAGCAAACTAACCATTCCTTACGACTTACATGACTTACTCACGGAAGGTAGGCCATACACACATATAATACTTATACTAACTGACTGTAGACAACGTAGCAAACTAACCATTCCTTACGACTTACATGACTTACTCACGGAAGGTAGGCCATACACTCATATAATACTTATACTAACTGACTGTAGACAACGTAGCAAACTAACCATTCCTTACGACTTACATGACTTACTGACGGAAGGTAGGCCAAACACACAAACACTACTAACACATTTAAAGAATGAAAAAAACTATTCAAAAATATAAAGTACGTTTTAGGCAAATATTTTTATTTCCTTTTTGTTTTTATTCTGTATAATGATTTTGATTAATAATTTTTGTTAGATTACCTTTTTTGTACAACGATTTTTTTTTTCTTTTTTCTTTTTTTTTTTTTAAGGACAACTGACTATTCGTAGATTTGTCCAAAACTGACTGCCTTTGATTCTGTCATTTTAATGAGCTCGTCGCCTCCGTTGCGATACTCACAATAAATAAATATTATAATACACGTGATCTCTACTGATATTCTTGCATAGAACCACCTGATTTTTAAATCATGGCTTGTATTACAGATTTTTTATTTTTCAGCGTTCAGGGTTAGTACCTTGCTTAGGGGAAAGTCAGACACCTTGGGTATAGTACTTACCACACTATCTCCCTAGTGTTCCACATAGTCAAGAATCAGATATGTGTAAACCATGTGCTCCACTGGACTGTTATGGCACTGTTTTTTTGTGCGATAATGTTGTTGAATATTTATTTAAATTTTAACGTCGATTATTATTGACTACGAATTTTAGGACGGGTTTTATATAGGTTACCACCCTTCTCTAGCCAGGATAGGGCTGATGCTTTTTCTTTTTCTAAAGAAAAGCCATCACCTCATATTGGGAATCTAACCCACGACCCTTGACACGGAGTGCTAACTGCTCACGCCTTAACACTCGCGGCCACCGGGTCTCCTATTGGCGAATAAATCATAAGATAAATTGAGGCTTATATTTAACATCCACAACTAGACTATAAATAAAGATCTTCACTGGGTACTTTAGTTGTTACAATTGGTGTTTTCAGTAAATTTCCGTAATAAGCCTAGAAACTGCTTAATGTTGAAATGTAATGGTGATTCTAGACATAAATCGCGGTAATAACGGACCCTGAACCATACTGAAATGCCTATTCTCGAATTATGTTATTATATATTCTTATTGTTTATTTCGTTGCGTATATATCATATTTTATTAAGTAAACTAACTAATGTATTAACGGCGTATCAACATTAGTGCTATTAACGCCGGGTAGTCTACAGGTTTCCGCCCTTTTCTATAATGCCAACAGCACGTGGCCGGTCACCCATTCAGGTACTGACCACGCCCGACGTTGCTTAACTTCATTGATCTACGGGTATATATCATATTATTCGAATTCACGAGCCTATAATATACAAACAGTATATTATTAGACGATTTATTTAGCATGTAACTCGTTTACTCCTTACTAATTTTTTTTTTTATTTGTTTATTTGAAATCTGTACAAGTCATGTAAGTACAATAATCAAGTTAGTTGATACAGATATATGCTATGTATAAATTGAACAAAACGGTAAAATAAAAAATAATAATAAAAAAACAAAACAAACAAATTTGGAAGAAGCCAACCATTGTTGGCACTTCCGGGATAGTCTAAATAAATATTAAAATTATTCTGACAAGGTCATGTGAGTAAAATGTCTCGGGGCCGCTGTCTCTTAAGCCGCCTGGAAGGATTGTCTGGGTGGGATTGGGACGACAAGAATAGACCTTCAGGATTGGGATGGTGGGACTGTTTTGAGTGGAACCCTTACTAAATAAAACTAAAGTCCGACTCGCAGGAACTGTATCATCTTGTCGGATTTCCGTTCTTATTCCTGGTATTATTTGGAAAGCCTCGAATCAATATATTCAATATTTTGTAAAAAATTAAAACACCTATTCCAATGGAATATGGACGAAAAGGTTGATTTTAGGTTGTTGAAAAGATCTATTACATCGTAAAATGGTTTCTCATTATACGTATCTTGTTTTATTGGCTAATTATTATTACTGATAAAATCAATTTAAAAAACAGCAATAAAAAACTGTGAAAACAACGAAATTAACTCTTTTAAAGTTTTAAAAGTCATTTCTCCGATTGACATTGTTCCATCAAAAATTACTTCAAAACCTTTTTTGTAGAGAATTTAGTAAGCTTTCGACTGTTCACCTTCCACGTACTACGATATCCTAATCGGCATATTTAAACAAAAATGGTAAGATCCCAAAATTTTTCATATCTGCTAATAGATTTTTTTTTTTTTTTCATTATACTTCCCTAACTCGAAACGCAACCCAAATTAAAGACGTTTTTTGACGTTAGTTTAGATAAATGTCAAATGTCTGGAATAACTTTCAGCTGAATCAGTCGTTTCTGAATACTCACACCAAAAATTAGTTAGGAAAGCTAGTTAAATGGAACTTTCCTCGTAAACGGTTTCAGATATCTCTTAAAAATTCATTCATGTTCCTACGTTAGAAAACCTCTAAAAAGTGTATCTGCAAGGATAGTAACGCGAATAATTAAAAAGGTTTATTAGATTTGGAAGGTCTTTTTGGGTTTATCAATGTTTATAGCGGTAGTCAAGAGTACACAAATGAAAACTCGGATTTCTCGACCATACAAGAACTAGTCTTGAGTCGAAACGAACGTCTTCTGTGCTGTTGAACTCACAGCTAGAGCTGAATGCTGTGTTGTATTTGCAGTGTTATTTACATATCCGTTCTCTCATTTCCATAAATACCTCGGTATCTATGAACCTTTGACTCCGTTAATCCTCATCTACTTTACTGTAACGCCAGGATCCCTCCCTGAATGCTGTGTTGTATTTGCAGTGTTATTTACATATCCGTTCTCTCATTTCCATAAATACCTCGGTATCTATGAACCTTTGACTCCGTTAATCCTCATCTACTTTACTGTAACGCCAGGATCCCTCCCTGAATGCTGTGTTGTATTTGCAGTGTTATTTACATATCCGTTCTCTCATTTCCATAAATACCTCGGTATCTATGAACCTTTGACTCCGTTAATCCTCATCTACTTTACTGTAACGCCAGGATCCCTCCCTGAATGCTGTGTTGTATTTGCAGTGTTATTTACATATCCGTTCTCTCATTTCCATAAATACCTCGGTATCTATGAACCTTTGACTCCGTTAATCCTCATCTACTTTACTGTAACGCCAGGATCCCTCCCTGAATGCTGTGTTGTATTTGCAGTGTTATTTACATATCCGTTCTCACATTTCCATAAATACCTCGGTATCTATGAACCTTTGACTCCGTTAATCCTCATCTACTTTACTGTAACGCCAGGATCCCTCCCTGAATGCTGTGTTGTATTTGCAGTGTTATTTACATATCCGTTCTCACATTTCCATAAATACCTCGGTATCTATGAACCTTTGACTCCGTTAATCCTCATCTACTTTACTGTAACGCCAGGATCCCTCCCTGAATGCTGTGTTGTATTTGCAGTGTTATTTACATATCCGTTCTCTCATTTCCATAAATACCTCGGTATCTATGAACCTTTGACTCCGTTAATCCTCATCTACTTTACTGTAATGTACTGTTCTGTTGAATGTAGCAACTGCATGCAAGCAGTTATTATTTATACCACATACCGGAATAACTGAATTCCCTTCAATCCCTGGGTAGATTTTAAATCTCACATTAGTTTTCCTGAGATGCATACTTCTAGTTTATTGGCAGCTCTATAGGGTATATTGTCTAGCCAGCTTTTAATTCTTAAAGCTTCTCTCTTGGGAACAACCCAATTTAGTTGGGTAACCAAACTTTTTTGTACAACAAAGTTTTTCCTCCTCCTTCTCCTTGTTGAATATGATTTAAATAAAAAACTAGATAATGCTGTATTTTCCCTGTCTCTATAGCTTTGCCTCCTCTCTCAGATCAGATATGCTCTTAGCAAAACGTTTTGAGTAACAAAAATGGTTTTGATAAAGGGCTTTAGGGCTTATGGGCCAATTTTTTAAGTGTTTTTGAATTTCTTTACGTTTATGTGCTGTCTGTCTAGAGTCGTATATTAGATGTGTGTACGTTTGTTCGGTGTAATGATCGCAGAGACAAGTATTTGAGTCTGTCAGTTTAAATCTGTGTAAGTACGAATTAGTGTTTCCGTGACCAGTCAGAAGTTGCCTCAGTGTAACTGTTACACTTGGTGTTTTGTTGCCAATTTTGATGTTTCGAATGAACAGTTTTAGATGCGTTCCTTTATCTGTTTGATCCCACCTTAGCTGCCATTTTTTGATGCTCACTTACCTTAACAAATGCTCCACACTACTTTTCGATATTTTGTTATAGCATTGCTCGATCTCTTGAATTTTTGATGCGTTTTTAGACTGAAAGTCAGCCATTTCGTTTCCTATTACGCCCGCATGTGCTTGGACCCAATTAAAATAAATATGTGTTCCTTTGTCTTTTAAAAGTCTTAAAGAATTTTTAATATTTTCTCTAAGGAAGTCGTGATTTTTGTAGTTAGTTAGTTTGTTTATGAGTGCTTGGCTGTCAGTGTTAATTTGTATGTTTGTGTTTGGAAGTATATTGCACTGGAGAAGGTATGAGAGTGCCTTTAATACTGCCGTAGCCTCGGCCTGATTATTGCTAGCTTCGTTTTTCTACACTCTATGAGGTTATCTGTATTGTCGCCTGCAAGGACTATAAAGGCACAGCCCACGTCCTCCCCGTCCTTACTCCGGTCTGTGCATGGGCGTATATAGAAAATAATTTCGGGAGGGGCTGGGAAAATTTCGGGGGGGGGCTGAGACCATTTCCGGAGTATGGAATACTAAAAATTTAGAGCTTGGAATAGTTTTAGGCAACTAAAACGATATTAGACGTAAAATAAAATATTTTTTATCAACTAAGTGATCTTATTTAATTTATTTTTAAGGGTTTTACGACAAGTTTTAACCATCAAATCAAAATTTCGGGGGGCTGCAGCCCCCTCAGCCCCCCCCCTTATATACGCCCATGCGTCTGTGTATGTGAAGTCCTAAGTCTTCTCTGCTCATATTAATTTCAGGTACAAGTGCGGGATGTGTCCAGTTAGTGACGTGTAAAGAGTATTCAATGTCTTCAGTATTAATTTCGTCAATATTGTGTTTTTCATTTATTATTGTGTATTTTTTGGAATATTCATCAGCTAAAATTGTTTTTGGCATCAATGGCCAAGACACATGCGGCCCATAGGAGATTGTGCGATATCCTTTGATGATCTTTATTGCCATAATTCTTTGTACCTTTTCTAGCTTTTTGATGTTATACTTTCATTTCAATCCTGATTTCCAGACTCATATTGCATAAGTTAATGCAGGCAATAAGGCTCCTATATATTTTGTACTCAAAGCACTTGGTTGCAAACCCAGTGCTTAAAGTTGCTCTTGCTGCTATTGATAGCAAGTTAATGTTTTCTATTAAGATGCCCTGCTTGTATTGTGATAAAGAATTGTATGCTTTGAGTAAGAGCTGTTAGAGACTGGACGGGTGAGCTGGGAGGCTAGGCTGCAATTACCCAGGGAGAGCTCTCACTCTGCTCCAGTCAAGGTTACCTCCTGCTCCTTTGTCTGCTCTCTCTCAGGCTCGAATATACACACCTATCTTACAAAAAATATTATCTTAGTTTCTCTTGTTAAAAATAATAATATTTTAGAACTATTTAAGGGGCATTAAGAAATATAAAATGTTTAGTAATAATCGTCATACCAAATTATCACTAGTTCGAAAAATCTCTTTTTTAAAATTAATATTACTTTAATGGTATGCTGTCCTATTTACTATTAACTAGTAAGTAGATGTTCTTCATTGCTCTGGCACCATCCATTTATTATTTTTAAAATACTTTAATTCAACTATATCACAGACGTTTCTTAATTTTTGGGGGCGGGGTTAGCTCAGTGGTAGAGCACTGGACTAATAAGTTGGAGGACCTGAGTTCAAATCCCGAGCAAGCACTAAAGATTTTTTCTTCTAGTGGCTTCGTTCATGGGTTGAATTCGGCCTCCCTGACCGTCCCTAGGCCAACCAGCCTTTAATTAATTTAATAATGGGTACCTTGGGTGCTAATGACTCTAGCAGTCGGAGCAGTCAAGGGGAAAATCAGGCGGCCGGAGCATAGTACTGACCACACTATCTCCCTAGTGTGCCGTATGGTCATGAATCAGATACCTCTATAGCATCTACCCTCAGGACCCTCGTGGCCTGTTACGGGACTGATTCTGTTTTGTTTTTTTTCTTAATTTTTAAAACTAAAAATTACTTTTAATTTTTATAATTTTTGATGAGATAAATCATGATCTAAAATCTTATATACTACTGGTATGACACCTTATTCTAAATCCTATTCGTCATGTTAACATTATTTACCCGAATGAAAAATTGTTGACTTCCCGGGGTTGAGTTACAGTACCTTCTATTTGCCATTGCCTAATCAATCTAGAATAATTTAGTATTATGGTGCTTCACTGTCCATATTAAGAATGTATCGTCAACGCTTTTTCATACTCGTCTTAGGTTGAGACTATTAATTTCGAGCTATGATTTCTCAAATTTCTATTCCGACTTCGGATGCGACTTGTACCCTCTTCTTACTCGTTCACAAGATCCCTTATTTAAAGAATTATTTTTATCAGAAATATTTTTGAAGTTTTTTTTCCTAGTAAAATAAATGTCAAGAATTATTATTTATTTATTTACATTATTATTGTTTATTTATTTTGTGCCCACACGACGGAACTGATAAACTGGTATGATTCTGTTGTTGTACTCAGAATTAATGCCTTTATTCATTCTGATTGTTATCCGCCTTCCATTAAGCACATTGTAAGTGCAGTCCTGTACTTCCCACCCCCGCTGTGTCCACTTCTTTAGCTGGCACATAAACCCTTTTGGCCTTTCTATTTTATTTTTTTGAACGGAATTCAATGGGGTCCCAGAGCTTCGTAGTGTTTTAGATTAAATTAAATTTCTTTATTTGTCGTTAAATATTATTTATATTTCGTTTGCTTCGATGGATACTTTTAAAAGTCCGACTCGCAGGAACTGGGTCATCATAGCGCGGTTCCATTCATATCCCTAGTGTCATTTTGTAGACTTAGAATAGAAACAGTTATTACTTTGTTTAGATCATTCACAATGTGAACAAATATTAAAACAAACAAACAAGATGAAACTATCCTAAGTCGGCTAGGCATGAAACTATCCTATGCGGAAATTACTCTTTCCGCCGTCCGAAGTTTCGGTCTACGAAGACTCTGCTACGAATATGTTTCTAATTTACTTAACTTGCATTACTAACATATCCGTTTTACTTTTAAATGCAATTAAACAAAATGAAATTGTACAAGAAAATGAGAAAGTAGTGTTATTTTTTAATGAACTACATACAAACATACAACCCCAAAATATAATTATATTTCTAGTATAGCATTTGGCTGCATGACTTCCTACAGGTAAAGTAACTGACAGCTGTCCTAGGATGCATCTTGATTTATGACATGCAATAAAAGCCTGCCTACTACCTCGACCCGAACGGATGTCTGACTCTACACGGAGAATATTTACGTTTTCAGTTTTGTTACATGTTCAGAGAATTTGTATTTAATCCCCTGTTTTATTGAGAAATACATCCTCCTACTAGAAGCAATAAAAAAATAACAACAAATAAAAACAGACAAAAAGAACCGTTTAAATAAACGAAATCAATCTTCGTTTATCAAACTTCTAAGTTTTATGCACTTATTTCTCCGATTGACATCACCTAATTAAAACTTTCTTCATAACCTTTTTTGTAGAGCATTTAGTAAGCTTTCGAATGGTAATCTTCTGCTTACCAAAATTTAAAACTGTTTTCGAGATATTAAGGAAAGTATACAAAGTTACCAAACCTTTTCATGTCTGTTAATATAATATTTTATTCTAACCCTTCCTTAACTCCAAACGTAACCAAAATTTCAACATATTAGTTTTGATAAAATTCGAACATGCAGAAAATGTTTCAACTGAATCCCATGATTCTAAGTACCCAAACCAAAAAATGTTATTCAACAACTATTTTTCCAATTTTCTCGAAAACGATTAAAGCTATCGCCTTAAAAATGGTTTCATTCGTTTTCCTAGGCCAAGAAGCCTATAAAATGACTACTTGCAAGCATACGAAGAAGCGGAACGATTTTTTGCACACGACCTTCGCTCCAAAAAGCATGTTCCGGTGGGCGGATTCTGCTGGTTAACGAACTTGACCTTTCAAATTAGACAAAAGATTTTTATACCAAATTTCATCAAAATCGGACCATTTGTCTTCGACCTAGAGAGCGAACAGACATATATATATATATATATATATATATATATATATATATATATATATATATATATATATATATATATATATATACAAATTTGAACCACCGTCATTTTCGTTCTCTAGGGGTTCTGAAACGCAAACTTTTCTAGTCGGCACTTCCGGATTGTTTCATGAGATCAACCTTATAAGCGGGATTCGTCCCTATGAAGGGAGGGAGGAACCGCGCTAAAAAGAGAAGCATTAGTTATCCTGATAGTTTAACTGAACTCGAATTTAGTTCCCATTACTCTAAAACATTAGATATGTAAACCATATGGTCTTGGGCAGAAATTACAATTTTCAAGGAGTTTAATTTTTAAAAAAACTCTAAAATTCGCATACTGTTTTCTTCCTTTATTCTCCAGAAAAAAATTGTTGCTTATCCCATGTTTTGTATATTAGGAAATTTCATTTCTTCATTTATGCCTACTAAATGTTGTTATTAATTACGGCCATTATTTGATTAGACTTTAGTAGCTAAATGTCAGATAAAAGTGCCTTTTATAGTTTTCTAGTGCCTAGAAGGTTGCATAACCTCGTCTAGAAGTCTACTTACCTTTATAGGCTTCAAGTGAAATTAAGCCTTTGATGTGTGTAAGTTCCTCCAAGTAACCGGTTAAAAACATCTGGGAGAAAACTACTACAAACGAGACTTTTATAAAAACGTTACTTGTACCTTTCACTTTTCTTTCAACGACCACATTTAATGGACATTTTTTGTTAATTTATTTTAAAAAATTCTTAATATTTCCTTTTAGTGTTTGTATGTAGAAAGTCTATGGCCTTTATCTTATACATTCATGCCCTTTCCTTCCATATCATTTCTACTATGCCGCAAAAATGAAAGCAAAACTTTTTATGCTCTTGATTTTTAATAATTCTGGAATAATTTCTCTGGAACTGTAAAATTTCATCTTTATGTATCGCATATTTTATAGAAATTGTAGGCACTTTTATTTTTCTCTTATTACTGCTCCAAATCCTTTATATCCTGCTCTACATGTATCATTCAATTATGGCGCCTCTTCAGAAGCTTCTAAGTAAAAATATCTCTGGTCACCGCAGTAATAAATTATAAACAGCCCGTCGAGCTAAACCTTCCCCCCTCTAGTCAATATTAAAATATTCAATATGGTGGGCTGATTATATAGATAGATTCTTATATAAAATTATGTAAATTTACAGAGGAAGTAAACTAATAATATAAAATCGATTGGAGTCATTACTTTGTCAATTATTTTTCTATTTTGTGGTTGTTTTTTTTTCCGAGTTTTCAGTTTAAAAATAGTCTTGACGAAAGTCAAGAAAGAACATTGCTATAAAATAACACTAATTTGCCACTCTTTTGTGTCTCTAATGTTTTACTTTTATTGAAATGAGTAGAAGAAGAACAAAACAATTTTCAAAGGTGCCGAACGTTTTGGTTTTGGAATAGCGAAGATCAGCATTTTATTGCCTAAATACAAAGCGGTACTTTTCCACCTAAATAAAAACTTTAATATTTCGCCTTAAATAAACAAGTCCTCCTTAAAATTTTACTTCGTAATTAGGGCCCCAGAAGTCACGTAGACATTTTTGAAGAAAAATGAATTAGTTACAAGAATGGGTCGTGAGAACTGTAATATTGTGGGTGGTAAAGAGATCCAAGTGATTTACTTGACAGTTACTGCCATCAAGCTTGTGTTATTTTGAATATTGTCACTTTTGTAATATTTGTTATTATTAAGTCCAGGGTCTATGTGCGGATTCTGCAATTATTTTGCATATTAATTATAAACCGAATGATGTACCTATTATGTATCACCGATAATAAATAGCTAAGGATCTGAGGATTCGTATATTATGATCGGAACTGTAAACTTGTACCACATATCGTCCCTACCATGTCAAACTATCGAATATGCAAATCGGAGCAAACTAGAGAACGAACATATTCTATCCATTGACGAAGTAATATATTGAAAAATGGTCTTATTCGGTACTTTATTAAAGGCTATTCTAAAGGGAGTAGAGTTGCGACAAGCCGTATCGTCCACAATCTATGAGCAAAGTCTCGAATCTGAAAAACGAGTTTTTGCATATTCGTTTGTTTGACGTGGTAGGGACGATATGTGGTACATGTTTACAGTTCCGATCATAATAGACGAATCCTCAACTATTCCATTTTCCTCAAAACATCTTGTTACTTAGACCTTTTGACCTCTGGGGGTCTCAAATTAAGCCAATTTATATGCATTTTTTTTTTGTAAGTTAGGATAGATGATGTAGAACGATATAGTAATTACGCTTTTACGAAGACTACTTTAGTTGCATGCTGTGACAGTGTTTGGATCGTTGGTCTTAAGTACTGGAAGAGGATCCAATGCTTTGGAAGATGCTGACCTGGGCTGGAGGGAGTTCCTTGCCCCTTCCCCCACCGGGCCTGCGCTCAATACACCTCCTCCTCTCAGAACCGGCTCGTCTTGTTGCCCTTTTAGTCTCTCTTTCCTCTCTCTTTCTCTCGTGTCTATGCAGTAATCTTCATTTACTAATAATAGGATGTGTCATATTCCTCATATCTTTTTCTAGATATTTGATATTCATAAAAACAAGGATATTAAAATTTTGGTCACTTTTGGAGTTAAGGAGGTTTTAGGACAAAAAATATTAACAGATATGAGCATTTTTGGGATTATAAATATCTTGAAAACGGTTAGGATGTCGTGGTAAAAGGACAGCAACCATTCGAAAGCTAACTAATTTTTCTGCGTAAATGTTCTAAAGGCATTTTCGATAAGACTATCTCTGACGCATGAATAAGTTTTTAAAACCTCGAAAGATTTGGTTTCTTTGTTTTGAACGATTCTTTTACGTTTGTTTTCCTCAGTGATTTATTTCTTGTTGTTTTAATAATACATTTCAGCAATAAAAGGAATTCGCTGGTAAAAAAAGATACTGAAAATGATAACTGTTATTGGTTGTTTGTAATAGAACTTTCCGAATAAAAGTAAAAGTGAATAATATCCGCTGTTGAAAGTTTTCAGTACATAATGGCGCTAAATTCTCACTTATCTGTGTGTTCAAAGTTTGCACTAAAGTACGCTCATTCCAAGCATTTCAAATGACACCAGGGAAAAGAAGTTATAAAAACGCGCTCAGCCAGGTCATTGTTGTTTCTTCCTCGGTGGTTGCCGAGGGAACCGCCGAGGAAGAAACAGCAATGACCTGGCTGACGAAGATGGAGACCACCGCTGGAGAAAAATGCCGTTCTATCCAAAAACATCATCCCAGTGAGGAAAACAAACATCAATATATATATATAGAATTTTAGAATTTATTTATTTGGCACAAGTACATTGACATTGCCAAGGATCTGGCCATTTTGTGTTAATGGTTTTAATATTTAATAATAATAATAATAATTCTAATAGTAATACAGGGGGGGGGGCGAGGTTAGCTCAGTGGTAGAGCACTCGACTAATGAACTGGAGAACCAGGTTCAAAACCCGAGCGCGCACTAAAGATTTTTCAGAAGAAGGCTCACCCAGCCTTTGATTAATATAATTAATAATGGGTACCTTGGGTGCTAATGACTCTAGCAGTCGGAGCAGCCGAGGGGAAAATCAGGCGGCCGGAGCATAGTATTGACCACACTATCTTCCTAGTGTGCCGTATGGTCAAAAAATCAGATACCTCTACGGTACCTGCCCCTCTGGGCCCTTGTGGCCTGTTTTTTTTTTTTTTTTTTTTTTTTTTTTTTTTTTTTTTTTTTAATAGTAATACAATGCCCAAAAGAAAGAATAATACTACAAAATTAAGAATTAAAATAAAGCCTAAATAATATAATCTAAAAAATATGAATATACCTATGTATAATAAATGTGAAAGTAAATAAAATAATTATAGGACACTCTTTAAGAAAAAAAATATATTATTTAACTTTACAGTACTAGCACTATTTAGCACATTTTCTAACGATAATGCGTCCCTGTTTTCCAAAATGTATGAATGTAAATATTGTTGCCTTTGAATTTTATGCGTTTGGCAGTGCAGCATTAGGTGCTTCAAACTATTTTAAATGTATCTATTGCACAACTGACATATTTCGTCAGATTTTATGATAATGGTTTTATTTTTAAGGGATATTCTCGAATATTCACTATTGCAGACTCTTAATTGGCTTATGGCCCTTAACTTTTCAATACTAACATTAAATTGAAGATAGTAGATAGTTGGCTGGTTCTGGATGTGAGAAATTACAGATTAAACTATAGACTGGATTGTATTTTGCGTTTAGCGCCCGGTCAGTATCTCTAGATAATAAATTATTTCTGGCTTTTACTATTATATTATTTCTGTTGGCAAGCAACTTTTGAGGATTATATTTAGATCGGTAAAATACTCTTCCGCAAAAATCAAATATATATATATATATATATTTATATATATATATATATATATATATATATATATATATATATAAAATCATTAACTGACCCGAGAAAGATCAGAAGAAGTTTCATCAAATCGTCGAACCTATGTATCAGTTTCCCATGACATTTATATTTCCCCCGTTTTGCTTGTGTTTTTTTTTTTTTTTTTTACAGTGCATCAACATCGGCCATTAGCGCCGCTGATATAGGAAATGAAAGCAACCTCTATCGCCTCTGAATCCCCCACCCCCTTATGACTCATTGCCGTGCAGACTGTAATAAAGATTCTTAGTCATTCTAGATATTCAGAGAAATTCGCCATGTAGGTTCTGACTACCTCAATGTTCAAAAGAGACTTTAACGAAAAGATATTGCCTTTTAAGTCTTAATTTAGCATGAATTATTGTAATTTTTTAAATAAATACACTGATATTGTTGGATTACTTAGATTCTATGAAGTAATTTATCACTCATTGTAAACATCTATAGGATATTGCGTGAAGGGGATTGAGTATTTATGTCGGGTGCGGAGAAAAATAGGGGACTTTTACTTAGTCAATAACAGGGGTTAGGACGCTCTTCAGAATCTAAGATGTTTGTTATTATATTGGCCACTGACCCGTACTTTGGGGAATTGTAGTATTTTATAGTTATTGTCTGAGCAGTAGTAAATGCCTTGAGGTATTTTCTAAACATTGTGACTGATGCATTTTTGTAGGTTCAGAGCAGTAAAAGAGATGTTACCTGTGTGGACAATGGACTTTATTTATGGTTTACTCATTTTTTTTATTAGTACGTTGTTCACAGTAGTCAAGAAGTATTTTGGTTTGCTTTATTTTTTACTGAGAGTTTTACATCCAACGAACTTTATGGTGATTTGCTACCTTTACCTGTGAATAACACCAAAACAAAAATATATGAATTTACGCAATACTTTGGTGTTTTTATGTTATCTTTTCTTCAAAACCACGTGGTCGGATCGATAGGTTTTGATGTCCAACCGACGCAGAATTTTTTTTATCTAAATTTTTGAGTATAATACACTTTTTGGTTAAATGCTTTGATTCAGAGGAATTTTAGAAAGCAACGTGAGAAGCCTGACAACTTTGTAGTTTTTCACATATCGCACTAGTATTTCTAATGTGACACAACTCAGAACTCAACTGAAAATGTGTCACTTTTGTCTATGTAGGGGCGTTAAGATTAAAACAGGAAGGATGACACGAGTGCCCTCTGATGCACATCCAGTTTTGATGGTCGATAGAAATACCATATCTTTCAAAGTCATAACTATGACGGTGTGAATAAAACTGTGTCACTTTAGAAATACTAGTGCGATATCATGGCTCAAGCTAAACTCAAAAATTGGAGCAGTTGTCATATTTTAAATATTTGATGCCTTTTAGCAGTTTACAGACCTCGACCAAAGTTTTTTGGTCAAAACACTCTTAGGTAATTTGACTAAGCTATAAATATTTTGTACCTAGACAATTATAGTAGGAAATTCTAAATTTGTGGGATTAAGACTGTACCGCAAAAGAGAAGAAAAAGTTTTTTTTTTTTTTTTTTTTTTTTTTTTTTTTTTTTTTTTTTTTTCTGTAAGCTCTGGCCTAGAAGTTAGTCATGAGAAATTCCCATTGTATTTTCTGTTTTAGGGTCTCCTTACAGTAGAATTTGTTGTGATAGTCTAGTTGAATTCTTTTAAATAGTAAATATATTGTACCTGTTAAAGATAATTAGCTGAATATATACCTGTTACGCATGGCTGCCTGCTTCTTATTCTTCACCGCTCCTCTTCCCGCCTGGAACCTTGACGAGTCCATTTCCTTCGGCCTTAGCATTTATTACCACCATGCATGTTTATTAACTTATCAATGACAAAAAACTGGTGAGCTACAACAATTTATTTCTCTCAATATGGTTTATTATTATTTTTGTTGATCTTATTTTAGCCTGAAGCTCTATCGCCGTGAGTGTTAATAATGCGGACGTGCTGTTGAGATATTTGGTCGTTTCCTAACTCATTATGTCCAAGAAAAAAAAACAATTGTTGAAATGTTTGTGGGTTTAGTCAAATAGATTTGCCTGCTCCCGCCCTAGCGTCTAGATGTGTCTAAAAGAAACATAGTTTGACATTTATCGAAAGTAAAATTCTAAAGCTGATACAACAATCATTGATCTAAAAAAAACGATCTTTAGATCCTATGACATAAAGTACTACAGAAAGGTGAAAGTGTTCAAGTAATGAAAATACATTGTAATCAAAAGAGTAATATCTATTAATACTATCTATTTTTCATGTTCCATTGCATATTTCGCCATCAAAAGAGTAATATCTATTAATACTATCTATTTTTGATGTTCCATTGCATATTTCGCCATCAAAAGAGTAATATCTGTGATGTATGCAGCGTTATTTGTGGAGTTCTCGATTTCGTAGAAGGTAGAAAAATGATGTCTCTCCACTGTTTTTCAATAAATACTTTGAAAATAATAAAAATATTGTTTTTGCTAATAAATACTTTGAAAAACAGTGGAGAGACATCATTTTTCTACCTTCTACGAGAGTAATATCTATTAATACTATCTATTTTTGATGTTCCATTGCATATTTCGCCATCAAAAGAGTAATATCTATTAATACTATCTATTTTTGATGTTCCATTGCATATTTCGCCATCAAAAGAGTAATATCTATTAATACTATCTATTTTTGATGTTCCATTGCATATTTCGCCATCAAAAGAGTAATATCTATTAATACTATCTATTTTTGATGTTTCATTCATATTTCGCCATCAAAAGTGATTCGGAGGGGATAGTCAATTTCAATAGCTTTGCAACACATTATTTCAGGTCTTCTCTCTTATTTATTTATTATTTTTTTTTGGTTAATATTTAGAGAGATAAGCATTTTTGGATTTACTTCATTTTATTATTTTGGATCTGATGGCCTGTAGAACCTGCTTCCCCCCGCCCCTCGTGTTTTCTAAATCCAAGATATCTTATGTTTCATTTTTTTAATCATTGTTAAGATGTAACCGTCTTTCCGCAAATCATATTATTTTTTACGATTCAAAGTGAATTATTGCATATGACGTGTTGAAGTAAATGATACTATATTGCCACACCAAAGAAGAATATATCTGTGCGTTTTCGAATAAAGGCAATTTTCGTTGGTAAAATATAATGTCTTTCTCCGTCTCTAAAAAAAAAATGTCCTGAAATAATTGACGGAGAATAATTTTTTATATAGTAAAAAGTAAGAAGGTAAGTAGGTTTAACCACTTTCCTGATCTGCTTACCTTGACTCTCGGCGTACTTACACCGCCAAGGTCTCTTGGCACATTGTGCAGCCGCCCAGAACGCTTACACTTCCTTTCTGTTGACCTCACTTCAATACACAGTTACTCAAAACCATTTTCTCTTGTCGTTTTAAACAGATAAATTCATTTTACACTGACGAAGCTTCTCTTTGGTGAATTCTGAGTTATATTTACAAAAGGTCATGTTATTTATTCATTCTTGACAATTTTGAATTTGAAGAAAAATGTGAAGTAGTAATAATATTGTATTGTTCAAGTAAATGCGTTTATGATCTTGTTAGCTTCTACCCTTATTGCAAGTTCAAACCATGAATAATTAACAATAATGAAATGACACAAAGAAACATTGAAATATTAATAAAATGAGCATCTTAAACTCATGAATTTTTTGTGCCATAGTTGACATACCGTCGATACAAATGCAACGCATCTAATGTGAAAAAACATTTTTCATTTTCAATATATACTGACTGCTTATGGACTGATGTACGTTGTGGCTAACTCTCGAAAATTAAAGAAAAATAATTATAAATTTTAGAAAATAAACCTCACGAATGTGTCTCAAGTCTAATTAAAACTGTCATCTATTAGGTACCAAACCACTTTTAACATTCGATACTTTTCATTTGTATCGGTGATATATAAAAAGTACATCTTTAGATAATAATACAATTTAAAATCAGAAGAATATGGATGAAAGAAATATAATCAATGAAAAATAATATCTGAATTTACAGTATGATTTGCCTTAATATATATATATATATATATATATATATATATATATATATATATATATATATATATATGTATGTATATGTATATATATATAAACTTATAAATATGTATATATTCTGATGTAATTTTTCATCTTTACAATAAAAATATCAAAATACCCTTTAAATTGGAGCTCATTACTTACGCCGGTATGGTGCTTAAATATCGCAGTAATTATAGAAAAATAAAATTAATAGCCAAAAACTTCCTAATTTGAATGGCCAAAAGATTATCAACCTAGGTATAACAGGAGGAAATAATTAGGTGATATAGAGGCTAATTATTATAAAGCCTTTGCAATCTACGTACTTCACAAGTTGTGATTGTAAGGTTGTCAATCTTAGAAGGAGTTGTTATAAATCCATTATTATTTATTAATACGTTAGAGAGAACCCGACAAGAGCAATACATTGCTGAAAACAATTTAATATTAATTAATAGTTGTGAACAATTGTAAACAAATTAACTAGGTAAATAATTACAGAAAAATGTTGCAATAAATGTTCATTGGTGACAAAAAAAGGTACAAACTACAAATAGGCGGATAGAGCAATCAATAAATACACTTATAGAATTACAATACATATTAATTTTAAATTAAATCCATTATTAGAAACACATAAATGGCCGACTGTCCTCATTTTCAGTACTTTATCGTTGAATTTGATATGCGTTTCCGGAATACAAAGGATAAAATTATGCGATGCAAAATTTATATGAGGGATTAAGTGTATGAAAATTATATATTTTATTTTGATTCTATAATGGAGATTTTTTTGAAAATGAACAATAATTCATTTGATATATCAGTAAAATAGGTTAGGACATTGCTGTTGCTATATGCTTTAGCTCCTAGTCATATTCGTTAATGAATAATATGCTATCATGTAGTTTCTTATATTGATTCATGTTCTAGGCTAAGCTAGAACCATGGGTGAAATGTATTAATGTGAATATGTGGTAAACAAGGAACAATTACAGATAGTGGATGATTAACAAGCTCATACATACTAATAAAATAATAATATAAGGGCATTATGTAATTATATGTAGGAAGCCAAAATACATTTACAACTTAACATTCTTCAACTTTCTTTACATGTTTCACGTCGGCATGATACCTCTTCAAGAGCTCTTAAGGCAATAAATTACAGTCTTAACCTTAAATTAACTTCTGCAAGCACGGCCATGTCGAGCTGACTGGCTGCTTTAATCACTATGACTACTGTAGAAAAGGTGTTTATAATAGAATTTATTAGGGTAAATATCGATATTCCTTAAGACGTCTTCTTCGTTTCATTGAATAAGTCCTTTTTAGCGCGGTTCCTCCCTCCCGTCATAGGGAGGAACCCCGCTTATAAGGTTGATCTCATGAAACAATCCGGAAGTGCCGACTATGAAATTTTGCGTTTCAGAACCCCTAGTGACCGAAAATGACGGTGGTTCAAATTTGTATATATATATATATATATATATATATATATATATATATATATATTTATTTTTGGATGGAACGGCATTTTTCTCCAGCGGTGGTACTCCTCCTCACTTCTTCCTGGAATATTTCGATGGATTCATCTCCATCTTCTTCAGCCAGGTACTTGTTTCTTCCTCGGTGGTAGCCAAGGGAATGACATTTTTCTCGATCTGGGCTCCTTTTCTCCCCTCTAGCCACAGTATCGGCGGACGAATGGTGTTGAAGCTCCCTGGTGTAGTTGGGATTCTGTCCGTTATATATAAATATATATATATATATATATATATATATATATATATATATATATATATTTGTCTGCTCGCGGTTTTCTGGCTCCCCTAATGGTCCGATTTTGATGAAATTTGGTACAAAAATATTTCGTCTAAATTGAAAGGTCAAGTTCGTTAACCAGCAGGGTCTGCCCACTGGAACATGGTTTTTGGAGCGAATTTCGCGCGAAAAAAATCGTTCCGCTTACTTCATATGCATGCAAGTATTCATTTTATAGGCTTCTTGGCATAAGAAAACGAATGACACCATTTTTAAGGCGATAGCTTTAACCGTTTTCGAGAAAATTAGAAAAATAGTTGCTGAATAACGTTTTTGGTTTTGGTACTTACAATAATGGGATTCAGTTGAAACATTTCTTGCATGTTTGGATTTCATCAAAACTAACATGTTAAACTTTTGGTTACGTTTGGAGTTAAGGAAGGGTTAGAATAAAATATTTTATGAACAGACATGAAAAGTTTTGGGAACTTTGTATACTTTCATTAATATCTCGAACACGGTTGGGAAATTTTGATAAGTGGATAGAAACTATTTGAAAGCTTTCTAAATTCTCTACAAAAAAGATTCTGAAACAATTTTTGATTAGGTGATGTCAATCGAAGAAATAAGTGCTTAAAACTTCAACGTCTGTGTAGTTCTTATGAACGGGTTTTTGTCGTTCTTTTTGTCTCTTTCCCTTAGTTTTTTATTGATTTTTATTTTTGTAATTTCTTATGTTAGGAAAATTTATTTGTGTGTAAAACACAGGATAGGTAAAATGAGAACAATTTTCTGTTGCTAGAAATAATGAAAAGTTTTGGGAACTTCGTATACTTTCATTAATATCTCGAAAACGGTTGAAAATTAGGGAAGCAAAAGGTTACCATTCGTAAGCTTACTAAATGGTCTACAACAAAAGGTTCTGAAGAAAGTTTTGAATAAGCGATGTCAATCGGAGAAATAAGTGCTTAAACCTCGAAGTAATTGATTTCGTTTATTCGAACGGTTCTTTTTGTCTGTCTTTATTCCTTGTTATTTTTTAATTGCTTAAAGTTGGATAATGTATTTGACAATAAAACAGATTAAATAAAATAAGAACAACAATTCATTGTTAGAAATATAGCTTGCCAAGAGAAAGAGATTCGACGACGTCTTTTGAATATTTTCAATTGCCTTTATGCTGTTGGTTTGTTTATTTTATTTTTTAATTGATTTTATTTGTAGAATTATTACTATAGTAGAAAAACACAAGAAAATGTGAAAATTTTTGATATTTTTCAAGGCTTTGAAACGTACTAAATAGGTATCTCTAGAAGAGGATTCTGGGGTCTGGCGGACCCGACCAGGTATAGTCATATAGCCCTTTGAACAAAGGCCGAACCAAATATTATCTGTTTCTATTCTAAGCTTTCCAAATGACAAAAGGGATATGAACTGAACCGCGCTAAGATGATGCAGCTCCTGCGAGTCGGACTTTTACGTCTAGAGTTGTATATTAAATGTTAAAAAATTATGTGCTTTAACTAAAAATGTTATGAACTTCTGCCCCATAAAATTACATACAATAATACTAATAACAGACGTCCTTCTGTTAACGTACATCGTAAAAAAAATAAAATAAAAATAATTATAATAATTGCAATGGAAGAAGTGCCTGGAATTTAGTTGATAATAAATACAGCCCACAACAGAAACCAGGATATTTACGTGAAGGCTGAGATGTTCTGCTACCTCTAGAAGAAAGTTGAATATTTTAACTTCTTTGGATAGTCGCTGAAATAGGGAGGTAACGTGCAGGCTACACTCGTTTGCTGGCTCATTATGATGCAGAATACAAATACAAAGGGAGGGCTTACTGATCCTTTACATAAACTCGATAGCAGCGGGTGGTCTTGCCGACTTATAGAACTCTATATAATTCAGAATAGATGTGAGTATAGAAAATCGTGGAGTCTTCCAGTTACACTCAGCTATTAATTGTTAGTCCTATCATCATCAAAATCATTTATTTAACATCGTGTAATGAGATGTAAACAGTGTCGGCTTTTCGGGGAACAAATATTTGGACGTTTCGGCATGCTCTTTGGCACCATTCTTCAGCAACTATTCGGTATATTTTGTTCTCCCCCACCCCCTTTATTATTGGTTAATGAATAGCTGAGTCGATGAACGGCGGAAATCGGTTAGGACGCCCATGTTCAGTTTGGTGGCTTAATTCAAATTTAAATATAGTACAGAATAAAACCCAACACCTCATGAACCGCTTAAGTTCATTTTAGCACTTTCCTCCGAAGGAAAGTAGCTATTGAGGTTGCACTCATGACGGAATTTTTCAAAAATTTCTTCAAATCTTTATCCTACCTAGTAGGCACCGAAAATGAACCCCGTTAAAATATATATATATATATATATATATATATATATATATATATATATATATATATATCGTGTCTGTTAACACGATGACGGCCAGAGTTTTTGTTTTTTCGTCACGAAACTTGGTATATAGCGTTCAATTAGCAAACGATTGAACGAGTTCGTAAACCAACAAAATCGGTCAAACGGAAGGGAAGGTTTACCCCGGACCCAAAACACTAATTTCACCATGCACGCTGTAGTTTTTAATATATTTCAACGAAACTTGGCATTCGTAGTAGTAATCTACTTAGCAAAATGTGTTGTAAAAATAAACCAAATCGGTTAACTAGGAGGGGGGGGGGGTTTACTCCGGACCCTCATTACTAAATCGCCACTACCAGCCGTAATTTTTTTTATATTTTGACGAGACTGAGTATTCGTAGTGGTAATCTACAGAGGAAAATGGGCTGTAAAAATAAACTAAGTCGGTTCATTAGGACGGGGGGGGGGGGTTTACTCTGGACCCAAATTACTAATATACTCATACCGGTATTAATTTCTGCTGTATTGTAACGAAACGCGGTATACGTCGTGGGTATCTTATAAGAAAGAAGTGTTGTAAAAATGAGCTAAATCGGTCAATCGGAAAGGGGGGTTTACTTAGTAATATATTTCAATAGAATTAGCCCGCCAGACGCAGGTTCGCAAGGCCGCCGCAAGGAGCGCTTTCTACCATTAGAGGGACTGTATCCTGATCCTGCGTCATATCAAAAGACGAAAATATGAAGTTTTGTTCTTTGTATTTATTAAGTACTGTTGTAACATGTATAACCATAACTCTGGATGCAAATTAATTACAAAATTAATGATTGAACAGTTGCTCATTACAAAATTAAAAGAGAACTGTTCATGTTTTTATTTTATTTATAAAGGATATTTCAGCAAATTATTCTGGAAAGGAGTCTACACAACCCAAATTCTGAGGAAAGTGCTTAGTTATGTAGCTCCTGCGTGACGGATTTTTTACAAGACAAAAAGTTTCTCTTTAGGCTCCCACGCTAATTAACGAGTTTTATTGCAATATAACAAAAATTACGGCCTGTATAGGCAAATTAGTAATTTGGGTGCAGGTAGACCAATTTTGGCTATTAATGAACTCGTTCAATCGTTTGGTAAAGAAAGTGGAGATTCTATATAACAAGTTTCATGACGAAAAAACAAAATCTCTTGCGGGTTTGAACACACTCATATTTAATTCTAGCGGGGTCATTTTCGCTTTCTAGTAAGGATTTCTGAATGTTTGAAGAAATTTTCGGAAAGTGCTAAAAACTGTATAACTCTTTAATTTGTATAAACCCAATAGGATTAATTACCATAGTTTCCTTATTGCAGTAAATTTTTAGAAGAATGTCTATGCTTCTACTATAGAAATCATTTTTTTCAAAATCCTTGTACATACTGTCAAAGCATCTATTTAGGATTTGTCTTTACAACACAGGACCTACTACCTACTTAATATTAGCTTCTTATTGGAATCCTGTGGCAGTGAATGCAACTGTGGTTTCGATACCCACAGACCCACTGAGGATGACGATTTACTTCTTCATATGATTTTGATTTTTTAAACACATATCAACCTTTAAAGGGGGAGGGGGATTTCCGAATTACTTATCGTTTTTTGGCTTTTTCAGTATCGCGTGACGAGAATGACGAAAATTTGTAATTATCTTATTTATTTTGCTCTGTTTTGTTACTAATCTTGTTTCAAATATTCTGCATCAACCGTACGTTTCTTATTTTTGCTTTTATTTTATTTGGTAAAAACTCAAATGAAGCTGCGATGACTCATTAGGATAGCCGTTCGGTCAATACTATGCTTCGTTCGCCTGATTTTCCTTTTTGCGTGTATCCTATAAATATTTGGGAGTGGGGAGCTGGGGACGTTGTTGCAATGAAATTTAAAACTCCCGAAGGACTTTTGATTGAGTAAAAAAAAAGGCTTCTGTAGCCATGGATCGAACTCTTTTAATGCATGGAAGCTGTTCTAATTGAGGCATTCTACTCCCCTTGTATCAAATTGTGTAATTATGTTTGGAAAAGTGCTACCCTTGTTCAATACAAAGTACAGCTTTCATATGTAATCGATACAGATCCCCTTTGGTGGATATAGTCTTTGTTGTGTGCGGAGGGGTTTCCGAAAAATATTAGGAATGGCTGATTCCATTCTTGTTATGTGTAATGTTTTCAAATTCAATTGTTTGAAGAAACATTTTATATTATGAATGAATGAATGAATGAATAAGTAAATATATTTCTCTTAAAATATGTACAGTGTTTTAACAATAATTAATGCCTATTTACAAAAGAAAAGCTTGGGCAAGGCCCGTTAGCTATTTTTATATTATAACACTCCCATTTTTATATTATAACACTCCCCATTTTTATATTATAACACTCCCCATTTTTATATTATAACACTCCCTAAAATACTTATATATTTCATGTTGTTCCTTTAAAAGCAAGTGAGTTTCACATGAAGTTTGTAGCGCTGAGCCAAAACTTGGAATACCTGTCGGAAATGCTTAATCCGATATGTTTCATGAAGAGCTAATAACAAATAATGATGTTTTACGTTATTATTAAATATCTCATGGATACACATTTATACAACAGCATTTGAAAAGTAAAAATAATAACAGCTATTTGGTGAATTGGATTTTTTGGGAATTAATCCAACAAAATGATATTCTCTTTTTGTTGGATTAATGTAACAAAACAGACAGAACATTTAACAATACACAAAATAATCGACAGACAGAACATTTAATAATACACAGGGTAATCAACAGACGGATACTTTTGTATCAATCTTGAATTTTGTATCTAAGAACAAAACCGTGGAAGCCGGACGAATGTCCGGCGAAACATCGGTTCTTACAAATTCGTTAGGGTTCATATTTAGTAACATCAACCATACAAAAATTATTTTGAAACTTGAGTTTTCATCGATATCAATTTCGTATCAAAAGCTTAATTTTCTCCAGTTGTTTATTAATAAAAAAATATGTATTTTAATCTGTATATACAGATGAATATGATAGAATTGTGGCGTGTATTTATAAGGAATCTTTGTTTAAAAACTACTTTTATCCGCTTATAATGAAGTTCATTTTCAATTACTGAACGGGCTTGTAGTTCTTATTATCATCAAAGCTATACATTTATTCGTTTAAAAAGAAGATAATAAAAATTAATTTTTCACTTTACACTGATACAATTCTAGGCCCATGTTTATTATATTTAAAATTGGTTATAATTGATGAAGATAATGTTTTTGTGATAATATTTTGGGAAATTTCCTTGAAAATCCAAAGGGCTAGTAACAAGTAATAATGGAGACTGATGCAAAATAAACTTTAACATGACAACAAAACATATCGCACTAGTATTTCTAAAGTGATACAACTCAAAATAAAACTCAACTGAAAATGTGTCACTCTTGCCTATGTAGGGGGAACATCATTAAGACAGGAAGGCCCCTCCGGCGTACAAGCTCTAGGTACATACAGTTTTGATTGTTGATAAAGAGATGTTTACCATGTCTTTCATAGTCATAACTGAGAAACACCGGTTTTTGAATAGTGTTACTTTAGAAATACTAGTGCGATATGATATACTATTTCATACAATGAAGAAAAAGTGGCACTAGGAAGCAAAGAACTTGTCGCAAGAAGACTGTCCTTGAGGCCGCGCTTGGTCCACGAGATCTGGAAATCCCTAACAAAATTCAATTCTTTTCCGCCTCTCTCAGGCTGCGTGTTTATACTAGGCCTTGAGGAAATCCTCTCTGTGTTTGGACGAGGGTTCGGTGGAGGAAATCCCGAAGGTTTTTCCTTGAGGATTTCCTGTACGTGGATGGCAGCCTTAACATACGAGCTGCCTCTTCCTATTAAATGGCATGAAAACAACCTTTAGAAATACTAGTGCGATATGATATACTATTTCATACAATGAAGAAAAAGTGGCACTAGGAAGCAAAGAACTTGTCGCAAGAAGACTGTCCTTGAGGCCGCGCTTGGTCCACGAGATCTGGAAATCCCTAACAAAATTCAATTCTTTTCCGCCTCTCTCAGGCTGCGTGTTTATACTAGGCCTTGAGGAAATCCTCTCTGTGTTTGGACGAGGGTTCGGTGGAGGAAATCCCGAAGGTTTTTCCTTGAGGATTTCCTGTACGTGGATGGCAGCCTTAACATACGAGCTGCCTCTTCCTATTAAATGGCATGAAAACAACCTTTTTCATTCATTATTTCTTATAATATTTGTGTTACCTACTGATCATCGCCAATTTCATAACGCAATTTAACGTGTTCCTCAAGTTAACTACATTTATAAGTTTCATATTATTATGGTCGGTGTAGTAAATTAAATAAACTGTTTTAAAATGGTTCTTGAATGAAGTGTTAGAATGATTAGATTTTGATTGGAGCTGGGCCTGGAACATCGGACAGTTGCTTAAAATTTTCCGGTGGAGGTTTGGTGCAATAGCGGAAATGGAAGTGAATTATTTAAGCGTTAAGATCGATGCGGAGAGAACCTTGTGCTTGACTCTAAATAACTTACAGACACAGCTAATGTACAAGTCGATTCTCCTCTCTCTTCCCATTCACTCATCTCAAATCCTACAGTATTCATGCTTTTCATATACTTCCGATTACCACGAGGAAATTTATAAAATAGTATATAATAATATAATAAAATATGTACCCTCTTTAAGTATATCTGAATGAAATAAATGTCTAGCAATTTCAGCTATAAATTAAAAAATATATATATATTATGATGATTAGATAGTTAGCCGTCGAGGTGATAAGTACAGATGGAATGGTTGGGATTCGGCTAAATAAACCTCAATATGATTTTGTTTTAAAAAAATCTATATTTCGGACGTTTCGGCTACTCATTGGTAGCCTTCGTCAGCTAAAATGACAAAAAAAAGAAATTAATACAGAAACAATCAAGAAAAATTTATAATTGTGATAGGTGACAGAACTATAGATACAGTTTAACTTATAACAGAACATATCGTCTTAAAATTCTTAGAATGAGTAGAATGAAAAAGAAAATAGGTACAGTAATTGATTTTAATAGTAATTAGTAACATTAATTGATTTTACAAAGAAATAAGAGAACTATATATCAATGACAAATATAGTAGCTAATAGTAACATTAATTAATTTTACATAGAAATAAGATACTACATACCAATGGAAATGCCGAGAGGCAGAGGAAGACCAAGGTTGGCATTTCTCCTATGTACGCTAATATTTTCCAAATACTCGCCCGACCACCTACCTAGATTTTTACCTTGCCCCTTGGGTATCCTTCCATTAACACCGTTTCTCCTTTCCTGTCATAAAATGTCATAAACATCTGTTTGATCCTACCGCCCGTTTTCCCCCACCTCTTGCTGTTTCCAGTTACATATACCCCTTGCAGATTCCTTTTTTCCTTAGACACTTTCACAATGGTTACTTAATTGCCAACCTTGGTCTTCCTCTGCCTCTCGGCATTTCCATTGGTATGTAGTATCTTATTTCTATGTAAAATTAATTAATGTTACTATTAGCTACTATATTTGTCATTGATATATAGTTCTCTTATTTCTTTGTAAAATCAATTAATGTTACTAATTACTATTAAAATCAATTACTGTACCTATTTTCTTTTTCATTCTACTCATTCTAAGAATTTTAAGACGATATGTTCTGTTATAAGTTAAACTGTATCTATAGTTCTGTCACCTATCACAATTATAAATTTTTCTTGATTGTTTCTGTATTAATTTCTTTTTTTTGTCATTTTAGCTGACGAAGGCTACCAATGAGTAGCCGAAACGTCCGAAATATAGATTTTTTTAAAACAAAATCATATTGAGGTTTATTTAGCCGAATCCCAACCATTCCATCTGTACTTATATATATATTAAATGCGTCACCATATAAAAAGGGAATATCCTACAATTGTTATGGATGAACGGGATACAGCGTTCATAGTGGTAGAAGCCAGAAAAACACCCATATGAAATCATAACAAAACAGAGGCGCTTCTACTGGTAGCATTGACGACCCATGTTTAGCGGCTGAATTCAATTCATACATTGTACAAGGTACAACCCTCTCCTCCTTCCGATAGCCTGATTTAGTTCATTTTTACAACACTTTTTTCTCATTAGATGCCCAAGCCGAATACCGCGATACGTTACAATACAACAGAAATTACGACTAGTATGAGGACATTAGTAATTTGGGTCTGGAGTAAACCCTCCAGCATAATAAAACTAATCCTGTTTAATTTGCATTTAAACAAAGTAATTAGGGATGAGTGGACTTCCCACCTTCTGAGGAATGTGCTTACTTAAGCATCTGCTTCGGGAGGGAATTTTTTCCTCATCCGCTTTGGACCACGGTATACACCTACCGTTTACCTTGTATTGATGGAGTTTACATTGAATTGTTGTGGATATTAGTTAAAATAGAAAATGAGGAACTTTTCAGGGGGTCGATATAAAGTCCTTTAATTCACTTATTGACAATATGCGTCTTGACCATTTTGTATTATCTTAGTGATGACCTCAGGAGAATTGCCTACTACTATCCTGTGGAATGGAATATAGGTTTTTACCTGCTAATGGTTTTCCTACCAATTTGGCCGTAGGAAGCCGAAGCAGCGGGGTGGTTCACCCTCCGTTCCGACTGGAGGGGAGATCCCCCCTCCCTCCCTGGTTCCCCTCCTCCCAAACAACATGTGCTCAGTCCTTCCCTCCTGTACATACGGCCTGTTCGTCCGTTCTCTCCTCTGTATATTTATCTGTATATATGTGTACAGTTCGCCCAAAACCGATCCATGTAAACTCATGTAAAGTGTATATTAGACCTTCTAGTTTTTCTACACCGCCGACACGGACAGTTATGTATAATAGTAACCATTTGGTGAGTACATACTTATGTAGATGCGTTTTGTGTGTTATTTTCCCGGCTGGATTCAGCGCCAGCCTACCTCTCTGGTGACGCCAGACGGCCCTTATGAGTCCTTCATCTTTTTTTCCTCTATTAAAATCTCCAACACGATATCCTGAATTACTTGTTTAAGCGTATTCTTTCCTCTATCAACACTTGTCATCTCCTATTCCTCTTTAGTACCTCATACAGTTTTCCTTAATTTTTATTTATTACTTTGTCTTCCACGAATTTAATCATCCCTTTGGACACAAAGTGGGTAGATGACTGGAGAATATTTGTATCTTCCTGTTGAGGTTTATTAATACCACCGATGATGTAGTTGATCCAACCGACCCATCAGTTGTTCAACTCTTCTCTTGGAAACAATCATTTTAAATTAGCTAGCCTTGGCCTTCTTTAATATCAATGCCTTTACATTTGACCCATCACCAAATAGGATGGAAACCCCTTTTTTATTACCATTATTTATTTACATTTTCAATTTTAACGCCCATTTATTAATAACACTGATATGTTTTGCTAAGAGTCATATAAAAGTCACGACCATTCCCTTCTATACCCCTTCTTTCGTATAGAAGTATTGTCTTTCATTTTTTCACGCTTTTGAGGTATCTTTTAACACTTTAAAATTCTCTGTTTTAGATGTATAGTAAATAACACCTATAGTCCCTTTTTACCGGTTTTATTGACTTTTGTTATTAAGATATGTGCAATAGGAATTTCATTGTTAAGTTTACTTTCCCTGTTTGCAGAATAATGTTCAACCTCAGACAAAGCCTACGTCATAACGTAAAGGTACTGGCATGAGCTTAGATTTAAATGTCAAATCGTATTATTAAACAGTTACTGCCATAAGAAGTTTTTCCAAACCAGTCAGTAACTGTTGTTAACTGCTTTCAAATGTGCTTTAACATAATATAAGCTCAGTTGTGAGCCTTTTCCACCCCGCTGTGAAACGTCCATTGTTTTGGCTACACACGCACAGTTTTTCTATCCCTCTTCTTTTACTTTCTTTTTTGTCGTCTTCTACATTTTTGTTTATTGTGTGAGGGGGGGGGGGAACCGGGCTTCTAAACTATGTTCATTGTATTAGATACAATGACAGTGGAATGTAACATTGTTGCTCCAATGTCATTCATGTCTGGACCTACAATTATTTCTCCGTAACATCTTAGTGATTATTTCAATCAATCCCCTAATTACTTATTATCAGCTATAATAGAGTAAAGGACCTCTAAAACTATTTTTTCCTATCAAATTATTTAGTCACCTATGTTCTACAAAGAGGAAAACAGTTATCTATGTTAAACCTTCTTTAATTGTTAACAGTGATATTCATCCCTCATATCATCACAGTTAATAACTTAACCTTACCTCAAAAGACCTTGGGTGAGTAACTTATCCCAAAAATAGGTCAATTGTTAGTATAATCCTTCTATGAAGTAATGATTCATACGCACCTACTCCTTAAATAAGCCTGGAGTGGATTTCCAGATTCTGATACAATTGTAGTCAGGCTAACATTATATTCTGGCTGGTATTGCTATGTCTGTTTGTCAATTTCTGGGTTAACGTTTGCTGTAGAAGTGTAAGTAATGAACTTGAAAAATACAGTACAAATGTCGTAAAACATATTACATATTAATGAAGTTTTGTTAGTTAATTGTCTTGAGTTTAATGCCCACAAGAATTACGTTCGATGTCGGTAAAAAAAAAAAAAAAAAAAAAAAAAAAAAAAAAAATCTATCGGAATTTAGAAGACTCATTAATATAGATATTTCAGCTTGAGTATATACAAGTTTTATGAGATGAGATCATGTGTGTGGAATGTTTTTGTCTTTCCTGCTTCTTCTTTTCTTCTTCTGTCTGGGATTTTTACATTCAAGTCAAATAATAGGTCAATAAATTTGTAGTTTGTTGGGTGATACCTCATAAACTCCTCTCCTCTGATTATCATTTATTTATATTTTTGATGAATCGCAATGATATTAAAGGGTTCTCCTTGTTTAATTAAGAAAATATCGCTAAGTATACGAGCTCAGAACCCCCCTCCCTTTTTCACAGCTTAATTTTAATGTTACATTTGTTATTAAGTACTGAATATAACCCCCTGTTATTTTCATAAGATAATAATAAGAATTAAATTTGATCAAAATTATTTATTTGTAGATAAGTAGAAAAATGTTACTGTGTTTGTAATGAGATTCAAATATATATATTTTTTTTTTTTTTTTTTTTTTTTTTTTTTTTTTTTTTTTTTTTTTTTTTTTTTTTTTTTTTTTTTTTTACGGCACTTCGACAAGGCCATCAGCGCCGTCAAATAATTAACCGTCGATTTAATGTCAACTTAAGAACTAGTTGGGATTCGCCTCAGAAATAGTTAGTTCTTTGGGAAAATCAATGTTTTGGACGTTTTGGCAGCCTTCTCCCGTCAAAAAAATAAATACACAAACTTAGACCATAATCAAAACGTTTTTTGTTTACTGTTTTGATTATTCCCTTCTTTAATTTGTTATGTTTATATTTTAAGCTGAAAAGGCTGCCAAAAAGCATTCCAAAACGATCGAAATGTAAAGTTTCCCTTGAATCTGACTTCATTTCTTCCCAGCTAATCCTTGACTTCTTATAATTGTATTTGATCCTTCCATTTAATGATAGTTCCTATTTTATATACCAATCATGAATATATTTATTACTGTAACCTGATTGTAGGTAGCTAGTATTTTCCTTTGTCCAGTTCGTCCCTCAGCCTATTTGGACACGGCCTCCTCTTCTCTTTATTCCAATGTTAGTTTCGGCCTACACCTGACCAGCCGGTTCCTAACTCTCCTACCTACTTACTATTCTCTGTCTCATCCGCACCATAACTTTTTGAACCCATTTTTCTCTGTTGATTACCACCACGAATACCGAGTTTCGTTTACATGTAACAAAAATTACTGCTGGCAGTGGCAAATTGGTAATGTGAGTCCGGAGTAAACCCCCCTCATAATGAACCGATTAAGTTTATTTTTACAACGTATTTCTCTCTTTAGATCAACATAACGAATACCGAGTTTCGTTGAAATATAACAAAAACTACGGCTGGCATGGTCAAATTAGTGTTTTGGGTCCGGGGTAAACCCCCCTCCCGGTGGACCGATTTTGATGGTTAACGAACTCGTTCAATCGTTTGCTAATTGAACGCTATATACCACGTTTCGTGAAGAAAAAACAAAAACTCTGGCCGCTATCGTGTTAACAGATATATATATATATATATATATATATATATATATATATATATATATATATATATATCAGAGTTGGGCAAACGTTAGCGCGCGCTAAAAGCTGATACCTCTCCGCTAATTTAGCGAAACTGTAGAAAGCCAGCGCTAATAATTAGCGGTTAGCGGCGGCAGTGCGCTAACCGCTAATCTATTTATGAAATATCGTAATTGCTAATAGCTTAAGCTATAGTTACAACTTGTAACTATAGCAATTACGATATTTCATAAATAGATTAGCGGTTAGCGCACTGCCGCCGCTAACCGCTAATTATTAGCGCTGGCTTTCTACAGTTTCGCTAAATTAGCGGAGAGGTATCAGCTTTTAGCGCGCGCTAACGTTTGCCCAACTCTGATATATATATATATATATAAATTTTAACGGGGGTCATTTTCGGTGTCTACTAGGTACGATCGATAAAGATTTGAAGGAATTTTTCAAAAATTCCGTTATGAGTCCAACCTCAATAGCTACTTTCCTTCGGAGGAAAGTGCTAAAATAAATCACATTGTAAAGGGAAAAAAGTAATGAATTTTTGGAAATAAATAAACAGTCCGCTGCCAAATGACAAAATAATAATTTTGTAATTGTCTCAACAAGCACCAAGTAGTTGCACTACATAAAACGAACTCAATCCTGGCCAGATAATTGTCAGGTAACCTCAGTGTTGTGGTAACAAAAAATAGAAGTTTTAATATAATAAATTATTTTGGCAACGGCAACTCTGACTTACCAGGTGTAACCTTCCCCGTTGTTGACAGTTCGGGTTATATTTGTAGCGTTACATCTTTGATCAGTTTTTTTTTGTTGTTACTGTATAAACGGAATATTATTTCTAGAGCATATGGTTATACCGCACAGTCTCCGAACTCTTAAAAATACTACTTTTTTATATAAAAACAATTTTAAAAGACAAATTCTCTTAAATAAACCTTCTATTATGAATAGTATTTTTTCTTTCAGATTAGATTCAAAATATCACAAAATAATTTTAAACTATTCTAAAATAATGTTAAAATTGTGCATTCCTGTGTTCAATTGTTTGTGAAAAATTACACCCTCCAAGGTGATACAATGCTAAAGTTTACCTAAGTTGTAACCAGCAAATGTCAAATGGTTAGTTCGACGAATCCGCTCTTGCATGAAATATTATTCTCAATTTGTAGTATTTCCGGTTATAATATAAATTATTTATTGCAAAATTCTAAAAAAAAGTATGTTAATGTAAACATTTAAAACGATAGTACATCTAGAGGTTCAAAACAGCGAGTGAATATACCCTAGTCATACCTTATGCCTCCACTGATTTGCTAAGGGTTGACATAAGGCGTGTCAACCTATCAAATAATACAAGGAGTAAATGCATAATGGAGATTATGAATATAATATAATTCATTTTGTAAAATAATACTAACAATTATTCATGAAAGGTTTCTCTCCTTAAAAAAATCAGATATGGAATTTGGTCCGGGAATGGCCTTCCAGCAGCAGATGTAACAGACGAGAAGAAGTCGTTCTGTGCAGACTAAGGATAGGCCATTCCCGGCTCACTCACTCTTACCTTATGACTAGACAGGACAGACCAACTTGTCAGTACTGTAATACACAACTTACTGTTAAACACATCCTCACAGACTGTAGACAAAGACAAAATGATAACGTCCCACAAAACATGCACGAACTACTTACAGATGACAGTCATTACATCGGACAAATATTTGAATACCTCAAACATTTACGACCTCATCTAATTTCGCATGAACGAACCATATAATTATACAAATATAAATACAACTGATTGAGAACTAAAGCCACCCTCTACAAGGAAGGGACTATGTCCTCTTCCTCTATTATTAACATTATTATTATTATTTTATTTATTATTATTTTTTTTTCTAATGTGAATTTTTGGTGTATTTTCATACATATGTAAAACCCACCGTGCTGTTGAGTCGCCATAGTTGCGAAAAAATAAATAAATATATAAATTTGGTTATTGTCTTTTGAATAACCTGAATGCTCCCCAAATAGAAGTTAAATGTACATTTTTCTCTGTATTTTATAAATCAATTTTAGCAAGCTATATCTCAATGGAATTTTGTTCGGAGAAGTAAAATCATATTCAAAATTGTTCCTATGGCAAATTTCTCTAACCTTTCATTTAAACGTTTGCGGTTAGAGATTATGGTTGTGTGCAGTTTCGCGCCGAATTCCTCGCCACACTGCTGACCTAATCTTTGGTAAGCCTAAAAGTTCATGACTACCTTAAGCCTATATGACCCGGTGAAGATTGGAAGATATTACCATTAAGTTGCAAAGTTTCAGGTCACTTAAAATTCTTTAAATTGTACTTTAAAGATATTTAAAAAATTAAAAAGGAAACTTATTCTTGAATTCGAATGCTGGAATCTCAGTAGGTTATTTACTAAACATATTATCTAACTAACGAAATATCTCTAATTCTTAAAGAGTTGCGCTTTTTAAAAAAAATGATTTTACATTTTAATTTTATTATGTATTTTTGCAATGTATAAGATTCGGATGGTACTGTTTTCGTTAACCCTTACAATTAAACAAACAATTAGATCAAATGATGTGAGTAAACATGAGAATGCGTTGAACGAATGGTCGAATAAACCGGACCTGTACTTGACCGAAGCGTTTTGCTGGGAAGTTGAAGTTGATTGATAGTCCGATAGTCCATGGAGGAAAGTTCTTTATGGTACCTAATATTTTAATATGTGCTAAGGAAGGAGGGGATGCTGTTTTCCAATGAGAGCAAATTACATTTTAGGCTATTTGACAATAAAGAGAAGTAGGCGATATGTGTGCTTTGTTTTTAACAAGGTTACGAGATGGAAAACCATGTTGCATATATCGTATATTAAAGTTATTTACCAAATTAAATTAAAAGAAAAGAATTACCTCTGCCTCAATGTATATGTTGAGAATTATCATTTTCGAAGCGAGAGTTTTTGTCAGCTTCCTTTTGAAATACAAGATGTATTTAACATTCGCATCGTAATGAACATATCGAACTGTCTCCGAATCCTCAAATTCTTGTGTTTGACTCAGATGAAGGATGGGAGCTGGTTTTCTCATGACGTAGCTGGCTACAAACAAGGTTCTATTAGGAAGCAATCATATATTAATCCTGTGATAAAACACTGACCTGCTCTCTAGCTCCGGCTTGTCTTTATGACGATTATCTTTGATCTGTCTTTTATTTAAAGTTATTTTATGCAATGTCTCTTATCCTATAGCACCAAATCCCAATCCATCATGAATTATATCTTCTGTTCATTATTCTACGTTTTATGTGTGATTTTTATCTTCAATTGCTCCCGTTCTAGTTCTCACCAGTAATGGTTGCATACTTCATGTAGGAAGTCATTGAAACTCAATGGAATAATTAAACCCTAAGTTTTTTTCCGTTTAAATATTTTAGGCAAAATTGTATTATATGTGACAAAATTAAAGTAATATTAAAGGCTATATAGAAAAAATGAAGGGTTCTTTAGAATTGAATCGTTCTTTATAGGCGTCATATATAGCAGGGAGACCTGAGACAACTCGTATTAAACGTTTTATGTGTAATTTTATCTCTAAAATATCTTCAATTGCCTGTTCTTTACGGTAAAGGCCTAGGAAGAATCTCCTGGATATATCAAGACCAAATCATAAAAAGCTACAGCCGAATTAAAGATGATCTAAAAGAAAAGGAAACCAAATATAACGTATATGAAATTGATTGTGGAATGTGTGATAAGGTGTATGTAGGAGAATCGGGACAACTATTAAAAAAGTCCGACTCGCAGGAACTGCGTTATCTTAGCGCGGTTACGTACATCTCGAAGAAATGGAATAGATTAGCATCACAAATCACAAGAAACTGACAGTAGCCAACTTACACAGAAGCGGATCATTCTTAATCTGTATAAGTCAATACAATTATGTACTGAAAACGTACTTACTCTTTGACTACTGCTGAGAAGGCTCTTCTAAACAACAAAAAATTCGTTGTCATTTTAAGTATCTTGTTTTACTAGCAAATTCGTCTTACTGTTATAATCAACTGTAAATATGTGCTTCATGGCGAATAAAATTCCATTCTGCAGTGGGTTAAATCTTTCTATAAAATATGAAAGAACGATAGTTAGGCTATGAGGAAGGTTATATAGGAAGCAGAATTCAAAAGAAACTACGTCACCATGATTAGCCACAGCCATCTTGTTTACCACAGCCACTCCAAACTTATTATTACCAATACCTTTCACCGTTTCTTAGCATATTTTACTACTATACTAATTTTACTGATAAATACAATTTAAAACAAAAAAAAAAAAAACAATTAAAAAGTGAGATAAACAAAGAGAAAACCCCTTTCAAAACAACAAAACAAACATTTTTTAAGTTTTAAGCGCTTATATCTCTGATTGACGTTGCCCCATCGAATATTACTTCAGAACCTTTTTTGTAGAGAATTTAGTAAGCATTTGAATTGTCACCTTCCACTTAGCACGATTTCCTAACCGTTATCGAGATATTTACGAAAAATGTATGAAGATCCGAAAACTTTTCATGTCTATTAATAAAATATTTTTTTTTTCGCATACTTCCATAACTCTAAATATAACGAAAATTTAAACATCTTAGTTGGGATAAATTTCCAAGTTGTTGAAAATATTTCAATTGAATCCCGCGATTCTAAGTACTCACAAAAATATAATGACTTACAAAAACATTGATTCCACTTTTCTCAGGAGCCGTTACAGATATCGCCTTATAAATGGTTTCATTCGTTATCTTATGTTAAGAAACCTATAAAACAAGTACCTGCAAGCATATAAACTCAAAAACGTAAGCGTTACGGTTTTTTTTGCGCGAATTTCGCCCCAAACACTATCTTCTAGTGGGCGGATTCTGCTGGTTAACGAACTTGACCTTTCAAATTAGACGACAGATTTTTTGTACCAAATTTCGTTAAAATCGGACCATTTTTGAGCTTGCTAGAGCGCGAACAGACAATCATAGATATAAATATATACATATATATATATATATATATATATATATATATATATATATATATATATATACACACACACACACACACACACACACACACACACACACACACACAATTTGGGCCACCTATATTTTCGTGATCTGAAACGTGAAAGTTTCTAGTCGGCACTTCCGGATTGCGTCATGAGGTCAACCTCATAAGCGGGTTCTCCCTATGGAGATAGGGAGTAACCGCGCTAAAAGAGAATTAAACATCATGCCAAAAACCTTGACGAGACTGACAACAAGACTGCATTCGTGGATCATGCGATACAATATAGCCACACATTTAATTTTGACACGGTAAAGGTATTAGATAAAGAGAAAAACCCCATAAAACAAAAAATAAAGGAAAATATACACATAATTAAAAATAGGAAAAAGGCCGATAAAAAAACAGATATTCAATACCTGGATAAAATATTTTTTGATTTAATAAACAAGACGACGTAAAATGAATTATTTCACAAAATGACAAAAACTTCTTTTGGAAAATCGACATTAACCCTAAAACTGTCGATTTTAAACAGCTGATACCTAGTAGACATGATTGATCTTATCAGTCCAGACGTGGCCCTACCTGCGAAAGTTTCTCTAAGGTATAGGCTGTAACTTTATTTTATTTAGTTTACGTGCTCCTGAAGAGGCGTCAGAACGACGTGAAACATGTAGAGCGTAATAAAAGAGTAGAGAAGAAAGTAAGTGTTTTTATAAAATTGACTTTCTGCCAAAGACGAATATATTGGAAAAATAGGGCCACTATCTTATAATATTTAATTATTCCTCTAGTTAGAAAGGATCCTAAAAAATAATGGAATTCGATGTGGATCGTTCCTTGTTTATTTGGAGATACTCGGGGATCAGACATAATAGTTGAATAAAACAACATTTAAAAAATTAAAAAAAAAGAAAGTATTTATATCTGTTCCATGGTAACAGATCACGACAGATCGTGGTCTTGTGATTTCACGCCTTCATCGAGGTAATGATTAGAGGAAGAACTGATTAGTTCCTTTAAGTATTTTTAATAGACATAGCCACGTTTAATACACCGGTTTCTGTTGATCGACGAGGTTAAGCAGCGTTGGGCGTTCACCTGAATGGGTGACCGTCCACGTGCTGTTAATATAGCCCGGCGCTAATAGCTCAGATGTTGAAACGCCGTAAAAAATAAAGTATCCTTAAACTCTAAATTTACAACTTGAAAAACAAATTTATTTATTTCTAGCCTTTTGTCCTAGGGAAATTATTTTGCAATATACTTTCTTGTCAAATATAAAACTGAAGCAAACTAACACGGATTATAGTTTGTCATGTTTTGAATATGTAAGGATACTGAGAGGTTGAGCGTTGGCTGATACATACCATCTGCCAACTGGTCTTTCCACCTGGCCCCCTTCCTGTAGCTCTCCCCTCCCTCTCGTCCGTCACTTCTTAGGGACAGATTATCCAGTGTGAGGCTGCCTTTTCCTATCAGACGGAGAAATTCTATCTATAAAACCTTATGACATGAATAATGATACTAATGCAGTCCTGTGATCTAGGCCTCCCCTTATAGGGTGTAATGGTCTTTCTTCCCACGGGGACTTGTTCTATCGGGAAGGCAAAAGGCTACAGGTTCCTTTCCTGCGGGCTGCAACTAGAGTGGCTAAAACTCTTATCTCTTCAACATTAATGGTTGAATACTAAGTGTAGGACGCGTCATTGGACCTTAATGAAATTAACTTCTTTCGTTCAGATATTTCAGTTTACATTTTAATGAAGATTAAAACCATAGAAGAATAAAAAATATGGCACAGAAAGAATCAAAATAGCGTTAGAAGAACTGAAGCGTTCTTTATGAACGTACTTTATAGTTAGAAATGCTTGCTCAACTTCTATTATGAAATTTTGAAGACAAACTATACATTCTTGGTAAATGGAAAAGTGTAGATGATCGGAGTTCGGTCATTTGTTAAATAAAACTACAGTTTATAACTAAAATGCGTCATATTTATTGGCCAACTTTTCGGCTTGAATTACAAACCTTCTTCAGGGCTGTAAACAGTAATGGATATGTTTACAGCCCTTAAGGTGGCTTTTAATTCAAATCGAAAAGTTGGCAGATAAATATGACCCATTTTATTTAACAAATGACCGAAGCCCGATCATCTACACCTGCTCAATAGCAACGGTCGACTATATCTTCACTACATTCCTGGTAAATGAAATTCTTTGGGCTGTGACGTTTGAGAAGCGAGTTCGTGTTCCACTTGTGGCCGGTTGACTTCGTTCAGCGATGGGCTAGCTGAAAACAATTTCCTGCTCTACTCAGGATGTTTAGAATGAGTGGTAATCTGTAGCTAGCTCGGCGCTAATGGCGTAGCCGCGGCTGGGCCGTAATAAAAAAAAATTCATAAGGTTCATTTAGTCTGAATACTTAATATAAAAAGTTTAAATAATCATACTCTTAGGAAGTTCCTTTTAAGTTTAATAACTTCTACTGAAAAAAAAAAACTGATTTGCAGAAGCTGCTTTATCTTACAATGTTATCATATGTTGTTTATCTCTGGTGATGTTTTGAATATATTAGAAGTTCTTCATATTTTATTGTCAATGGAACTAAACCAACTTTGACTAAGATGATACTATAGAAATGTACGTCTAAAATTTTGTTGGCCTTCCACTTTAGGACATTTAGGATCCAGAAAACTATTCATGTCTAGTTGTTATACTGCGTGTAAATAATGTTTCTACTCCAAACGGATCCGAAATTCACATTTCATAGTTTAGATGAATAGGATTCATGAACATAGGAAAAAAATTGTCAACTCAATTCAAGAATTCAATTCTCGAGAATAATTAATATCTTCTTGAAATTTTGACGACCTTTATTTCTGACCTCAATCGAATTATTATTCGATCATCTCCTGGAAATAAGAACATGTCTGATATTATATTAGCTTGATAAAATCTACGACTGATTGCTGCTGGAAAAATATTTTAATTTCCTATGTTATGTCATAATTATTCCTTCATTATATCAGTATTTGTTATGGGATATTAAAACTCTGCTCTTATGATGATTCTTCTACTAATATCGAAGAGGAGTTCTAGAGAAGGGGCTTCTAATGATGTTGTTTTGATGAAAGCCTCGTCTATCGTGAACAGATGAATATAGGAAGGAAAATATATAGCGCTCTTTGGCCAATTAGTATTCATCAATTTTAATATAGCTTTTGTTCTTTGTAGACTTTTGTTCCCAGTGAAATCCTGGGAAGCATCCATTGTGAGGCTTATAATAGAGTAGGTCTGTAAATTATATTAATTTCTGCCTTTATTGAAAATAGGGGTTATGATTTGTTTATGGGAGTATGATCCACTGTTGTTATAAATGAAATATCTACTAAGATGCTGGAAGCGGAATGCATGATCCATAACAACAATATTATTTTCTTCAGTCAGGAGTTGAGCTTTTGTTGTAAAGGGGGGTATGCTTTTTTTTCCAAAGAGAAGCCACCACCCCTAGTGGGACTCGAACCCACGACCCTTGGCACGGAGTGTTAAGTGCTCACGCCTTAACACCCTCGGCCACTGGGCCTCCAGCAAGATATACGATAACAGATTTTATTTATTGTCGTATTAGGTGTAAACCAGCTTTAATTTATGTGGTATTGACCTAATACATAACCGGTAGTGGTTACCTCGATGGTTCCCCACCAACCAACCGCTTCAATGGAGGTTTCAACCACTTTTTAGCCGAATAAAACCATTTTTAATTTTTATATTTTCAAATATTTATCACAATAAGAAAGAAATATTAAAACAAAGGGTTCACCGAAATTAAATTTTCCGTTGTTATGTGCCACCATATGTGTTCCGTAGGAATTAAGGAAATTAAGGATTTACAAAGAAATTTTCAGTGCTTCAACTATTCGGGGGTTATATTCTGGGGGGGGGTGATTCTTTGAGGGGTTATATTATTTCCTGGCTTCTTTAGAAAGCTTGACGCTATCCTCACTCTGGAATTCCCAACGGGTTAGAATACTTCTCTTGATATGCTGTTAAGAAAATAAAAGAAACCACTTTCTCAAAAGCAGACTTTTTAAAAATTGTAGAGGATTAGAATCTATTCAATTACATCTATTTCTTCCACCTAAATACACCCTAAATTCAGCCTACTCGTCACGTACTTACTAGAAACTATTTTTTATACGCTGATTTACAATTTAATACATTTATTTAATTGAATGCATAATATTTATACCGGTTTTTTTTTGTTTTGTTATTTAAAGAAAAAGAGTCTATATAAAAATAGTTTTTCAAGTGTGATTGAATTTTCGTCCATATAATGATGATTGAGATTAAATATATAAAAATAATATTAGGAAATAGTTAGCCGTTGAGGTGATAGAAGGTAAAGGAATGGTGGAATCCCGACCAGAAAAAACCTCAAGTATTCAACAAAAATCTATATTAAGGCCGTTTCGGCATGCTCTTTGGCTCTCGTCATCAACAATAAATGCCAGAAAAAGGAGAAAGAAAAAAATTGTTTTTCGCTATGGACGCTAAGCGCTAACTGCTAGCTTTGGTGTTTCTTCATCATCTGTCATTGACTACTGACGAAGGCTGCCCAAAGCGCATACCGAAATGTTGGTAAGTCGAATCCCAACCATTGTTTGACTTCTTAAAATAAATTAGAAAACTTCAGGGTAGTTTTGATGTTTAGTTGGTTTAGTCGATGACATTTTTAAAACATTTATTCATGGG